>CM038678.1:526758052-527958052 GCA_021605205.1 Aegilops longissima | reverse complement strand
CCTCTCCCTCTTGTGTCTCTCTCTCGAGATCCTCTCTCTCTCGCAGTCCTAGCCGCCAGAGCTTCGCCGTCCGGCCTCGCCGTCGCCGAACGGACTCCCGGGTCGATCCGCCCGGATCCGGCCGGGACCGCCGTCCCATGGCCTCCCGCGCCTGCCCTCGCCGGAGATGCCCCTCCTCGCCGGGCGTTACGCCATGGCCTCGCTCAGCCTCGTCGGAGGGACGAGGAGCACCGCATGGGCCACCTCCCTCTCCGACCCACCTCACGGCTGCCCATTCACCTCCTCGCCCGCCTGCTGCCTCCTCTCCAAGCTGGGCCGAGCCCATGGTTAGCAGCCCGCTTAAACCCCGCCTCGAGGCGCTCTTTCAGTTCGTCTGCGCCCGATCTGTTTTTTTTTCAAAAAAACTGCTAAGTCCCCGAATATGTGATATTTTGTGCCATTTTCATCGCATCGTAGCTCTCTGCATATAGCTCCGTTTTGTGCGTGTGATATGTCAAAATGTTCGCCTCGATGAGTAGATCATTTCATCTCATTGCATCATTTTCATTTGAGCTCATCTTTATGCCCGAAATGCTGTTGGAAGAGTGCTATGTGATGTTAGTTTCTGTTTCTTAACAGAACATGCACTTTTGTCATTTTTGCCATGATTGATGTGTGCATCCTATGAACTTGAGTCCTACATGTGTTTTGTAATATGCCATGCCATCTTTCCAGGGGTGTATGCCATGTATTTTTGTGATCTATGTGGTGACTAGCACAAGCATGCAAACTAGGCTTCTTGATGTTGCTGATTTCAGCCCTGTTCTGCTGATATTTTGATGCCATGTTAACTTGATACTACCAAGAGATCCATGCATATTTTGAGATACTTCAGTAAGGATGTTTTGTCCTACATGTCTTTCTCTTTCCATCCATGCCCTTGTTTGCAATTATGGAGTAGTATAGCTGGAGTCAATCGAGCTCTACTTTTGCTATAAAATGTTTCTGGCAGATTGTTTACATGTTATTCAATTTTGCCAAGGTTGTTGTGGTTGATCCTTGCATGCTATATTGTTGTTCTTGCCATGTATAGCTTCTATGACATGTCTTCTTGCTGTTGGTAGCCTTTCCATGCCATGTATTGCTCTGTGGTGAGTGATTCAAGCTCACCAACATGCCTACTCATCGTTGTTCCTGCCATGTATGAATCTGTAATATAACTTGCCATGTTTACATGGGTGCCATCATATTTTCTGATCCTTTTTGGCTCATGGTCACTAAAGGACTTTTGTTCTATGCAATTAGTAGATTCATGCCATGCCTTTGTTTGCCATGATAAGTTCCTGTAACATGTGGTTTCATAGCTCTAAACATTGCAACCTGATGTTAATTTTCTGCTAAGTCTGAAACTGTTATAAGTTGCAATCTTGCCATGTCATTTTGAGCATGTTCTAGTCATTTCTGGAGGTAGCTCAGTTCTCATGTTTTGTAATGCTTTACCTGTAGATCATGCCCAGGCCTTTTATTATTATGTTGAGGTCCTGTAGCATGTTGTTTTGATGCTTGCAATATGCCTAGTTGCTGTTTTGGACAGCTTGTCCTTTAAACTTGTATAGGGTGTATGTGTTGAACCGTTGCTCCGTTTTGAGTGTGCTCTATATGAAACTTGCTTGATTTTGCATGCAGTTTCATATTATCATGTTGCATCCTTATTTTGAGGTGTTTGCTTGATGTTTGTATGCATTTTGCATCAATGCCATGTTTAACTTGTTTTGCTCATATCTTCTAGCCAGTAGCTCCGAATTAAATGAACTTTATATGTAACTTGACTAGAATCTCGTGTAGAGCATCTTGGTGCATTTTAAATTGCTGCTTAACAACTTGAACATAAGGTTTATTCAGATCTGGACCAATTTCGAAATTTGCATATGAGGACTTACCGGAATTGTTATATGTTGTTCCCGGCCTCATTTAAACTTGCCTTGATGTGTTGCTCCTGTTTGCATCATCTCTTGCCATGAGTAGCTTCATGTAGCTTTGTCATGCATCATGCTTGTTTGTGCATCATGCCTTGCTCATGTGTGGTGTGTTTACTATGTTGTGCGCTTCTTCTTGTTAGTTCCGTTTGCTTGCGATCGTGAGGATTCGTTCGTCTATGCTTGGTTGGCTTCATCCGTTCATCTTCTTCATGGATTCGTTCTTCTTCCTTGCGGGATTTCAGGCAAGATGACCGCTACCCTGGATCTCACTACTATCATTGCTATGCTAGTTGCTTCGTTCTATCGCTATGTTGCGCTACCTATTACACGCTTATCAAGCCATCCCAAATTGCCATGTCAGCCTCTAACCTTTTTCACCCTTCCTAGCAAACCGTTGTTTGGCTATGTTACCGCTTTGCTCAACCCCTCTTATAGCGTTGTTAGTTGCAGGTGAAGATGAAGTTTGTTCCTTGTTGGAACATGGAGATGTTGTTCCTTGTTGGAACATGTTTACCTGTTGGGATATCACAATATATCTTATTTAATTAATGCATCTATATACTTGGTAAAGGGTGGAAGGCTCGGCCTTATGCCTGGTGTTTTGTTCCACTCTTGCCGCCCTAGTTTCCGTCATATCGGTATTATGTTCCCGGATTTTGCGTCCCTAACGCGGTCGGGTGATTTATGGGACCCC
Source organism: Aegilops longissima (assembly GCA_021605205.1). Lineage (NCBI taxonomy): Eukaryota > Viridiplantae > Streptophyta > Magnoliopsida > Poales > Poaceae > Aegilops > Aegilops longissima. The sequence continues at coordinate 527,955,400 of CM038678.1, read as the reverse complement.
CTTGACAGTTCGCTTTGAATAAGACTTTTCCAGCAAGGCCCAACTTTGGTTTTACATTTGCCTCACCTAGCCTTTTTCCCTTGGGAGTCGCGCATCCCGAGGGTCATCTTTATTTACCCCCCCGGGCCAATGCTTGTCTAAGTGTTGGTCCAAACTAGAGCCACTTGCGTTGCCGCCCCGAGGCAACTTGGGGTATCGTCGGTTGCCGTACGTAGTGTTCATCCGGTCGTGGCCTGAGACGAGATACGCGCGGCTACTATCAGGGTGTCGGCACGCCGGGAGGTCTTGCTGGTCTTGTTTTATTGCTGTCGAAATGTCTTGTAGCCGGGATCCCGAGACTGATCGGGCTTCCCGGGGAGAAGGTCTATTCCTTCGTTGATCGCGAGAGCTTATCATGGGCTAAGTTGGGACACCCTGCAGGGTTTGAACTTTCAAAGCCGTGCCTGCGGTTATGTGGCAGATGGAATTTGTTAATGTCGGGTTGTAGAAAACCGAAGTTGATCTTAATTAAAATACACCAACCGTGTGTGTACCGTGAGTGTCTCTTTTCGGGGTTGATCGAGAGGAGAACACGGTTTCGGGTTATGTCGGCGTGAGGTAGGAGTTCAGGATCACTTCTTGATCATTACTAGTTGACGACCGTTCCTTTGTTTCTCTTCTCGCTCTCATTTGCGTATGGTAGCCACCATATATGCTTAGTCGCTGCTGCAACCTCACCACTTTACCCCTTACTTACCCATTAAGCTTTGCTAGTCTTGATACCCATGGTAATGGGATTGCTGAGTCCTCGTGGCTCACAGATTACTACACCACCAGTTGTAGGTACAGGTTTGCGATGATCATGACGCGAGTGCGATGTTTGCTTGTGTTGGAGTTCTTCTGCTTCTTCTTCGTTCAGGGGATAGGTTCCAGGTCGGCATCCTGGGCTAGCAGGGTGGATGTCGTTTGTGCTTCTGTTTATGTTTCATCCGTAGTCGGATGTTGTTCTTGTATATGATGTTGATGTATTCTTGTGGCAGTTGTGCCTTATGCATGTATCCCCATCTATTATGTAATGTTGATGTAATGATATCCACCTTGCAAAAGCGTTTCAATATGCGGGTCTATCCTTGGTGGGACCGTCGAGTTCCTTTTGGATAGGGTCGCATATTGGGCGTGACACCTCTTCCTCCGCGACGACTGGGAGCAGGTGGTGCAGTCCATGCCCGTCTTCAACGGGGACGGGCCCGTGCCCGCGGAGGCTCCCGAGGACCCGGTGGATGTGTCCTCCAGCGACTCCAGCGAGGAGAAGGGAGAAGGGGAGCGGGAAGGAGGGCTCGACTCCGAGGCAATCGACGGAGAGTCGAGGGTTCCCCTCCCTCGGCGCAAGTCTCGCGTTCTCCACCTCTCACCGAGTGACGACGATGACGAGGACGATGATGAGCAGGGCGGCGGGAGCTTGCCCCTGATCCAGAAGAAGGACAGGACCGGGCTGATCCCCCGCGGGTCTACCCCGGCCCCGAGGCGATCCGTAGGCGCGCCTCCTGCTCCCGAGCTCCTTGAGGCTGATCCTTGTAGCCGGCTCTCGGGCTTCATGTATGGCCGGAGGTTGCTCGAACTCGCGAGCGACGACCATTAAGTGCTCGATTCCTATCTTATTTCTTGTTTTGTCACTGAGGCTTGACGTCTGTATCTCTTGGCTTGGCTGGCGCCTGCGGCAAAGAAGCCGAAGGGATCTCCTGAGGTTCCGTCTGGGGCAGCACCTCTGCCCGTGAAAGAAGGTGACCGCGATGCACGGGCCTCTCCTGCCTGGTCGTCCTCTCAAGGCCTGGCTGAGCCGGCTGGGGCGGGCTCAGCCCCTACGGCCCAAGCGGCTCCTGAGGTGCCCTTGCCTGACGCTGATACCACAGCCGTTAGCGGCGCAGTTCGCCTCGGATACTTGTGGTCACGCTGCCGCCTTCTCCTCCTACCCCATCGGCTGTCTCTCTCGACTCCTCCTACCGTTACGATCGTCTTTGCCGAACTGGACCGGCTGCGGCAGGATCTTTTGGGCGCCGACACTCGTCTGGTGGCCGGACGCTTGGAGCTGGCTTCTGGCTGGATTCGCTCCGACGCTTCAATCCGGGCAGCGCTGGTCCAGGCCTCGACGGCTTGCGACGAGGAGAAGCAGGCCGTCCTTGGGGCGAAAGCTGCTCGCGACGCCGCCTTGGGGGAGGTAGCCGACGTCCGAGGTCACTGCAAGGCGCTGGAGAGCGAGCTGTAGGGCCTGCGGGACCAGCTCGCCAAGGAGGCCCGCCTTTGCCAAGAGCAAGAGGAAGGCATGAAAGCTCGCGAGGTGGCCGTCAAGGATCGGGACGCCAAGCTCAAGAAGCGCCATGAATGCCTAGGCGTGCTGGAGCAAGAGTTGGAGGCGAGGAAGGTCGAGCTGGACGGCAAGGCACGGGTCCTTGCCGAGGATCGCGTGGCCTTCACGGAGATGGAGGTGAAGGTTCGCACCTTGCTGAGGGGGCTTTAAGATAGCGGCCTGGAGAGCCCGCTGGCCGGCACGGAGGACGGCCCCGCCAAGCTGCTTCCCTTCCTGGTTCGCGCTCTTGAAGATGTCGCCCTTGGCCTTGGCCCTACGGCTGAGGCCGAGGCGCGTGTCTTGTCTTCTGCAGCGCTGACGCGGGTCCTCACCCACGTCTACCTTCGCGATCCCAACGCCGACCTCGACAGCTCTTGGAGCCAGCGAGCGGCGAGCTTGCTGCCGCTGGCCGAGGCCGTGAAGGGTCGTGCGGAGGCTCACTGCTGGGGAAGTTCCGGCCTTCAAGACTAAACCGAGCGGCGCTGCCAACCCTGCGGCTCAAAGGCAAACCCGCTCAGCGCAGCTCCACCACCGACAAGTGACTCCGTTGGCTCCTGCTCGCTTTCATTCCTGACATGTATCATGCCTCGGGAGGCGCGAAACTTGCATTTGGCATTGTGATAACAGTTATGGGCTGTAATATTTGCTTTTGAATTCCTTGAAATTTGCACTTTTCCTTCCTACTTGCTTATGTTCTACGCCGGCAGAGTCTGCCCCACAGATACCTCAGCCATTGCTAGCCCCGACCGAAACCAGGACGGGACCAAGGAGTGAGGGGCTACGTGACAAGTCAGCTCTCTGAGTCGCGATGCTCGGAGTCCCCTTGGCGCATTTAACAACATGTAGGAGGTGAGATGTGGGTGGATCTACCGTTCTACGCCCGCAGAGCCCGACCCACAAGATACCTCAACCGCCATTGGCCTTTCGGAAATAAGGAGTGAGGGGCTACGTGACCAGTTAGGCTCCTGAGTCGCGATGCTCAGGAGTCCCCCTTGATGCTCAAACGGCCTTCGACCTTGGCTCCGCCGGGAGGGACGCTGACGAACCAGGCCCGAGGGGCCTGGCTGGGTGGCGTCGCGTCTGGCTTGACCCAGCGCAGCCTCTCAGGCCCAGCCCCTCACGCTGCACTCCCGAGGGGAGGCGCGATGAGGCCGAGACACCGAGATCTGGGCTCCCCGAGGTTGATGCAGCCCGGGGCCACCTCGCTTGTTTATCACCAGCGCGAGCATAGCGCTTCAGATGTGTACGGGCATAGCCGCTCCTCGGCAAGGTCGCCACCAGCGCGGAGCATGGTGCTTCTACTGGTGCGTGGGGGGGCTCCCCTCGGGAGCCCCCAGGCGTGTACAGCCCCGCCTCGACATGTGGCTGCACGGTAGGGCCTCGACGAGGTGTATCTGGGCACCCGTGAGCCAGCTGGACTCACGGGCCCCTACCTCAAGGCGGGTTGCGCCTGCACTGGCCTTATCTTGTGATGTGTTCTTGCAGATTTGGTTAGATGTCGCGCCCACGCCCTCGGTCCTGCCTCGAGCTGGTCTCACCGTCGCTGGTATGCTGTGTCGCGATGCCGTGGACAAGGCCAGAGGGTGAGGGCTGGAGAGCCAGTAGGAGCCCTGAGTCGGGATGCTGATGTACCCCCCCTTTAACGTGCAAGCGGTCGACATGAACGAAGAAAAGGTGCCATGGATTGGCATCAAATAACAAGCATGATGGGTAGAACGCATGACCCGAAATAAACGCGAGAGGGATACATGCCGCCGGGTCTGGCCCGAGCGACTTGGGGATGATGTAGCCTGAAGGGTGCCCCCAACATGATAAGCTAGGAACATGAAGTAAAAGGGATACATGCTGCAGGGACGGACCCACGCGGCCTGGGAATAATGCAGCCCTGGGGGGCGCTCCCAGCAGGAAATGGAACTTGAAAGATGTCACCTGATAGCGTTGAAGACGACAGGGTGTTGGTGCAGCAGACTCGGTGGGCTGCGGGAGCCGATCCTCACGAGCTCCCAGGCCTAGGGGCCTCGGGAGGCTCCGGAGGCGCTGGTGGCTCCTCGTGGACCATCTCCATCTCTACAAGGGCTGTGGAACGCCTAGCCTCTTGAGCCTCCAGGATGTTCCTCATGAGGCGCTGGTGCGTGGCGGCCGCATTCGGCAAGTCGTAAGGCATGCGAACATAGCTGTGGGGTGGACCTTCACAGCGCCCCACGCAAGAGGGCCAGAGGCACTCCTGAGAGGCGGCTCGGTCGAGCCCTGGTATGTCAATGCAGATGCGCAGCCCACCATCCTCGCCTGGATGGGGAGCTACGGCAGGTAAGCGGCGGCTGCCACTCATGACTCTTGACTCCTGCAGCTCCTGAATGATCTTGCTGACGAACTCCTGAGGGTTTGGCCCTCCTTGCCTTGCTCCTTCTTGGGGAAACGTGCTTCGAAACACGCCTCCATGTGGTGCCCAAGCGCCTCCCTCGTGACCTTAGCAAGGTCGATGGCCCTCCAGGTGGGAGCCCCCGAGCCCTGCCTGAGGAGGGCGCCGGCGCGCTTTCCTATGCGATAGAAGGAGGTTCTCTCCTGCAGGCGCGGACCCTGAGGGGCCTGCCTCCTGATGGACCGAGCCGGACGATGTCTTCTTATTCTTGGGGCGGTCTCGGAAGCCCCCGCTTCCGCGATCCGGTCTTCCAAAGATGCGGCTGAAAGGCTCGCCTGTGGAGCACACCACGCTTTCTCTTCACAGGCACCGTGATGACCCCGCCACTTCCTGGCATCTTGAGGACGCTAGTAGCCGTGGTGGGTTACGGCCATGAACTTGGCCAGCGCTGGGTACCCGAGGATGGCGCTGTATGGCGGCGAATGTGGGCGACGCCGAAGTCGATGAGCTCGGTGCGGTAGTTGTCGCGGCGCCAAGGTGACAGGAGGCGAACCTGCCTAATCGGGACCGTGGAGCCGTCGGTGACCCCAGAGAAGGGCTTGGTTGGCTGAAGCTGATTGTAAGGCACTTGGAGATTGTTAAACGTTTCCACAGACAGGACGTTGAGCCCTGCTCCGCCACCGATGAGGGTCTTGGTGACCAGCACGTTGCTGATGATTGGGGAGCAAAGCATCGGGGGGACTCCGGCTGTGGCAGCACACTTGAGCTGATCCGCTGAACTGAACGTGATGGCGCACGCCGACCACCTGAGGGGGCGTGTGGCTTCGAGCTTGGGGAGTACTGCATTCACTTCGTGGGCGAACTGCTTGAAGATGCATTGAGAGGCTGGGGCTTGAGCTCCGCCCAGGATGCAGGCGATCATGCGTGGCTCCTGGAAGCCCCCAGCCCCCTCGTCCTGATGATGGTCTTCATTTCTCCTTGGCTGCGGTGGCAGAGGTGGGAGGCCTGCGTTGCCTTGCGGGCGGTCCTCGCGAGGCTGATCCCTCCAGCCTCCCTCGCGAGGCGGATCCGGCCAGCGATCCTCGCGCCACCCTTGGCGAGGGCCGCGGTCTTCCCAGCGCCCTGCGTTCCTTCCTCCTCCTCGGCCGTAGCCCCGGTTGCTGCGGTCGGGACGCCAGCCGATCCTCCCTTCTCGCACGGCTCGGAGCTCTTGACATTCGTTGGTGTTGTGGGTGTGGAGGTCGTGGTACACGCAGTACCGGCTGCCCTTGGAAGACTCTGGCTGATCTCTGCCCCGCTTGGTGTCCGGTTCTGCCGCGAGCACGGCGGCCCCCTTGCGCTTCACATCCTTGGCCTTGGGATTCTTCTCGTCTGGGTCTGCGGCAGGCAGCTTGAGGAGGGAGAGACGCCCCTCCTTGGCCCTGGCGCACTTGGTCGCCAAGTTGAACAACTCCAAGGAAGTGCACAAGTCTTCATGCATCGCCAGCTCCTCCTTCATCTTGACGTCGCGCACACCGTCGGACAAGGCGGAGATGATGGCCTCCTCGGTCACCTTGGGAATCTTGAGGCGTGCGTTGTTGAAGCGCTGGATGTATTTCTGCAGGGTCTCCCCTGGTTGCTTCTTGATGCGGCGCATGTCGCTCACGGCGGGTGGCCGGTCACGAGTACCTTGGAAGTTGACGATGAAGCGGGTGCGCATCTCGTCCCAGGAGGAGATCGTGCCCGGAGCCAAGTTCAGAGCCAAAGGGCCTGTCCTTGAGCGCCATGGGAAACCAGTTCGCCATGACCTTCTCGCTTCCGTTGGCGGCTGATGCCCAGCTCAGAGCTGGAGGAACTCATGGGTCGGCCGCATCCGTCAGAGCGAGGAGGCAAGTCTGGCTTTAACTTGCTGGGCCACGCGACGCTGCGCAGCTCGGTGGTGAAGGCACGGCAGCCTGCTGTGGCCACACGAGGCCTTGGGTGACGAAGAGCTTGGCCTTGCGAGTCCCCATGCGCTGCAGCTGGGAGCAGCGCAGGGTCTTGACGTGCCGGAGCAGGAGGAGCGTGGTCGCGACGGGCTGGAGCGGGGAGCACTCGGGCAGCTTCTTGCGGGCGAGGGACCTCCTGGCAGCTCTGCTCTTGCCGCGCTGGCGCCGGACGGAGCGGGTTCCGCCCAGGGACCACACGCCTTGGGGCCAGGGCGCCTTCTTTAGGGGGAGGCGGCCGAGGCGCCCCCGGAGCTTCGTCGCCCGTGCAGGTCTGGGTGCGGTGCAGCGGAATGGACGGCGCAGGGAGCCCCCTGCGGCGCGGACGAACTCGGCGACGCGGTCGTGCCACTCTTCGTAGACGTCGTCGACGGGACAGTAGCGCAGGAGCTCGTTTGCCGCGATGAGCGCAGCTCGAGCCTCCATGGGCGCGCGGAACGCGCGAGACGAAGAACCAGCCGAGGCGAGTTAGGGGGTAGCAATGGCGGCCGCCTTGCCTCATGGAGGGATGCTGGGGCGATGCTTGCTGCTCGCTCTCGCCGGTCGGTGGCGGCGTTGACGGCAAAGCGACGGGAACAGCGAGGGCTCTCGCCGACGGAGCCGCTCTGGGCGACGCGAAGCGAGAGCGGCTAGAGCGCGGGCCCGCCCGATGAGTGTCGATATGGATGCGGTGGTCGACGGAGAACAGGCGGCGGAAGACAAATTCGGCGCACTTACCGGGCGCGCTAAATGTCGGATTTCGGGTTCCGCAGACCCTTGAGGTTCAACACTGGGGCGCGCGAGATCTCGCCCTCTACCTACCTGCCCCCCGCCTCGCTGTGATCTAAACTACTAAAGGAACAACACAAGAGACACAAGGTTTATATGTTCGGGCCACCATTGTGGTGTAATACCCTACTCTAGTTTGTGGTGTGATGGATTGCCTCTTGGGCTGATGGTGATGAACAATACAAGGAAGAACAGCCTCGCGAGGGTCTGTTCTTGGCCGGGGCCATGAACTGCTTGGAGGAGTTCAATCGCTCTCTCTCTCTCTCTCTCTCTCTCTCTCTCTCTCTCTCTATGAGATCCAGCTCAAGCTATTCCGGATCAGATCCCCCTAGCTCTGTGTGTGGCTAGTCCTATTTATAGACAGAGGCCCTGGGCCTCTTCCCAAATATTGAGCGGGAAGGGCGCCAACAATTGGCCATTTTGAAGGGGAACATCTGGAACACTTATCCTGACTAAAGTTGGTCCTCGCCTGTCGAGGGCTCTGGTGGTGACGCCGGCTTGGGCTCCACAATGACTGCCTTCCTGTCGTAGGGCTGGTCTTGGTCTTGTTGCACCGGAATGGACGCCTTTGCTTGATGCTCTCGCCTGCGCTTGCTCCCTTTGCACCAAAGAGGAAAGGAGGACACTGCGCGGGCTGGCGCCCGCCTGGCGCCCTTGGTCATCACGGCTTGCGTCATGGGAACCTCGTGAGGTACCCCGCCTTGATCTCTCCGCCTCCTCGCGAGCCAGCCTGACGAGGCCGTGCCTGAGGAAGCTCCCTGTCGTCAGCCTGAGATATGTAGATGGGCCGTGATGGGCCCCCTTTGAGCCTCGCCGCAGGCAGGCAAGTCTGGGGACCCCCGTTCCCAGAACGCCGACATTGGCAAAAAACAACAAATCTGGGCTGGGCCTCCGGTTAGTAGGTTAGTCCCAAAAATAATATAAAAGTGAACAATAAAGCCCATTATTGCCCAAAACAGTAGATAACATAGCATGGAGCAATCAAAAATTATAAATACGTTGGAGACGTATCAAGCATCCCCAAGCTTAATTCATGCTCGTCCTCGAGTAGGTAAATGATAAAAAAGATAATTTTTGATGTGGAATGCTAGTTGGCATAATTTCATTGTAATTCTTCTTACTTGTGGTATGAATATTCAGATCCGAAATATTGAAGACAAAAGTTCATATTGACATAAAAATAATAATACTTCAAGCATACTAACTAAGCAATTATGTCTTCTCAAAATAACATGGCCAAAGAAAGTTCATCCCTACAAAATCATATAGTTTAGTCATGCTCCATTTTCACACACAAGAATGCTCTCATCATGCACAACCCCGATGACAAGCCAAGCAATTGTTTCATACTCTAGTAATCTCAAACTTATAAACCTTCACGCAATACATGAGCGCGAGCCATGGATATAGCACTATGGGTGGAATAGAATATGATGATGGGGGTTATGTGGAGAAGACAAAAAAAAGAAAGTCTCACATCAACGAGGCTAATCAACGGGCTATGGAGATGCCCATCGATTGATGTTAATGCAAGGAGTAGGGATTGCCATGCAACAGATGCACTAGAGCCATAAATGTATGAAAGCTCAACGAAATAAACTAAGTGGGTGTGCATCCAACTTGCTTGCTCACGAAGACCTAGGGCACTTGAGGAGGCCCATCGTTGGAATATACAAGCCAAGTTCTATAATGAAAAATTCCCACTAGTATATGAAAGTGACAAAACAAGAGACTCTCTATCATGAAGATTATGGTGCTACTTTGAAGCACAAGTGTGGAAAAAAGGATAGTAGCATTGCCCCTTTTTATTTATTTATTATATTTTTTGGGCCATCTTTTTTTCTTTGGCCTTTCTCCTTTTTTAGGGACAATGCTCTATTGAATGATGATCATCACACTTCTATTTATTTACAACTCAATGATTACAACTCGATACTAGAACAAGGTATGACTCTATATGAATGCCTCCGGCGGTGTACCGGGATATGCGATGAACCAAGAGTGACATGTATGAAAAAATTATGAATGGTGGCGTTGCCACAAATACTATGTCAACTACATGATCATGCTAGCAATATGACAATGACGAATGTGTCATGATGAACAGAATGGTGAAAAGTTGCATGGCAATATATCTCGGAATGGCTTTGGAATTGCTATAATAGGTAGGTATGGTGGCTGTTTTGAGGAAGATATAAGGAGGTTTATGTGTGAAAGAGCGTATCATATCACGGGTTTGATGCACCGCTAAGTTTGCACCAACTCTCAAGGTGAGAAAGGGCAATGCACGGCATCAAGAGGCTAGCAATGATGGAAGGGTGAGAGTGCGTATAATCCATGGACTCAACATTAGTCATAAAGAACTCATATACTTATTGCAAAAATCTACAAGCCATCAAAAACCAAAGAACTACGTGCATGCTCCTAGGGAGATATATTGGTAGGAAAAGACCATCGCTCGTCCCCGACTGCCACTCATAAGGAAGACAATCAAAGAACGCCTCATGTTTCAAATTTGTTACATAATGTTTACCATACGTGCATGCTACGGGACTTGCAAACTTCAACACAAGAATTTCTCAAATTCACAACTACTCAACTAGCACAACTTTGATATCACTACCTCCATATCTCAAAACAATCATCAAGCATCAAACTTCTCTTAGTATTCAACACACTCATAAGAAAGTTTTTACTAGTCTTGAATACCTAGCATATTAGGATTTTAAGCAAATTACCATGCTATTTAAGACTCTCAAATTAATCTAAGTGAAGCATGAGAGATCAATAGTTTCTATAAAACAAATCCACCACCGTGCTCTAAAAGATATAAGTGAAGCACTAGAGCAAACAACAAACTACTCCGAAAGATATAAGTGAAGATCAATGAGTAGTCGGATAATTATGCAACTACGTGAAGACTCTATAACATTTAAGAATTTCAGATCTTAGTACTTTATTCAAACAGCAAGCAAATCTAAATAAAATAAAATGACGCTCCAAGCAAAACACATATCATGTGGTGAATAAAATATAGCTCCAAGTAAAGTTACCGATGAACGAAGACGAAAGAGGGATACCTTCCGGCATCCCCAAGCTTAGACGCTTGGTTATCCTTGAATATTAACTTGGGGTGCCTTGGGAATCCCCAATCTTAGGCTCTTTCCACTCCTTATTCCATAGTCCATCGAATCTTTACCCAAAACTTGAAAACTTCACAACACAAAACTTAACAGAAAACTCGTGAGCTTCGTTAGCGAAGGAAAACAAAACACCACTTCAAGGTACTGTAATGAACTCATTCTTTATTTATATTGGTGTTAAACCTACTGTATTCCAACTTCTCTATGGTTTATAAACTATTTTACTAGCCATAGATTCATCAAAATAAGCAAACAACACAATGAAAACAGAATCTGTCAAAAACAGAACAGTATGTATTAATCTGTAACTAACGCAAACTTCTGGAACTCAAAAAATTCTAAAATAAATTGGTGGACCTTAGTAATTTGTCTAGTAATCATCTGCAAAAAGAATAAACTAAATATCACTCTCCAGTAAAAAGTTCTAGCTAATCTCGTGAGCGCTAAAGTTTCTGTTTTTTTTACAGCATGATCATAAAGACTTCATCCAAGTCTTCCCAAAGGTTCTACTTGGCACAAACACTAACTAAAACATAAAACCACATCTTAACAGAAGCTAGATGGGTTATTTATTAGTAAACAGAACCAAAAAGCAAATAATTAAAATAAAATTGGGTTGCCTCCCAACAAGCGCTATCGTTTAACGCCCCTAGCTAGGCATGCTGATTTCAATGATGCTCACATAAAAGATAAGAATTGAAACATAAAGAGAGCATCATGAAGAATATGACTAGCACATTTAAGTCTAACCCACTTACTATGCATAAGGATTTTGTGAGCAAACAACTTATGGGAACAATAATCAACTTGCATAGGAAGGTAAAACAAGCATAACTTCAAAACTTTAAGCACATAGAGAGGAAACTTGATATTATTGCAATTCCTACAAGCATATGTTCCTCCCTCATAATAATTTTCAGTAGCATCATGAATAAATTCAACAACATAACCAGTACCTAAAGAATTCTTTTCATGACCTACTTGCATAGAAATTTTACTACGCTCCACATAAGCAAAATTCTTCTCAAGAATAATAGTAGAAGCAAACTCAACAAAATAACTATCATGTGATTGAAAATTAAGATCAAGATGACAAGTTTCATGGTTATCATTATTCTTTATAGCATAGGTGTCATCACAATAATCATCATAGATAGGTGGCATGCTTTCATCATAGTAAATTTGCTCATCAAAGCTTGGGGGACAAAAAATATCATCTTCATCAAACATAGCTTCCCCAAGCTTGTGGCTTTGCATATCATTAGCATCTTGGATATTCAAGGAATTCATACTAACAACATTGCAATCATGCTCATCATTCAAATATTTAGTGCCAAACATTTTAATGCATTCTTCTTCTAACACTTTGGCCCAATTTTCTTTTCCATCATACTCACGAAAGATATTAAAAAGATGAAGCGTGTGAGGTAAACTCTATTCCATTTTTTTAGTTTTCTTTTATAAACTAAACTAGTGCTAAAATAAGAAACAAAAAGATTCGATTGCAAGATCTAAAGATATACCCTCAAGCACTCACCTCCCCGTCAATGGCGCTAGAAAAGAGCTTGATGTCTACTACACAACCTTCTTCTTGTAGACGTTGTTGAGCCTCCAAGTGCAGAGGTTTGTAGGACAGTAGCAAATTTCCCTCAAGTGGATGACCTAAGGTTTATCAATCCGTGGGAGGCGTAGGATGAAGATGGTCTCTCTCAAACAACCCTGCAACCAAATAACAAAGAGTCTCTTGTATCCCCAACACACCCAATACAATAGTAAATTGTATAGGTGCACTAGTTCGGCGAAGAGATGGTGATACAAGTGCAATTTGGATGGTAGATATAGGTTTTTGTAAACTGAAAATATAAAAACAGCAAGGTAGCAAGCGGTAAAAGTGAGCGTAAACGGTATTGCAATGATAGGAAACAAGGCCTAGGGTTCATACTTTCCTAGCGCAACTTCTCTCAACAATAATAACATAGTTGGATCATATAACTACCCCTCAACATGCAACAAAGAGTCACTCGAAAGACACTAATAGCGGAGAACAAACGAAGAGATTATGGTAGGGTACGAAACCACCTCAAAGTTATTCTTTCCAATCAATCCATTGGGCTATTCCTATAAGTGTCACAAACAGCCCTAGAGTCCGTACTAGAATAACACCTTAAGACACAAATCAACCAAAACCCTAATGTCACCTAGATACTCCAATGTCACCTCAAGTATCCGTGGGTATGATTATATGATATGCATCACACAATCTCAGATTCATCTATTCAATCCAACACAAAGTACTTCAAAGAGTGCCCAAAGTTTCTACCGGAGAATCACGACGAAAACATGTGCTAACCCCTATGCATAGGTTCATGGGCGGAACCCGCAAGTTGATCACCAAGACATACATCAAGTGAATCAAGTGATATCCCATTGTCACCACAGATACGCATGACAAGACATACATCAAGTGTTCTCAAATCATTAAAGACTCAATCCGATAAGATTACTTCAAAGGGAAAACTCAATTCATTACAAGAGAGAAGAGGGGGAGAAGAAACATAAGATCTAACTATAATAGCAAAGCTTGCGATACATCAAGATCGTGCCAAATCAAGAACACGAGAGAGAGAAAGAGAGATCAAACACATAGCTATTGGTACATACCCTCAGCCCCGAGGGTGAACTACTCCCTCCTCATCATGGAGAGCGCCGGGATGATGTAGATGGCCACCGGTGAGGGTTCCCCCCTTGGCGGGGTGCCTAACAGGTCCCATTGACTTTTGGTGGCTACAGAGGCTTGCAGGCGGAACTCCCGATCTAATCTCCGCTCGGAAGTTTTAGGGCACGCGAGTATATATGGGTACAGGAACTACGTCGGTGGAGCTTCGGGGGCCCCACGAGGCAGGGGGCGCGCCCTGGGGGGTGGGCGCGCCCCCACCCTCATGAGCACCTCCCTTCTCTCCTGACGTGGGGTCCAAGTCCATCCGGTAGCTTTCCTTCCAAAAATAACTTCTAGTTGATTTCGCCCGTTTAGACTCCGCTTGATATTCCTTTTCTTCGAAAAACTGAAATAGGCAAAAAAACAGCAAATCTGGGCTGGGCCTCCGGTTAATAGGTTAGTCCCAAAAATAATATAAAAGTGAATAATAAAGCCCAATATTGCCCAAAACATTAGACAACATAGCATGGAGCAATCAAAAATTATAGATACGTTGGAGACGTATCACCAAGCAGCGGGCCATATGGCCCATCTGCATCAACAAGGTACCCAAGACCCTTGCGAGGGTCCAAGCCTCGCGAGGCGGACGATGCAAGATCTCCTCTGGAGTGGCCTAGCCAGGGAGGCTCACGAGGAGCGGAGATATCAAGGCACGACATACCTCATGAGGCACTCGTGACGTAAGCCATGACGAACGGTACCAGGCGCGCGCCGGTGGGCGCAGTGTCCTTATTTCCTCTTTGGTGCTAAGGAGGCCAGCGCAGGTAAAGAGTACCGAGGCATCATGCAAAGGTTGCCGCATTGGTGTAACGAGACCAAGACTAGGAGGACGGCAAGGCAGAGGTCATCGTGGAGCCCAAGACGGCGTCACCCCAGAGCTTTTCGCAGGCGAAGACCGCTTTTGTCAGGATAGCTTGTACTAGCTGTCCCCCTTCAAATTTGCCCACCGTTGTTGGCTACCTACCCGCTCGATATTTGGGAAGAGGACCAGGGACTCTATAAATAGGACTAGCCACCACAGTAGGGGGCAACTGATCCGGAACTGGTTCAGATCATCCTTAATTGATCCGGAACTGGTTCAGATCATCCTTAACTGATCTGGAACTGGTTCAGATCATCCTTAACTGATCCGGAACTGGTTCGGATCATCCTTAACTGATCCGGAACTGGTTCGGATCATCCTTAACTGATCCGGAACTGGTTCGGATCATCCTTAACATTAGATCATCCTTAACTGATCCGGAACTGGTTCAGATCATCCTTAACTGATCCGGAACTGGTTCATATCATCCTTAGCTACACAAGCACAAGAACACCTCAACCTCAGGAGGCTGTTCTTCCCTTGTACTGTTCATCATCGGCCCAAGAGGCAATCCACCACCACCACACTGGAGTAGGGTATTACACCACAACGGTGGCCCAAACCAGTATAAACCTCGTGTCTTTCTGTGATTGCGAGTTCGTCGAGTTCGTCCGCGAGATCTTAGCGAGCCAGAGCGTAGATCTGCAGGAGGGAGAGACTTCACGCGCACCCCATTGTTCGAACCTTAAGGGTTTGTCGGAACCCCACATCCGACATTTGGCGCGCCAGGTAGGGGTGCACCGTAGTTTCCCTTCCATCAGTTCATCGCCTCATCACTCCGTCGTTTCCATGGCGGACGCTCGCCCTGCTTGAGCTGAGCGTCGGGCTGCCCTCTCTGCCCGCGTCGCTCAGATGGCTCCGGTAGGCAGGCCACCTCATCGTTCTCCGTCTCCCGCCGCTAGCGCTGCCACCGGCCCGGCGGGGAACGAGCAGGAGGCGTCCTCGCTGCATCCTTCGGTGTGGCAAGATGGCCGCACCGCTACTCCATCACGTACCCCTGCCGGTTCTTCGTCTCACGCGCACCGCGCTCCCATGGAGGCACGGGCCGCGCTCATCACGGCGAACGAGCTCCTACGTTACCGCCCCGTCGACGACCTCTATGAGGAGTGGCTCGACCGTGTTTCCGAGCTCATCCGTGCCGCAGGGGGCTCTCCGGCGCAGTCCCACTCTCTGCCTCCCCCTCAACCAGCCGCGGGCGACGGGGCTCATGGCATGCCTCCACCACCTCGGCCCCAATACGGTGCCTTGGCACCAAGGCGCACGCCTCCGCGGCGTGATCCACCACGCCCGGCGCTCGCACGTGAAGAGAGATGCTGCCAAGAAATCCCGCAGCCGCAAGAAGCTGCACCGGCGCTCCCCGCGCCACCTCGTCAAGACCGCGTGCCGCCTGCGGTGGCGCAGTGCGGACCTCGCCAAGACCAAGCTCCGCCTCAGAAGCGGGTCCCGGCGACCACGGCCGCTGCCGTGCCTTCACCCCGAATCAGCACAAATACCGCTGGCGAGCAAGTTCAAGCCAGATCTGCCTCCTCGCTACGACGACACCGCCGACCCCGCGGAGTTCCTGCAGCTCTGTGAGCTAAGCATCGAAGCGGCAAACGGCGACGAAAAAGTCATGGCGACCTGGTTTCCCATGGTTCTCAAGGATGGGCCCCGCTCCTGGCTCCTAAACCTGCAGCACGGCTCGATCTCCTCCTGGGATGAGATGCACGACCGCTTCGTCGCCAACTTCCAGCGCACTCGCGACCGCCCACCGGCCACGGGTGACCTACGCCACATCAAGCAACAACCAGGAGAGACCCTCCAGAAGTACATCCAGCGCTTCGACAACACCCGCCTCAAGATCACCAAGGTCACGGACGAAGCCATCATCTCCGTGTTCTCTGACGGCGTCCGTGACGTCAAGATGAAGGAAGAACTCGCTATCCACGAGGAGCTGTGCGCATCTCAGGAGCTGTTCAACCTGGCGACCAAGTGCGCAAGAGCTGAGGAGGGGCGCCTCTCTCTCCTTGAGCTGCTAGCTGCAGGAACGAAGGAGAAGAAGGCCAAGGCCAAGGATGTGAAGCATAAAGAGGCAGTAGTGCTCACAGCGGAGCCCGACACCAAGCGAGGCAGAGATCAGCCCGAGTGATCCAAGAACGGCCGACCGTTCTATGCCTTCCACAACCTGAACACCCACAACACCAGCGACTGTCAAGAGCTCAGAGCCATACGGGAAGGACGCTACGGTCGACGCCCTGAGCGTAACGACCGGGGCTACAACCGCGGAGGACGACGCGGAGGCGGACGCTGGGGCGACCGTGGCCCGCGCCAGGAGTGGCGCGACCGGCCTCGTGAGGAACGCTGGCAGGACCAACCTCGTGAGGGCGCCTGGAGGGACCCGCCTCGTGTGGATCGCCCCCAGGGTAACGCCGGTCTTCCCCCGCTGCCTCCACCAAGAAGGAACGACGACCACCACCAGGACGAGGGGGCTGGGGGCTTCCAAGAGCCGCGTGTGATCGCCTACATCTTGGGCGGTGCCCAGGCCCCAGCCTCTCAGCGTATCTCCAGACAGTTTGCTCGCGAGGTGAACGCAGTGCTCCCCAAGCTCGAGGCCACACGCCCGCTCAGGTGGTCCCAATGTGCCATCACCTTCAACTCGGCTGACCAGCTCAAGTGCGCAGCAACCGCTGGCGCCCTCCCTATGCTTTGCTCCCCAATCATCAGCAATGTGCAAGTCACCAAGACTCTCATCGACGACGGCACAGGGCTCAACATCCTGTCCGTCGACACGTTCGACAACCTCCAAGTGCCATATGAGCAGCTCCAGCCAACCAAGCCTTTCTCAGGAGTGACCGACAGTTCCACCACACCAATAGGGCAGGTCCGCCTGCCCGTCACCTTCGGCACGCGCGACAACTACCGCACCGAGCTCATCAACTTCGACATCGCACACATCCGCTTGCCGTACAACGCCATCCTCGGATATCCAGCCCTGGCCAAGTTCATGGCAGTCACTTATCACGGCTACAACGTTCTCAAGATGCCAGGAAGCGGAGGAATCATCACGGTCCCATGTGAAGAAAGGGATGCGGTGTGCTCTCTTGAGCGCGCCTTTCAAGCCGCAGCAATCGACGACCCCGACAACAGAAGTGAAGGCCCTCCGGAGACCATCCACAAGAAGAAGCTGTCGCGCCGCACAGGACCCGAAGAGGATGGCATCGCGGCAGGAGCCTCATCAGGACCAGCGCCCGCTCCAGGGGCGCCTCCCTCCACCACATAGGAAAGCGCGCCCGGTGCCCTCCTCAGGCAGGGCTCGGGGGCTCTCTTCTAGAGAGCCTCAGACCTTGCCAACCTCACGAGGGAGGCGCTTGGGCACCACTTGCCCCGTCCTTGAGCGCCATGGGAAACCAGTTCGCCATGACCTTCTCATCTCCGTTGGCGGCTTCGATGCCCAGCTCGTAGAGCTGGAGGAACTCTGCGGGGTCGGCCGTACCGTCATAGCGAGGAGGCAGGTGTGGCTTGAACTTGCCGGGCCACGCGACGCTGCGCACCTCGGTGGTGAAGGCACGGTAGCCTGCTGTGGCCACGGGAGGCCTTGGGTGACGAAGAGCTTGGTCTTGCGGGTCCCCACACGCTGCAGCTGGGAGCAACGCGGGGTCTTGACGTGCTGGAGCAGGAGCATGGTTGCGACGGGCTGGAGCGGGGAGCATTCGGGCAGCTTCTTGCGGGCGAGGGACCTCCGGGCAGCTCAGCTCTTGCCGCGCTGGCGCCGGACGGAGCGGGTTCCGCCAGGACCACGCGCTTTGGGGCTGTGGCGCTTGAGGGGGAGGCGGCCGAGGCGCCCGAGCTTCGCCGCCAGCGCAGGCGGGTGCGGTGCAGCGGGACGGACGGCGCGGGGGAGCCCCCTGCGGCGCGGACGAGCTCGGCGACGCGGTCGAGCCACTCTTCATAGACGTCGTCGATGGGGCGGTAGCGCAGGAGCTCGTTTTCCGCGATGAGCGCAGCTCGAGCCTCCATGGGCGCGCGGAACGCGCGAGACGAAGAACCAGCCGGGGCGAGTGAGGGGGTAGCAGTGCGGCCGTCTTGCCTCACAGAGGGATGCTGGGACGATGCTTGCTGCTCATTCCCCGCCGGGCCGGTGGCGGCATTGACGGCAGGCTACGGGGAACAACGAGGGCGCCCGCCGACGGGAGCCGTCTGGGCGACTCGGGAAGTGAGAGCGGCTCGGCGCTTGGCGCGGGCCCGACGAGCGTCAGACATGGATGCGGTGGTCGACGGAGAACAGGGCGGCGGAAGACGAATTCCGGCGCACCCTTACCTGGCACGCCAAATGTCGGATTTTGGGTTCCGGCAGACCCTTGAGGTTCGAACACTGGGGTGCACGCGGAGATCTCGCCCTCTACCTACCTGCACCCCGCCGCCTCGCTAGGATCTAAACTACGAAAGGAACAACACAAGAGACACAAGGTTTATACTAGTTCGGGCCACCGTTGTGGTGTAATACCCTACTCTAGTTTGTGGCGTGGTGGATTGCCTCTTGGGCTGATGATGATGAATAATACAAGGAAGAACAGCCTCGCGAGGGTATGTTCTTGGCCGGGGCGATGAACTGCTTGGAGGAGTTCAATCTCTCTCTCTCTCTCTCTCTCTCTCTCTCTCTCTCTCTCTCTCTCTCTTGGTGAGATTTCAATCTCTCCAGCTCTGCCTGTTTAAGACGCCGCTACCGATCATATGCCTCTACTATGGTGGCTAGCTCTACTTATATAGGCAGAGGCCCTGGGCCTCTTCCCAAATATTGAGTGGGAAGGGCGCCAACAATTGGCCATTTCAAAGGGGAACATCTGGTACACTTATCCTGACTAAAGTTGGTCCTCGCCTGTCAAAGGCTCTGGTGGTGACACCGGCTTGGGCTCCATAATGACTTCCTTCCTGCCGCTATTGGTCTTGGTCTTGTTGCACCGAAATGGACGCCTTTGCTTGATGCTCTCGCCTGCGCTTGCTCCCTTTGCACCAAAGAGGAAAGGAGGACACTGCACGGGCTGGCGCTCGCCTGGCGCTCTTTGTCGTCATGGCTTGCGTCACGGGCACCTCGTGAGGTACCCCGCCTTGATCTCTCCGCCTCCGCGAGCCAGCTTGATGAGGCCGTGCCTGAGGAAGCTCCATGTCGTCCGCCCCGCGAGGCTTGGCCCCTCGCGAGGGTCTTGAGCTCGTGTTGATGAAGATGGGCCGTGATGGGCCCCCCTTTGAGCCACGCCGCAGGCCGCAGGCGGCAGGCGACATTGTACACTGCGGGCCGTGGGCGACGCGGACAGGCTTCGACAACTCTCACGCCGCGGCAGGCGCGGTCGGCAGCGAGGGCCTCCAACCACGCCGCGGCCGCGACACCGTACACCCGCCGGGAGCAGGCGAACTCGAGGGCCGCGCTCACGGTGGCCCGGGAGCTACTGCAGTGCACGCTACTGGAAGGCGGCCGCGACGTACTACTAGAGCGGGTGGCGGAGCTCCTGGGCTTTGCCACCTCGGGGGCTCATCCCTTCTGCACCCAGCTCCCACCTTAGGTCCAGGGCGGCCCGCGCGGGGGCTCCACACGCGGTCGCGGGCCCCAAGGCTACTCCAACGCCAAATGGCTTACCAAAGACCGGCCAGCGGCAGCGCTGCCTCCGCTCCCGGCCAGCGAAGAAGGACTCGTCGCGACCCGCGGCCCCAGTGGGACGCCGCGCTACCACCCCCAGGTGGGTGCTCCAAGCAGAACCGCATGGCACGCGGAGCACTATGGCGCGGCCTTCGGGATGACGGCCCCGAAGAATACGTGCCCCACATGATGGACCAAGGGCACCAAAGACGAAGGAGAACAAGGCTCGCTCCTCAGCCCAGCCGGGGGACGAGGCGACAAGCTGAGCTCTTCCAAGAGCCCCTCAAGGCCCCATCGGCCACGCCGAGGCGACGATTATCGGGTACCGCTAATTCCTCGTGGAGCAGGCATACGTTAATCATGAATCGCAGGAGGTGCAGGTCGCCACAAGAATCGGCTGCCCTGGCCCGCAGTCTCCTACCCCTCGGGAGGAGGCGCCGGGGCTGCAGGAGGGGCGAGATCCGCATCACCACCGTGGCGTTCGAGCAAGGCGTTCAGGGAGGTAGGCCCTCCGCCGGGAGGTGCCTCAGGCCTGCTCTGGCGGAGGACCCGTGGTCGCTGGGAAACGGCTGGCGACCGCTCTACCCCATCGGCGGCGTCCTGGTTTCCGGTCGTCGTTGATGGCACTAGAGTGCGGTGCAAGGCGGGGCCCTCGTCTGGCGATATGAAGCAAGGCCGGTACCTGTGAAGAAGGCCCAGTGCCTGTGAAGCTCGCCTCCCCGTGACACTCTCACGTAATAATGAGTGGGGCTGTACATGCCCCGGAGTCTCAGGGGTGCTGGCCTCAGGCCCTGGGGCTCCCTCCCACGCCCAGTGGCAGCACTTAGCTCCGCACTGGTGAGAAGACGTCCAAGACTAGACTAGGTGCCGGATGCGGCCTTTTTTGGTTTGCTTTCATTGCTTTTCCCCTTTGGTTGTCACTTTCCCCCGCTGGATTTAAGTTGGATTCGAATTCGAGATTTGTGTGTGTTTGGGGAAGGGGGTGTTTAGTCTCATTCGAGCAATCTCTAGCATTCCAGTTACCGCTTTGCCTCAGCTGCCCCCCTCGTGAGCCCCTCGCGAGTCGGGTTGGGCCTAGCTTATGCAGCCCAGCTGCCGCCACAGATCCTCTCGGGAGGCTTTACTGCAGATCCTATGGGTTCGATCGGGAGACGCTCGAAATGCCACAGCCCTCCGTTGGCTATCTTGGGGCCCGCGCGGGACAAAGGTAAACTAGCCAGCCACTAGGCATAGGCGTACAGGTGGTATAGCATCTACTAATACGCAAAACACAAGTTTTACATGAGGGGCTCCCCCTCCCAAAATGCTCTCACGACCGTCAGGGCAAAACCTGAGTTCTATTCATGCAGGAAACATGAACGGTGCGTAGTCAGTCAGATAAATCCCCCAATGCATCCTCAGGGGCACCTCCTGAATTGCCGCTGGCGTCGCTGGCCTCGCCGTCGCTCTCTGCATCGTCACCGGCGGCGTCAGGGCCGTCCACCACGCCGCCTTCATCAGCAGCCACGATCACGCCATCGTTGTCTGAAGCAAAGGCCCTGACAAGGGCGTCCATGTTGCCCTCCACCCAGTGCGCCAGGTCGTCCCGGATGGCCTGGGGTACCGGGGCGATGGCTGCGTCGAAGTCGAAGTGAGGGTCCATATTCCGGAGATGGCTGAAGACGCGAGAAAAGGCGCGCCCGAGCAGGGCGCCGCTTCTCTCCTCCACCAACCTGTCGGCTCTGACCGACCGCTCCTCCACCGAGTCACCACATCGGTGAAGAACCAAGGTTGCCGGCGTAATTAATTGCGTGCGGCTCGCCAACAGCCGCCTCGCAGATGTTACCCAAGGCTGTGTTGGCTCTCTCCTGCTGCAGGAGCATGGGGCCGTGTTCATGCTCCAGACCAGCCGCTTATGATCTCGTCTGCTGCTCGTCGCAAGAACGGCCTCAGCCTCACCCACACGCTACGAAGAAGAAGCACCTCGGCACAGAGGTAGTTAACTCCTCCCGCGCCACCTCAAGGGCGGCCCAAAAGCATCGGCCCGCCTGCCGCTTCCTCCCGCTTGGTCCTCAAGGCAGCGGTCCTACCTTCGCCTCAGCCCGGATCAACCCCAGCCTTTCTCGAACTCAAGGCCGAGGTTCAAGCGCTGCCGCCACCCGACGCCTCGACCTCCTCCAGACGCGGGCCTCCCAGCATGCGACATCATCCTCCGCCTCGCCACCAAGCGCCCCTTGTTTCCAGCGTCAGATTACAGGCGTGCTCGGGCGGCTTCTAGCGCCGGCGCCTCCCGCTTCGAGCTCCACTGGTCGCCTGATGCCACCTCATCGACGCAAGGGCCGCCTCGCGCAGCTCCACCTGCCCTCCAAGAAGCGGCAACGGGCCAGAGTTCCCGCGCCCGCCCTCCGCCGCCTCGCCGCCGGTCAGCTTCCCGAGTTTCTTCAACGGCCCGAGAACGGACCTCCCGAGAGGCCACCAGCGACGCCTTGGCCTCCTCATCGCCAAGATCACGCTGGTGGCGCGCGATGGGCGACAGCCGCCTTCAGCTCAGCCTCTCCGCGGCCAGCGCAGCCCTCGGCCTCGAGGCGCTGGCGTCAGATCGGGCGAGCTCTTCACCGAGCAGGCTCACCGTGATCAGCCTCCCTCCAAGAAACCTTGGCAAAGAGCGCGACGCCCCGGGCGTGCTCAAGCACGCCTTCCACACCATCATCCGCCCAGCGAGCGCCGAGGGCCACGAATCAGCACCCCCCCTCCGGCAGGGGTCAGGCTGGCGCGCCTCCCACGGCCGGGCACGCCGCCAGAGCCCGGCCAGAGCCAGCCCATCCCCAAAGAAGAACGCAGGGAATGCCTCAGCCACCATGGTCGATTTAATGCGAGAAGCCCACGGCAGGCCAGCTATGCCTCGAGAAGGCCCGCGAAGGAGGGTTGCGAGGCGCGCGGGGACACGATGCGCCTCAGGATGGCTCGACTCTCTGGCTGACCTCACCACGAGGGCCCTGCTGCTCGGAGCGCTCGAAGACGGTGGAGAGGGCGGAGCCAAGGGGGATGGCTCCTCAGACATCTCCATGAGCTCGGCAGAAGGGCCTCAAGCAAGGATCAAGAAGGCAACAAGAATCGGGAGCGTAAAAGGGAAAGCTTACTCATCGGTGGCGGCACTTCCTGCGCTTCAACAGCGACAAGGGTAATCGCCGCCAGGCTTCCCTTCTCTTCCAAAGAGCCTCAAAGTCCACGCGGAATCGACCCAAGAGTTGAGCGCAGGGGTCAACCTGCGACGAGGAAGGAGCATCGAGACGACCGGCGTCAGGGGCATCGTCCTGGTGCACGCCGCCAGTCGCCTCACCAAGAAGGGTAGCTGGGGCTACAGGGGCCTCAGCCGCAGGCACCACGGGCAGCTGCTCGCCTCCCCCAACCGCGACAGCCTGGGCCTCAGGAGCTGCTCCCTCAAGAGCGCCGCCTGGGACCGTCACCCCTACGGAGGCCCCCTCGGCCTCCAGCGGCTCGTGCCTCCCTGCACCGCCACTCGAGGACGAGCCACCACGGCCGATTGGAAGGGTAGTCAACACCACCGGGTTCTCGCGAGACCCCTTGAAGCATGCGGGGCGCAACCCCCACTCGTCGAAACTGGGCATCTGCTTCACAAAGTCACCCCTGCTTGAGCAAAAGTACAGCAAAGCACCCCCTTGCCAGACGCTGCCAGGGTTGGGATCCCCAGTCAAGACCAAGAGCACCTTCCTCAGCGCTTCAGGCGTCAAGTCCTCCTCCTGGAGCCTCATGCGGTCTTCACACCCGCTGAAGGCCCACATCCGACGGGAGTGGCGCTAGAGAGGGGCAATGCAGCACAATAGGAACTCCTTCACCACCTTGGGCGCTGTCACCTTGAGCGCCCTCAGGAACGCGAAGCGACGCCAGACGAAGGCGAGCCGGGGGCTCATGAGCGTCTCCTGGCCCCAGCCTGAATTGGGGACAGCGGGTGATGTTGGCTCCGGCAGCAGGGGGCTGGGCACCCCCACGTCCACGTACAGCCCCCGCTCGCGGAACCCAGGCGCGGGCGGAGGAAGGGTGAAGTCAATCCCTGAAGCCGCTGTTTCAGACGCAACAATGAAGCTCACACACCCCGAACATTGGGTAGGGTCAACAAGGCGCAGAGAGAAGAAGTGGCGCAGCAAGGCAACTGAGGGAAGGATGCCCATCATCGCCTCGCAAACAAAGGCAAAGACCGCAAGAAGAGTGATGGAGTCCGGACCCAAGTGCATCATATGGATCTGATAGTGGGAGAGCAGAGCATTGAAGAAATCGGAGAAGGGGGGAACCAGCCCCGCCCATAGGGCGTCGGCAAAATACTGGACCTCAGTGATTATCCTGTCGATGGCGAAGTGGGACGCGGGCCAGGCCGTTGTCCGCCCGCATTCGTTGAAGATGGTGGCCAAGGCTGAGCTGACCTTGCCCAGGCCCTCTTGATTGAGTATGATTGACCGATCGACGGCAGGGGCCGCTGACGACGGCGAGCGAGGCGGAGGCATGGGTTTGTTCCCTCTTCCCTTCTTCGTCGGAGCCATGGCAACGGAAAGGGGGGGAGGAAGGTTCGAGATTGGATTGGGAGCAGAAGCTGGAGTTCGAGAGGAGGAAGAGCGGGGGACGGTCGAGCAGCGAAAAGGGGAGCGGCTATGTGCGGCTACGAGTTCGCCTAGCACGGCACAAAATAAGGAGGCGTGGGGGAACAGTGCCGCCCATGTCCAATCAACCGCCATGCAGGGCCCAAGGCCGCAGGCTGTTAGGGCCCGCAACGCTTCGCACTTGCCCCTTTGCCTCTCTGCTCAGCCAAGTCCGGGCGCGCCTCGGGCCCGGGGGCTACTGTCGGCGTTCTCGGGAACGGGGTCCCTGACTTGCTCTGCTCGCGCTGCGGGCGTGGCTCAAAGGGAGGCCCATCACGACCCATCTTCATCAACTCGAGCTCAAGACCCTCGCGAGGGGCCAAGCCTCGCGGGGCGGACGACAGGGAGCTTCCTCAGGCACGGCCTCATCAGGTTGGCTCGTGAAGTGGCGGAGAGATCAAGGCGGGGTACCTCACGAGGTTCCCATGACGCAAGCCATGACGACCAAGGGCGCCAGGTGGGCGGCAGCCCGCGCAGTGTCCTCCTTTCCCCTTTGGTGCAACGGGAGCACGCGCAGGCGAGAGCATCAAGCAAAGGCGTCCATTTCGGTGCAACGAGACCAAGACCAGTCCAACGGCAGGAAGGAAGTCATTGTGGAGCCCAAGCCGGCGTCACCACTAGAGCCTTTGACAGGAGAGGACCAACTTTAGTCAGGATAAGTGTACCGTATGTTCCCCTTCAAAATGTCCAATTGTTGGCGCCCTTCCCGCTCAATATTTGGGAAGAGGCCCAGGGCCTCTGCCTATAAATAGGACTAGCCACCCACAGGGTAGGGGCAATTAAAAAAGATAGCAAGAGAACAAACGAGAGAGATAGAGAGAGGCAACTGAACTCCCCCTAGCAGTTCATCGCACCAGCCAAGAACAGACCCTCGCGAGGCTGTTCTTCCTTGTACTGTTCATCACCATCAGCCCAAGAGGCAATCCACCACTCCACAAACTAGAGTAGGGTATTACACCACAATGGTGGCCCGAACTAGTATAAACCTGTGTCTCTTGTGTTGTTCCTTTCAGTAGTTTAGATCCTAGCGAGGCGGCGGGTGCAGGTAGGTAGAAGGCGAGATTCCGCACGCACCCAGGTGTTCGAACCTCAAGGGTCTGCTGAACCCAAATCCGACATACGTAAACAGGTGACATCTTCGAGTTTGTTTGTGGAGCGCCTCGGCTGCATTATTCCCAGGCCACATGGGTCCGTCCCTGTGGCATCTATCCCTTTTGCTTAAGTCTTTAGCTTACCTTGCTGGGGGCGCCCCTCGGGCTGCACCGCCCCTAAGCCGCTTGGGTCAGACCCGGTGGCGTGTATCTTCCTGCATTTATCCAAGTTGATTTGCTCTTCATGCTTAACTTGCCAATGGCTATCACCCGCTCGATCATCGCCTCCCCTGGGGCCTTCACACAGGCACGACGCTGGCGCATGGGTCCGTCCCTTCCACGCCGACAAATCTAAGTGGTCGAGCTCTGGCTCGTGGCACACGCCGCACACATCACCTCACCAGACCCTCAGTGCCTTCACCTCACCCAGAGCAACCAGCGGCAGGCTAATAGCTGTAACGGCAAACCATGTTTCCTCTTGTGCTTGCTCACAGGGATCCTGAGGGAAGGATAGAAGGTGGCACCGCGAGTCTCTTTTTATCTCGTGCGATTTGCTTGCGCGTTAAAAGGGGGGCTCTTGAGCATCGCGACTCAGGAGCTCTTACTGGCTCTCCAGCCCTCACCCCCTGGCCTTGACCACGGCATCGCGACCTGGCATACCAGCGGCGGCTGAGCTCGCTCGAGGGCCGGGACCTGAGGACGTAGAGCACTAAGGAGAGCATGAGGGGGGAGAAACTCGTACGAGCCGACCTAGCTGTGCCGCACAAGTAGGCGCGCAGCTCCAGCGCAACGTTAGGAGTCGCCATGAAATCAACAAGATAAGTCCCGCACACGGGTCGGCTAAATGTTTGGGCCTAATGGCCACCCACGCCTTGTCGCGGCCCCGTTGCGGCCACGTCCTCTCCCTTTCTCGCCTTACCATGGCCGCTTGAGCGCTAAGGGGGACCTCGTGAGCATCACGCCTCAGGAGCTCTTACTGGACCTCGGCCCGCACACCTCCTGGCCTTGACCACGGCACGCGACCTGGCATACCAGCGACGGTTGTAGCCTGCTTGGGGACCGGGACCTGTCAGCGTAGAGCAACAAGCTATCGCGAGGAAAGAAAGGGGGGACCGAGTCTAAACGGGACATACGTTCACCAAATTCTCCTAACCGCGAAGATAAGCACAAAAGACATTACAGACCCTTACATGCCCCCACGGGTAATTCATGATTCTTCGCAGGAAACAAAAGTTGACACTAAGGGGAATCCTATCTACACCCTCCCGTGGCTGACGCCATCATCAACAGTGGGCCACGTGAGGCCGGCGCCAACTCCATCCAGATCAGTGGCGGCGACGGCCAAACGCCGCGGCCCTGCTCCGAGCGCGGCGGGAGCTCGGGGGCACGTAGTTGTCGTCGCTCGTCTCCGGAGTCTCGTAAAGCTCAGGAGAGCTGCTGGACTCCCAAGGGCTACTGCTAGAGTAGCCACGAGCAGGGCGCGCGTCGGCTTGGCGTTCCTCTCCAGGGCAGCACTCCAGGCGGCGGCCCTCGGTGTCGAAGACCTTGAAGAAGAGCATGGAGGCGCCGTCGTACTCGAAGTGGATCGCGAGGGCGCCCCTCGCGCGGCAGACCCCTGTGATCTCCCCCTAGCCGCGGGTCATGAAGATCTTGCCGGTGGGGACTGCTTCGATCTCCGCTCCGGTCGCCGGAGCACTGCAGTCAGCGTGCTGCATCCAGAGCTCGAGAGGTCCCCTCGGCGGCATCACGTCGGAGAAGAATCGCGGGAAGCGGATCCAGGAGCTTGGAGGCATCGGCGCCCACAGCACCAGCTCGCGCGAGGAGTCCGCGGCGTGGACCCCAGGGCCACGGCACGCATCGCCATAGCACGGCGACCCCGGATACGGCATGGGCGGCGCTGCTCGTCGTGCTACCTCTTGAGCACTGCGTTGGATTTCCCCGAAGAGGAGAGGATGATGCAGCAAAGTAGCGTAAGTATTTCCCTCAGTTTTTGAGAACCAAGGTATCAATCCAGTAGGAGGCTACGCGTGAGTCCCTCGTACCTACACAAAACAAATAGCTCAATGCAACCAATGCGATTAGGGGTTGTCAATCCCTTCACAGTCACTTACGAGAGTGAGATCTGATAAAGATGATAGATAATATTTTTGGTATTTTAGATATGGAGATGCAAGGTAAAAAGTAAAATGAAAAGTAAAAAAGCAAAGCAAATAATAAAGTGATTGGAGATTGATATGATGAGAATAGACCCGGGGGGCATAGATTTCACTAGTGGCTTCTCTCAAGAGCATAAGTATTCTACAGTGGGTGAACAAATTACTATTGAGCAATTGACAGAATTGAGCATAGTTATGAGAATATCTAGGTATGATCATGTATATAGGCATCACGTCCGAGACAAGTAGACCGACTCCTGCCTGCATCTACTACTATTACTCCACTCATCGACCGCTATCCAGCATGCATCTAGAGTATTAAGTAAAAACAGAGTAATGCCTTAAGCAAGATGACATGATGTAGAGGGATAGTTTCATGCAATATGATAAAAACCCCATCTTGTTATCCTCGATGGTAACAATACAATACGTGCCTTGCTGCCCTAGCATCCTCACCGGAAAGGACACCGCAAGATTGAACCCAAAGCTAAGCACTTCTCCCATTGCAAGAAAGACCAATCTAGTAGGCCAAACCAAATTGATATTTCGAAGAGACTTGCAAAGATAACCAATCATACATAAAAGAATTCAGAGAAGATTCAAATATTATTCATAGATAGACTTGATCATAAACCCACAATTCATCGATCTCAACAAACACACCACAAAAAGAGATTACATTTAATAGATCTCCACGGGAGAGGGGGAGAACATTGTATTGAGATCCAAAAATAGAGAAGAAGCCATCTAGCTACTAACTATGGACCCGAAGGTCTGAGATAAACTACTCACACTTCATCGGAGGGGCTATGATGATGTAGAAGCCCTCCGTGATGATGGCCCCCTCCGGCGGAGCTCCGGAACAGGCCCCAAGATGGGATCTCGTGGGTACAGAAGGTTGTGGCGGTGGAATTAGGTTTTTGGCTCCGTATCTGATCGTTTGGGGGTACGTAGGTATATATAGGAGGAAGGAGTACGTTGGTGGAGCTTCGAGGGGCCCATGAGGCAGGGGCGCGCCCTAGGGGGGGGGCGCCCTCCACCCTCGTGACCGCCTCGTGGCTTTCTTGACGGAGGGTCCAAGTCTCCTGGATCTTATTTGTTGAGAAAATCACGTTCCCGAAGGTTTCATTCCGTTTGGACTCCGTTTGATATTCCGTTTCTTTGAAACACTGAAATAGGCAAAAAACAACAATTCTGGGCTGGGCCTCCGGTTAATAGGTTAGTCCCATAAATAATATAAAAGTGGAAAATAAAGCCCAATATAGTCCAAAACAGTAGATAATATAGCATGGAGCAATAAAAATTATAGATACGTTGGAGACGTATCTGGCATCCCCAAGCTTAATTCCTGCTCGTCCTCGAGTAGGTAAATAAAAAAAAGAGAATTTTTGATGCGGAGTGCTACTTGGCATAATTTCAATGTAATTCTTCTTAATTGTGGTATGAATATTCAGATCCGAAAGATTCAAGACAAAAGTTCATATTGACATAAAAATAATAATACTTCAAGCATACTAACAAAGCAATTATGTCTTCTCAAAATAACATGGTCAAAGAAAGTCATCCCTACAAAATCATATAGTCTGGCTATGCTCTATCTTCACCGCACAAAGTATTTAAATCATGCACAACCCCGATGACAAGCCAAGCAATTGTTTCATACTTTTGACATTTTCAAAACTTTTTCGATGTTCATGCAATACATGAGCGTGAGCCATGGATATAGCAGTATATGTGGAATAGAATGGTGGTTGTGGAGAATACAAAAAGAGGGAAAGATAGTCTCACATAACTAGGCGTATCAACGGGCTATGGAGATGCCCATCAATAGATATCAATGTGAGTGAGTAGGGATTGCCATGCAACAGATGCACTAGAGCTATAAGTATATGAAAGCTCAACAAAAGAAACTAAGTGGGTGTGCATCCAACTCGCTTGCTCACGAAGACCTAGGGCATTTTGAGGAAGCCCATCATTGGAATATACAAGCCAAGTTCTATAATGAAAAATTCCCACTAGTATATGAAAGTGACAAAATGAGAGACTCTCTATCATGAAGATCATGGTGCTACTTTGAAGCACAAGTGTGGTAAAAGGATAGTAACATTGTCCCTTCTCTCTTTTTCTCTCATTTTTTTATTTGGGCCTTTTCTTTTTTTATGGCGTCTTTTTTTTTCGTCCGGAGCCTCATCCCGACTTGTGGGGGAATCATAGTCTCCATCATCCTTTCCTCACTTGGGACAATGCTCTAAAAATGATGATCATCACACTTTTATTTTTCTTACAACTCAACAATTATAACTCGAAACTTAGAACAAAATATGAATCTATGTGGATGCCTCCGGCGGTGTACTGGGATATGCAATGAATCAAGAGTGACATGTATGAAAGAATTATGAACGGTGGCTTTGCCACGAATACGATGTCAACTACACGATCATGCTAGCAATATGACAATGATGGAGTGTGTCATAATAAACGGAACGGTGGAAATTTGCATGGCAATATATCTCGGAATGGCTGTGGAAATGCCATGATAGGTAGGTATGGTGGCTGTTTTGAGGAAGGTATATGGTGGGTGTATGATACCGGTGAAAGGTGCGCGGTATTAGAGAGGCTAGCAATGTTGGAAGGAAGGAAAGTGCGTATAATCCATGGACTCAACATTAGTCATAAATAACTCATATACTTATTGCAAAAATCTAGAAGTTATCAAAGCAAAGTATTACGTGCATGCTCCTAGGGGGATAGATTGGTAGGAAAAGACCATCGCTCGTCCCCGACCGCCACTCATAAGGAAGACAATAAATAAATAAATCATGCTCCGACTTCGTCACATAACGGTTCACCATACGTGCATGCTACAGGAATCACAAACTTTAACACAAGTATTCCTCAAATACACAACTACTTAACTAGCATGACTCTAATATCACCATCTTCATATCTCAAAACAATTATTAAGCATCAAACTTTTCTTAGTATTCAACGCACTCAAAAGAAAGTTTTACAAATCTTGAATACCAAGCATATTATTATTATTAAGCAAATTACCATGCTATTTAAGACTCTCAAAATAATCTAAGTGAAGCATGAGAGATCAATAGTTTCTATAAAACAAATCCACCACCGTGCTCTAAAAGATATAAGTGAAGCACAAGAGCAAAACTATAAAGCTCAAAAGATATAAGTGAAGCACATAGAGTATTCTATCAAATTCCAATTCATGTATGGATTTCTCAAAAGGTGTGTACAGCAAGGATGATTGTGGCACACTAACAAACAAAGACACAAATAATACAAGACGCTCCAAGCAAAACACATATCATGTGGTGAATAAAAATATAGCTCCAAGTAAAATTACCGATGGAAGTAGACGGAAGAGGGGATGCCTTCCAGGGCATCCCCAAGCTTTGAATTTTTGGTGTACTTGGATTATCTTGGGGGTGCTATGGGCATCCCCAAGCTTAGTCTCTTGCCACTCCTTGTTCCATAATCCATCAAAAGATTTCACCCAAAACTTGAAAACTTCACAACACAAAACTCAACAGAAATCTCGTGAGCTCCGTTAGCGAAAGAAAACAAAAGACCACTTCAAGGTACTGTAATGAACTCATTCTTTATTTATATTGGTGTTAAAACTACTGTATTCCAACTTATCTATGGTTTATAAACTATTTTACTAGCCATAGATTCATCAAAATAAGCAAACAACACACGAAAAACAGAATCTGTCAAAAACAGAACAGTCTGTAGTAATCTGTAACTAACGCAAACTTCTGGAACTCTAAAAAATCTATCAAAATAGGAAGATCTAGAAAATTTGTTTATTTATCAGCAGAAATTGGAATCAGTATTTTATCACGTTCTGGTGATTTTTAATAATTGTTTTCGTGAACAGAAAGTTTCTGGGAATTACAGCAAGATCAAATAACTATCACCCAAGAAGATCCTATAGGTTTAACTTGGCACAAACACTAATTAAAACACAAAACCACATCTAAACATAAGGTAGATGGATTATTTATTCCTAAAAAGAAGCAAAAACTAAAAAACTAAAATAAAATTAGGTTGCCTCCCAACAAGCGCTATCGTTTAACGCCCCTAGTTAGGCATAAAAGCAAGGATAGATCTAGGTATTGCCATCTTTGGTAGGCAATCCATAAGTGGCTCTCATGATAGGTTCATATGGTTATTTTATTTTCTTCCTAGGGAAGTGTTCCATGCCATTTTTTTAATGGAAATTGAAATCTAATATTCCCTTCATATCAATGATTGCACCAACCGTTTTAAGGAAAGGTCTACCGAGAATAATAGGGCAAGAAGGATTGCAATCTGTATCGAGAACGATAAAATCTACGGGCACATAATTCCTATTTGCAACAATAAGAACATCATTAATTCTTCCCATAGGTTTCTTAATGGTGGAATCCGCAAGATGCAAGTTTAGAGAGCAATCTTCAAAATCACGGAAATCTAGCAAATCACACAAAGTTCTGGGAATAGTGGAGACACTAGCACCCAAATCACACAAAGCATAAAACTCATGATTTTTAATTTTAATTTTAATAGTTGGTTCCCACTCATCATAAAGTTTTCTAGCGATATAAACTTTCAACTCAAGTTTTTCTTCATAAGATTGCATCAAGGCATCAACGATATGTTCGGTAAAGGTTTTATTTTGACTATAAGCATGAGGAGAATTTAACACGGATTGCAACAAGAAAATACAATCAATTAAAGAGCAACTTTCATAATTAAATTCCTTGAAATCCAATATAGTGAGTTTAGCAACATCTAGGTTTTTATTTCTTTCAATCCCACTTTTATCAATTTCATCATCAAGATCTAAATACTCCGAATTCTTAGAACGCCTTCTAGGTAAAGGAAGATCATATTCAGTTTCATCAAGATTCATA
Organism: Aegilops longissima; assembly: GCA_021605205.1. NCBI lineage: Eukaryota > Viridiplantae > Streptophyta > Magnoliopsida > Poales > Poaceae > Aegilops > Aegilops longissima. The sequence goes on along the minus strand of CM038678.1, from coordinate 527,922,857 downwards.
TTGCAAAACAAGGATTTAATAGGGGACACATCAATAAGTTTTAGATCTTCATCTTGATTTTCATAGGAATTGGAAGAACACGCTTTAATAAAGGCATCTTTCATAGCACACATCCTAGCGGTTCTTTCTTTGCACTCATCAATGGAAATTCTCATGGCTTTGAGAGACTCATTGATATCATTCTTAGGAGGAATAGATCTAAGCTTTAAAGAATCAACCTCAAGAGAAATTCTATCAACGTTCCTAGCCAAATCATCAACTTTAAGCAATTTCTATTCAAGCAAAGCATTAAAATTCTTTTGTGAATTCATAAACTCTTTAACACTATTCTCAAATTCAGAGGGCATCTTATTAAAATTTCCATAAGAGTGGTTGTAGGAATTTCCATAATTATTAGAAGGATTACTAGGATAAGGCCTAGGATTAAAATTCCCTCTATACGCGTTGTTACCAAAATTATTCCTACCAACAAAATTCAAATCCATAGATTCATTATTATTCTCAATCAAAGTAGACAAAGGTATATCATTAGGATCAGAAGAAACACTCTTAGTAGCAAATAATTTCATAAATTCATCCATCTTTCCACTCAAAACATTGATTTCTTCTATCGCATGCACTTTTTTATTAGTAGATCTTTCAGTGTGCCATTGAGAATAATTAACCATAATATTATCTAGGAGTTTAGTAGCATGTCCTAAAGTGATTTCCATAAAAGTGCCTCCCGCGGCTGAATCTAAAAGATTTCTAGAAGCAAAATGCAATCCGGCATAGAAGTTTTGTATAATCATCCACAAATTCAAACCATGAGTAGGGAAATTACGTATCATTAATTTCATTCTCTCCCAAGCTTGTGCAACATTTTGATGATAAAGTTGCTTAAAATTCATAATATCGTTTCTAAGAGAGATGATCTTAGCGGGAGGAAAATACTTAGAGATAAAATCATCTTTGCACTTGTTCCAAGAATCAATACTATTTTTAGGCAAAGACGAAAACCAAGCTTTAGCACGATCTCTAAGCGAAAAAGGAAATAGCTTCAATTTAACAATATCATTATCAACATCTTTCTTCTTTTGCATATCACATAAATCAACGAAGCTATTCAGATGAGTAGCGGCATCTTCACTAGGAAGGCCGCGAATTGATCTTTCATAACAAGATTCAACAAAGCAGTATTGATTTCACAAGATTCAGTATTAGTAAGAGGAGCAATCGGAGTGCTAAGGAAATCATTATTGTTGGTATTGGTAAACTCACACAATTTGGTATTATCTTGAGCCATCGTGACATGCAAGCAATCCAACACACGAGCAAACAAAAAGGCAAGCAAGAAAGAGGCAAACGGAAAAGAGAGGGCGAATAAAACAGCAAGGGTGAAGTGGGGGAGAGGAAAATGAGAGGCAAATGGCAAATAATGCAGTGCGAGAGATAAGGAATTATGATGGGTACTTGATATGTTGACTTTTGCGTAGACTCCTCGACAACGGCGCTAGAAATTCTTCTTGCTACCTCTTGAGCACTGCGTTGGATTTCCCCGTAGAGGAGAGGATGATGCAGCAAAGTAGCGTAAGTATTTCCCTCAGTTTTTGAGAACCAGGTATCAATCCAGTAGGAGGCTACGCGCGAGTCCCTCGTACCTACACAAAACAAATAGCTCAACGCAACCAACACGATTAGGGGTTGTCAATCCCTTCACGGTCACTTACGAGAGTGAGATCTGATAGAGATGATAGATAATATTTTTGGTATTTTTGATATAGAGATGCAAGGTAAAAAGTAAAAGGTAAAGTCAAAAGCAAAGCAAATAATAAAGTGATTGGAGATTGATATGATGAGAATAGACCCGGGGGCCATATATTTCACTAGTGGCTTCTCTCAAGAGCATAAGTATTCTACGGTGGGTGAACAAATTACTATTGAGCAATTGACAGAATTGAGCATAGTTATGAGAATATCTAGGTATGATCATGTATATAGGCATCACGTCCGAGACAAGTAGACCGACTCCTGCCTGCATCTACTACTATTACTCCACTCATTGACCGCTATCCAGCATGCATCTAGAGTATTAAGTAAAAACAGAGTAATGCCTTAAGCAAGATGACATGATGTAGAGGGATAGTTTCATGCAATATGATAAAAACCCCATCTTGTTATCCTCGATGGCAACAATACAATACGTGCCTTGCTGCCCCTGCTGTCACTGGGAAAGGACACCGCAAGATTGAACCCAAAGCTAAGCACTTCCCCCATTGCAAGAAAGACCAATCTAGTAGGCCAAACCAAATTGATAATTCGAAGAGACTTGCAAAGATAACCAATCATACAGAGAAGATTCAAATATTATTCATAGATAGACTTGATCATAAACCCACAATTCATCGATCTCAACAAACACACCGCAAAAAGAAGATTACATCGAATAGATCTCCACGAGAGAGGGGGAGAACATTGTATTGAGATCCAAAAAGAGAGAAGAAGCCATCTAGCTACTAACTATGGACCCGAAGGTCTGAGATAAACTACTCACACTTCATCGGAGGGGCTATGATGATGTAGAAGCCCTCCGTGATGATGGCCCCCTCCGGCGGAGCTCCGGAACAGGCCCCAAGATGGGATCTCGTGGGTACAGAAGGTTGCGGCGGTGGAATTAGGTTTTTGGCTCCGTATCTGATCGTTTGGGGTGCGTGGGTATATATAGGAGGAAGGAGTGCGTTGGTGGAGCTTCGAGGGGCCCACGAGGTAGGGGGCGTGCCCTAGGGGCGCCCTCCACCCTCGTGACCGCCTCGTGGCTTTATTGACAGAGGGTCCAAGTCTCCTGGATCTTATTTGTTGAGAAAATCACGTTCCCGAAGGTTTCATTCCGTTTGGACTCCGTTTGATATTCTGTTTCTTCGAAACACTGAAATAGGCAAAAAACAACAATTCTGGGCTGGGCCTCCGGTTAATAGGTTAGTCCCAAAAATAATGTAAAAGTGGAAAATGTCGGCGTTCTGGGAACGGGGGTCCCCATACTTGCCTGCCTGCGGCCTGCGACGTGGCTCAACGGAGGCCCAGGACAGCCCATCTTCATCAACACAAGCTCAAGACCCTCGCGAGGGGCCTCATGCAGGGCGGACGACAAGGAGCTTCCTCGTGCACGGCCTCGTCAGGCTGGTTCATGAGGAGGCGGAGAGTTCAAGGCAGGGTACCTCGCGAGGTGCCCGTGACGCAAGCCATGACGACCAAGGGCGCCATCGGCGCCAGCCAGCCAGCGTCCTCCTTTCCTCTTTGGTGCAAAGGGAGCAAGCGCAGCGAGAGCATCAAGCAAAGGCATCCGCTTGATGCAACAAGACCAAGACCCGCCCCTAACGGCTGGAAGGAGTCATCGTGGAGCCCAAGCAGGCGTCATCACGAGCCTTTGGCGGCGAGGACCAACTTTAGTCGGGATAAGTGTACCCGCTGTTCCCCTTCAAAATGGCCAATTGTTGGCGCCCTTCCCGCTCAATATTTGGGAAGAGGCCCAGGGCCTTCGCCTATAAATAGGAGTAGCCACATCCAGAGAGAGATGGGACGAGGAGCATCCAGAGAGAGAGAGATAGAGACCCGATCCTCAAGCTAGAGCGACGGGACACCACGTAGCAGTTCATCACACCCACCAAGAACAGACCCTCGCGAGGCTGTTCTTCCCTGTACTGTTCCTCATCAGCCCAAGAGGCAATCCACCACACCACAAACTAGAGTAGGGTATTACACCACAACGGTGGCCCGAACTAGTATAAATCTCGTGTCTCTTGTGCTGTTCTTTCTAGTAGTTTAGGTCTCCGCGATTCGGTGAGGTACGAGACGATGGAGGGTTGGATCTCCGCGCGCACCCCAGAGTTCGAACCTTAAGGGTCTGCCGGAACCCGAAATCCGACATTTGGCGCGCCCGGTAGGTGCGCTGAATCCGCTTCGCCACCTCGTGTCTCGTCGCATCGTCATCACCATGTCCGCGACCAAGCGGGCAACCCAGATCCTTGGGCGGCGTGGCCCGCCCACGCAGAGCCGCTCGCCTCGGGCGACCCCGTGCCCCAGGCAGCTCACGGCCCGAAGGGCACTGCGGGCAGCGGGCGACGCGGATAGGCTTCGACGGCTCTCACGCCGTGGCAGGCGCGATCGGCAGCAAGGGCCTCCAATCACGCCGCGACCACATCACCGTACACCCGCCGGGAGCAGGCGAACTTGAGGGCCGCGCTCACAGTGGCCTGAGAGCCGCTGCAGTGCAGGCTGCTAGAGAGCGGCCGCGACGTGCTGCTGGAGCGAGTGGCAGAGCTCCTGGGCTTCGCCGCCTCGGGGGCTCCCCCTATTTTGCACCCAGCTTCAATCTCAGGCCCAGGGCGGCTCGCACGGGGGCTCCACGCGTGCCCGCGGGCTCCAAAGCTACTCCAACACCGGCGAAGCTGTCAGCACCGGGCCGGCGGCGGGGCTGCCCCCGCCCCCGGCCCGCGGAGAAGAAGGACTCGACGCAACTCACAGCCCTGGAGGGCCGCCGCGCCACCACCACACGGCGGGCGCATCAAGCAGAGCAGCATGGCACGCTCAGCACTACGGCGTGGCCTTCGGGATGACGGCGCCAGAAGAATACGTGCCCCACATGATGGACCAAGGGCACCCGCATGAGGGAGAACAAGGCTCGCTCCTCGGCCCGAGCTGGGGGGATGAGGCGCCAGAAGCCGAGCCCTTTCAGGAGCCTCGAGACGGTCCCACTGGTCATGCCGGGGGCAACGATTATCGGGTACCTCTACTTCCTCAAGAGCAAACATACGCTAACCATAGGTCGCAGGAAGTACAGGTTGCCACGACGATCGGCTGCCCCGCTCCCGCAGTCTCCTACCCCTCGGGAGGAGGGCGCAGGGGGCTGCCGGAGAGGGGCAGAGACCCGACATCACCACCGCGGCGTTCGGAGCAAGGCGTTCTCAGGAGGTAGGCCCTCTGCTGGGGAGGTGCCTCAGGGCCTGCCCCTGGCGGAGGACCCGTGGTCGTCGGGGGAACCGCTGGCGACCGCTCTACCCCACCAGCGGCGTCCTGGTTTCCGGTCGTCGTTGGTGGCACTAGAGTGTGGCGCAAGGCAGGGCCCTCGTCTGGCGATATGAAGCAAGGCCAGTACCTGTGAAGAAGGCCCAGTGCCTGTGAACCTCGCCGCCCCGTGACACTCTCACGTAATAATGAGTGGGGCTGTACACGCCCCGGAGTCTCAGGGGTGCCGGCCTCAGGCCCTGGGGCTCCCTCCCACGCCCAATGGCAGCACTTAGCTCCGCGCTGGTGAGAAGACGTCCAAGACTAGACTAGGTGCCGGACGCGGCTTTTCTTCTGCTTTCTTCGTCTTTCCATTTGATTGTCGTTTTCCCTCTTGGGATTTAAGTTGGATTCGAAGTTGAGATTTGCGTGTGTTCGAGGAAGGGGTGCTTAGTCTCGTTCGAGCAAATCTCTCGCGTTTCGGTAAAAACTCCGCCTCAGCTGCCTCCCCTCACGAGCCCCTCGCGAGCCGGGCCAGGCCTAGCTTGCGCGCAGCCCAGCCTGTCGCCTCCGCATCCTCTCCGGAGGGTTTTTACTGCAGATCCTACGGATTCGATTAGGAGACACTCAGATCGCCTCAGCCTCCCACAGGCTATCTCAGGGCTCGTACAAAACAAAGGTAAACCAGCCAACCAACACGTCGCTTAGCCAACCACTTGGCGCGGGCGTATGGGCGATGTAACACCTGCTAATACGATGAACACAAGTTTTACATGAGGGGCTCCCCCTCCCAAAATGCTCTCACAACCATCAGGCCAAAACCTGAGTTCTATTCATGCAGGGTAATGGAACAAGGACAATACATAATCAGTCGGATAAATCCCCCAATGCGTCCTCAGGAGCACCTCCAGAGCCGTTGCTGGCGTCGCTGGCCTCGCCGTCGCTGTCTGCGTGATCGTCGGCGGCGTCTGGGCCGTTCACCACGCCGCCCTCATCGGCAGTCACGACCACACCGTCGTCGTCCGAAGCAAAGGCCCGGACGAGGGCATCCATGTTGTCTTCCACCCAGTGCGCCAGGTCGCCCCGGACGGCCTGGGGAACTGGGGCGATGGCTGCGTCAAATTCGAAGTGGGGGTCCATGTCCCGGATATGGCTGAAGACACGAGAGAAGGCGCGCCCGAGCAACGCGCGGCTCCTCTCCTCCACCAACCTGTTGGCCCTGACCGACCACGCCTCCAGCCGCGCCACCACGTCGGTGAAGAACTGAAGGTTGCCGGCGTAGTTAACCGCGTGCGGCTCGCCTACTGCCGCCTCGTAGATATTATCCAAGGCTGCGTTGGCTCTCTCCCGGAGCGTGGCATGCATGCGGCCGTGCTCATGCTCCAGGATTCGCCGCTGACGCATCTCGTCCGCATTCTGGCGTGCGACGGCCTCGGCCTCCTCCACCCGTTGGCGAAGGATGAGCGCCTCGGCCTGAGAGGTGGTGGACTCCCTCTGCGCCACCTCGAGGGCGGCTCGAAGAGCATCGGCCCGCCGCGTCGCCTCCTCCAGCTTGGCCCTCAAGGCAGCAGTCCTGCCCTCAGCCTCGGCCTTGATCAACCCCAGCCGCTCCTCAAACTCGCGCTCGAGGTTCGAGCGCGCCGTCGCCACTCGCCTTCCGACCTCCTCCAGGACGCGGGCCTCCCGTGCGGCGACCTCATCCTCTGCCAGCGTCGCCAAGCGCTCCCTCATCTCCAAGCGCTTGTACTCGCGCGCGCGTTCGGCGGCTTCAAGCGTCAACGCCTCCTCACGCTTCTGGAGCTCCGCCGGGTCGCCGGAGGCCACCTTCATCGACGCGAGGGCTGCCTCGCGCAGCTCCACTTGCTCCTCCAACGAGTGACACCGGGCCAGGAGTTCCCATGCCCGCTCCTACGCTGCCTCTTGTCGCCTGTTAGCTTCTCGGGCCTCCTCGACGGCCCGAGAACAGGCCTCCCGAGATGCTGCCAGCGACGCCTTGGCCTCCTCCTCATCAAGGTCGCGCCGGTGGCGCGCAAGGGCGGCGGTGCCCTCCAGATCGCGCCTCTCTGCAGCCAGGCGCAGGCCCTCGGCCTCAAGGCGCGCGTCTTCATCAGCAAGCTCTTCACCAAGCAGGCTCACCGCGTCAGCCGCCCTTCGAAGAAATCCTTGGCGAAGGGCGCGGCGCTCCCCGGCCTTCGCCACAGACGTCGTCCACACCATCAACCGCCCCAGACGGGCGCCGGGAGCCGCGAATCAACACTCCCCCTCCGGGCAGGGGGCTGGCACCCTCGCGACGGCCGGGCACGCCGCGCCAGAAGCCCGGCCTGAAGCCAGCCCATCCCCAGACGAGGGGCGCAGGAAGCGCCTCAGCCAGTCGCCATCCACGACCAGGCGAGAAGCCCATGGCAGGCTAGCTATGCCACGGGAAGGCTCGCGAGGAGGGATTGCGAGGCGCGCAGGGCCACGGGACGGTTCACCTCCCCGGTCGCCCTCGCTACAAGGGCTCCACTGCTTGGAGCACTCAAGGACGGGGGAGGGGGCGAAGCCGGGGAGGACGGCTCCTCACCCGTCTCCGAGAGCTCGGCAGGAAGGGACCTGCAGGCAAGGATCAGCTGAGCAGCGTAAGAATCGGGAGCTGGAGAAGGAGAAGGCTTACTCATCGATGGCGGCATTTCCTTCGCTCAAGCAAGGCGACAAGGGTAGTCATCGCCAGGGGCCTCCTTCTCTTCCGAGGGCCTCAAGTTCACGCGAAACGACCCAAGATTTGAGCGCAGGGATCAGCTGCGGCGAGGAGAAGCATCAAGACGACTTGCGTGGGCGTCTGCTGACGCTGTGGCTGCTAGTCGCCTCACCAAGAGAAGCAGCAGGGCCTCGGGGCTCCATTCATGGGCGCTGCGGGCGGCTGCCGCCCTCGGCCGCAGCGGCATGAGCCTCGGGAGCTGCCCCTCACGAGCTTCGCCCGCGCACCCACCCGGCGGGGTCCCTTGACCTCTGGCGGCTCGTGCCTCCCTGCTCCGCCACTCGACGAGGAGCCGCCTTGGCCGACTGGAAGGGCTGTCACCACCACTGGATTCTCGCGAGGCCCCTGGAAACCAGCGGGGCGCGGCCCCCATTCATCGAAGATAGACATCTGGTTCACCAAATCACCCCTGTTCCGGCAGAGGTACAGCAAGGCCCCTTCATGCCGGATGCCACCGGGGTTAGGGTCGCCAGTCAGGACCAGGAGCACTTTCCTTAGCGCCTCAGGCGTCAGGTCTTCTTCCTGGAGCCTCATACGATCACCAGGCCCGTTGAAGGCCCACATCCGGTGGGAATGGCGTTGGAGAGGAGCAATGCGGCGCATCAGGAACTCCTTCACCATCTTGGGCGCTGTTACAACAAGCAACCTCAGGAACGCGAAGCGGCGCCAGACGAAGATGAGCCGAGGGCTTGAAAGCATCTCCTGGCCCCAGCCTGAATTGGGGACAGCAGGCGAGGTTGGCTCCGATAGCAGGGGGCTGGGCACCCCCACATCCACGTACAGCCACCTCTCGCGGAACTCAGCCGCGAGCGGAGGCAGGCTGAAGTCAATCCCTGAGGCCGCTGTCTCGGGCGCGGCGACGAAGCTCACACACGCCGAGCATTGAGTGGGGTCGACAAGGCGCAGAGAGAAGAAGTGGCGCAGCAAGTCAACCGAGGGAAGGATGCCCATCATTGCCTCACAAACGAAGGCAAAGACTGAGAGGAGAGTAATGGACTCAGGACCCAGATGCATCATGTGGATCTGATAGTGGGAAAGCACGACATTGAAGAAATCATAGAAGGGGGGAACCAGCCCCGCCCACAGGGCGTCAGCGAAATACCGGACCTCGGTGACTATCCTGTCGATGGAGAAGTGTGACGCGGGCCAAGCCGTCGTCCTCCCGCATTCGTTGAAGGAGGTGGCCAGAGCCGAACTAACCTTGCCCAAGACCTCTAAATTGAGTATGATCGACGGGTCGATAGCGGAGGCCGCTGGCGGCGGCGAGCGAGGCGGAGGCACAGGTTTCTTCCCTTTCCCCTTCTTCTTCGGAGCCATGGCGATTGAAAGGGGGGGGGATTCGTGATTGGATTGGAAATGGAAGCTGGAGTTCGAGAGGGGGAAGGACTGGAGCGCACAAGCAGCAGGGAGGGGAACGAATGTGTGCAGCAGCGTGTCCGCCTAGCAAGGCACGAAATAAGGAGGCGTGGGGGAATAGTGCCGCCCACGTCCAATCAACCGCCACGCTTCGCCCAAGGCCACAGGCTGTTAGGGCCCGCGACGCTTCGCACTTGCCCTTTCGCCTCTCTGCCCGGCCAAGTTCGGGCGCGCCGTGGGCCCGGGGGCTACTGTCGGCGTTCTGGGAACGGGGGTCCCCATACTTGCTCGCTGCGGCTGCGGGCGTGGCTCAACGGAGGCCAGGAGAGCCCATCTTCATCAACACAAGCTCAAGACCCTCGCGAGGGGCCAAGCCTCATGGGCGGACGACAAGGAGCTTCCTCAGTGCACGCCTCGTCGAGGCTGGTTCATGAGGAGGCGGAGAGTTCAAGGCAGGGTACCTCGCGAGGTGCCCGTGACGTAACCATGACGACCAAGGGCGCCCGATCAGGCGCCAGCCAGCAGCGTCCTCCTTTCCTCTTTGGTGCAAAGGGAGCAAGCGCAGGCGAGAGCATCAAGCAAAGGCATCCGTTTCGGTGCAACAAGACCAAGACCCGCCCCAACGGCTGGAAGGGAGTCATCGTGGAGCCCAAGCAGGCGCCATCACCAGAGCCTTTGGCAGGCGAGGACCAACTTTAGTCAGGATAAGTGTACCCGCTGTTCCCCTTCAAAATGGCCAATTGTTGGCGCCCTTCCCGCTCAATATTTGGGAAGAGGCCCAGGGCCTTCGGCTATAAATAGGAGTAGCCACATCCAGAGAGAGATGGGACGAGGAGCATCCAGAGAGAGAGATAGAGACCCGATCCTCAAGCTAGAGCGACGGGACACCACCTAGCAGTTCATCACACCCACCAAGAACAGACCCTCGCGAGGCTGTTCTTCCCTGTACTGTTCCTCATCAGCCCAAGAGGCAATCCATCACACCACAAACTAGAGTAGGGTATTACACCACAACGGTGGCCCGAACTAGTATAAATCTCGTGTCTCTTGTGCTGTTCTTTCTAGTAGTTTAGGTCTCTGCGATTCGGCGAGGTACGAGACGGTGGAGGGTTGGATCTCCGCGCGCACCCCAGAGTTCGAACCTTAAGGGTCTGCCGGAACCCGAAATCCGACAGAAAATAAAGCCCAATATAGTCCAAAACAGTAGATAATATAACATGGAGCAATCAAAAATTATAGACGTTGGAGACGTATCACGTCGCTCTAGCCTCCCGGGCCCTCGACTCGGGCGTACAAGGGTAGCGGGTACCCCGGAGGAGGCCGCTCGCACCAAGGCCTCGTCACCACCTGCATCGCCGCCTCATCACGGCGATGGATCGACCTCTTCTTCGGTGGGAGTGGCCTCAGATCGTCACGGGGAGCTTTTCCTTTCTCTTCGGCGGAAAACCTTCTGATGGGCGCCATAGTTGTCAGCAACAGAGCAAGGAGGAAGAAGCAAGCAAGCGAGGAAGAAATGGGCAAGGGGGGCTTCACACCCCTCCCCATTTATAGCAAGAGAAGGCCAACCGGCGTCTCCCACGATCGCAGGTAATGATGGTTTTCCTTGCATGTCACAGGGACTTGTCAAGTCGTGCGGTTGCCGAGGCAGTGTGGGGAAGCGGAGACGCCCACGTCCAATCAACTGCCATGCGTCGACTGAGGCTGCAGGCTTTTGGGGCCCGCGGTGCTCCAAACTTGACCCTTGGCCGCCGCGAAGCCAAGCCCGAGCGCACCTTGGGCCCGGGGGCTACTGTCGGCGTTCTGGGAATGGGGGTCCCCATACTTGCCTGCCTGCGGCCCACAGTGTGGCCAAGCAGCGGGGGGTACGACCCATCTTCACCAACAAGGTACCCAAGACCCTCGCGAGGGTCCAAGCCTCGCGAGGCGGACGATGCAAGACCTCCTCTGGAGTGGACTAGCCAGGTAGGCTCACGAGGAGCGGAGATATCAAGGCACGGCAAAACTCACGAGGCACTCGTGACGTGAGCCATGACGAACGGTACTGCATCCAGGACGGTGAGTTATACAGGAAGTAGCCAAATGACGTTTCCTTGCGTTGTATCTCCAGGGAACAGGGGAACGAGTTGCTAGCTGACATACACAGCGGAGACTGCTGACACCACTCGTCGTCACGAACCCTCATCGGCAAGGCATTCCGCAGCGGGTTCTACTGGCCTACGGCGCTCAACGACGCAACTGAGCTAGTGACGTCCTGCAAGGCTTGGCATTTCCACGCCAAGCAGATCCATCTGCCGGCTCAGGGCCTCCAGACCATCCCGCTCTCGTGGCCATTCACAGTCTGGGGGCTGGATATCTTAGGCTCGTTCCCCCGAGCGCCTGGGGGCTACCGCTACCTCTACGTCGCCATCAACAAGTTCAACAAGTGGGCGGAGGTAGAAGCTCTCTGCACCATCCAGGCCGGATCTGCGGTCAAGTTCATCAAGGGTCTCGTGAGCCAGTTCGGGATCCTCAATCGCATCATCACCGACAACGGCTCACAGTTCACTAGCAATCTCTTCAAGACATATTGTGCTAACCTTGGAACGCAGATCTGCTACACTTCGGTGGCGCACCCCAGGAGCAATGGTCAAGCCGAACGCGCCAACGCGGAGGTCCTGAGAGGCCTCAAGACTAGGACCTTCAAGAAGAAGCTCGAGGCCTGCGGCAGGGGCTGGGAACGACGAGCTCCAGTTTATGCTGTGGTCCATCCGCACCACCGCCACCAAGCCAACGGGTGAGACCCCGTTCCTCCTCATCTACGGAGCATAATCGATTCTCCCTCACGAGGTCAAGCATCGCTCCGCGCGGGTCCTGGCGTTTGATGAGACGCAGCAGGACACCATGTGGGGGATGGACCTTGTGCTGGGGGAGGAACGCCGCCGTGAAGCCACGCTTCGAGCGGCAATATACCATCAGGCGCTGCGGCGGTATCACTGCCGCAACATCCGCTCCAGGACGCTCGAGGTGGGTGACCTCGTCATAAGGCGGGTGCTCTCCAGGGAAGGGCTGCATAAGACTTCACTCATGTGGGGGGCCGTTTAGGGTCGCCCACGTCTCCAGGCCTGGTGCCGCGCGCCTGGAGACGCAGGACGGGGTCCCCATCCAGAACGCCTGGAACATCCAGCACCTCCGAAAGTTCTACCCATGAAGCAAGGCCCGACGCCTGTGAAGCAAGGTCCAGTGCCTGTGAAGGTATCCGCTTGTGACACTCTCAAGTAATAATGAGTGGGGCTGTACACGCCCCAGAGTCTCAGGAGTGCCGCCCTCGGGCCTCGGGGGCTCCCCCCACGTCCTAGTGGCAGCACTTAGCTCCGCGCTGGTGAGAAGACTAGACTAGGTGCCGGACGCGGCTTTTCATTTGCTTTCCGCAGTTGGTTTGCCCCTCTTTAATGAAAATTTGCTTTCTGGTGTTCCTTGCCGGCTTGGTTCCATCGCCTTCTGCCTCCTTTTCTGCACTCGGTTCCTCGTTTTGACCCGTACTCTCCCTCGCATGCCTCACGAGGGGGCTGGACAGGTGCCCCTGTGAGCGTTTTTTTCCTGTTCTTCGCAAAGCACCCGCGCTCGAGCTCGCAAGCTGGCGCACCTCTCTCAATCCGTGCCCCTCGGGTACCGCGATGCGAAGCGCTGGGTCGCCGGCTGCGCCTGCGACCAGGGCTCGGAAGAATATGAGTTTCCTAATGAATTTTTGTAGTTCCTAGATGCCTCCCAAGCCAAGGAGGCCTCTCCAGGTACTGGGAAATGCGTGCCTCACGAGGCGGAAACTACTTCGAGCGCGTCAAGCTAAGTTATTCCTACGCGCCTACATAAAACTTCGATGCTGCAACATGACACAGGAATGATAAACATAGCATAGAAACTTGGAAATCATGGTTCATTGCACGCCCCTGCGGGGCCCCATACTTGTCTCTCTCTTAATGCAGGAAGAAAAGGAAGAACGAAACAAAAGTGGCGTGCGCTCACGTAGCAGTTCACGAGGATGGGCCCATGGCGCTCTCCTGGGCTCAGCCAGACCCCTCCTCGCGCTTCACTGGGGCACGACGACGAGACGATCTGCTACCACCCTCGAAGCGGGCGCGACGGCTGGTCATAGCCGCCGCTGCTAGAGCTGTCGCCGGAAGAAGAGTCGCCGTAGCTGGACGAGCCATGGCCGGTGAGGGAGTCCTGGATTGGGGGTATCCGACAGCCGGACTATATCCTTTGGCCGGACTGTTGGACTATGAAGATACAAGATTGAAGACTTCGTCCCGTGTCCAGATGGGACTCTCCTTGGCGTGGAAGGCAAGCTTGGCAATACGGATATGTATATCTCCTTCCTTGTAACCGACTCTATGTAACCCTAGCCCCCTCCGGTGTTTATATAAACCGGAGGGTTTAGTCTAAAGGACGAGATACAATAATCATACCATAGGCTAGATTCTAGGGTTTACCCTCCTCGATCTCGTGGTAGATCAACTCTTGTAATACCCATATCATCAATATCAATCAAGCAGGAGTAGGGTTTTACCTCCATCGAGAGGGCCCAACACAGGTAAAACATCATGTCCCTTGTCTCCTGTTACCATCTGCCTAGACGCACAGTTCGGGACCCCCTACCCGAGATCCGCCGGTTTTGACACCGACATTGGTGCTTTCATTGAGAGTTCCTGTGTGTTGTCATCGTTAGGCTTTATGGCTCCCTCAATCATCGATAGTGATGCAGTCCAGGGTGAGGCTTTCCTCCCCGGACAGATCTTTGTATTTGGCGGCTTCGCACTGCGGGCCAACTCGTTTGGCCATCTGGAGCAGATCGAGAGTTACGCCCCTGGCCATCAGGTCAGGTTTGGAAACCTAAACTATACGGCCGACATCCGCGGAGACTTAATTTTTGATGGATTCGAGCCCAAGCCGAGTGTGCCGCACTGTCACGATGAGCATGATTTAGCTCTGCCGTCGGGCAGTGTTCAGGAGATCGCATCTGCAACCGCTTCGACACTTAATTCGGAGCCTACCGCGCCATCCATGGACGGGTGGCTAGACCCCGCCACGAAGGCCGCAGTCTCAGCGGCAATCGAGCCGAATACCAACTTTACCCTTCACGAGAGCCGTGACTCCAAATTGCCAGATTCTTTTCCGGCCACGGACTCCGAACCGCCTGCACCCATGCCTATCGAATCCGACTGGGCGCCAATCATGGAGTTCACCTCCGCGGATATCTTTCAGCACTCGCCCTTCGGCGACATACTGAACTCGTTAAAGTCCCTCTCCCTGTTAGGAGAAACCTGGCCGAACTATGACCGGCAGGATTGGGATGCGGGTGACGAAGAAGTTCGCCGCCCACCCACCACCCACTTAGTAGCCACTGTTGATGATTTGACCAACATGCTCGACTTCGACTCCGAAGACTGTATGGATGACGATGTAGGAGACGAACAGAAACCACTGCCCACAGGGCACTGGACAGCCACCTCATCCCATGATGTATACATGGTGGACACACCCAAAGAAAACAACGATGAGGAACTGAAGGCCGCAGCGAAGGATCGTTCCCTCGAGAAGCAGTCAAGGCGGCGGCGTAAACGCCGCTCCAAATCCCGCTTCGGCAGAAACATCGATCACATAGGCCCAGCGATAGAGCAGGGTGAGCCAGCGGACGACAAACAACCGTCCGACGAGGGTAACACGGAGAATCAAACCAAACAACCCATCTCCGGCGAGGATAACAGTCCGGATGACATCACACCGGACAAGCTCCTAGAGCATAAGAATCTACATCAAGGGCTTGTCGCCACTGCGCGGAGCCTGAAAAAGCAAAAGCGAAAGCTCAAAGCTGCGGAAGATACATTCAGAATTAGATGGAGTGAAGTACTCAACACCGCAGAAAAGTATGGCGACAGTCGCCACACAAAGAGCTACCCGAAGCGAAAGCTACTACCTGAACTCGATGATGAGGCCTTAGAGCCCCCGCAATCAAAAAAAAACAGCCATTCGGTCGGATAGACGATCTCAGGGCCAACAAAGAACGACGAATGACGGGCAGACAAGCCAGTACGTGATCCGCGTAAGGACTCGCATCACAAGGATGGCCCAACCCGATCCATCTACGTGCCAAGAAAGCGCGCTCCAGCATGCAATGCAACACAACAAAATTTTGAACACCACGGTACACCCAAATACAGGGGCGCCGCACACCCCCTATGTTTCACCGATGAGGTGCTGGACCATGAATTTCCAGAGGGATTCAAACCCGTAAACATAGAGGCATACGACGAAATGATAGACCCTGGGGTATGGATTGAGGACTACATCCTCCATATCCACATGGCTCGAGGAGATGATCTCCATGCCATCAAGTACTTACCCCTCAAGCTCAAAGGGCCATCCCGACACTGGCTTAAAAGCCTCCCCGAAAACACCATTGGTAGTTGGGAAGAGCTCGAGGACGCTTTTCGGGCAAATTTTCAAGGGACATACGTCCGACCACCGGATGCAGACGATCTAAGTCATATAACCCAACAGCCCGGAGAGTCAGCCCGAAAGCTTTGGAACAGGTTTCTCACTAAAAAGAACCAAATAGTCGAGTGTCCGGACGCCGAAGCCTTAGCAGCTTTCAAACACAGTGTTCGAGACGAATGGCTTGCCAGACATCTCGGCCAGGAAAAGCCGAGAACAATGCCTGCATTAACAAGCCTCATGACCCGCTTTTGCACAGGCGAGGACAGCTGGTTAGCCCGATGCAGCACCAGCGACCCAAGTACATCCGAAGTCAGGGACGGAAACGGGAAGCCACGGCGCAACAAAAACAAGCGCCGGAATAAAGAAGATAGCCCGAAGAGCACGGCGGTAAACGCCGGATTCAAAAGCTCTCGGCCGGGTCAGCAAAAGCTGCCCCTCAAAGGCAACAGAGACGAACTGTCTAGCCTAAACAAGATTCTGGACAAACTATGTCAGATCCACAGCACCCCTGATAAACCTACCAATCATACCCATAGAGAATGTTGGGTCTTCAAGCAGTCCGGCAAACTCAACGCCGAACACAAGGGGCTGGATACACCAAGTGAAGACGAGGACGAGCCTCACAAACAAAGCACCGGGGAACAAAAGAAATTCCCACCAGAAGTCAAAACAGTTAACGTGTTACACGTGATAAAGAAAAACAACGTGGCACTCATAGAGACACGTGCCCCACGTCCTATCACCGCGGAGTTCCGCCACTGGTCGTCCCAACCGATCACCTTCGACCATCGGGATTACTCAGCAAGTATCCGGCATGCAGGATGGGCTGCCTTGGTGTTAGACCCGATAATCGACGGATACCACTTCACACGAGTCCTGATGGACGGCAACAGTAGTTTAAACCTGATATATCAGGATACAGTCCGCAAAATGGGGATAGACACACCAAAAATCAGCCACATCAATACTGCCTTTAAAGGAGTAACGCCAGGCCTAGAGGCCCATTGCACGGTCTCCCTGCTACTAGAGGTTATATTCGGCTTTCCCGATAACTTCCGCAGTGAAAAATTAACCTTTCACATCGCTTCGTTCCAAAGTGGCTATCAAGCACTACTCGGACGGATACCGCATTACGCTTATCTCATGCTTAAGATGCCCGGTCCACGTGGCATCATTACGGTAAATGGAAATATTAAGCGCTCCTTGCGCGCGGAAGACCATGCGGCTGCCTTGGCAGCCGCACACTAAACGACCTCACCAACTAGAGCATCTGTCAGGTCGTTAAGACCACAGACACGGTTAGACGAGTCCAGCGTAGCTATACATGATTGACACAGGTTTGATGGCTAAACCCCCATAACAATACAAGGGGCTCAACGCGTGTAAACAAGTGACAATTAGGCTCAATTTTACTCATCTTGAACCGTACTTGGTTTACTTAGTATAACCTACCTTTTGCACGACAACTTTTTCAGCTAAGTTTCTCTCTTTTACAGATGACCATCGTGCTACACCCGTCCAGGATACGGCACAACGGAGACACAGGCGCATACGTGCAGCAGGGACCCGTTCCAAGGATTCTCTTTAGATTAAGACCCTGCGTAAACCTTTTTTACTGTCTCTTGTTGATACACATCCCCCGGATTCTCAGTACAACTGAGATGGATGTTGACGTATTGGCATGTGGCCACGTCAGATTAATGCACGTACCTGGACACCAGGGGCTTACAACAAAGGGCACTGCTTAGCCCGGATCACATAATAAAGACCGAATACCTTAGGGAGTGTTCAGCGTCGCGAGTTTGGCCTTATATGCATCAGCTCCGAATCATGTCTTTGGTCAAATGTTGGGTTTGCCCGGCTCCTGTGTTTTGCTGCCTTACGTTGCACTCTATCGGCTAAGGCGGCACCGGGAGAACTAATGCGATTGTGCCCTGGGTCACCCGGACGAGCACCTCAGTAGAGAAAGCGGAAAACTGACTGTCATGATATAGCGTGAGACTGGTCAACCACTCGATGACCTAGCGGAATCTTCGGGATTCCTACACCTTAACAAAGGGCCGTTTTCCGGCCAGGCATGTACGCGCCCCGAATATGGATGAGAGCGGAGCCACCAGGGGCTATATAGTAGCCCCACTGTCAAACTCCTACGGCTAAGTGAAAGTGTTAAAGCATTATAGTCCGATTGCCTAGTTCGCTGCGCTATCACCTCCTTAATGGACCAAGACGTTGGATCAAGTGTGGACATGCTTTTTTCTGCGAACACCCCCGCATTATATGCGTGGGGGCTGAAGCCGACGACTGCCATCTTTCAGGTTATATACGTATTTACATAAACGACCACACAGGAGGTATTATAATTCTTGCAGGCACAAGTATAAAATAGCCTTTATAATTAAGTAAAAACATTGTTTTTCAATGGGAATACATGTCATTAGAACATAATATTCTTCGAGCACTGCGCCTCTATGGAGCAAGCACCCTCAAGAACTTCTTGAAAGTAGTGCTCGGCAGGTACTCGGCACTCGTCGGAATCTTGGGCTGTAATGGCAGTGGCCTCCATCTCCGCCCAGTATGTCTTCATACGGGCGAGGGCCATCCGCGCACCCTCTACGCATGCCGACCTCCTCATCGCGTTGATATGCGGCACTGCACCAAGGAACTTCTGCACCAAACTAAAGCAACTGTTCGGCTTTGGCCTTTCCGGCCACAAATGATCCACAACAGACCTCATGGCGAGTCCAGACAATCTATTTAGCTCGGCCCATTCGGCCAACCGATCAGGCAATGGAAGCGGACGCTCTGGAACGTGAAACTGTGACCAGAACAACTTTTCTAATTCGCGATCTTTTTGATCTCTGAAGTATTCGGCCGCATCGGCAGCACTCGCCGCTAGATCCAGATATGCATCCGCAGAACTCCACAGCCGGTCCAAAGGGGCGTACTTGGGATCTCCGAACTTCATCCACAGCATAAAGGGCTTCCCAGCCACGATATCATCGGATTGACGCAGCTCCTCCTTCATCGCTCTCATTGCAGAGCGGGTATCTTTGGCCGCCATCGTGGCCTTATCCAGGTCTGTCCTCTTCGCTTGATCTTCCTTTTCAAGAATCTTGCAACGGTCAGCGGCATTCTTCAATTCCACAGCCATCCTGGCTATTTCCTCCTTGCTTTGGCAGTGAGCAGCCTGTTCGGCTTTTAGCTCCTCGATTGCCTCTAGGGCAGCTGCATCGTTTTTCCTGGCTTGTTCTTTGGCTCGGGCAAGTTCCGCCCGAAGGTCCTCCATGGCCGCAGCTCCATCTGCATCCAAAAACATGTTATAGATACTGGCATCATGCTCCTCTTATCATGTGTCACTAGAGAAATTACATACCTTGCGCCTCGTCAAGCCGCTTGTTGACAAGTACGATGTCGGCATCTGCCACGTCAAGCTGCCGCTTTAACTCGGCAAACTCTACAGTCCGGCGGGTCACCGGACACTTCGTCACCTGCACATTAAGGCGGTAAGATTATTCCTGGGATTAGGATCCTCTATGCGCCGTCGTCTTCGACGGCACCCAGAGTCTCAGGGCTACTATCTACACAGGGCACATCTAAAATGTACGGTACTGTAAAAAATGTACATCATTTCACGTACCTCAAAACCCATCAGTAGACTCATAACAGCTTCATGCAACCCGCTTTCGGCGGACGAAATTTTGTCAATCACCGCACCCATCAACGCACGGTGCTCTTCTGAGATAGCCGATCTCTCTAGCAGATCCCTCAGTACGTCCAACCGCACACCAGATGGAGCCGGACTCTTTCGATTGCTCTCTTCGAGAGCCGGATACTGAGGACTTCGGTGTAACACCCCGGAAGTAACTTTCCATTTGTAACTCCAACTCTTGCCATTTTCGGCATTGATATATGATATTCCCTCCGTGGTTGGGTTTTTCTTCATTTTGCTTTTTGTCCATGTCATGTTTTTTTATCATGTCATCATGTGCATCGCATTTGCATACGTGTTCGTCTCATGATTCCGAGCATTTTTCCCGTTGTCCGTTTTGCAATCCGGCACTCCTATCTCCCCCGGCGGCCCCTTTTACGTTTTTCCGTGTGCGGGTACTAAACCTTCTCGAAATGGACCGAGGTTTGTCTAGTGGCCTTGGTATACCACCGTAGACCACCGGTCAAGTTTCGGATCATTTGGAGCTCGTTTGGTACTCAGCGGTTAACCACACTCTCGCAAAGGCCTCTTTTAAGTTGCAGCCCAACACCCTTCAAAACAGCCCAATAACCCATCTAAGTCACTTCCATGCTCTCCGTCGTTCGATCACGATCGTGTGGTAAAACTACACCTCATTTGGACTCTCCTAGCTCCTCTATGCCTATTTAAGCAAACCCTCCAAATCCGGATCATTCCTCCCGAAACCCTAAAATCCGTCCCCGCCCCACGACACCGCCCGCCGCCGCCCGCAGCCAGTGGGAGGCCGCCATGTGGCTCGCCTCACAGCGCCACCTTGAACCCATGAGCCCACGGCCCCCCGGCCCGCTCCGTCCCGTCGCCGAGGCCGCCTTGCCCGCCACGCGCGCCCGCCCCGCCGCGCCGCCGCCTCCCGCCCGCCGCCGCCCCTCCGGCCGCCGCCGCGCCTCCAGGCAGCAGCGCGCCGGTGGCGGATCCGCGCCCGATGGCAGTTCCGCGTTCACCGGCGGTGCCGCCGTCCGCCGGCGCCTCGCCGAGCTCCCCATGGCGGGCCCTGCCTCCTCGCCGCCCCGGTCATCTCCGGCGAGCCCCGATCCCGGCCTTCCTCGTAAACCGAGCCGTTGACTTTCTTCTCCCCCCTCTTTTCTTCTAAGTTTTTCCATCCAATGATATTTTGTGTCTTTTTCTTCATGCTATAACTTTGCATCTGTAGATCTATTTTGCGCGTATAATATGTCTAAATGTTCGTCTCGAAGAGTAGATCATTTCATCTCATTGCATCATTTTCATTTGAGCTCATCTTGATGCCCGAAATGCTGTTGGAAGAGGGCTATGTGATGTTAGTTTCTGTTTCTTAACAGAACTTGCACTTTTGTTATTTTTGCCATGATTAATGTGTGCACCCTATGAATTTGAGTCCTACATGTGTTTTGTAATATGCCATGCCATCTTTCCAGGGGTATATGCCATGTATTTTTGTGATCTATGTGGTGACTAGCACAAGCATGCAAAGTAGGTGTCCTGATGTTGCTGATTTCAGCCCTGTTTAGCTGATATTTTGATGCCATGTTAACTTGATGCTACCGAGAGATCCATGCATATTTTGAGATACTTCAGTAAGGATGTTTTGTAAAACATGTCTTGCTCTATCTATCCATGCCTTTGTTTGCAATTATGGAGTGCCATAGCTTGAGTCAATCGAGCTCTACTTTTGCTATCAAATGTTTCCTGGCAGATTGTTTACATGTTATTCAATTTTGCCAAGCTTGTTGTTGTTGATCCGTATATGCTATGTTATTGTTCTTGCCATGCATGTCTTCTATGCCATGTCTTCTTGATGTATGTATGCTTAGTTTTTCATATAAGGCTCTGTAGTGAGTGCATTGAGCTTGTAAACATGCCTACTTGTTATCAGTTTTTGACATGCCATGTTGCTGAATCTGTTAACGAAACTTTCAATATTGACATGGGTGTTACTATATTTTCTGATCCTTTTTGGCTTATGGTAAGTAAGGGACTTTTGTTATATGCTTTGAGTAAATTCATGCCATGCCATGTTTTGTTATTTTAAGTTCCTGTAGCATGTAGTTTTGCTGCTCTGAACATTGCAACCTGATGCTGTTTTTGCCATGTCCAGCCTGATATTTTGTGCACTTTTGCCATGCTTGTTTGAACCTGTTATGATGTGAACTAGCCATAGCTCAGTGCTCATCTTTTGTCGAGCATCTTGTGTAGATCACTGCCATGTGCCTTGTTGATACGTTTGGGTGCAGTAGCTTAATTTATTGTTGCTTGCTAAGTGGCATCATGCTGTTAATGGCAGATTTGTGCCATTCTTGTTTTGCTTGTCATTTGCAAACCGTGCATCCGATTCCGGTGATCTTTATATCGATTTCAACTGAAATCATCTCATCTTTCAGTGGCATACTTGGTTTGCCAAGTTGATGCCTGGTTCATCATTTTCCTTCCGTGGCGCTTTGTCGCATTGCATATCACATCCCGCATATCATGTCATGTTTTGCATCATGTTGATTGTGCATTGCACCGTGATTTATTGTGGTTCCTTTGTTTGTGTTGTTGCTTTGGGTAGAGCCGGGAGGCGAGTACGTGAGCGAGGAACCTGTTGAGAACGCTTACGAGGATCAAGCTTTCGACAACTCGAGAACATTGCGAGCAAGATGACCATACCCTCGAAATCACTTCTATCTTTGCTATGCTAGTTGCTCGCTCTTTTGCTATGCCTATGCTACGATGCCTACCACTTGCTATATCATGCCACCCATATTGCCTTGTCAGCCCCTAACCATCCTTTTCCTAGCAAACCATTGTTTGGCTATGTTACCGCTTTGCTCAGCCCTCTTATAGCGTTGCTAGTTGCAGGTGAAGCTGAAGTTTGTTCCATGTTGGAACATGGAGATGTTGTTCCTTGTTGGAACAAGTTTACTTGTTGGGGATATCACAATATTTATCTGCTATAATTAATGCATCTATATACTTGGTAAAGGGTGGAAGGCTCGGCCTTATGCACGGTGTTTTGTTCCACTTTGCCACCTAGTTTCCGTCATACGGTGTTATGTTCCTTGATTTCGCGTTCCTTACGGTTGGGTGATTTATGGGACCCCTTGACAGTTCGCTTTGAATAAGACTCCTCCAAAGAAGGCCCAACTTTGGTTTTACCATTTGCCGCCTAAGCCTTTTCCCCGGGTTTCGCGAGCCGAGGGTCATCTTTATTTTAACCCGGGCCAGTTCTCCTTGAGTGCTGGTCCAACAGCGATGTCCGGCGCCCTTGGGCAATCGGGGTTTATGCCAACCCGACGTCTGCTCACCGGTGTGCCCCGAGAACGAGATATGTGCAGCTCCTATCGGGATTTGTCGGCACATTCGGGCGACTTTGCTTGTCTTGTTTTATTGCTGTCGAAATGTCTTGTAGTCCGGGATTCCAAGATTGATCGGGTCTTCCCGGTAGAAGGAATATCCTTCGTTGACCGTGAGAGCTTATAATGGGCTAAGTTGGGACACCCCTGCAGGGTAATATCTTTCGAAAGCCGTGCCCGCGGTTATGAGGCAGATGGGAATTTGTTAATGTCCGGTTGTAGAAAACCCGAAGGTGATCTCAATTAAATACACATCAACCGCGTGTGTAACCGTGATGGTCTCTTCTCGGCGGAATCCGGGAAGTGAACACGGTGTTGGAGTTATGTCTGACGTAAGTAGTTCAGGATCACTTCTTGATCGCTACTAGTTTCACGACCGTGCTTTGCTCCTCCTCTCGCTCTCTTTTGCGATGTAGCCACCATATATGCTAGTCGCTTGCTGCAGCTCCACCTTACTACTCTGTCCTTCCTACAAGCTTAAATAGTCTTGATCTCGCGGGTGTGAGATTGCTGAGTCCCCGTGACTCACAGATTCTACCAAAACAGTTGCAGGTGCCGGCGATGCGGTCAGGTGGCGCATCCGAGCTCCAGTGGGAGTTCGACGAGGAACGTGGTCGTTACTAAGTGTCTTTTCCTGATGATCAGTAGTGGTGCCCAGTTGGGACGATCGGGGATCTGTGTAGCATTTGGGGTATCTTCTTTTATTTTGGTTCCGTAGTCGGACCTTGAGTGTACTCTGAATGATGGATATTTATTTATGTATTGTGTGAAGTGGCGACTGTAAGCCAACTATGTATCTCTTTCCCTTATTTATTACATGGGTTGTGTGAAGATTACCTCACTTGCGACATTGCTTTCAATGCGGTTATGCCTCTAAGTCGTGCCTCGACACGTGGGAGATATAGCCGCATCGAGGGCGTTACATTCGGGTGGCCATATGACTACCTTCTGGCCTTGCCGGATCAGGAGAAACCCTCCGCGACGACACCTCGGGGTCGCCCGCCTCATGAGGCGGTATGGCAGGGGGAGGCGTTCCGCTCTCCATCATCTCTGGAAGAAGATCCCCCGAAGACGAGCTCTGCTGAGAAGGGCTAAGATCCGAACTGCAAGATAAATGCTTCGGTTGCTTTCCTCAGGAGTGAAGCAAGGTTTTTTCATTATTAAGTATCCCTTTACTTACAGCTTGGTGGAGGGCTGATCCCCTTGAGGGTATAGTGCGGCCGGGGTATCCCCCGGGGCGGGACCGTCTGGCGAAGATTTCTTCCCTCGTTTGGAGACCATTGTCTCCGGGTCTTCGGAGACGGTCCTCTTTCTTCCCTGGGGAGGGGAAGATTTAGTTCCTCCTTCCCAGCTAACCTCCTTCACGGAGGCGCTAGCCTCTTTGTTCCCCCCTTTACCTTCTCCTGAAGGCGCTTGGTAAGGCGCGATCTCCAGCATCCTGGTTAATACGGGATCCGGTGAGGTCTCAGGGAGGGGGGCCGGACACCTGATCAAATTTGCCTTCGCTATCCAATCCTGGTCAAAGAGCGGCTTTTTTAGGGCAACATTACTATAAATAAACAGACAACGTGTTCAAATGCGGGGCTACTTACTTGGGTATCCGGGCGATTGCTGCTTAGACCCGCATCTTCAGTGATGTCCGGACACGTTATTTGTGGTCCGAAGAACAATCTGTACATATCCTCAGGCGTCATGCTGAGGAAGTGTTGAAGAGCTCGCGGTCCCTCCGGATTGAACTCCCATAGGCGGAGGGGACGACGTTTGCAGGGCAGGACCCGGCGAATTAGCATGACTTGCGTCACCGTGACCAGGCTAACATCTCTCTCAAGGAGATATCGGATGCGGCTCCGCAATATGGCCACATCCTTTACTGGCCCCCAGTCCAGCCCCTTGTTGACCCACGATGTTAGTCGTGGCGGGGGACCCGAGCAAAAAACCGGGGGGGGGGGGGCATCCACTTGGTGCCCCTGGGAGCTGTGATATAAAACCACTCTTGTTGCCACAAATTGGACACCTCCTGGAAAGAGCCCTCGGGCCATGGAGCATCGGCGTTTTTGCTTATTACGGCGCCTCCGCACTCTGCGTGTCGCCCCTCGATCATCTTCGGCTCCACTTTGAGGGTCTTGAGCCACAATCCGAAGTGAGGGGTAATATGGAGGAAAGCTTCGCATACAACGATGAATGATGAGATGTGGAGGATGGACTCCGGAGCTAGATCATGAAAGTCAAGCCCGTAATAGAACATGAGCCCCCTCACGAAGGGATCTGGCACGAAGCCTAGCCCTCAGAGGAAGTGAGATACGAACATGATGCTCTCACCAGGCTTGGGAGTGGGAATAACCTGACCTTGAGCAGGCAGCCTATGCGGGATTTCGCCGGTCAGGTACCTAGCCTCCCGTAGCTTTATTACGTCTTCCTCCGTGACGGAGGAAGGCATCCACCGACCTTGAGGGTTGGATCCGAACATAATCGTAGGTCTGACTCGCCTGAACCTAAGCTTTGGGTGTTGGAACTCGAGGCAGGAGGCAGATTCGATTGAGATCGAGAGGAGAAAGAATAGGGCTTGGTCTCTTTATAAAGAGGTTGAGTACCAAGAGCCCTCCTCGTGACCGTTTGGGACTTACCTTCAGTCGAGGGGTCATACCAACAGGCACGATTGGGTTACCCACGTCCGTATTGATGAAAATCCTGTAATAAGGGGACACGATCTCTGCTTCGACAAGACGTGCCAAGGAAACCGCCTCGCGAAACACGCTGAGGTTAGTTGTGAAAAGAAAATGATTCGAATGGTGACCTGGCTGTGGTGTGATGATGCACTATGAAATACGTCAGCGAATTAGATTTGTGGAATATTATTCTCTCCACGGTTGTATGTGGAACTTGTTTTGCAGAGCCGGACACGACCCTCGTGTTCAAAATTTTATGAAGTATTCGGAGGAGGAACCCGCCTTGCAATGCCGAAGACAAATCTGCGCGCCGGACTCATCGTCATTGAAGCCTGGTTCAGGGGCTACTGAGGGAGTCCTGGATTGGGGGGTATCCGAACAGCCGGATTATATCCTTTGGCCAGACTGTTGGACTATGAAGATACAAGATTGAAGACTTTGTCCCATGTCCGGATGGGACTCTCCTTGGCGTGGAAGGCAAGCTTGGCAATACGGATATGTAGATCTCCTTCCTTGTAACCGACTCTGTGTAACTCTAGCCCCCTCCGTGTCTATATAAACCGGAGGGTTTAGTCCGAAGGACGAGATACAACAATCATACCATAGACTAGCTTCTAGGGTTTAGCCTCCTCGATCTCATGGTAGATCAACTCTTGTAATACCCATATCATCAATATCAATCAAGCAGGAGTAGGGTTTTACCTCCATCGAGAGGGCCCGAACCTGGGTAAAAACATCGTGTCCCTTGTCTCCTATTACCATCCGCCTAGACGCACAGTTCGGGACCCCCTACCCGAGATCCGCCGGTTTTGACACCGACAGCCTGCGCCAAGGACAAGCCCGCCTTCACCCTTCTCGCAGCCGTCGCCGAGGCTGAGCACCTCACCATCGTCGTTGTCCTGAGGGTAGCATCCGACGTGGCGACCATCTTCCCCGAACATCCTCACATAGAGGGTCGCGTTGCCATCGTACTTGAAGTGGAGGGTGCACCGCCGGCCCAGGCCACGCGCACGGGAAAACATCTGCCAGTCGCGGGCCAGGGTTGCATTGCCCGCAGCGGAGACCTCGACCGCGATCCATGAAGCCTTGCTGCAGCAGCCGTCCGCCTGTAGCCAGAGATCGTCTGGACCCGTGACTGGCAGCTCGTCGGCAAAGAAGCGTGGGAGCTGAAGCCAGGTGCCAGCCGAGTTCTCTGACGACACGACGAACTCTGGTAGCACCTCCGCCGAGTGGAAGCACAGACGGGGAGGCTGCGCGACCATGGCACGCCTTCCCTCATCGACGGGGTTGCCACGACCTGGACGACTCCCATCGAAGGGCCACGGCGGGGGCCGCGGTGTGCTTGCGGGGACGGCCGTGCCCCCTCTTAGGCGGCGCTGAGCCGGGCCGCTCCTGGCGGGCCTTCCCCTTTTTTGCGACCAAGAACCTCTTCGCGGGCACCATGTGTGTCGCGACTAGCAATTAAGCAAGGGAGAAGAAGCGATCGGAGCAGGAAGAGATGAGCGACGGGGGCTCCGCCCCCTCCTCATTTATAGTGGGAGAAGGCCAACCGGCGATCCCCACGGTCACAAGTAATGATGATTTTTCTCTGCATGCAACAGGGACTCGTCAAGTCGGGCAGTTGCCGAGGCTGTGTGGGGAAGTGGAGACGCCCACGTCCAATCAATCGCCATGCGTCAAGCGAGGCCGCAGGCTGTTGGGGCCTGCGGCGCTCCGCACTTGCCCCTTGGCTTCGCCTCGAAGCCGAGTCCGAGCACGCCTTGGGCCCGAGGGCTACTGTCGGCGTCCTGGGAACGGGGGTCCCCAAACTTGCCTGCCTGCGGCCCACGGCGTGGCTCCACCACCAGCCCTGTACGGCCCATCTTCACTAGCAAACACTCAATACCCTCGCGAGGCCAAGCCTCATGGGCGGACGATCTAAGACCTCCTCGGGCGGCCTCACCAGTGGCTCGCGGGGCGGAAGATCAAGGCAAGGGGCACCTCGCGAGGTTCTGTGGCGCAAGCCATCACGACCGGGGCAGGTGAGGCGCCCGGCGCGTCAGAGTGTCCTTGTTTACTCTTTGGTGCTAAAGAGGCAAGCGCATTTGTGAGGAGGTTTGAGTTTTCATCTTCTCTTAATTCTCCTTCCGTCATGTTTGATCTTTATGATAAATCTTATACCATGGACTTAGAGGATTTTACTTTTGCCTGCAAACTCCCACAATGGGGTAGTACTATTGATCCCCGTAAATCTGAATTTAGAAACTTTCTTGCTAGTATAACTGTAGGGGAATCTAGGGATATAAGGCAAGCTACCATAGGGAGCATTCACTTTCCTGCTATACATTATTTTGCTCTCTTCATAGGTAGGTGTATAAATGCTAAGGATGAAGCATGTCACATGTGTGTCCCTGACCTTAGCATTCTCAGGAGTGCTGTGTTAGGAGACCAATCTTATCATATGGGAGCTATTGTAGCACGTAGGTTGCATCATAATAGATAATGGAGATATCTTTGGAGGAATTTATGCAACCCGCTTAGCTAATTTTCTTGAGGTAGACGTTCGTGAAGGTGATATGGAGTTGCCTCCCACTTATTTAGATTTTGACTCTATGGTCTCTCACCAGTTTGTTGAGAGGAATGAATCACCTCTCCTATATCGACTAATCTTTAACAAACGACATGTTGTCTGTATTACTCTCCCTGCTCCTGCCTTCTTTGATTCTCAGACAAAAGTAAGATATACTATTACCAGAGAGGAGGCAGATGAGTACGAGAGGAGAGCGGAGGCAGCTCGCCGCCACGCTGCAGCTCAGGAGGCGATAGCCGCTGCATCGCAGTACGACCCCAACTATTCTTCGTCGCAGTACGACCCCAGCTACACCTACGGGTATCCGCCAGGCTATCCCTGGCAATAAACCAACTTAGGCCAAAAGCCTAAGCTTGGGGGAGTACGTATTTCTCACCGACATTACATCTATGTTCACACACACTCATTGCTAGATGTCGGTGCTCATACTCTTTCACTGTAATATCCATGCTAGTTTATTTTCTTTTTCCTGCTTTCTTCTTGTGTGTTTGATAAACCTTAAGAAAAAACAAAAAAATTAGTAGTAGTTAGTTTTTTGCTGTAGTAGTAATAATTAAAAAGAAAACCCAAAAATATTTCCCGTTCTTCTTTTGCTTGTTGGGAGCTTTCCGGTGTAAATAGTTTTATTTCTTTTCTTTTCTTTGGGGGTCGATAGGAGAAGACCATGATTAAATTGTCGAAGCGGCTCTTATATGCATTATTGTTGATTTAACCAAGAGCCCATATTGCCTTGTCTTCTCTGTTTATTGAATGCTCATGATTCCAGCTTAGTCAATGCCGTGCACTCTTATCATTATTCACATCGTTCGGTCGTGCAAGTGAAAGGCAATTATGATGATATATGATGGATTGACTGAGATGAGAAAAGCTGGTATGAACTCAACCTCTTTTGTTTTTGTAAATATGATGAGTTCATCGTTCTTGATTCAGCTTATTATGAATAAACATGTTTGCAATGACAATTAGAGATCATAGTTGCTTATGCCATGCTTGATTAGCTATGAGTTATAATGGTTTACCTTGCGTGCCAACATGCTATTAAGATGGTTATGATGTGGTATAGTGGGGAGGTATCCTCCTTTGGATGATTTAAGTGACTTGACTTGGCACATGTTCACGCATGTAGTTGAAACAAAATCAACATAGCCTTCACGACATTTATGTTCATGGTGGATTATATCCTACTCATGCTTGCATCCAGTGTTTATTAATTTTAATGCATGTTCATGGCTGTTGTCGCTCTCTAGTTGGTCGCTTCCTAATCTTTTGCTAGCCTTCACTTGTACTAAGCGGGAATACTGCTTGTGCATCCAATCCTTTAAACCCCAAAGCTATTCCAGATGAGTCCACTATACCTTCCTATATGCGGTATCTACCTGCCGTTCCAAGTAAATTTGTATGTGCCAAACTCTAAACCTTCAAATAAACATTCTGTTTTGTATGCTCGAATAGCTCATGTATCAACTAGGGTTGCCCTTATCTTCCATGTTAGGCGGGTTATTCTCAAGAGGAGTGGACTCCGCTCCCCACTCACGAGAAAATGGCTGGTCACCGGGATGCCCAGTCCCATGCTTTATACAAACTAAATCAAAATTAATTGCAAACAAAACTCCCCCTGGGACCTGATGTTAATTGGAGGCACTCGTTGTTTCAAGCAAGCCATGGATTGATGCTTGTTGGTGGAGGGGGAGTATAAACTTTACCATTCTGTTTGGGAACCGCCTATAATGTGTGTGGCATGGAAGATATAGCCATCTCTTAGTTGGTACGTTGACAATGAAAGTATACCGCTCAAAATATTATTTATCTCTATTTCAAAACCGAGCTCTGGCACCTCTACAAATCCCTGCTTCCCTCTGTGAAGGGCCTATCCATTTACTTTTATGTTGAGTCATCACCCTTTTATTAAAAAGCACTAGATGGAGAGCACAGCTGTCATTTGCATTCATTACTATTAATTTATATTGGGTATGACTATGACTGGATCTCTTTTACCATGAATTACAATGTCTAGTCAGTCCTTGATCTTTAAAGGTGCTCTGCATTTATGTTTTGCGGTCTCAGAAAGGGCTAGCGAGATACCATCTTGTTATATCATATTATGATTGTTTTGAGAAAGTGTTGTCATCCGAGATTTATTATTATCGCTCACTAGTTGATTATGCTATTGATATGAGTAATCATGAGACCTGAGAATTATTGCAAATGTGGTTAGTTATGATATTTGCTGAAAACTTGAATGCTGGCTTGATATATTTACAACAACAAGAGCAAACAGAGTTTGTAAAAGTTTTTCTTTATCTTTCAGTTTGCCAACTGAATTGCTTGAGGACAAGCAATGGTTTAAGCTTGGGGGAGTTGATACATCTCCGTCGTATCTACTTTTACAATCACTTTTGCCCTTGTTTTGGACTCTAACTTGTATGATTTGAATGGAACTAACCCGGATTGACGCTGTTTTCAGCAGAATTGCCATGATGTTGTTTTATGTGCAGAAAACAAAAGTTCTCGGAATGACCTGCAACTCCACGGAATGTCAAGTTAAAAATAATAAAAAATCCTCGCCAAAGATGAAGACCAGGGGGCCCACACCTTGTCCACGAGGGTGTGGGGCGCCCCTAGGGCGCGCCCCCTACCTCGTGGGCCCCCTGGAGCTCCTCCGACGCCAACTCCAACTCTATATATTTGCTTTCGAGGAGAAAAAAATAGAGGAGAAGAAATCATCACGTTTTACGATCTGAGAGCCGCCAAGCCCTAAAACCTCTCGGGAGGCTGATCAGGGTCCGTTCGAGGGCTCCGGAGAGGGATTAAATCGCCGTCGTCATCATCAACCATCCTCCATCACCAATTTCATGATGCTCACCGCCGTCGTGAGTAATTCCATCGGAGGCTTGCTGGGCGGTGATGGGTTGGATGAGATCTATCATGTGTCGAGTTAGTTTTGTTAGGGTTTGATCCTAGTATCCACTATGTTACGAGATTGCTGTTGCTATGACTTTCTTTGTGCTTAATGCTTGTCACTAGTGCCCGAGTGCCATGGTTTCAGATCTGAACCTATTATGTTTTCATGAATATATGTGTGTTCTTGATCCTATCTTGCAAGTCTATAGTCACCTACTATGTGTTATGATCCGGCAACCCCGAAGTGAAAATAATCGGGACCACTCCCGGTGATGACCATAGTTTGAGGAGTTCATGTATTCACTATGTGCTAATGCTTTGTTCTGGTTATCTATTAAAAGGAGGCCTTAATATCCCTTAGTTTCCATTAGGACCCCGCTGCCACGGGAGGGTAGGACAAAAGATGTCATGCAAGTTCTTTTCCATAAGCACGTATGACTATATTCGGAATACATGCCTACATTACATTGATGAATTGGAGCTAGTTCTATGTCACCCTATGTTATGCTTGTTACATGATGAACCACATCCGGCATAATTATCCATCACCGGTCCAATGCCTATGAGCTTTCCATATATTGGTTTACGCTTATTTACTTTTCCGATGCTACTGTTACAATCACTACAAAATACCAAAAATATTACTTTGCTTTCATTGCTCTTTTGTTACCGTTACCACCACTATCATATTACTTTGCTACTAAACACTTTGCTGCAGATATTAAGTTTCCAGGTGTGGTTTAATTGACAACTCAGCTGCTAATACTTAAGAATATTCTTTGGCTCCCATTGTGTCGAATCAACAAATTTGGGTTGAATACTCTACCCTCGAAAGCTGTTGCGATCCCCTATACTTGTGGGTTATCAACAGTCATTATGGACCGGGGACATGAGGGGAATTTCCTAGGGCTGGAATTCTGGCCGCCAGATATTTCGACTCAAAACGCGGAGGCTCGACAGGTTGGGGTTGGCTTAATGTGTGTACCACGCACGCTACCAGAAGGACATGAGCCGTTTTTTTAGGATCAACATGAGCCAAGGTCTAGCTGGTACGCCGTTGGGTCCTACCATTCGAGAATACGAAAGGATCCCTCGAAAAAAAGAATATGAAAGGAATCTTTTAAATCGCCTAACGAATCTATGTGTATTACAATGCCCGTGTTTTCCTTGCAAATAGTAATATCATCGTGGTAATTGATTTATGATGAGTTCTTGAATTAGAGTGAGTTTGTGATATAGTGATCTCAATGTGGATTTCACATTTCATGGTATCCCTAGTAAGTTTTTCATTTCAAATTCAAATTTAAAATATGAACCGTATGGTGGTGAGAAAACTTTGTATGTATCAATCATACGACCACACACACACACACACGAACACACACGAACACAACAACAATTCAATAAGTATAGTGCATCTATTTTTCCAAACCATGCATGTATGACACGAATTCAAAAATACTCCTTCTGTTCCTAAATATTAGTCTTTTAGAAATTTCAACAAGTGACTACATACAGAGCAAAATGAGTGAATCTACACTCTAAAATATGTCTATATACATCCGTATGTGGCAGTCCATTTGAAATCTCTAAAAAGACTAATATTTAGAAACGAAGGGAGTAAAATGTAAGACATGCATGGTCCTCAATTCAATATTTAAAATGATAAGGAAACTGAAACATGAATATTAAGTCTAGTACTATAGTACATGCAAATGTTGTGTTTAGGTGGAGCTATGTAGATTGTCGGGGGTTAATCCCTCGACCCTAGATAAAATTGTGAAGCTCTGTTTAGGATTGTTTAGATTATATTTGTCCCCACCCTCCCAAACACCGATTGGTTGTGCACCCCCTCCTCCCCGAGAGAATATCATGTGCCCCCACACCTTAGATGCTATATCCTAATACGAGTTGCTTGGAGCTTGTTGATATGAGATATAGCAGCTCACAGGATGTCTTAATATTTTTACTGGAAACCTTAATGAGTTTGAGAATTGCACACAATTTGTACAAAAACTACTCAGATGCCCTTGGATCCCATATCCAACAACCTCAAAGCTCGTATCACCATAGCATCTAAGATGAAGGAGAACATCATATTCTCCTGTATGTAAGAATATCATGTGCTACCACACCTTAGGGTGCGTTTGGTAGGGTGTATGAATGGTGCATGAGCCCAAGAGTTCCCTTCTCAACCCACTTTTGGGTGTTTGGTAGAGTGTATGGAGGGTGCATGAGTCCACACTAGCTTAGCATAAATACACTAGGAGCATGCATGAAGAGCGGTGTTTAGTTGAGCATGCATGAAAGGGAACAACTATGCTGGGACGAGAATGCAACCAAACACACCTCGGTGGTTCAAATGTTTTTTTTTGCAGAAAAGCCCCCAAAGAGTTCGGCCACTGCTTACAAGCACAAAGACTGCTTAGATGCCATTGGATCTCAGATCAAATGACCTCGAAGCTCGTATCACCGTACCATCCAAGCTGCGAGAGCACCTAATGTTTTCTCGCACGGGAGAATATGAGGTGCTCCCGCACCGTAGATTATATGGTGATACGAGTTCATGGAGATCTGACGGCTCACAGTAGGAGGTTTGAATGTTTTTGCAATATACGCCTAAGAGAGTTTGGGAATTGTGCAGAAAGTACAAGTACTACACATGTGGCATCTGATCACAGATCATACGACCTAGATGCGCGTATCATCGTAGCGGCTAATTAAGCTGCGGGAAGCACCTAATATGAGCAAAGGGGAGCCGTTGGATCCAAGATGCAGCGACACACACGAGGCCTGAATGTTTTATTTGCAAAAAAACCTTGGAGAGTTTGGAAATTGCGCATAATTACAAAGACTACTCCCAAGCCATTGGATCTCAGTTCCAACGATGTAAAAACTCATATCACCGTATCATCTAAGCTGCGGGGTGGATGTGATATTCTATGCCGCTATCATTTTTTTTCGTAAACTTGCAAAATACATGTAACTCGTGCCGTTACTTGTCTAACCGCACAAAGTGTTTGTTCAAAAAACAAACCATCTTACACTGAAATATCGGAACAACACACGGGGGTCCCACTTGTCATTGGTCAAATTTGGACCTAAAACTAACAAATCTGAAAGACAAGATTCGAACTGGCAACCTGGACTACAAAGCATAAGTCGATAGCCTGAAACAACATCGGTTGTTGGCTTTGTCCCATAACTTGATTTTATACAATATTACGTTGAGTAGAGTAGAGGGAGTGCCTCGTCAACACGTGCATGACCGTTGACTCACTTACTGGTGGGTCCTAGGTCTGCGATCTCTCTCTCCTCTCCATCGTCTAACCTTTAGATGCACGGGCACACACGAAGAGCGGCGCTAGCTTGCCGTGGTGTTATTATAACTAAAAAAAGCTTGGAAAATAGAAGAATCGCCTAGAACAAGAGACGTTGTGGTTGGTCGAGACGGAGCAAACCACACCTATCCTCCGTGCCATGTTAGCATGATGAAGCTGTGTGGCTAGTGGGGTATTTTCGACCGACTGGCAAGGTCCCGAGGTCGAATCATAGGTACTACTACGTATGATACAATATATTTTTACACGCACATTTTCCTCCGTGCCGAGACGTGGCACACCCTACCCCATGTGGTTTGGGGTCCTCCGGGTGGTGCGCATATATTCTTCCTTGCCGAGATGTGGGGCGCCCTCTGCGCGTGATGCAGGTCCTCCTCGGTCATAGCGCCGAAGCAAGTAAACGAGTCATCAAATCACGAAAGACCACCTTTCCCGCCGAGTACATCAGTGAAGCAAAGTGGCTAGCTAGTTGGGCTAGTGCGACCGATTAGCTAGGCCGCCGCCACATTTGTTTTTTCACCCCTTTTTTATCTCCTTGCCGGCAGGTAAATATAAATATCCACCGCGGTGTTGCTCTAGTCTTTGGGTGCGGCAGGCGCGGCAGGATTTTTAGTTTTTGATTGATAGGAGCAGGTGCGACAGTAATTAGTCACGATGAATCTGCCTGTAAAACCCACTGCTCCCTGATGTGAGAAGTCGTCGACTGGTGTTTTCCCGTGGTGAAAACCAAAAGATTCCCCGCTCCTCGGCTGGCTCCCTCCACCTTCCCATAGGTTGCATTGCCTTTCAGCCGTTTCGCCCCTTTGCTTCCTCTCCCCATTGCTTCTACGGTGCCATGGCGTGTGGCAGATCATGGAGTCACGAGGTGGCGCCCTAACAGGAGCTCCATGACAAGGATGTGGAGCTCGGGGCCAGGGCGTGGAGCTCCGTGAGCTCAAGGAGGAGAGGAGTGCCATGCTCCTCCGTTATGTGCGGGAGTTCACGGAGCTTCAAAAGCGTGGCGTCCACCACAAAGATGCTCGGCGTCGGCGGCGTTGCTGCGAAAGTGGGAGATATGATAGGCCGTCGGGGAGCGATTGGGCCTTGGCGAGCCGATCATGACGAGGTCCAGGATTGCCTCAGCCACTTGGTGGACCAAGTTGCCACACACGTGTTGCGGCTGCGCGATGCCTACCGTCATGACGGCCGTCGAGCTAAACCCGTTCCACCACCCCGGTGACTTCAACGAGCTGCGGCTTCCTGACCTGGTCTCCTTCTTCACCTATATCTCTGAGGAGCTGAGCCGTCTCTGCGCGATGGTGGGGGCGGAGCTGGACAAGGAGGGGTTGTGGGCTGCCGTCGCTGTTGCCGGGCGAATCCTCTCAGGGCTCCATCACTGGAATCCATTCGTGCCATTGGACGCCGTCTTTGACGAGCTGGCTCCCATCGACCGGGAGCGGGCTCTGCGGGCCATTGCACCCTGCATCACCAACGTCGTGCGCCTCGAAGCGAGAGGGACTTGGTGGTGTTTAGGCGTCCTCTGCATGGGCATGTCCATGTCTCGGCCTTAACATGACCGTTGGATCAAACTCGAGACGGTGCAGATCAGATCCTTTATGCACAAAGCGTGTGGGTGTGTTTGGTTGCATTCTCATCTCAATATAGTTGTTCCCTCTTCGTGTATTTGTGTTAACCTACTAGTGTGGACTCATGCACCCTTCATGCACTCTACCAAACTCCCAAAAGTGGGCCAAGAAGGGAACTTTTGCTCCCATCCCATGCACCCTTCATACACCCTGCCTAACACTGAGTCGTGCTTCATATGGTTCATGTTTCGTGGAGTACTGTAGCACCGTACTCTCCATGCGTTGTAGACCTAGTTCAGGTAACATTGATCTCACCATTCATTCTCGACCGGATAGTCGAGAAAGCGGTACTATGTTACATTACTGTTCATATAGTTGACATGCGCACAACATCATTTGTTATCTTACTACACTAGCAACAAGATTATGTAGTACTGACGTATAAACCACTGCACATGCCTAGTAGTAGGAGCACTGTGTATGTTCAAGGCTACCGTGTTTCGCACTCCTCCGTCGTAAGAGTGGAAACGCTTGCTGGAATCATTTTTTTCTTCAAAAAAAGAGTGGACACGTTCTACCCTGGGGATCCTCCTCGACAGTCGTGGGGAACCTTGCTACTCACTTTCGCCGACGTGTGGGACAGCCATCATGGGGTTCCACCAGCCATGCACTAAATTACTCCGTAGTAGAGTACCCAACTGCACGGTAGACTACCCCGATCGAAGCGCCGCAGTAATGCCCAATGAGTCATCAAATCACAAAACCCCCTCCTTTCTAGCAGTAAGTTGGACGGACGAAGCAATCATCATTTCACTCTTCTCTCCCAGCTTCCTCTCTACCCAACTCGCTTCTCCCTCATCTTGTTTCTCATTTCTTCAAGAAAACCCCGACCTGCTTCTGCCATTGTTCTTGTCTCCCAAAGAAGGAAATGTGAGTGCATCAATGGCGTTGATTCTGGCCAAGGCCCGGTCTTGCAACCCCGAGACTGATCCTATAACTCCCTTTTCCTTTATTTCTATTTGACAGTTTCTTGATGGACACTGGAGCACCGGCCGAAGTGATGTCTATGGCTCTGGCCAAAACCGTCGAGGCTCATGGTGCGAAGAAGCGCAAGCACCCGCCGGGACTACGGAGACAAGCTCAAAGCCATCGCCTGTCCAAGCCCCCTCTCGGGATTGCTCATTAAGCAAGTCGGGTAATATCTCTTCTTGACGATGTTTTTCTCGATCTTGATCGTGTTTTTTAATCTAACACGCAGTACAAACTAGTAGTACAACTTTCTGGGTGATCTTGCATGTGATTTTTGTGTGCCAAATGATGGTTCTAAATTCCTCTTTTGACCAAAACATGCGAGAGGTTGACACTCATTTCTTATAGATTACTTCCAACTACTTTATGAACACTAATGCTACCTTTGAAGAGGGTATATTTGCCTCAGTAACTTGTGTTATGGATATTGCAAGTAATCCTTGTGCTCTCATGCCTTTGAAGACATGTTGTAGTGTCTTTGTTCACTCATTTCTATGCGTATATGTAGTCATATATGGAGTAAAATATCAAAATCATCTTATATTTCCGAACGGAGGTAGTAATAAAATATTTGGTTTCTGTTTGAATTAGAACCAGGTCCACGGTGGAGATGAAGTTCTCAAAGTCATGCCGTGTGAACTGGAAGACCCGAGGATGAGTTCTACTGCTAAACTAGCCAGCTGCTGTGTCCTTGTCGCCATGTAACCTGAACTAGTGTTTTCCTGTAGCATTGTTGTCAGGCGTGTTCTCGAGGTTGTACTTGACCACAACAAGTTCCTGGTTGTGCCTTCGATTACGAAGGGTGTGGTTCTTGTAAAGCTTCTGACAAATCTGATCGACCTATCTTCATCGTCATGTTTATGAGTGGAAAGACCACTCTGTTAGGTTCTCAAGGTTGACAAGGCGGTGATGGTGCGGTAGACATCTCTCACGAAGTCCATGGTCTACTCGATTATCGGGGTTCATCCGTGGAGTCGATGGCAAGAAATAGTCTCTGAGTTTAATTAGTGCAACTTTGCTTATCTGTAGTAAGTACTATTGTTCAGTCCTTGATTTTTGTTTGTGAACCTGTATTGTTTAATCTTGCTGCTTTTGGTGTGTGGTGAGTCACGAGAACAGTCTATGTTAATGTCTGTCCCTCAATTTAGTTTGTATATTTTGAAGTATCGGATCATCTTTTTTGTGAGGACGGTTTATCAATTATGGTTACACTCCAATATCTGTATGCATTTCAGGGTTTATCGCACCCACCGGGATTTCCAGTCCCTTGGATGTTCGGTCCATACGATTTGTCAGGACCTTTGGACTGTCCTGCTTGTGGGAGTAGGCGAGGGCCCTGCATGCCATGCGTAGTTCGACGATCAATCTTATGTTTAGTACTTCAGCATAGCAATTTCCTGGTAAGGATTCACTCGTGTCACATCAAGTAAATCTTATTGATTTACTGTCTAAATATTATTGATTTAATATCATATATTTTTTATTTTGCTGCAATTTTACGATGCAGGTTTTTCCATGTGACACTCATCACAGAATAAACCGTTTGGTTTGCTCTACGATGGATATTTTTGCAGGTTTCACTTCTTATGTCGTGTCGATGCTGAAGTCTTGTCCATCACTTATATTCTTGGAAAAAATTGGATCAGTTTGTTGTCTGAGTACAAGCTGAATCCCTATGATGAACTGCAGATTGGTTTAACAAACACGCCACAATTAGTCCTTCTCACGTTTAAAAGAAATGAAGAAAAAGACTGGATCACGGTCACGGAGCCTAGTCAAGTTAGAAAGCTGATCATAGCAGACCAGACACGATTGCCGCTGTCTCGCACATCGGTACCACCTTCAGCAATGGATCGAGCACCGACAGTTGCTCTAGCACTGACAAAGGTAGTCGCTCAGTCTGATCCAGCTGAGGATTGGGCACCGACCGCGTCAGTGGATTAGGCTGATCTACAAGAGGATCGGGCATCGACACCGGCACCTGCTCCGACACCGGCACCGGCTCTACAAGGAGCACCATCTTCAACAGCAGCAGCGGCACTACCAGTCGCATCGGCACGGGCACCAGCAACGGCTTCGGCACATGCACCAACACTTGCACTTGCATCTGCTCCGGCCCGTGTAGCAGCAACGGAACCAGCAGTTGCACGTGCAACACACTGGGCTGCAGTTCGCACTTCATATACCAAAGTCCTTACAAAAACCGACATGTCCACCTTCTTGGTAAGCATTGGCCGCCCAAGTGCTTCGTTCTTTTTTCTTTCCATGTTGTTTCACATGATTCACTGTGTTGATCTAACTGTTTGTGTATGTCTTCTTGTTTGCAAACAGAGAGTTCCTAGAGCAACAAGGGAGTCGTTCAACAATCCGGGCGACTGTGGCCAAGTTTCTCTTGCCATGCGCAGCCTTGGTGTGAATGAACTTTCTCAAGATACCGTTGGTACAAAGGATGGTTGCATGATGATTGATGCTAAAGGATGGTCAAGGTTCAAATCTAAATCATACCTTGCGGTAGGGGATGATGTCAAAATTGAACTTTCTCGGCAAGGAGAGCTGGTCCAAATCAACTTTGAAATTCTTCAGTAGCAGCACGCAACTGTCGAACTGATCTATCCTCCGAGAGATTTTGATGTAATACTCTGGCATGGTGAAACAAGTGTCCTGTGTGTATAAGTAGTACAACATTATCGTTGATAGAATTGCAACTCTGATTGCTGGTTAGGAATTGTCGTTCGATTTCATTCCAACAACTACCGTGCTTTATTAAATTTTGTGTATTCCCCTTGTGACAGCATCTAAAACCAGCACCGTATCGATCGCTTGCAATATGAAAACCGCTGAGGTAGAACACATGGGCCCCCAAACATGCAGGCCCACCATCCTGTGGCCCAAAGTCCAGAACCATGAGCCAGTCTGAGTATTTCTCAGCTGAACCCCCATAATGCCCGTGCGTTGCACGTAACATCAAGATGCATTTGTATGAGTATTTTATCTTGTGAGAGAAAAGGATGAACGAGGGAAGGCCTTATTTACAAATGTGGAGAGGTGTGTGGGTACCTTTTGCAAAATTGCCATAGTTTAGTTCCTATCAAGTCGGATATAAATCGGATGACCTATATTGCAGGATGGGCAGGCACACCATCATCACCAACTCGTCTATACCGTGTTAAAAACTCTGTTTTTATAATTATATATGTTATATATATTCCCCTTGATTTTTCTTATGTATAAAGTTGTGATATAAAAGATCTTTATATTTCTTTACAGAGGGAGTATCTCTGCAAACATACATGTATGTGTAACTAGTTACTCCTGTCTTTCTACTTCCTTTCGCTGATATGTCTGGCATCCGGCAACGGGGTCCACGTGCCATATGCACCAAATTAGAGTGCACAACTGCAGGTAGACACACCCCGGTCGTAGCGCCGCAGTAATGCCCAATGAGCCGTCAAATCACAAAACCCCCCCACATTTCCAGCTTTAGCAGTAAGCTGGATGGACGAAGCAACAATATTTCACTGGGCCTGAATCCCCTTCTCCTTCCTCTGCTTGTTCATAGAAAACCCCCGCTCGGCAATTGCATAGGGTTTTCTCATGGAGAACCTGGTATGAATTCTTCATCCATCCCCGATAAATCGAAGTCCCTTGGTCGCGGGTAATCCTAGAATGGCAGCCGCTGCCGTTGATGCAATTTTCTTCCTACTAAATCTAGTGTGTTTCATTTGCAGTGCCCAAAGTGCGAGGACCCTACAGGTTTCTGCGCCCTCGGCGAGACGCCACACTTGTTCCTTCTCATCCTAACACAGGATTTTAAAACGCGCACAATATGTTCCTAGAATCCTCTTTTCTATCCGGGAGGGTGGGTTTTTATGAACATGCTGTCGACTAATTTGGAAATTTGGA
The DNA here is from genome assembly GCA_021605205.1 of Aegilops longissima. Lineage (NCBI taxonomy): Eukaryota > Viridiplantae > Streptophyta > Magnoliopsida > Poales > Poaceae > Aegilops > Aegilops longissima. Next base: position 527,882,280 of record CM038678.1, on the reverse strand, counting down.
TTGCTATATTTGGATAAAAGGTACTAGTACCATGGTCAGCACAAACGTGAAGGAGGAAATTATTTCTAGATTAGGATATAGGGAATACATTGTGTTCTCATATTAATTTTCCTGCAGTGCATTCCTTGCTCTGCCAGAACACATGTACTCAAGATGCTCGGCCCTTCCATAACTGAATGCACCAGTTTAATGGTCACAGTGAAGAAAAGCCGTGGATATAAGTTCCGAGTTGGGTTCATGAACCAAGAAGATCGCTGCGTTTTTTATGGCTGAACTTGGATAAACTTTCTCAAGTGTTAGGGACTGAAAGTTGGCGCACAAATGTTGATGGAAATAGCAGAACCTGGTCTCATCTTCACTGCGATCTTCCACCCTGACATCGTTCCAATTGTTCATCCATGTTAGTTTTGTATCTGGTTCTTGCTTTTTGCCTCGATTACTTCTTAACCCACCTATTCTATCTAACTAATCACAATTTAACTTTAGAAGTAGCAACAAATCTCTCACGAAGACGCTGTCGGTTTGGGTTCAGCGGAGACCCTTGAGGTTGAACAACTTTGGGGTGCCTGCGGAGATTAGCCCTCTACCTACACACACCTGCCGCCTCGCTAGGATCTAAACTCTGAAAGGAACAACACAAGAGACACAAGGTTTATACTAGTTAGGGCCACCGTTGTGGTGTAATACCCTACTCTAGTTTGTGGTGTGGTGGATTGCCTCTTGGGCTGATGGTGATGAACAATACAAGGAAGAACAGCCTCGCGAGGGTCTGTTCTTGGCCGGGGCGATGAACTGCTTGGAGGAGTTCAATCACCTTCTCTCTCTCTCTCTCTGTCCAAGGTGCATCCAGCTACCGATCAGATGCGTGATCCTCCCTCTACTATGGTGGCTAGCTCTACTTATATAGGCGGAGGCCTGGGCCTCTTCCCAAATATTGGCGGGGAAGGCGCCAACAATTGGCCATTTGAAGGGAACATCTGGTACACTTATCTGACTAAAGTTGGTCCTCGCTTTGTCAAAGGCTCTGGTGGTGACACCGGCTTGGGCTCCACAATGACTTCCTTCCTGCCGTTGGGCTGGTCTTGGTCTTGTTGCACGAAATGGGCGCCTTTGCTTGATGCTCGTGCAGGCTTGCTCCTTTGCACCAAAGAGGAGGAGGACACTCTGCGGGCTGGCGCCCGCTTGGCGCCTTAGTCGTCATGGCTTGCGTCATGGGCACCTCGTGAGTACCCGCCTTGATCTCTCCGCCTCCTCGCGAGCCAGGCTGATGAGGCCGTGCACGAGAAGCTCCACAGTCGTCCGCCCAGCAATCTGGCCCCTCGCGAGGTCTTGAGCTGGTGTTGATGAAGATGGGCCGTGATGGGCCCCCTTTGAGCCATGCCGCGGGCGCGGGCGAGCAAGTCTGGGGACCCCCGTTCCCAGAACGCCGACAGTAGCCCCCGGGCCCAAGGCGCGCCCGGGCTTGGCCGAGCGGAGAGGCGAAGGGGCAAGCGGGAAGCGCCGCGGGCCCTAACAGCCTGCGGCCTTGGGCGCCGCGTGGCGATTGATTGAACGTGGGCGCCTTAGCAACCGCGCGAGTTGATAAAGGAGCGGCGTCAGCCTAGGCTTAGCTTCCCTTGCTTTCTCTGGTTACTGCTCGGATCCCCTTTCTTGCGCCTCTCCTCCCTGCGAGGAATCAAAAGCGCGCCCCGTGGGGGCTTGTATGGTGCCTGTGGTCCTGTTTGTTAATATGATCCTTGTTGTGAAGCAGTGCAAGTTGCTCATTCCGCCTTAGCTCAGTTCTCCCTTTCGAACCTTGCTAGGGCTTGACGCTCTGCGCCCATAGGTCCCAGTCCCAAGGCAAGCTTCAGCTATCGCTGGTATGCCAGGTCGCGATGTAAGTGGTCAAGGCCAGGAGGTGGCGGCGAGGTCGATAGAGCCCACAGTCGCGATGCTCGGGAGGTCCCCTTAGCGCTCAAGCAGCCATCGTTCGATGAGAAAGGAGGCGGCGTTGCTAACACGGGATTGCGTTGGGTGAGGGGCGGTGCCGTGTTAGTTAGTGCTTCGGAGGTGACTTATCTCGAGAATCGAGTCGCTTCGGTGTGTCGCGGGTCCGTGCATCGGCGGCGAGGTCGCTGGCGAGGTCCTCACGTAACTCTCCCCTCGCGTTTGCTCCCTTTACGCTCTCGTCCTCGGGTCCGGCCCTCGAGTGAGTCTCGGCCGTCGCTGGTATGCCGGTCGCGATGCGTGGTCAAGGCGGTGAGGGCTGGAGAGCGATAGGAGCCATGGTCGCGATGCTCGGGCACCCCCTTTAGCGTGCAAGCGGTTCGCGCGGATGAGAGTGAAGGAGACACCGTGGGGGCCTCGCTGGCGCTGCTCCTTGAAGAGATCCTGCGGGCTCATCACGGAAAAACGAAAGTTCGCGTGACAATTGATGATCGGCCGTTAGTTGCCCGGATGGGTGGCGAGGCGAAGGCAGCGAGTGGCGCTATGCGGGGCTGCAGCGGCGAGCTCAGCCGTCGGGTTTATCGGCGTTGCGAGGGCGGACCCATGCATAGCGTCGTGCCGTTAGGGAGCAGCTCCGGCGATTGGTGTTAGTTAGGCGGGCAACTAGGTCAAGCATGTTAATCACGAAGGAGCAAGTCCATTTAGATAAGCGCAAATAAGGCGAAAATCGCGGGCGGACCCGGCGACACAGGGATGATGTAGCCGGGCGCCCCAACAAGATAAGCTAGGAACAGGAAGTAAAAAGGATACGCGCGCGGGGGCGGACCCATGCGGCACAGGAATAATGCAGCCACAGGCGCTCCGATTAGGAATGAAACTTGAAGATGTCACTGATAGTGTTGAAGGCGGAAGGGTGTTGGTGCGATGGGCTTCGATGGGCTACGGGGCCGATCCTCACGAGCCCCGGGCTCGGGGGCCTCGGGAGGCTCGGGCGGCTGGTGGCTCCTCGTGGACCATCTCCATCTCTGCCGAGGGCTGCGGAGCGCTGACCTCTTGAGCCTCGAGGATATCCCTCATGAGGCGCTGGTAGGTGGCGGCTGCATTCGGTGAGCCGTGGGGCATCTGAGCGTGGCTGTGGGGTGGACCCATGGCGCCCCACATGAGAGGGCAGGCGCTCTGAGGCGGCTCGGTTGAGCCTGGTATGTCGATGCAGGCGTGCAGCTCACCATCCTCGCTGGATGGGGAGCCACGGCAGGTAAGCGGCGGCTGCCACTCATGACTCTTGACTCCTGCAGCTCCTGAATGATCTTGCTAACAAACTCCTGAGGGTTTGGCCCTCCTTGCCTTGCTCCTTCTTGAGGGAAACATGCTTCGAAACACGCCTCCAAGTGGTGCCCAAGCGCCTTCCTCGTGACCTTAGCAAGGTCGGTGGCCCTCGGAGGGCCCCCGAGCCCTGCTGAGGAGGGCACAGGCGCACTTTCCTATCACGATAGAAGGAGGTTCCCCCCAGCAGGTCACGGACCACGAGGGCCTGCCTCTGAGGCTGGGCAGACGATGTCTTCTTCTTCTTGGGGCGGTCTCGGGAAGACTCCTGCTTTACATAATCCGGGTCTTCCAGCGATGCGGCTGAAAGGCTCGCCCGAGGAGCACACGCGTCTTTCTCTTTGCGAGGCACCGTGATGACTCCGCCACTTCACGGCATCTTAAGGGCGTTGTAGCCGTGGTGGAGTTCTGCCATGAACTTGGCGGCGCTGGGTACCGAGGATGGCGTTGTATGGCATCTTGAATGTGGGCGGCGTCGAAGTCGATGAGCTCGGTCGGCGGTTATCCGCAGCGCCCGAAGGTGACGAGGCGAACCTGCCCAATCGGGACCGTGGAGCCGTCGGTGACCCCGAAGAAGGGCTTGGTTGGCTGAATCTGATTGTAAGGCGCGAAGATTGTTGAGCGTTTCCACACGGGGCGTTGATCCCTGCCCCACCATCGATGAGGGTCTTGGTGACTATGCGTTCTTGATGATTGGGGAGCAAAGCATCGGGAGGACTCATTTGTGGCAGCATACTTGAGCTGATCCGCCGGCCCGAGCGTGATGGCGCCGCCCGACCACTGAGGCGTGTGGCCGAGCACAGGGAGGACTGCATTCGCCAGCGGGCGAACTGCTTGAAGATCGTTGAGAGGCTGGGGCTTGTGCTCCGCCCGGGATCTGCGAGCGATCGCGGCGTGGCTCCTGGAAGCCCCAGCCCCTCGTCGATAATGGTCTTCATTTCTCCTTGGCTGTGGTGGCGGAGGAGGGAGGCATCGTTGCCTTGCAGGCGGTCCTCGCGAGTTGATCCCTCGGCCTCCCTCGCAAAGCGGGTCTGCGGCGATCCTTGCGAGTTGGTCGCGCCACCCTTGGCGAGGCCACGGTCTTCCAGCGTCTGCGTTCCTTCCTCCTCCTCGGCCGTAGCCCGATCGCTGCGGTCGGGCGTCGGCGATCCTCCTTCTCGCGGCCGGAGCTCTAGACATTCGTTGGTGTTGTGGGTGTGGAGGTGCGTGGTACCGCAGATGTCGGCTGCCCTTGGAAGACTTCGGGCTGATCTACTGCCCGCTTGGTGTCGGCTCTGCGCGAGCACGGCAGCCCCTTGCGCTTCCGTCCTTGGCCTTGGATTTCTTCTCTTACGAGTCTGCGGCGGGCAGCTCGAGGGAAAACGCCCTTCCTTAGCCCTAAGCGCGCCAGGTCGCCAAGTTGAACAACTCCAAGGAAGTGCACAGATCTTCATGCATCGCCAGCTCCTCCTTCATCTTGGCGTCGCGCACATCGCCGGAGAAAGCGGAGATGATGGCCTCCTCGGTCACCTTAGGAATCTTGAGGCGTGCGTTGTTGAAGCGGCTGGATGTATTTCTGCGAGGTCTCCCAGTTGCTGCTTGATCGGCGCGTGTCGCTCACGGCGGGTGGCGATCCACGAGTACCATGGAAGTTGGCGATGAAGCGGGTGCACATCTCGTCGAGGAGGAGATCATGCACAGGGCGAGTTGAGAGCGAGTCACGGGCCCGTCCTTAGCGCCATGGGAAACCAGTTCGCCATGACCTTCTCGTCTCCGTTGGCGGCCGATGCCCAGCTCGTGAAGCTGGAGGAACTCTGAGGTCGGCCGTGCCGTCGTAGCGAGGCAGGTCGGCGAACTTGCGGGCCCGTGTGTTGCTGCAGCTTCGGTGGTGAAAACACGACACCTGCTATAGCCACAGGAGGCCTTGGATGACGAAGAGCTTGGTCTTGTGGGTCCCCATCTTGCTGCAGCTGGGAGTAGCGGGGTCTTGGCCTGTTGGAGCAGGGCGTGGTCGCGAATGGGCTGGGCGGGGAGCACTCGGGCAGCTTCTTGCAGGCGAGGACCTCTGGCAGCTCTGCTCTTGCCCGCTGGCGCTGGACGAGCAGGTTCCGCCCGAGGACCCGCGCCTTGGGGCGGGCGCCTTCTTGAGGGGCGGCGAGGCACCCCTGAGCCGTCGCCAGCGCGGGGTGGGGTCGCGAGCAGCGGGGCCAGACGGCCTGAGGAGCCCCTGCGGCGCGGACGAGCTCGGCGGCAGCGGTCGAGCCACTCTTCGTGAGCGTCATCGGCGGGCGGTAGCGCGGGAGCTCGTTTTGCGCGATGGCGCCTCGAGCCTCCATGGGCGCGTGGAATCGCGAGATGAAAAACCAGCCGGGCGAGTGAGGGTAGCGATGCGCCGTCTTGCCTCACGGAGGATCTTTGGGACAATGCTTGCTGCTCGTTCCCGCCCGGGCGGTGGCGGCGTTAACCCAGCGGCGGCGAGGAGCAGCGAGGCGCCCGCCGGCAGGAGCCGTCTGGCGGCAGGGAAATGAGGCGGCTCGGCGCTTAGCGCGAGCCTGCGGCGTCACACATGGATCGCGGTGGTCGGCGGAGAATAGGGCGGCGGAAGGCAATTCGGCGCACCCCTAATGGCGCGCCAAATGTCGGTTTCGGGTTCGGCAGACCCTTGAGGTTGAACACTTTGGGGTGCCTGGAGATTAGCCCTCTACCTACCTGCACCCGCCGCCTCGCTAGGATCTAAACTCTGAAAGGAACAACACAAGAGACACAAGGTTTATACTAGTTGGGGCCACCGTTGTGGTGTAATACCCTACTCTAGTTTGTGGTGTGGTGGATTGCCTCTTGGGCTGATGGTGATGAACAATACAAGGAAGAACAACCTCGAGGTCATTCTTGGCAGGCGATGAACTGCTTGGAGGAGTTGATCGCCTTCTCTCTCTCTCTCTCTCTCTCTCTCTCTCTCTCTCTGTCCAAGGTGCATCCAGCTACCGATCAGATGCCTGATCCTCCCTCTACTATGGTGGCTAGATCTACTTATATCGCCGGAGGCCAGGCCTCTTCCCAAATATTAGCGGGAAGGCGCCAACAATTAGCCATTTGAAGGGAACATCTGGTACACTTATCTGACTAAAGTTGGTCCTCGCTTTGTCAAAGGCTCTGGTGGTGGCCTTGGCTTGGGCTCCTGAATGACTTCCTTCCTGCCGTTGGGCTGGTCTTGGTCTTATTACACGAAATGGGCGCCTTTGCTTGATGCTCTCATTGCGCTTGCTCCTTTGCACCAAAGAGGAAAGGAGGACACTGCTGGGGCTGGCGCCCTTTGGCGCCCTTGGTGCGTCATGGCTTGCGTTATGGGCACCTCGTGAGGTACCCGCCTTGATCTCTCCGCCTCCTCGCGAGCTAGCTTTGATGAGGCCGTGCACGAGAAGCTCCTGTCGTCCGCCCGTGAGGCTTGGCCCCTCACGAGGGTCTTGAGCTGGTGTTGATGAAGATGGGCCGTGATGGGCCCCCCTTTGAGCCACGCCGCAGGCCGCAGGCAGGCAAGTCTGGGGACCCCCGTTCCCAGAACGCCGACAGATGCTACTTCTAACTAATATTTTCTTATAATTGGTGGCACGTGTAGGTTTTTTCAAAGATAAGTAGGCTACTCGTTTGTTATTCTATAAGAACTCGGCTGTTACTCATGTCACTGAAGTTGACTTGGACGACATCCACAAGTTCCTACACTTTATCGATCGTCTTGAGGTCCTTGTGGGGCGTTTCAATAGTGGAAGGCCACGTGGGATATATGTGCCACTGCTGCACTCGTTGAATAGGTCCAACTGTGTTTAGAAACTTATGGTGCGAGCTGTTTTACATTATATATGTTGTTCATAAACTCTTGCTTATGCACAATTTTACAGCTGTGATCTTCTTGAAGCGAGGAACTGCCAGTTCTATTGTTCCTATCTGAGATGCACGACCATGGTGGGTCGGACTTGCGCTTGGTCACAACATGTTGTTTATGTCGACCTACTCCATTCCCTTGGAGGTGAAAAGATACTTATTCATGGGTGCGTCTCAAATAATGAAGGCCCGTCCATCTTGGAGAATAGGACGAAAGATTATGTTCTGTTTTCCATGGCTCTAAAGCGAATATCCTGTTTATTGACCACATTGCGAGATGAAGCCGCTTTCATAAGGTTGTGGATCTGTGAGGTGGCGCTGGGCCTTGTCACGGGGCTTGGCGGCCTCACCCTTTAGTTAGCTTGTAGGCAAAGTAGCCTTTGTTAGGCGTGCTTTATGCGGTTGAACACTGTATAAGTACTCATCTTGCTTTCAGCTATGGTTGTTAAGTGCCCATGCTGGTTTGATTAAAGTTGTTAAGTACTCCTGCTGCTTTTACGATGCATCGTGTTTCTTGATCTGTCTTCTTCCAGCCGCCAAAACCAAACCAGCGCCAGCGGGGCCGCCTGCTTCCGCCTCCCATGGCTGGCTACGCCTCAGCGCATGCATCGCCGCCCCACCGTTTCCTAAATCGTTAACGCCGACCTCCGAGGCCTCACCGTCGTCCTTCGCGCGATTTGCTGCGCTCGCCGCGGCACCGCCCTCTCGCGTTATCAACATGTTCAACAAACAAGAGGAATCAACAAAGGACTGTACGTGGAGAGGATGACAGTTGGGGCCCACCATGTCCATGGCTGGACGCAAGGAAGTTCCTCATTTTTTGTTATATATACTCCAATGTTAGCGTATGGAAAAAGGAAATGCTTCCTGCTAGTGGTTTCCTGAAATCTGGGACCCACGACATTGTCAGCATATATAGTCAATAGACAAGAGAACAACACAAGATTGGCTGACACCTAGGACATAGCTGCTCGAGCAGTATTTTTTTTGTTATTGTTGAGACGGAGCAGGGTTTCAACTGGGGTGTGGCCCGTCTAGCCCAGGCTTATATTTTATGTTCGCCACATGACCAGCCCAGCATTTTTTGTGTGACAATGAGCCCAATTTATTTTTTCTGAAGAATAACCAATCCAGGCCTACTTACTTTTGTATGCCCTGATGGCTGCAACTCTTTCAAGACACCTGCAAATCTTGAAAGTAATATGAAATGGGCTGTAAATATAAAACCAGATGACAAATTGGCAATTACTTTATAATTTCTGAATTTTTTTTCACATTTTCAGATTCCAATTTCACTGGGCTTTAACCTACTCTAAATATATCTGCAAAGTACTTTAAATCTAGCTCGACATTTCGGTATTAAAAATAGTTTGGAACCCACAGAAATATGCCAAATTTCATTTAAATTTATAACCCTGGCCCTGGCCAACAAAAAAAGGAATGCAATAAATTGCATAAGAAGTTGCAATGAGCTATATATAAATTATTAAAAAAATAGTGTGACACCCCAAAATTTTGACCTTGTTTTATTAATTAAAATTTTGCCAGGAAATTAAAAATTTATTTTCTAGGCTCCTTTTTGATTTTTGAATTTTTTTTCTCTTGTTATTATGGAGTTTTCCCCAAAAAGAAAGCCTTTCAAATATGTTATTGGGCTTGTTTAACCTCTCAAGAAAAAAATTTCTTTTATTAGTAGAACTAATTACATAATTAATTTGCTTGATCTTTATTTTCTTGAAAAATGGTTTTCCAAGGTTATATGGCCATATTGAACTACAACCATTTGATAAATTCACTTAAAACTCCAACCAAAATTTGGAGATGTCAGGTGATGTTTTTAAATCACTTTTATGCAAAAATATCTTTTATTCATGAAATATTTTGAGCTCTACACCCAATTTTCTTCTCTGGTCCAGTGGGCAATTTTGCACTACAACTCAGTTAAATACTTCTTTCTAGCCTCCACCAAAATTATGGGATGTTGGTAGTAGCATATGATTCAACTTTATGCAAAAACCCAGTGATGTTATTTGAAAATTTTGAGTGAATCAACCTCATCTTCATTCTGGTCCAACATGATGGTTTGTACAGCATCCATATTCTTGCTTGCTCTTTGGCCCTTTATTCTTTCCCACAGCTTGTAGACCACCCTACAAAACCCTAAGTCCGGGAGCATGCAACCATTGGAATATTTTTGGTTCATGAAATGATGCCACTTACCTCCTGTCGAGTTGAAGTCTTGCAAAGCTTGCACTAACAAGTTTATGCTTTGTACAAACTAACCTCACCACCTTCTTGTGCATCCAAAGAGACACTAGCCTGGAGGATTTGGCCACTCCAAGAAAAGCCTAGGTGCCTGTGGCATTTTGTCAAACACACAGGTGCATGGACAGAATTGGCATGAATTTTTGTTTGCATTATGAACTTGGTCTCCTAACCAAACCACTTTGTCCCTTGATCTTCCCTCTATCACTAACCTAGTTCTGTTGATTGCCAACCTCACCCGAGACCCCTAGCGTGCCCCGGCTTTTTATCGAACACGTTAGTGCATGCTCTGGGCGCGGCAGAAACTGCAGCGTGTGCATGTGCAGCCCAGGAGTCGACACGTCGCGCCCTGGTTTTGCCTCACTGCAGAGCCAGCGCCACGCACTCCCCTACTCACCGCATCATGCCAAGCCGCCCTGGCAGCCTACAGCGCCGCCGTCAGGGCACTCTTAGCGGCTTCGCCGGCGTCATGATCGCCTCTGTCACGATCGGCGCTGCCCGAAACCACCCGGCTCGCCACCTGCCCCGGGGCAGCAGCAAGCTTATCCCCTTGCTCGTCGGCTAGCTCTCGTCGCCTCCACGTCGCCAAGCAAGCTACAGAACGTCGGTTCGCCGGCGACCTTATCCTCAGCCGCGGAACTTCCATGGATACACTATAAATAGGAGACCCGAGCTCATCTGGGCACTCAGGCGGCCTCATTCCACTCCTCCAGTTTCCCCCATGGCAGCCGATCGACCCGAGGAGGCCGTCTTCTTCCTCTCCGGCAACTCCTGCGCCGCCCTGCCCAGCCTTTCCGGCGCCACGAGGACCTCCCCTCTCCCTCTCTTCACGGGAACTCCCTCTCCCTCTCATGAGTCAAACCCCCACTCAATTTTGCTCGGGACTCGCCGCAGCAGAACTCACTTTGCCCGGCCCACCGCCCGTTGAAGCTTCGCCGCCGGCAACTCCATCCATCCAGGGGTCCATGCCGACCACCGGAGGAACCGCCTCGACCCCCAGGCCCAGGTGGCCTTCGTTTCTCAAGAGGTGCATGTCGCCGCCGGCGACCGCCGGAGTCCGCTTCTCGTTCGGCGAGAGGAAGAAGAGGAAGGGACTGGTCAAACCTGACCAGTGGGGCCCTGGACCTTGTCGGCGACCCACCCGCCGCCACGTGCTTTTAGTGGCGTAAACCACCCGATCGTTTCCTCCGCTCAAAGCGTATTCCTGTCTGAAGCGTTTTCTTTTATATTTCTTTTTAAAAACAGATTTTGACCAAATCTTTGACTGGCTATAACTTTTTAAATATAACCCCAAAAGAATTGATTCTTTTTCCTACATCTCCCAAATATTGTCTAGTTTATTTTCATATTTATTTCAAAATTTTCCAAGCAACCTTTTTGTGCTGTTTTCAAACTATGTGCTAATTTAAATATTTCCAAAAATAGGATTTGTTGGAGAGAGGAGAAAACTTTCAAAGTGTTGGAACGCACCCTACTCTCCACACCTTGAAGGCAAGCATCTTGAACCATGGCATAATATTTTTGGTGTGTTAGTTGACGTGGTTATAACACCACCTTATTTCGGAAAAACTCGTTATTTTATGTGGAGATGTGATCTTTTGCATGAATGCATATTAGTGATTTTCCTTGCTGTTGGAAATGAATATACTTATGATGGTGATCATCCTCATGTGCCTTGCATGCATGCCGGAAAGGAATCCGGGAAGGCCTCCGCCTTGGGTAGGCGTGAGCTTGTCGCCGGTCTCCGTTGGAGACGGTTATGTCGGTATGGCATAGTAAGGTATAATGGCGGTGATCTGTTGATTGAAATATGTTTGTTTTACATATCATGCAGGTATTACTTAAGCCTCTGACTCGGCCGTAGATCGAGTCTTGTTCGATAACCCCATACTTGTTTCGTGCTGCCACTTGTCCTGCCGTAGGTAGAGTGCAGTTCGATAAGTTGTCAACCCTTGTCTTGGCACACACCATCTGAGAGAGGCTAGGGTGGAAGATACGGCTGCATCCGTGGGCATGCCACCTGGTCCGGGAGCATGGGTGTTTCGGTTGGGACGAGAGGGGCACCCTTAGGCCTGTGATAGAAATTTGGTCCCATGCTACGCGAGGTTGTAGCCTCCCCACTTAGAGTTTTGCTTAACAAGTGTCGTGGGTGATTCCAGACACGAGTAAAGTTAAGCGGGTGTGTGCAAGTCAAGCGTGTTTTCGACTAAAAGACCATAGACGGAATTAGTCCTGATGGACTAAAGAAATCCGTTACTCGTGGGTAAAGAGTACACCCTCTGCAGAGGTATTAAAACCTATTAGAAAAAGCCGTGTCCATGGTTAAGGGCTACGATGCAGGTCGGGTCAAGTGTCGGTCTTAGTGTCGGTCTTGGAGGACGCTAAACGAACATGGATCATGATTTGTGACTTGTGTTGATTATGATGATTATGATTATTTTTATCGTGGACTAACTATTGCCATTACTTGATTTATTGAGTATCACAGGGGCGGTTCTACCTCCGGATATTCACCATAATCGTTTTCTTTATAAGCCCTTTATGTGGCGTCGCCTGACGACCCATCGTAGCATGTTTGATATTTATTTTATAAGCCCTTTATGTGGCGTCGCGCGAGCCTTCGATCGTGGCATGTTTGATATTTATTTTATAAGCCCTTTATGTGGCGTCGCGTAGGCCTTGATCGTAGCATGTTTGATATTTATTTTACAAGCCCTTTATGTGGTGTCGCACAGACGCCCGACTGTGGCATGTTTTATATGTATTTTATAAGCCCTTTATGTGGCGTCGCACAGATGCCCGACTGTGGCATGTTTGATATTTATTTTATAAGCCCTTTATGTGGCATCATACAGACCTTGTTGTGGGCATGTTTGTTATTTATTTACCATACAAGCCCTTTATGTGGTGTCGCTTAGGCGCTTGATGAGGCATGCTTCATACCATGGCCCTTCGGCGTCGCTTGGACACCGATCGGTGCATGTTATTTCTACCCCATTATTGCATATCCATGTTGCATAAAATAACCTGCTGCATGCACGAGATTTTATTTTATGGTGACGATGTGATCATAGAATGTTTGAGCGCATGATTATCATTTATCTTATACCCGTGTTCATAATGTTTGCGAGTACATTCAAAGTACTCCTTGGCTTGTCCTGGCTATTGTCTTGGCCAGATTTCTTGCATGGAGAGGGCGTTGCGATGACCGCCCGGAAGCTAAGCAATGGTGATAGCAGCCTCGCGAAGATAGGAGTTAACCTGGTCACTGTTCTGTGGGAAATGGAGTCGAGAGCGATGATCCACAAACCGCTTCCGCCATCAAACCACTAGAAACCATTTGTTGTACTCACGGGCGAGTGGTCTTGTACTACATATTATGTATTTTTGCTTGGAATTTCTGTATCAAGTTTGTGCGTCATCATTAACGGTAATCACAGGGCTGGTGAGCACAACGACCATTCTGAAATTATATCCCGAAATCCGGTCGTCACAAACTTGGTATTAGAGCGAGTGACCATTGGCTAATCCGATCTTAGCGGTCGAGAAACCTAGGAAAAACCAACCCACCAGACCCTAACCAAACACCAGCTAAGCTTCCGTGCAAGATAGCCACCACGGTGACCCGACACTTTTGGCGGTGGTGCCCAACCTATCAGCCTAGCACAGTCGATCACGCGCGCCCGATGACCGACACATAATCTGTCTTATTACATGGCGTGCGAAGGAAGACTCGTCCCTTTTTCTATAAAAAGGCACGCTAACCTCAACACAACACAACGGCCTCTTCCTCAAACCAAGTTATAATGCTGGTCCCGTCGTGCACAATGAGACCACAACAACCAACCTTGGAGGTTTTGTGACCGTGCTAGCAAACCTCACCGTTGTGCCTTTGCATTAGAAGAGCCCCGAGAATATGTAGTGTACCAAGGGTCCGTGAGTGGTGGCCGTCAATTCAGGCCCACGATTGCGTCTATGGTAGGGGTCTATCGCGAAGCGCCCTACTGAGTTCACGGAAGGACAACTTCCTTTGAGCCACAAGCCATCCAACTAACCGCCGAGAAGCTATAGTTCAACCGGCACTTGTCACCCGAGTTAGCGTCGCTCGTTCCACTACTACCCCAGCCGTGGCGGATATGGTAGACCACCCCAAGTTGCCAATGAAGATCACGAGGCGGATCACCTTTATTGCATCAGTGCGCTATGTAAATGCAGCTAGAGGATTTGTTCGATCAAATCACCCTTGATCTGATCGCAGCTCGTGGAGAACTGATTTGCGAGCCCGTAAGAAGAAGAAGATGAGCCCGGCGCCGACAACCCGGTCGTGCTGTTCGGACAACCAATCGAGACCTTGAGGTCAGCCCGACCATCAACCAAGGTGCTTTGATGACCCGAAGTACCGTCGCCTTTTGAAGCGCACTCCAGCGGGATTGTGGCCAACAATCCCGAGATAGTCACCATCGCTACCCGACCCTACAGTTCCTCAACCCCTTCCAGCTAATCCCGGCGGTGAAAACCGTGGAGAAACCTCGGCGTCCTCGAGGCAAGCCCGATTAGATATTAGCGAGGTAGACTAAAGCCGCTCGAGTAGTACCGAGTCTTAATATATCCTCGTCTTGTAGCTGTGTGAGCTGTACCTCCATCATTAAATGTTGTTTGCTTGTGCGATTTTAATTGTAGCCATGCTTGAGTGCGTCGGTGTCTGTTGCATTTTGTTTTGTTCAAGCGTAGTTACCAAAAACCAACCCGGCCACACAAGTTTGTGCTATGAGTAAGCTTTTGATTCCATCTAACGGGAAAGATATGTTTGAAAACAACCCTTATCAAATCTAGAGGGCGAGATTTTTCTTAAGGGGGTAGTGTTGTGACACCCCAAAATTTTGACCTTGTTTTATTAATTAAAATTTTGCGGAAATTAAAACTTTTATTTTACGGGCTCCTTTTGATTTTGATTTTTTTCTCTTGTTATTATGGAGTTTTCCCCAAAAAAAACCTTTCAAATATGTTATTGGGCTTATTTAATCTCTCAAAATTTTTTTCTTTTATTAGTAGAACTAATTACATAATTAATTTGCTTGATCTTTATTTTCTTGAAAAATGGTTTTCCAAGGTTATATGGCCATATTGACCTACAACCATTTGATAAATTCATAAAACTCAACCAAAATTTGGAGATGTCGGTGATGTTTTAAATCACTTTTATGCAAAAATATCTTTTATTCATGAAATATTTTGAGCTCTACACCCAATTTTCTTCTCTGGTCCAGTGGGCAATTTTGCACTACAACTCAGTTAAATACTTCTTTCTAGCCTCCACCAAAATTATGGGATGTTGGTAGTAGCATATGTTTCAACTTTATGCAAAAACCCAGTGATGTTATTTGAAAATTTTGAGTGAATCAACCTCATCTTCATTCTGGTCCAACATGATGGTTTGTACAGCATCCATATTATTGCTTGCTCTTTGGCCCTTTATTCTTTCCCCTGCTTGTAGACCACCCTACAAAACCCCTAAGTCCAGGAGCATGCAACCATTGGAATATTTTTGGTTCATGAAATGATGCCACTTACCTCATGTCCAGAATTGAAGTTTTGCAAAGCTTGCACTAACAAGTTTATGCTTTGTACAAACTAACCTCACCACCTTCTTGTGCATCCAAAGAGACACTAGCCTGGAGGATTTGGCCACTCCAAGAAAAGCCTAGGTGCCTGTGGCATTTTGTCAAACACCTTGAGTGCATGGACAGAATTGGCATGAATTTTTGTTTGCATTATGACCTTGGTCTCCTGACCAAACCACTTTGTCCCTTGATCTTCCCTCTATCACTAACCTAGTTCTGTTGCTTGACAACCTCACCCGAGACCCCTAGCATGCCCCGGCTTTTTATCGAACACGTTAAAATGCGTGCTCTGGTAGCGAGCAGCAGCGTATTGCGTGCCTCGCCCAAGCCGACACGTCGCGCCCCTGGTTTTGCCTCACTGCAGAGCCGCGCCACGCACTCCCCTTCTCACCGCATCACGCCAAGCCGCCCTGGCAGCCTACAACGCCGCCGTCAGGGCACTCTTGGCGGCACGCCGGCGTCTGGAGTGCGCCTCTGCCACGGTCGGCGCCGCCCGAGCCACCCCGGCTCGCCACCTGCCCCCGGGAGCCGCGCAAGCTTATCCCCTCGCTCGTCGGCTAGCTCTCGTCGCCTCCACGTCGCCCTGCAAGCTACAGAACGTCGGTTCGCCGGTGACCTTATCCTCGGCCGCGGAACTGCCATGGATACACTATAAATAGGAGACCCGAGCTCATCTGGGCACTCAGGCGGCCTCAGTCCACTCCTCCAGTTTCCCCCATGGCAGCCAATCGACCCGAGGAGACCGTCTTCTTCCTCTCCGGCAACTCCTGCCGCCGCCACTGCCTCGGCCATTCCGGCGCCACCAGGACCTCCCCCTCTCCACTCTCTTCACCAGGAACTCCCTCTCCCTCTCATGAGTCCAAACCCCCACTCAATTTTGCTCGGGACTCGCCGAGCAGAACCCACTTGCCCGCGGCCACCGCCCGGCTGAAGCTTCGCCGCGGCAGCTCCATCCATCCCGGGGCCATGCCGACCACGGAGGACCGCCTCGACCCCTGCGCCCAGCAGGCAGCCTCCGTTCTCAAGAGGTGCCACCAATCGCCGGCGACGACCGCGAGTCCGCCTCTCGTTCGGCGGAGGAAGAAGAGGAAGGGATTGGTGAAACCTGACCGATGGGGCCCTGGACCCCTTGTCGTGACCCACCCGCCGCCACGTGCTTTTAGTGAAAGCGTAAACCACCCGGCCACGTTTCTTCCGCTCAAAACGTATTCTGTCTGAGCGTTTTCTTTTATATTTCTTTTTAAAAACAGATTTTGACCAAATCTTTGACTGGCTATAACTTTTTAAATATAACCCCAAATGAATTGATTCTTTTTCCTTCATCTCCCAAACATTGTCTAGTTTATTTTCATATTTATTTCAAAATTTTCCAAGCAACTTTTTTGTGCTGTTTTCAAACTATGTGCTAATTTAAATATTTCCAAAATAGGATTTGTTGGAGAGAGGAAAACTTTCAAAGTGTTGGAGCACACCGACTCTCCACACCTTGAAGGCAAGCATCCTGAACCATGGCATAATATTTTTGGTGTGTTAGTTGGCGGTTATAACACCACCTTATTTGGAAAAACTTCGTAATTTTATGTGGAGATGTGATCTTTTGCATGAATGCATATTAGTGATTTTCCTTGCTGTTGGAAATGAATATACTTGTGATGGTGATCATCCTCATGTGCCTTGCATGCATGCGGAAAGGAATCCGGGAAGGCCTCTGCCTTGGGTAGGCGTGAGCTTGTCGCCGGTCTCCGTTGGGACGGTTATGTCGGTATGGCATAGTAAGGTATAATGGCGGTGATCTGTTGATTGAAATATGTTTGTTTTACATATCATGCAGGTAATACTTAAGCCTCCTGAGTCGGTCGTAGATCGAGTCTTGTTCCAGTAACCCCATACTTGTTTCGTGCTGCCACCTGTCCCTGCCGTAGGTAGGGTATGGTTCAGTAAGTTGTCAACCCTTGTCTTGGCACACACCGTACAGAGAGGCTAGGGTGGAAGATACCGGCTGCATCCGGTAGGCATGCCACTTGGTCCGGGAGCATGGGTGTTTCCGGTTGGGACCGAGAGGGGGGCACCCCTTAGAGCGCGTGATAGAAATTTGATCCCATGCTACGTGAGGTTGTAGCCTCCCCACTTAGAGTTTTGCTTAACAAGTGTCGTGGGTGATTCCAGACACGAGTAAAGTTAAGCTGGTGTGTGCAAGTCAGGCGTGTTTTCGACTAAAAGACCGTAGATGGAATTAGTACCGATGGACTAAAGAAATCCGTTACTCGTGGGTAAATAGTACACCCTTTGCAGAGGAATTAAAACCTATTAGAAAAAGCCGTGTCCATGGTTAAGGGCTACAGTCTAGGTCGGGTCAAGTGTCGGTCTTAGTGTCGGTCTTCGGAGGAGAAACTGCTAAACTAGAACATGGATCATGATTTGTGACTTGTGTTGATTATGATGATTATGATTATTTTTTATCATGGACTAACTATTGCCATTACTTGATTTATTGAGTATCCCTGGAACGGTTCTACCTCCTGGATATTCACCATAATCGTTTTATTTATAAGCCCTTTATGTGGCATCGCACAGACGCCCGACTGTGGCATGTTTGATATTTATTTTATAAGCCCTTTATGTGGCATCGCGCAGACGCCCGACTGTGGCATTTTGATATTTATTTTATAAGCCCTTTATGTGGCATCGCGCAGACGCCCGACTGTGGCATGTTTGATATTTATTTTACAAGCCCTTTATGTGGCGTCGCACGAGCCTTCGATCGTGGCATGTTTGATATTTATTTTATAAGCCCTTTATGTGGCGTCGCCAGACATCCGATGTGGCATGTTTGATATTTATTTTATAAGCCCTTTATGTGGCGTCGCATAGGCCTTCATTATCAACATGCTTGTTATTTATTTACCATACAAGCCCTTTATGTGGTGTCGCTTAGGCCTGTGAGCATGCTTCATACCATGGCCCTTCGGTAAACGCTTGAAGACAACCGATCGGTGCATGTTATTTCTACCCCATCATTGCATATCCATGTTGCATATAAATAACTTGCCTGCATGCACCAAGATTTTATTGGTGACGATGTGATCATAGAATGTTTGAGCATGATTATCATTTATATTATACCCGTGTTCATAATGTTTGCAGTACATTCAAAGTACTCACTGGCTTGTCCTGGCTATTGTCTTGGCCAGATTTCTTGCATGGAGAGGGCGTTGCGATGACCGCCCGGAACCTAAGCAATGGTGATAGCAGCCTCGCGAAGATTGGAGTTAACACTGGTCAGCTGTTCTGTGGAAATGGAGTCCCATAGGCGATGATCCACAAACCGCTTCCGCCATCAAACCACTAGAAACCATTTGTTGTACTCACAGGCCAGAGTGGTCTTGTACTACATATTATGTATTTTTGCTTGGAATTTCTGTATCAAGTTGGTGCCTCATCAGCTAACAGTAATCCTGGGGCTAGTGAGCACAACGGCCATTTTCTGGAAATTATATCCCGGAAATCCGGTCGTCACAAATAGGGAATGGTCGGACTTGTGGGCCTATTAAGTTGACGCGTATGCAAGATTTTTTTACATATTATATACTACAACAAACGATTCTAGCAGACGTAACCGTTTGATGTCAATCCAACGACCGTCGTGTTTCTTCAATCTCTGATCTTCTTGCTCCAGCCGCCAAATCTAGCGCCGGCGGGACCTCCTGCTCCCGCCTCCTGTGGCCGGCTGTGCTGCCGCGCAGGCCTCACTGCCCCCTACTACTCCCACCTATGGCCATGCCATCCCTCTACTCACCAACATCCCTCCACTGCTGTGGCTTCGCCGCCTCCGGGTCATTCCCTTCCTGGGTCTCGTCGCCGTCCATCGCGTTGGTGTTCTCGGCACGGCGTGGTCAACGTTGTCAACACACGACAACATCGGCAAGGGATGTACATGGAGAGGCTGACAGTTGGGACCCACATGGTCCATGGCCGCACGCAAGCAAGTGCCTCCTTATTATGCCAAAAAGATTGAATACTACCGCTGACAGCTCGGACCCACCAGCTATATCTTCGCACACAAGGAAGTGCCTCCTTATTACGCACAAAAAAATGAATACTCCCTCTGATAGCTGGGACCCACCATAGTGGGAGTCTGACTTGTGGGCCTACTAAGTTCACGTGGATGCAGGGCTTTGTCAACTTAGTCAATATGAACGATTCTAGCTCCAGTGACCATACGCTATCCATCCAACGGCCGTAGTGCTTCTTCAACATCTGGTCTTCTTGCTCTAGCCGCCCAAACAAGCGTCGGCCGTGCCGCCTGCTCATGCCTCCTGTGTCCGGCTGTGCTGCCACCGCTGGCCATGCCATCCCTCTATACTCACCCACACCTCTTGTTATTCTCCGGCGACGGCAGCCTCACACCGCAGCCGAAGCAGTCAACTCACGTACTCCCCTCCGGATGGGCATTCACTGCCGCGTCTTCCTCGGCTCCACGTCGTCCCCTTTCTATAGGGCTGGCCCTGTGTTTCGGGATGCCCTAGGAGAACTAGAGGACATGGGCCACTATGTCCTAAGACCATATATATGTATACGTGTGTGTGATACATAAACATATTAAAAATAAACTTTCAACCACACGTCTTTAATTTGAGATTTGACTATAATAAATTTTGGACGATGTTATATTACGACACAAATACTAAAATATAGCAAAATGGAACTAACATGACATGATTACCTCAAATAAGAACCAAATTCGATTGACTCCATCGACAACAATAATACTTCGGATCTTCAGAAAAAGTTTCTTCTGCTATTTCTTGATGCAAATTCATTAAGGGCACAATCAAGATCAATGTTGACCAAGATATACTTCTAAATGCAGCACATAGCAAAGTCACTCAATCTTTCTTGCAACATAGTTGAGCTCAAATAATTTTCCAATAGTTTCAATTTAGAGAAACTTCTTTCAGCTGAGGCTATAGACACATGCACAGTTGAGAGGATCCGATAGGCAAGAGAGACATTTGGATAGCAATCTACATCCATGACAAACTGAAGAATCTCAAGCGCTGACATCAAACCATCTGGCAAAGTTACCTGCAACACTTCGAACTCAGAGTCAAATTCATCAAGATCAACATCAAGTGAGTTATCATCAGAAAAAGCTTTTGCAAAAGTAGTGAAACATTCCCTTAGATTGCTATCATCCAAGGACTTCAGATTTTTTGAATTCAGTAAAAACCCAAACACCTTTTCAAATTTCTTCAACTACTCAAAGAGACTAGTCAATGATAGAATTGCAGTGTCAACGATGACTAGAAAATTATGAAGAAAAGACGATCTAGAAAATTAGAAATTTATAGATCGGATGATTGAAACCCTAGACGTGTAGATAGAATGACAGAAAATTAGGATGGATCATGGATGCATGAATAGTCGAATATGTACTAACGAATAAAAAACTACTAAAATAGGGCTCTGGGGGGAATCGGGGATGAATAGGTCATCAGGAACTTGTACATGGATGGATTTTGGATACGTAGAGTTTAGTATACATATTGCCGCCTTGCCGGATGAGCGCGTCGACTAGCCACAGCCAAGGAGCCGAGCGACAGGTCGACGGTCGACGAGAGGACGAAGTCGCGAAGGCGAACTGACGAGCGACGAAGGCACACGACAGGATCTTTGATTTGTTTCAGAAGAAAACATGCGGCCATGGCGCCATGCATTGCGTCTGGCTAGCTATCGCTAGGGCCGGCCCATCTCGTTTCTTTGCTCATGTATAATTTTTTTCATACCTATTTCTTGCTGGGCTATACTAAATATATCATGGCCCCCCTCCTAGCATGGGACCTGGGTCGTCGCCCCTCCCGCCATACCCTAGGGCCGGCCCTGCCTTCCTAAGCCTCGCCGTCGTCCACCGCCCTGGTGCTCTCGGTGCGGCGTGGTCAATGTGGTCAAGGAACGACTTCCATCGGAAGAAATCTTGTCGTGGAGAGGTGACAGTGGGTCCATGGCATAGCAGAAGTGCCTCCTTATTACGCGCAAAATAATTATTCCTCCACCTGACAGCAGGGACCCACGGACGGGCCACCGTATTTCGTGAAAAAAATTGTTTTCCCCCTGACTGCTGGGACCCACCAGCTACATCTTCGCATGCAAGGAAGTGCATCCATATTACGGGAAAAAATGATTCGCCCCCCTGACTGCTGGGACCCACCAGCTACATCTTCGCATGCAAGGAAGTGCCTGACAGTCAGGACCCACCTAGTTGAATCGTACGTAGCGTTGTCATTCTGGTCGCGAACGTGTATGTACATATGATCGGTCTGTCTGCAAGCTGCTGCAATGAACCGTAGCCGTGTAAGGAAGGGCACGTGTCGTAGTAGAGGCGTGCATGTGTCGTATTAGAGGCGCGCACATGTCGCAATAGAGGCATGCACGTAGCATGTACACGTACGTACATCGGCCAGGGTGCAAGAAAGTAAATCGACCCGCGTCACGTACATCGGGCGGGGTCTCGAACGCCTACTCGCGCATATATGCGGCGGGGCTCGTGTACATGGCTGGGTGGACAGAGAAACTGCGTCGTCGTCGTGTTCATGGGGAGAAGCGAAATGCGTCGTGTTCGCCGGGAGGCAATGGGCGCGTCTTTGTTCGCCGAGAGCCAACGGCTTGGGCGGAACATCAATGGAAGCGAGGCTGGCGTCTTTGTAGAATGGAGAAAGCGGCCTTGTGTTCGACCGCCCGGTCGGCCGGAATCTGTTCATCGGGAGGGTTCGCGTGCCGCAAAAGCGGAGAAGCGGACCTCCTATGGTGAAACAGGTCCTGTTGACCGGGAGGTGTCTGGCGTACCACAAAACGGAGGAAACGGACTTGTGTTGGAGCGCTACGGTCGAAACAGGGGTCCTGTTCATCGGGAGGGGTGTGGCGTACCGCAAAACGGGACTCTATGAGATACTATTCATCTCCACCGTCGACTGCCTCCACGGGCTACTATTCATCCACCGTCGACTATCTCCACAGGCTCCTGTTCATCCACCATCGACCTCCTCCAGCCTCCACCTGCGACTGTTCATCCACGGGCTCCTGTTCATCCAGCCTCCACCGCGTGCTCCTCCACCGACTACTGTTCAACCAGCCCTCTCCACGGGGTCCTGTTCAACCACCCCTCCACGGGCTACTGTTCACCCAGCCCTCCACCGGCTACTGTTCAACCAGCCCTCCACGGGGTCGTCCTGTTCATGTAGCCCTCCACGGGGTCCTGCTCATCCAGCCCTCCACCGGCTCGATCAATCGGGGTCCTGTTCATCCAGCTGCAATGGCCTCTACTACCACAGGGTCCTATTCATCCACCCCCCACCGGGAACTGTTCATCCAACCCCCCTCCCTCCAACAATACTCACTGTTCATCCAGAGGCATCATCGATCGGCTTCAGTTAGCAATAGTAGCAAAGGAATAACTCGGGTTCAGTTAACAACAAGGGATCGATCGATCACTCGGGTTCGATAACGCGCTGCGATCTGCAATCGCTTCGAGTTGATTAGAGCCCAACGCCTCGCTTCGGGTTTAGTTAGGCATAGCGCCTCACACTGCGTGTATGCGTCACGAGAAAAGCGCGCATCGCTCAGCCCCCGACCACCCACCGTAACCGGGAACTCCCCCGATATTTTTCGCGCCCTCACTTCTACCATGTTTTTTCCGTCATGGATGGCCCAAAGAATGTCATGCAGCTGCGTCTCCAGCCCGCCCAGGACAAAAAGCCCATTTTCTGTCATGATTTTTTTGTCATAGAAGTAGAAGCCCACCACATCTATGATGATACCGGGTTTTGTCACAATTATCGTCCTAAAAGTGTCATATGCATGACAGATTTTTTTTTTCGTTCGGCCCAAAATGTCACGGATGTGTCTTTTTTTGTAGTGCATCAGAATGTGCCTACACTTCCAGCCTACATTTTCTGAGAGAGAACCACCTACTCATGTGTTGAGATCAAGATATTCCAGTCCAACCACAAGAATCATGATTTCTAGCCTTCCCCAATTTGCTTTCCACTCAAATCATCTTTCCACCATATCCAAATATGTGAGAGAGAGTTGAGTGTTGGGGAGACTATCATTTGAAGCACAAGAACAAGGAGTTCATCATCAACACAACATCTATTACCTTTTGGAGAGTGGTGTCTCCTAGATTGGTTAGGTGTCCCTTGGGAGTCTCCGACAAGATTGTGGAGTTGAACCAAGAAGTTTGTAAGGGCAAGGAGACCGCCTACTTCGTGAAGATCTACCCTAGTGAGGCAAGTCCTTCGTGGGCGATGGCCATGGTGGGATGGACAAGGTTGCTTCTTCGTGGACCCTTAATGGGTGGAGCCCTCCATGGACTCGTGCAACAGTTACCCTTCGTGAGTTTAAGTCTCCATCAACATGGGCGTACGATAGCACCACCTATCGGAACCACGCCAAAAATCTCTGTGTCATCATTGCATTTGCACTCTCGAAACCCTTCCCTTTACCTTCATATGCAATGTTTTACTTTCTGCTGCTACACTCTTAGAATTTCATGTGTAGGTTGATTGCTTGACTTGTGCTATGTTGCTAAAATCAGCCCACAACTAAATTTGGGAAAAGGTTAGATTTTTATTTGGTCAAGTAGTCTAATCACCCCCCCCCCCCTCTAGATCTACTTCTGATCCTACAAGTGGTATTAGAGCTTTGGTCTCCATTTGCCTTGATTTCCATAGCTTTGGTGATCATAGCCTTGGATTCACTACCTTGGAGAGTATGGCGTCTAGCGAGGGAAATTATCACCGTAGAGGTCCTTACTTTGATGGTACTAATTTTGCTAGTTGGAAGCATAAGATGAAAATGCATATTCTTGGTCATAACCTCGCCGTTTGGGCTATTGTGCGCATTGGCTTGCAAGGCGATTTCTTCGAGGATGGAAAAGAACTGGATCGTGAAGCGTCCGCGAAAGAAATGAAGATGTTGCAATACAATGCTCAAGCTTGCAATATTCTCTTCAACGGATTATGCCCCAAAGAATTCAACAAAATCAGCCGCCTTGAGAATGCAAATGAAATTTGGGATACTTTGGTTGATATGCACGAAGGTATCGAGTCCATCAAGGAACCTAAATTGGATGTGCTTCAAAGTTAACTTGACAAGTTTAAGATGAAGGATGGTGAAGGAGTCGCTGAGATATACTCTAGGCTTGCTCTCATCACAGATGAGATTGCCGGCTTAGGAAGCGAAGAGATGACCGACAAATTCATCATCAAGAATATCCTAAGAGCCTTGGATGGAAAATATGATACCGTGTGCACCTTGATCCAAATGATGTCCAATTACAAAGATCTCAAGCCCACGGAAGTCATTGGTAGAATTGTTGCTCATGAGATGTTGCTCAAGGATAAGGAAGAGCTCCACAACAAGTCTAGTGGTGCTTACAAAGCTTCAAGTGATGCTCCCATAACATCAGGTGAAAAATAAGTCTTCAATGAAGAATTGAGCTTAATGGTGAAGAACTTCAACAAATTCTATAAGAATAGAAGCAAAGAAAGAAGCTCCAAGTCAAGATCCTACAATGACAAAAGACTTCTAGTCATGATCGAAATTGCTACAATTGTGGAAGACCCGGACACTACTCCAATGAGTGTACAACTCCCTACAAGAAAAGAGAATATTCGCCTAAAAGGAGAGGTAAAATGGATGAACCACCACCAAGAGAAAGAAGGAGTAGAGATGATCATTATGAACGAAGACCCTCTCGTAGAAGCAAGGATTCGGAAAGGAAGGACAGGTCATACACAAGATGAAGACATCAAGCTCAGGTTGGTGAATGGGTATCCAGTTCCAACTCTGACAACTACTCTAAAAGCAGCTATCACTCCGACTCTGAATATACTGAAGATGAGGGTGTTGCCAGACTTGCACTTGTGTCATCCAGCTCCTACGACATATTTGACTCACCAAATGAAGGAATTGGAAGATGCTTCATGGCTGAAGGACCTAAGGTATCACACCCCGAATATGTTGATTTCAATAGTGATGAAAATGAGTGCTAGGTGATGATGATTTACTTGTAGACAACACTAGTGATGAAAACTATGATGAAATTAATATAAATCATGCTAATCAAGGTGAAATGAATGACGATGATAAGAAGGAGATTGCGGTCTAACTAAAGAACTAAACACTCTTAAGTTAGCTCATGAAAAAACTCTAGAGGATTGATAACCCACAAGTATAGGGGATCGTTTGCAGTCTTTTTCGATAAATAAGAGTGTCAAACCCAACGAGGAGCTAAATGTAGAATAAATAGTCCCTCAAGTTCTATCGACCACCGATACAACTCTACGCACACTTGACGTTTGCTTTACCTAAAACAAGTAATAAACTATTTTTCAAGGATAAAACCACGAGTACTTTGCGAGAGTAAAACTACGATAAATTGCAAGGTAATAAAAGTGGATAGCTTTTGTCAACAAGAAAGTCATTTGTCCCTAGGCAATCAATAACAAGTACTGGTAATCGTTCTTGCAATTCTACATGAGGGAGAGGCATGAGCTAACATACTTTCTCTACTTGGATCATATGCACTTATGATTGGACCCCTAGAAAGCATCCGCAACTATTAAAGATCTTTACGGTCGTGAAACCCAACCATATCATTAAGTATCAAGTCCTCTCTATCCCACATGCAACAACCCACCTACTCGGGTTTAAGCTTCTGTCACTCTCGCAACCCACCATAAGCGAATCATGAATGTATTGCAACACCCTACAGCGAGGCCTCCTCACGTTTGCACGAGACAGAGGGCACCATAGGACAACACCATAAATAAAATATACAATCATACCAACTGTCGTGGAATTGTCACGACAGATGTATGTAACGCCCCAAGACCGGCGCTCCAGATGCCTTCCATGGATTCTGTCGTGGTTTTGTCACGGCAGATGTCCTCTCGAAAGGACTTAGTCGTGGAGCCATCGCTACGGGTTAGCTTGAAGGGGTTAAAGCGGACACAGGGACGCAAGAGGGTTTATACTAGTTCGGCCCCTTCGATGAAGGTAAAAGCCTATGTCTAGTTGTGATGGAATTGATGGGGTTTCGATGACCAGGGAGCGGATATGCTTCGCCTAAGTCTCGAGTTGTTGTCTGTTGTCCTGAATCGCCGCCGGGTCGTCCCCTTATATACATGGGTGACACCCGTTGGTTTGCAGAGTCTCCAGACCGGCTCATAAACGTGTTCGGTTCGGTCTCCGCTCTTTCTATCTTATCATACAAGTTACATACCAACCGGTTCATGGTTACAGGCCTTAAACCGGTTCTGGGCCTTGGGCCCCTATCTAACATTCTTATCTGCCTTCCTGGGCTTCAAGCATACTCAACTACTGATGAAGTTAACCCAGCCTATCTTGGCCGGTTTACGCCCAGTAGTAATATCCCCAACATTAGGCCCCAGATTGATTTGAATAGGTTCATGTCAATCCTTAGCAGAAACTTTGTCTTCAACATCTTCTCATAATTTGGTGAACCGCTGTGACGTCATCTTCTCAGGTCATGGTGAACCGGCGTGACGTCATCTATTAAAGAAAAACTGTACATGACATATCTTCATTAATGCATCTCCAACAATCGAGGCGACAGCTGCACGTCACTTCCAAATCCGCGGCCCCTAGATTTTTGCGCCTGAAATATATTCCCTGCCTTTATAAATAGGACCGAGGGGTCATTTTCTTTTCCCCTTCGTGCCCTTCCGCGCCGTCCTCCTTGCGCCGCTCAGCTTGTGAAGCTCCGCCGCCACCGTCGACCGTCGTCTCTGCTTCGACCTTGGCCGCTGCATCACCCTGAGCGCACCAGATCACTGCGACAGCCTTCCTCTTCTTCCTCAGGTCCGGTAAGTCTTCTGCCCCTTCCGCCATAGATCTGTTCTAGGGTTTCCAGGTTCTTCGGTGTTCGTCATTCGTTTCTTGTTCATATGATGGTTCTTTGATGAACTCCTGAATATCTGCTCTGTGTAGTGATAGCCTTTAGCCTCCGTTTCCACTTACACATCTCAAAATCATAGATCTTATCTGAATCTTTGCTCACTGGTTCGGTACTGCCTCTTTAGGCTTTGAATATATTTCTTTTTCCTGATACGCCCCAGATCCAAATCTGCAACATAAACTTGTGAAACCTGTTTTCATTCACTTACGCATCTGTAGTCTTGACTCTTCAATGTTTAGACTAGGCGGTTTAACTTTGTAGAAAAAATGACAACCCGGTATATACCATTAGTCCCGTTGTTGAATCGCCACATCCTTTATCAGATACTTGCTGTATTGTTGAACTCCGGTTTGTAGATAGCTGATTCCGGTTTAGCAAATATTCATCGTCAGATAACTGTCCAACATATTCTTAAACCGGCAAATATTGCATTGTAGATCTTACTATGGCCAAACAGGCGTATGAATGCAATTGGGTCCCTTCTCGAGTAACTAAGGACCAGCTGAGCAATCTGGTCAAAACAGGCGCTTTAAGTGATAAAAATGTCATTCACTGGAGGGTCCCTGGCACGGAATGCCCTCCTACTCCTCAAGAGGGAGAAGTTATTGTTTTTGCTGATCATTTAGGCTGGGGCTTCAATCCTCCCGGTTCAAAGTTTTTCCGGGACGTCTTAGCCAACTTTCAACTACGCCCACAAGATATCAGTCCTAACTCCATAACCAATATCTGCCACTTCCAAGTCTTCAGTGAGGCTTACCTTCAGGAGGAACCTTCAGTAGAGTTATTCACGGACTGCTTTCACCTGAACCGCCGCACAGAATTCAAAGACGGTCCCTATACAGAACTGGGCGGCATGGCGATTCAAAAGAGGAAAGAAGTAACCTTCCCTCACGCCAATCTTCACAGCCACCCAAAAGAATGGAACCAGACATGGTTTTACTGCAAGGACACCTCTCCTTCTGAAGAAAATCCTCTGCCGGGTTATCGTCCGGAATGTCTGAGCAATACACACCCTCTTCCTCAAAGGCTGACTGCGAATGAGAGACTCAAATATGCTCCTCAACTATCCAAGCTCAGGGTCTTCATGGCAAACGAGTTAACATGAGTTGATTTTGCTCGTTGCTGGATTTCTTGGAGTATACAGGAGATGTAAAGGATGCGCTTAAGCCAACGCCCCGGTTTGATACTTGCCCTTAAGCAAATATTCATCATCAGATAACTGCCCTTAAGCCAACGCCCCGGTTTGATGTGCGAGTATACAGGAGATGTAAAGGATGCTCTGCGGCACGTTGATATCCAACTAACAGATGACGAAGTTACTGAAGCTGTCAAAAAGATGTTGAATGAACCGGAGGAGGGCTGTGCTCAAACCGGCCTGCTTCCCTTTTGCGCCATCAACAAACCGCCAGTGGTAATGATCATACCATCTGCATATCTGAAATTGCTTCTGTCCAAATATTATCTAATCATGTTATTATTTTTGATAGGGTGATGATCCGTTCTGGAACAAGAAGCCTCCGCAAGATAAACCGGTGAAGCCAACCTGGCAAAAGACCAGAGTTGTTAAGAAACCTGCTAACAGGAAGAGAACCACCGCCTCCTCTGATCCACGGGCTCATGACGATGTGGGTAATCCGGATCTTGAGGTAGAACTTGACTCACTTGGTTTACTTTTCATACACCTTATTGATGATGATTGTTGCCAGGACGACGCTGAATTCAATTACGCCGATGCGGCAGAGGTAATCGTTCTTTCCTCTGATTCAGACCCTTTGCCTTCACAAAAGACCCGTCGGGAAAACCGGAAAGTTAAAATTTCTCATCCTCTTGCTTACTTGGATCCAAACTTTCTTGTGAAGACGCAACAGCACGAGGCTCGCCGCACAACTCGGCACAACGGTCAGGTAGTTACCTCCGCCGGTTTACCGAACAGTCCGGTTCGGAAACGCCATTCAGAGGTCTCTAACTCTCTCGTCACTTCACGCCCTAAAGCGGGTTGTTTTTGTCAACCTCTTAATCCGTCTGATTCCATTATCAGGGCACTTCTCATTCATCCTCTGGCGAGTCATCCTCCACCAAGCTTCCACCTCTCAAGACAGTGCTTGGGTAAGTCATATTCCGTCTTATATCTTTGGTATATTACTTTAACATATGTTGTACTGATCATTCTTAACTTTTCTTAGGGCCAGGCCCAGACCAAGCAAAAAAGCTCGTCTGAACAAGACGGCAGAGGAAAATACCGCTGCTGAACCGGACAAGGTACCAGATCCTGAAGAGGCCAATCTTAATGACGTGCTGAATGACCCACCGCCACAAGACCATGACCTTGTTGCTCAACAGGCAGATGCTGACATCACAGGCCCTATTGATCAACCGACAAGCCCTATCCGGACTGATAAACCGGCTAGTCCAGCAAAAACCACCGACAAACCGGCGACCCCAGTACAAACCGGTGAAGAAAAGGATGATGATGTCCTTATTACTGGCGTTGCCCGTACTGAACCGAGCAACCCTGTTGTCTTGACAAAACATACTGCAAAACAGGAATTCTCTGCGGTTGGCAAAGGCAAATGGAGTGCCGATTTATCAACATACGCCGCTCTGAACGCTGAAGATCTTCATTCCGGCTATCTAAACCGGCTGTATACTAGCCGCGACTATGAAGCCGGTCTTGTTAATATGATGAAGGAGAAATATGAGGTAACTTCCTATATGCTTCCCTTCTTGTATTATTTGGTAGCTTTATCAACTCTCCTAGCCCCCAAGTGACAGTTTAAGATATGAACTTAACCTGGGACTTGAGTAATTATCCAATGTGAACCTGACTTCATCTGAACTTTGCTGACGTAGCCCCCAAGGGCCGGTTCAACTTTACAAAGTTAAACCGGGACTTTAGAGAATAAACATTCATGTATCAGTAATCTTTTAACAAATAGCCATTAACCCCCAAGTGCAAAGTTGAATACTTGTATTGAGCTTGGGACTTTGTAGAAACTGTATGATGAAGAGCAAATATGCATTAGCCCCCAAGTACCAAGGGCATAACGTGTTATGTGGTTGGTACTTCAAATCTGTACTGCCATTTCATCATATAACTATCTGTATGCAAGCTGAGCTGAGCAGGAAAGAAAGTCAAACCGCTGATCTGCAAGAGAACCTTAAGTCGCAACAAGCAGAAACCTCCAAGAAAAAAGAAGAATTGACCAGTGCTTTAAGCGCAATGGAAAAACTTAAGGAGGGTTTCAACAAAGAGCGGGCGGATTGGGCAACTGAGAAGGCCGCTTTAACACAAAGGGCTGAAAAGGCAGAAGCCGCTCTTAAACCGGTGGTTGACGAATTAACCAGTGTGAAGCAACAGATTCATGCCATGACTGCGGCTATATTTGGTAAGTATCGTTGTTCTCTGAGTTGAGCAGATCTTTTCATGTATCGGCTGGTTTACTAATCCTTGCAATGATACAGGAACTCGTATTGGCCACTTGGGATCAGATGTGCGGAAGAAGCTAAAAGCTGCCTAAGCTAAAAGCTGCCTATACTCTGATCGAGCAACTGTACTCTGGTGCCCAACGGATCATCTGCACTGCTTCCCACAACAATCCGCCACCCATCTTGATTAAAGATACCCTTGAAAGGTTATCCATGCTCCCTGCCCGGGTTGAAGAGCTGAAGAAATCTGCTGCTAGAACGGGTGCTTTGAACGCCCTAATCCGGGCAAAAGCGTGGGTGCCGGAACTTTGATCCTGTTGAATTGGCCCAAGGCTATCCCAATTTGAAGGAAGACGAGACAGAGTTTAATGAAGAAGATCCCCGAGCCATAAACCGGGAAGTGCGCCCTCTGGCTTGTCAACTGGCTGAAGAGGCGGATCTGTCCCATTATCAAGCCAACTATGATGACCGAAACAAGCGAGTTGCTGCACCAATTCCTGAAGCGGAGAATCTTATCCCGCCAATCCGTAAGAACACTTATGCTCCTGACATTGAACCGTCCCTGCTGAGAAGTGATGAAGCTGTATTTCAAGCTTTAACTGTAATCGACTGGGCAATTGTTGATTTCCAGCCGCTGGGTAGGGAGGAAGCTGAACCGGCGCGAGATGATCCACAACCATCAGGGCAAGTAGGTGACCAAGCGTGAACCGGAGGCCGGTTTAAACCACTGCATGCTGTGACATGTAAAAGAACAATGATCTTGTTTGGGCACTGGAACGCCTTGTAATAGGTTTAGCTGATATACTTGGTCTTGATATGCCTTCATGCATACTTATCTCAACTGATGCCTCTTTGAATCATGGGTTAATTAGATAAATGCCACTCCAATTATGGCGATTCATAAAAATGCCACTGCAATTTTCAAACTTTGAAAAATGCCACTGCAATTTTTGTAAACTTTAAAAAACGCCACTCCAGACTTTGAAAAATGCCACTAGTAATGTCATGAAATGGCATTTTTCAAAGTTTGGAAATTGCAGTGGCATTTCTCGGAATCGCCAGATTTAGAGTGGCATTTATCAAATTAACCCTTGAATCATATGCCTCCAAACTGTTTTCTGCAGTTAAGAAGCTTAAAACGCCCCCGCGGTTTACCGCCAGGCGGGTTATGATATCCATGTATGTGAAACTAAAGATGATAACTTAGGTTAAAACATATAACCAAGTATGGAAATACATAATACCTGCCACCGTTAGGCATGATGTTGGCTGGCCAATCTTGAAGCGGGGTTGATAACCCAAACTTTGGAGGAGAAAACAGCTCCTGTTAATATAATATCAATTTACCATGTAAACCGTGCCGGGTTATGATAAACACCGCTTTACTCCATAATAGGATGGTAACAGAAAATAAACCGGCAAGATAGTCTTTGGATTAAGATTTGACCGTGTTCTGCCAATTTGTAATTGACAGTCGAACCGGTTTAATAATGTTGGTTTGAAAACGCAACAAAAGAAACTTCTAAGAAAAAACGGAATTCAAGCAAAGGCAAAGATAAAACCATTTGCAAATGAGGCTTTGAGCCGATCAAGAGGCATTACCATGGTCGGACACGACCAAGCCCCCAAAAGGCGTAGCTATGGTTCGAGTCAGCCAGGTCCCCAAATGATGCGTTGGCATTACGCCGATCAAGAGGTGTAGTGATGGTTCGGGTTCGACCAAAGCCCCCAAGTGATGTTGTGGCACTAGGCCGATCAAGAGGCGTGACTATGGTTCAGACTTGACCAAGTCCCAAAGTGATGCTGTGGCTTTTCGCCTATCAAAAGGTGTTGCGATGGTTCAGACACGACCAAAGCCCCCAAATGATATAATATAAAGCTGTATATAAGCTGACTCAAGGGGTAAACCGGGTGCCGCTTTAAAGACAGAAGCTCCGTGTAACCACACATGATGTAAAAATAACAGAGACCCCGCTTTAGCTGAGGCGCCGGTTTATTGCATTGATCATAATATATACATTGTCATAATATGTACATAAGCAGAGCCTATGGCTCAGGTATAGTAAGGCCGAAGATGAGCAATGTTCCATGGCCGGTTGGTCTCCTCCTCCGATGTACGTGAGTCTTTGTGCTCTCAAATATCAATCAGGTAGTATGACCCATTGTGCAGATTCTTGCTGACCACAAAAGGTCCTTCCCAAGGTGGGGATAACTTGTGCATATCCGTCTGATCTTGGATGAGCCGAAGCACCAAATCTCCTTCTTGAAAGGTTCTGGTTCTAACCCGGCGGCTGTGGTAGCGACGTAGATCTTGCTGATAAATCGCCGAACGGGCAGCTGCTATGTCACGCTCCTCATCCAACAGGTCAAGAGCGTCTTGCCGCGCTTTCTCGTTGTCCGCTTCAACATATGCCGCTACACGAGGTGAGTCATGAAGGATGTCACTGGGAAGAACCGCCTCCGCTCCATAAACCATGAAGAACGGTGTGTAACCTGTCGATCTGTTGGGTGTAGTGTTGATGCTCCATAACACTGAAGGTAGCTCCTCAACCCAACAACCCGGCGTCCGCTGCAAAGGAACCAGAAGCCGGGGTTTGATGCCTCACAAGATCTCTTGATTGGCCCTCTCTGCTTGACCATTGGACTGTGGGTGAGCCACCTATGAGACATCAAGCCGGATATGCTCACATTGACAGAACTCTTTCATGGCACCCTTGGATAGATTGGTACCATTGTCAGTGATAATGCTATGTGGAAAGCCAAACCGGAAAATCACTTTTTTATGAATTGAACCGCCCTGGCCGCATCACATTTGCTAACGGGCTCTGCCTCTACCCACTTGGTAAACTTGTCAACCGCCACCAGGAGGTGAGTCTTCTTGTCTTTGGATCTCTTGAAAGGCCCAACCGTATCCAGCCCCCAAGTTGCAAACGGCCAAGTAATTGGAATCATCCTCAATTCTTGAGCCGGCATGTGAGCGCATCTTGAAAACTTCTGACAGCCATCACATCGTCTGACCAGGTCCTCCGCATCAGCATGAGCAGTCAACCAATAGAAACCGTGGCGAAACACCGTAGCCACCAAAGATTTTGAACCGGCGTGGTGACCACAATCTCCTTCGCGGATCTTGCGCAAAATTTCACAGCCTTCCTCAGGAGACACACAACGTTGAAACGCCCCTGACACACTGCAATGATGCAGCTCTCCATGGATAATAGTCATGGATTTGGATCACCGGATTATCTTCCTGGCTAGAGTCTCATCCTCTGGTAACTCTCCCCGGTTCATGTACGCGAGATAAGGAACCATCCAATCCGGGATGACATGAAGTGCCGCTACCAGGTGAGCTTCCGGATCAGGAATAGCCAGATCCTCTTCACCAGGGAACTTGACGGACGGATTATGAAGAACATCCAAGAATACATTAGGCAGGACCGGTTTACGTTGAGAACCCAATCGGCTCAAAGCATTCGCCGCTTCATTCTTCCATCGGTCCACGTGATCCACCTGATAACCTTTAAAGTGACCTGCAACAATATCCACCTCACGACGATATGCTGCCATGAGCGGATCTTTCGAATCCCAAGTGCCGGACACTTGTTGAGCCACTAGGTCCGAGTCACCGAAGCACTTGGCTTAGATTCATCTCCTTAGCCATCAGAAGACCATGGAGTAGAGCTTCATACTCAGCTGCATTGTTAGTACAAGGGAACATTAAGCGGAGAACATAGCAGAACTTATCACTTCGTGGGGAAGTTAATACGACTCCAGCCCCCGAGCCCTCCAGTTGCCTGGACCCATCAAATGAATAGTCCAGTAAGTGTGATCCGGCTTCTCTTCAGGTGCTTGTAGTTCCGTCCAATCTTTGATGAAATCCACAAGTGCTTGAGATTTGACCGCCGTCCGAGGTATGTATTTCAACCCGTGAGGCCCAAGCTCTATAGCCCACTTGGCAATCCGGCCCGTTGCCTCCCTGTTCTGGATGATATCTCCCAAAGGAGTAGAGCTGACCACTGTGATGGGATGACCTTGGAAGTACTGTTTAAGCTTCCGGCTTGCCATGAAAACTCCATACACCAGCTTTTTCCAATGCGGGTACCTTTGCTTGGACTCAATAATTACCTCGTTGATATAGTAAACTGGACGTTGAACCGGATATTCCTTGCCTGCCTCTTTGCGCTCCACCACAATAGCCACGCTGACTGCTCGAGCATTAGCTGCCACATACAACAACAATGGTTCCTTGTCAACCGGAGAAGCAAGAACAGGCGGATTAGCTAGCTGCCGCTTTAAGTCCTCAAACGCTTCATCAGTAGCAGAACTCCAGACGAAGTTAGCCGTCTTCTTCAACATCTGATACAAAGGAATCACCTTTTCTCCGAGGCGGCTGATGAACTGGCTCAACGCGGCAATTCGGCCTGCCAGGCATTGAACGTCATTGATACACTTCGGTTTAGACAAGGAGGTGATAGCTGTGATCTTCTCCTGATTCGCCTCAATGCCCTGGTTAGATACCAGGAAACCCAATAACTTGCCTGCCGGTACACCAAAGACGCATTTGGCCGGATTGAGCATCATCTTGTATGTCCGCAGGTTATCAAAGGTTTCCTTCAAATCGTCAACCAGAGTCTCCTTCTTTATTGACTTGACCACAATATCATCCACATAGGCATGAGCATTACGGCTGATTTTCTTCTGAAGACAATTCTGCACACACCGTTGATAAGTCGCTTGGGCACTCTTGAGCCCAAAGGGCATAGACACATAGCAGAAGGCTCCAAAGGGAGTTATGAAGGCTGTCTTCTCCTGGTCATTGACTGCCATTTTGATCTGATGATAACCAAAATATGCATCCAAAAAACTCGAACGCTCACAACCCTTCGTAGCATCAATAATTTGATCAATACGGGGGAGGGCAAAAGGATCTGCTGGACAAGCTTTGTTGAGATCTGTGTAATCCACACACATACGCCATGTGCCATTCTTCTTAAGGACCAGCACCGGATTAGCTAACCATTTAGGATGGAAAACCTCAACGATAAATCTAGCCGCTAAGAGTCTGGCTACTTCCTCTCCAATAGCTTTACGTCTTTCTTCGTTGAACCTGCGGAGAAACTGCTTCACCGGTTTATACTTGGTATCAATATTAAGGGTGTGCTCAGCGAGTTCTCTCGGTACACCTGGCATGTCCGAAGGCTTCCATGCAAAGATGTCCCGATTCTCACGGATGAACTCGATGAGAGCGCTTTCCTATTTTGGATGCAAGTTTGCACTGATGCTGAACTGCTTGGGCGAATTGCCAGGTACGAAGTCAACAAGCTTAGTCTCAGCAGCCGATTTAAACTTCAGGGCCGGATCATGCTCCGTAGTTGGCTTCTTCAACAGAGTCATGTCTGCCGGATCAACATTATCCTTGTAAAATTTCAACTCCTCTGTGGCACAAACCGACTCAGCATAGGCCACATCACCTTCTTCACACTCCAAAGCAATCCTGCGGCTTCCGTGGACAGTTATTGTTCCTTTGTGACCCGGCATCTTGAGCTGCAAATAGACATAGCAGGGCCGTGCCATAAATTTGGCATAAGCCGGCCATCCAAACAGGGCGTGATATGGACTCTGGATTTTCACCACCTCAAAGGTCAATATTTCTGATCTGGAGTCATGATCATCTCCAAAGGCCACCTCCAGAGCTATTTTGCCAACAGGATATGCTGACGTACCAGGTACTACGCCGTGGAACACCGTATTGGACGGTTTAAGATTTTTATCTGTTAGGCCCATACGACGGAAGGTTTCATAATAGAGGATGTTAATACTGCTTCCTCCATCCATAAGTACCTTGGTGAACTTATAACCTCCCACTGGGCGCCACCACCAATGCAGTTGACCGGATTATCAACGGGGAGGATGATCCTCTACTGCTCCATCGATTGGCTGCTCACACGGCGTAAATAGCAGAACACCGCCGATTCAGCGAGTTCTTGCCCGTTTATGAACCTTTCGGTCACGCTTGTCCAAACTAGTGGTAAAGACGTGGTATTGCCCACTATTTAACTGCTTTGGGTTGCTCTGATAACCCGATTGCTGCTGCTGCTGATTGTGGCCACCCTGGCTGCTCTGGTTACCTTGACTGTTGTGTCCGCCCTGATTACCATTGAAGCCTGAACCGGAATTTCCTCCACCGTAACCCGACCCATGAGATCCGGATCCTGAACCACCACCTGATCCGTGATCATACAGGAAAGCATTAGAATTTTTGAACTCTTGCATGATGTAGAAGTCCTTCCAAAGGTGGTTGGCCGGCATCTCCTTCGTCCCATGCCTTGGACAGGGCTGGTTCAACAGGTAAGACAGGCGGTCCGGGTTAGGGTTAGGCGCTCTGCTGCGATTTGGCGGTTTACCCTTTCGTCGCTGGCCCTGTGCGCTGGTATTAGCCACAAAGTCCATGATGTTCTCCGCTTTATGCTTGCCGTTGTTTCCATGACCCGCCGGGTTGTAGTGCTGCGCTTTGGCGTTGCCGCTCTTTTTTCCCTTCCCTGTCTTATCATCATCAGACTCGGGATCCTTGGTACTATCAGAATCAGCATACTTCACTAACGCAGCCATGAGGGTCCCCATATCGTTGCAATGGCGCTTTAGCCGTATCAATTTCAATTTTAGAGGTTCAAACCGGCAGTTGCCTTCCAAGGTTATTACCGCTGAATCGGCATTGATGCGGTCTGACGAATGCAAAATTTTCGAGACCCGGTGAGGGAGTCCTGGATTAGGGGGTATCCGGACAACCGGACTGTGTACAATGTCCGGACTATTGAAGCGTCAAGATACAAGACTCAAGACTTCGGCCCGTGTCCGGATGGGACTTTCCTTGGCGTGGAAGGCAAGCTTGGCTATCCGAATATTATATTTCCTTCCTTGTAACCGACTCCATGTAAACCCTAGCCCTCTCCGGTGCCTATATAAACCGGAGAGGGTGGTCCTTAGAAGGCCGATCACAATTACATTCATACCATCATTGGCTAGCTCTTAGGGTTTAGCCTCTACGATCTCGTGGTAGATCTACTCTTGTACTACCCATATCATCAATATTAATCAAGCAGGAAGTAGGGTTTTACCTCCATCGAGAGGGCGAACCTAGGTAAACACTGTGTCCCTTGCTTCCTGTTACCATCAGCCTTGGCCTTACGGATCGGGACCCCCTACCGAGATCCGCGGTTTGACACCGACATTGGTGCTTTCATTAAGAGTTCCTCTGTGTAAATCGCTGTCGAGCTCGATGGCTCCTTCAATCATCATCAACGACCTTTGTCGAGCGAGACTTTTCTCCCGGACAGATCTTTGTGTTTGGCGGCCGCTTCGGGCCAACTCACT
The DNA here is from genome assembly GCA_021605205.1 of Aegilops longissima. Classification (NCBI taxonomy): domain Eukaryota; kingdom Viridiplantae; phylum Streptophyta; class Magnoliopsida; order Poales; family Poaceae; genus Aegilops; species Aegilops longissima. Next base: position 527,844,513 of record CM038678.1, on the reverse strand, counting down.
AGGCCGTCTGGAGGCGGATCGATAGCTACGCCCACAGCCACGAGTTAGGTTGGAAACCTAAACTACGGCGGACATCCGGAGACTTGTTCTTCGACGGATTTGGGCTGTGCTGGAGCATCGGACGATCCACGCGAGCATGGCTTAGACCTGCCGTCGAGCGAAGCCAGGTATCATCTCCATCTTGTCCCGGACATAGACCCGGGCGATCAGCATCGCTTTGAGGGCGGAGGGGTGGACCCCGCCCCCCAGGTCGCACACTCATCGGCGGTGGAGCCAAACACGGGCCTTACCCCGATGGCACAGAGTCCGGACCCTGGTTTACGTATCCGGACGTTGGTTCGGTCCGCACCTCCGAGCCCGTCGGGCGAGGATGGGCTCCGTAATGGAGTTTACGTGCGGATATCTTCCAAAGACTTTTCGCACTTTGGCGACATCTTTGGACTCATTAAAGTCTCTCTCTTTGTCGAGTCTCTTGATGAACTATGTCCGGCTCGAGTGGGAAGCGGGCGGCGAAGGAATTCGTTGCCCACCCACCACCCACTTTATTGCCACGGTCGATGACTTAACCGAGGTACTGAACCTCGACTCCGAAGACATCGACCGGTGTGGACGACGATGCAGGAGAAGAACATGAACCACCGAACACTGGGCGGCGGACAGCCACCTCTTCTTATGATATACATATGGTGGACACTCCAAAGGAAACAAATGGCGATGAGGCAGTGGAGGATAATCCCCCAGGGGGAAAAGTAAATTATGGGCGTCGTCCGCACCGCTCCGAGCCCCGCAACAGGAATACCGGCCCAGAAGTCGAAAACAATCCGGATGGCGCCGAAGATGAATATGACCCTAGTTGGCGTGCCTTCCATAAGGCCGGCCTGGCCACTATGGGATACTTGGAGAGGGACAACTATACGCCCCCCTCCGGGGAAGAGGCAAGCCTCGGCAACAACGAATTCGGCGTGCCTAAAGATCCAGAGGAAAAAGCTCGCTTCGAGCGACGGCTTGTGGCCACGGCAAAAAGCCTGCAAAGGAAGCAACAGCAGCTCAAGTCTGACCAAGACTCGCTGGTGGACAAATGGACCAAGGTCACAGCCCTTTGAAAGATATGGACATGACCGCCCGATAAAAACACAACCAGCCAACCCAACCTAAGCGGGAGAACTCAAGGCGCATGCCCAGCGTCAACACGCCACTACGGTCCAAAACAGCGCAAAGGACACAAGAAGAAGCATACTCAAGCCCGGCGATACGGTCTTAAGCGTCCGGTCGGGAAAGCTGGTGCTAACTCCGGTAACTCGGTCCGGTCAGCGGACAAAGAAAACTCAGACCTATACGGCCCGAGCCACACACTAGATCAACCATGCGATATTCATGGTAGCCCTAGAAGGACGGCAAAGCATACCAATAGAGAATGCTGGATCCTCAAAGCAAAATGGCTGGCCGCATGCTGGAAACAATGAAGGGAGACTTCTAGTCAGGATATCCCCCCTCCATAGCATATAAGTACGGCCGCTCCCCCAGACCGCACTAACCACAGCAACTCAATTGCAGTACCTAAGGACATAGCAAACTAGGGGCTCCACAACGCATAAAACCCCCGCAGGTGGGAAATCACCAACAACATCTCTTTAAAGATGCTGGGAGCAAAGGCCAAGTTTTTCTGGCCCATCACTCTAAACGGTTGTCTTCGGATCACCAAACAAATACTACGCCAAAAGAACAAATCTTTGGCACCTCCCCACCATGCGGTAATTTACCGTAGGCTAATGGGAGGAACCACGTTGGCTGGATCCAGCGTGGTAAATAACTCAGGCTAACACCGTGTGATGTACTCACACCTATGGGCAAGGCCGGACCCCGCCCTCGGGGCGGATATCATACAGCCGCCGGAGTAGCGAGTCATGCATGCCTATCAAAATTTCGGTATGACATATGACTATCCGGACACCAGTTGAGGAGTCCGCGCTACCCACCGGTATGACGGCTGGGTTTACTAGGGCCGATCAGGAGCCCTCGGACCAACCACAAACGGACGCTCGACTACCTCCGAGTATCTGCCTTACGAACTAAACTTTGATGCAGAACAGGATAGGTGACGTGGAATCGGCCAGGACACACAAGGAGCCCCCCCCCCCCCCTAAAAGAAGGCAGTCCGGATTCACTTTTGACCCACTGACAAACTCCCTTCAGTCCGGCCATCACAGGTTCCGCCAAAAACACCTCTTTTCATACTCATACATCGTACTTATATGCATAGACATATCATTTTTCTACAATACATAGACCTAAATAACACTTACCGGTCGTCGCTGTTCATCGACACCCCGTGTTACGCCCGATTACGCCAGGGGCTTCATAATACGGCAATAAAGTCCGACCACCTTCTCGGTCGTCCGACACCCCGAACTTATAGCACTATATGCATCAGCTCCGAATCATGTCTTGGGTCATTGGTTGGGTTTGCGGCTCCTTGTTTTGGTACCTTACGTTCCGTTATATCGGCTAAGGTAGCGCGAGGAGAACTCTTTGCGATTGTGTCCCGGATCTGCGGACGAGCACCTTAGTAGAAAGCGAAAACCATTTGTCATGATACTGGTAAAGCTGGTCACCTGTTCGAAGGTTGTAAAATCCTAAAGATTTATCCGCTGCGCCATTATAAATGCTTTGAGTCGACGGATCGATCTTCGATCGGTAGCCAATAGAGCCCCTAGTTGACCTTCCGAACACTAGGGACTCTTGCACCATACTTTCAATTCCTATGGCTAAGTGAGAGTAATAAAGCCTTATAGTCTGATTGCCTGGTTCATGGTGAGAAACGCCTCCGCAAAGGGACCCAACTATGGGATAAAGAGCGTTCAGTTATATCCCGAACAACCCGGTATTCTTTTTACGCGAGGGCAGAAGCCGACGACTGGCCAACTCTCGGGATTTACATACATTAAACAGCTGCGAAGGAAGAATATATGTTCAAACAAAAAAGGCAATATATAAACGCCATAATCCCATATTACAAAAAAGTGGCACGAATGCCCTCAGGGAAATATAATGTCTTTGGTACATTTATCTGCCGCTAGGCGGGCCCCCTTCAGTACACCGTCGTAGTACAGTTCGGGCTTGCGATGCTCCTTCCCCTCTGGCGGCCCCTCAGTCATCAGCTTCTTCGTGTCAAGCTTCCCCCAATGCACTTTCGCACGGGCGAATGCCATGCGCGCACCCTCTATGCAGACCGATCGCTTAATAGCATCAAGCCGAGGACAAGCGCCCGCAATCCGCTTCACGAGCCCGAAGTAACTGCTCGGAATTGGCTCCGCCGGCCACAGCCGGACAATCAAGTCCTTCATGGCTAGTTCGGCCGCCTGGTGCAGTTCGACCAGCTGCTTCAGCTAATCGATAAAGGGCACTGGATAATTCGGTGCCAAATACGGTGACCAGAAATCCCTCTCCGCAAGACTTCTTTTCCTCGGCTCGGTAGAATTGGGCGGCATCTGATATGCTGCGAGGAAGATCCGCAAACACCCCTGAAAAATAAGAATTCAGCTTGCCGCTTGGAATTCTTCCCATCATCATGAATAAATGGCTAAGAATACAGAAGGCCTTACCAGCCGCAACTTTCCGGGCATCTTGAATGTCCCGTGCATACAACTCGGCTTCTTCACAGGCATCTTCCGCGAGCTTGGAGGCGCTTGGCGAGCTCGGCTTCTTTCTCTATTACACTCTGCTCCAAGCCCTCGCTTTTCTTCACAGCCTCCTGGAGCTCCCGCTCAGCTGTGACAACCCTGGCCTCGTGTTTTTCACGAAGTGCCTGTTCGGCGGCAGCCTTCTTGTCGGCATCATCCACAGCCTTTTTTAGTGCCTCATATTCGGCACTCGCTCCTAGGGCATACAACACAAATACTTTTTGATAAGCGCAATTACTTATTTGTGCCTAATACAAGATAATGCTTTATCATACCTTGTTTATCTTCTAATTGCTTCCTCACGCGGCCAAGTTCTTCCTTGGCCCGTTTCAGGCTCCGCTTCAGTTCGGACACTTCCACATTATGAGCGGTCGTCTTCTCCACAGATGCCTGTACTCAAATAGAGAGGCACATGTCATTAACATAAATTCCCACAACAAGAGAGAATTTGATCCCCTGTCCGGCTCCCTCTCCTTTGCCGGACAGTGTATCTGGGGCTACTCCTCATATAATGATGATTCCTCAAAGGTTTCTTGGGAAACATACCTCAAAGGCCTTTATAAGGCCAAGGTAGGACTCGTTCAGCCCGCCCTCGACGGACTAAATCTTTTCAACCACCGCACCCATAAGGGTCCGATGTTCATCGACGATAGACGCGTTCTTTAACGCCGTCGATAGACCGCCTGCAGCCCTGTCCGAGCAGAGGTTGCGGCGCGAATAAACGAACCCGACCGTTGAAGGTGGTTGCTGCGCCCGATCCGGGAGCCTTAGAGTCTCCGGACCTTGTCGACAATGGGCGAACCAAAGGTCGCCCGCGTTGGCACACACCGGGCCATCGCTCCCGTGTGTCGGCCCGATGATATGCCCCGGGTCCGAGCCCGTTGAGACGACACCTCAATGTCGCTGGGACTTTGGGAAGGGCCTCTGGGCGTCTGGCTCACCAAGGCGTCCGACTCAGTGAATCCTCGGATGAGGACTGGCAGTCGCGGGACCTCGCGGACTGTGCAAATTATAAGCAACAGTTAAAACTATTATACCCAGAAATAATCCCGGACGCATATGCATGTTCGGATCTTGTACACTTACGACTTCACCAGGGGCTGGGCCCTGAGATCCCACTCCGGACTGCCGTCGGCAGCCGTGGTGGCTGCCTCTGGGAGGGAACCTTTTCCCCTCTTGGGCGATTCGGCCTCCAGGGACTAGGAAGCTACGCGCTTCCTCCCACCTCCAGAATGAGGCTCGCCCTCCTCTGCTTCTTCCTCTTCGTCTTCCGAGGAAGGAGCGTCGCTTGAGTCTTCAAAATTTGCGTCCGAATCCTCGCGGTGACGGAGGCCACTCCGGGTCTTCTTGACCTTCTTGGAGGCCTCCTTCTTTGGCGCCTTGTAAGGCGCGGGGACCAGCATGTTCGTCGGAAGAGGTCCGGTCGGTTCCTCCAGCAACGGGGCCGGACAATGTATCCACCCCACTTTCTTTATCCATCCCTGAGGTCACGATGAGACACGATTAGGATGTCTCCCTCACGACATGCCAACTGGAGCATGAATAGGCAGAGCTTGACTGTGGCTTACCGAGCTTGGAGAATGGGATAACTGATACCCGCGGTCCTCGGTGGGGCCCGGCCACGATTTGCCGGACTTAAAGAGCACCTTCCAGATATCCTGGTGGGAGGAATCGTAAAGTTCCCGAAGGGTTTGGTGCTCGGCAGGGCTGAACTCCCACAGAGTACAAGCTCGGCGCTGACAAGGGAGAACCAGGCGAACTAGCATCACCTGGACTACATCCACAAGTTTGATGTCCCTATCGACCACGCCCTGAAGGCGCGTTTGGAGCAGTGACAGCTCATCGGACGAGGACCAGTTCAGACCCTTCCCGGGCCAGGATGTGAGCCGCAGCGGAGCTCCGGATCTGAACTCTGGAGCGGCCGCCCACTTTTTGTCGCGTGGTTCGGTGATATTGAACCACTGCTGCTGCCACTCCTTGACGGAGTCGTTGAGAGCGCCCGACGGCCAAACGGCCTTGGGCATCTTGCTCACCATGGCTCCGCCGCACTCGGCATGTTCGCCACTCACCACCTTGGGCTTCACATTAAAGATCTTTAGCCACAGGCCGAAGTGAGGTGAGATCCGAAGAAAAGCCTCGCACACGACGACGAACGCCGAGATATTAAGGAAGGAGTTGGGGGAAAGATCATGAAAATCAATCCCGTAGTAATACATGACTCCGCGAACAAATGGGTGCAGGGGAAACCCAAGCCCGCGGACAAAGTGAGGAAGGAACACGACTCTCTCGTGAGGTTCCGAAGTGGGGACGACCTGTCCCACCGGGGGAGACGATGGCTGATCTTCTGAGCCAGATATCCGGTGTCCCGGAGCTTCTTAATATCCTTCTCCCGGACAGTAGAGGCCATCCATCTGCCTCCTGCTCCGGATCCAGACATCTTTGGAAAGCCTCTCTTTGGTGGAAAGTGAGAATGCTTGGGCGTTAGGGCTCGAAAAGAGGGGAATGAGCGAACGGAAGGAGAAAGGCGTGGGTAGAGAGAAGGAGGCCGTGTCTCTTTATAGGGGCGATAAGTGCCTTTTGCGCCTCCCCATTTGCCTGCTTGAGCCCGTTTGCCTCCCACTCGTCGCGATTAGTGGTACGGTTGGATTACCCATGCCCATTGATGAGAATCCCATAATAACGGGGCACGATCTCTGCTTTGACAAGACGTGTCAAGGAAACCGCCTCACAATATGCGCTGTGGCTGGTTGTGGAAAGACGGTTCGAATAATGACCCGACCGTAATGACACGTCGCATTGCGTGAAAAATTGTCAGCAGATTGCATTTGTGAAACATCATTCTCTCTACGGTGGCATACGAAGATCATCCTGTGGATCCGGACACGGTTTGAGTGTTCGATAATTACCTTGGAGTGTTCGGAGAAGGAACCTGCCCTGCAATGCCGAAGACAAGACTGCGCGTCGGATTCATCGTCATTGAAGCCTGGTTCAGGGGCTACTGAGGGAGTCTGGATTAGGGGTATCCGGACAGCCGGACTGTGTGCAACGTCCGGATTATTGAAGCGTGAAGATACAAGACTCAAGACTTCGGCCCGTGTCCGGATGGGACTTTCCTTGGCATGGAAGGCAAGCTTGGCGATCCTAATATTATATTTCCTTCCTTTTAACCGACTCCATGTATACCCTAGCCCTCTCCGGTGCCTATATAAACCGGAGAGGGTGGTCCTTAGAAGGCCGATCACAATTACATTCATACCATCATAGGCTAGCTCTTAGGGTTTAGCCTCTACGATCTCGTGGTAGATCTACTCTTGTACTACCCATATCATCAATATTAATCAAGCAGGAAGTAGGGTTTTACCTCCATCGAGAGGGCCCGAACACAGGTAAACACCTGTGTCCCTTGCTTCCTGTTACCATCAGCCTTGACGCACAGATCGGGACCCCCTACCCGAGATCCGCCGGTTTTGACACTGACACCCGGCGTACCCAACGGGTCGTCGATTCTCCTTCTTCCTGGACACAGGCCGCTAAGTCCACTATCGACATAGGCTGCTTGCATGTATCCTTAAAATTCTGGATAAACCGGGCTCTCAACTCGGCCCATGAACTGATAGAGTTGGCCGGTAAGCTTTTTAACCAAGTACGGGCCGTCCCTTCTAGCATCATGGTGAAATATTTTGCACACGTCGTATCATCCACGTCAAGCATCTCCATGGCCATCTCATAGCTCTCCACCCATGTTTCTGGATATAAATCGGCAGTGTAATTTGGCACCTTGCGCGGGCCCTTGAAATCCTTGGGCAGGCGCACATTGCGTAATGCGGGGACAAGGCACGACACCCTCAAAGAACTAGAGGTAACTCCTGGATCGACTGATGTGGTCGGACGAATCGGTGTAAGCTGATGGGCTTCATACTGTGCTGCTAACTCGGCCTCCCTGCGTGCTCGGGCCCGGTCTACCACTTCCTGAGCATCACCAACACCACTTGCCGGGTTGTTGCCATGGGGCGCTTCACGGTTCCGTGCATTGCTTGACACGGCCGGTCATCCAGACGCCTGCTGTAACTCCGGCTCGGATGAGGGGTGGAATGAATTCGATCACGGCTGTACAAATACGCTTCCTGTTGAATCAAGGCTGTCCGAAGAAGCTCCTTAACCCGGCGTGTCTCCACCGCTGCTGTAGAATCACCTTCAACCGGGATGGCCTCCAGTCGTGAAGCGGCAGCAACGAGATTGTCTATTGGGGTAGAGTAATGACCCGGAGGTGTGGGGATGGGCTGAGACACAATGTTGTTTTGCCGGGGCGGACCCATCAAACGCGATTGAACCGGCGCGCCCGCTCCTGGTACCTCCGCCCGGTTTGCTGCCGGCGGGTTACTGGTCCCCGCTCCTGGGGTGTTAAAGAGGTTCCAAGCGTCATAATCCAGAGGTAGACGGGACCGGTGCCTCCTCTTTAAGACTTCATGTGATGCGTTCTGATCCAGTATAAGCCGGTAAGCCTGCGCGTCCAAGGTGGCCCACTCTGCGATCATCCTGGCATCCTCAGCTGCTAAATCGGCCTTGGCCTGGGTGATTTGATCCTTTATCTTTGCAATTTCCACGTTGTGGGCATCCTGATCTGCCGGGTTAGCTTCTGCCATGAGCGTAGCAAACGCATCAAACAGATCCGATAAAACTTGAGCGGCGGCGCGAGGGGCCTCTGCCCGCCTGCCGTCGCTACTGCTTGACCGGAGATCATTGCTGTTGCGGTCGAAGAGTGGATCGCCGCTTGTGTACCGGCCATGAATATTCCAACCCGGTTTGGCAGGTCAGAGGGGTCCGAAATACTGTTACCGCCGGAATAGCCCCCAATCCGGCCATCTTGTAATTGATATAACGACTCGGTCTCTCCGATCGATGACTCGTCGCCGGAATAGACGACGGTCTCACCACCAGATTCTGATATATCCTTGTATTCTCTTCCCTGGACGACTCCCACGAAAGCACGCTTCATGGGCGGTTTAACCTGGGCAGATTGCGCACGCTGATCCGTTTCGACGAGGTCGGTGCAGATGTCCGGCTCAGGGCCCGGTTCACCGATCTTGCCAATGAAGACGTGTATGCCACCAAAGGGGACCCGGTACCCATACTCGATTGAGCCGGCCTTGGGGCCCCAGCCTGCATTATTGATGTAGAGCTTGCCGCGACGACTCTTGGTCATCCGGCCCACAGCGTAACCCTTAAGTCCTTCGAAGTTACCCTCCAAGAACTTGAAACCATTGTGCGATAGCCCCATGGTGGGCGCCAACTGTCGTGGTTTTGTCATGGCAGATGTCCTCTCAAAAGGACTTAGTCGTGGAGCCATCGCTACGGGTTAGCTTGAAGGGGTTAAAGCGGACACAGGGACGCAAGAGGGTTTATACTAGTTCGGCCCCTTCGATGAAGGTAAAAGCCTACGTATAGTTGTGATAGAATTGATGGGGTTTCGATGACCAGGGAGCGGATATGCTTTGCCTAAGTCTCGTGTTGTTGTCTGTTGTCCTGAATCACCGCCGGGTCATCCCCTTATATACATGGGTGACACCCGTCGGTTTGCAGAGTCCTGAGACCGGCTCATAAACGTGTCAGGTTCGGTCTCCGCTCTTTCTATCTTATCATACAAGTTACATACCAACCGGTTCATGGTTACAGGCCTTAAACCAGTTCTGGGCCTTGGGCACCTATCTAACATTCTTATCTGCCTTCCTGGGCTTCAAGCATACTCAACTACTGATGAAGTTAACCCGGCCTATCTTGGCCGGTTTACGCCCAGTAGTAATATTCCCAACAGATTCCGAGATTCCTCGTGTGATTTGTTTTGTTTGTTGCATTCATCTTTGCATCATGTGCCATGCATGATGTCATCTTGCCCCCTGAGGGAGTCCTGGATTAGGGGGTATCTGGACAGCCGGACTATATCCTTTGGCCGGACTGTTGGACTATAAAGATACAAGATTGAAGACTTCGTTTCGTGTCCGGATGGGACTCTCTTGGCGTGGAAGGCAAGCTTGGCGATACGGATATGTAGATCTCCTCCCATTGTAACCGACTCTATGTAACCCTAGCCCCCTCCGGTGTCTATATAAACCGGAGGGTTTAGTCCGTAGGACAACAACAATCATACCATAGGCTAGCTTCTAGGTTTTAGCCTCTACGATCTCGTGGTAGATCAACTCTTGTACTACTCATATCATCAAGATCAATCAAGCAGGAAGTAGGGTTTTACCTCCATCGCGAGGTCCCGAACCTGGGTAAACATTGTGTCCCTCGCCTCCTGTTACCATCCACCTTAGACGCACAGCTCGGGACCCCCTACCCGAGATCCGCCGGTTTGACACCGACATTGGTGCTTTCATTGAGAGTTCCACTGTGTCGTCGCTGCAAGGTTTGATGGCCCCTTCGATCATCGACAACGATGTGGTCCAGGGTGAGGTTTTCCTCCCCGGACAGATCTTCGTATTCGGCAGCTTCGCACTGCGGGCCAACTCGTTTGGCCATCTGGAGCAGATCGAGAGCTACGCCCCTGGCCATCAGGTCAGGTTTGGAAACTTGAATTACACTGCCGATATCTGCGGAGACTCGATCTTCAATGGATTCGGGCCCATGCCAGGTGTGCCGCATGAGCACAACGAGCACGATATAGCTCTGCCGTAGGACAGTGTTCGGGAGATCACGCCAGCAACTACTCCGGCCTTCAGTCCGGAACAGATCGCGCCATCCGAGGACGGGAGGATAAACCCCACCTTGGAGGCCGCACCCTCAGTGGCAATAGAGCCGAATACTGACCTTACCCCTCACGAGAGCCGTGACGCCGGACCTATAGACTCGTCCCCGGCCACGGACTCCGAACTACCCGCGCCCATACCTATCGAATCCGATTGGGCGCCGATCATGGAGTTCACCTCCGCAGATATCTTTCAGCACTCTCCCTTCGGCGACATGCTGAACTCGTTAAAATCTCTCTCCCTGTCTGGAGAACCTTGGCCGAACTATGTCCGCCTAGAGTGGGATGCGGATGACGAAGAAATTCAATCCCCACCCACCACCCACTTTGTAGCCACTGTCGATGACTTAACCGACATGCTCGACTTCGGCTCCGAAAACATCGATGATATGGACAACGATGCAGGAGACGAACAGGAACCACCGCCAACAGGGCGCTGGACTGCCACTTCATCACATGACATATACATGGTGGATACACCCAAAGAAAATAATGACGAGGATGCAGCGAGAGATGGCTCCCTCGACAAGCAATCAATACGGCGCCGTAAGTGCCGCTCTAAATCCCGCCTTGGCAAAAACAGCGATAATAGCGCAAGAAGAAGCCAAATTGACCCAGAGATAGAGCAGGGTGAGCCAGCGGAAGACGAACAAACTACAGAGCCGCTGTCCGAACACGGCGACGCCGAGCGTCAAGACAATCAACCCGTCTCCGGTGAGGAGAACAGTCCGGATGATAACGAACGCATCATCCCGGAAAAGTAGCTAGAGAAAGAAAGGCTTATTGCCACGGCAAGAAGTCTGAAGAAGCAGCAGCAAAGGCTCAAGGCCGCACAAAACACACTCAACAGTAGATGGAATAAAGTGCTCGACACGGCAGAAAAAATGCGGTGGCGATGCGCCACGAAGAGCTACCCTAAGCGAAAACTGCTGCGAATCGACGCAGGCCTTAGAGCCCCCGCAGCCAAAAAAAAAACCGCCGACCAGTCGGATCGAAGACCTCGTAACCGCGATAGAGCGGCCAACGAGGCCGCACATAAGTCAGTACATGACCCACGCGAAGACCCGCATCAAAGGGCCGGCGCAACCAGATCCATCTACGGGTCAAGGAAACGCGCTCCAGCACTCAGCCAACACCAAATATCACAACCATCTGAACGCCATGGTACAACCAAATACAGGGGTGCCGCACACCCCCTATGTTTCTCTGATGAGGTACTAGACCATGAATTTCCAGAAGGATTCAAACCAGTGAACATAGAGGCGTACGACGGGACCATAGACCCAGGGGTCTGGATTGAGGACTTTATCCTCCACATTTATATGGCTCGCAGAGATGATCTTCATGCCATCAAATACTTGCCCCTCAAGCTCAAAGGACCAGCTCGCCACTGGCTAAAAAGCCTCCCCGAAAACTCCATTGGAAGTTGGGAGGAGCTCGAGGACGCTTTTCAGGCCAATTTTCAAGGGACTTATGTCCGACCTCCGGACGCAGACGATCTGAGTCATATAATTCAACAGCCCGGAGAGTCAGCCCGAAAGCTCTGGAACAGGTTTCTTACTAAAAAGGACCAAACTGTCAACTGTCCGGACGCCGAAGCCTTAGCAGCATCCAAACACAGCGTCCGAGACGAATGGCTTGCCAGACACCTCGGCCAAGAAAAACTTAGAACAATGGCAGCCCTAACAAGCCTCATGACCCGCTTTTGCGCGGGCGAGGACAGCTGGTTAGCCCGAAGTAGCACCAGCAACCCAAGCACATCCGAAGTCAGGGATGGCAATGGAAAACCACGACGCAGTAAAAACAAGCGCCGGACTAAAGAAGACAGCCCAGATAACACGGCGGTAAACGCCGAATTCAGGGGCTCTCGACCCGGTCAGCGGAAAAAGCCCTTTAAAGGCAACAGAGATGGACCGACCGGCTTAAACAGGATTCTAGACAAACTATGTCAGATCCACGGCACCCCCGACAAACCTGCAAATCATACCGACAGAGAATGCTGGGTCTTCAAGCAGGCTGGCAAGCTAAACGCCGAACACAAGGGGGAGGACACTCCGAGCGAGGACGAGGATGCGCCTCGCCAGCAAGACGCTGGGGGACAAAAAAATTCCCACTAGAAGTCAAAACAGTAAATGTTATCCACGTGACAAAGAGGAGAGAGAAATACACACTCCGAAATACACAAGCCATAGAGCCCGTCACCCATGAGTTCTACCCCTGGTTGGCCTGCCCGGTCACTTTTGATCGCATGGATCACCTATTAGGTATCCGGTAAGAAGGATCAGCCGCCTTGGTGCTGGACCCAATAATAAACGGATACCATCTCACACAAGTCCTTATGGACGGCGGCAGTAGTCTAAATCTGATATATCAGGACACCATTTGCAAAATGGGGATAAACCAAACAAAAACCAGCCACAGTAATACTACCTTCAAGGGAGTAATACCAGGCATAGAGGCCCGCTGCACGGGCTCTCTAGTACTAGAGGTTGTGTTCGGCTCGCCCGACAACTTCCGGAACGAAAGGTTAACCTTCGACATAGCTCCATTCTGAAGTGGCTTTCGCTCGTTTTAATGCAATACCGCATTATGCCTTACTCAAGCTTAAAATGCCCGGTCCGCGTGGCATCATCACAGTAAATGGAAATGTTGAGCGCTCCTCTCACGCAAAAGAACGTACGGCTGCTTTAACAGCCGAACACTAGACAACCTCACCAACCAGAACAGATGACTGGTCGTTAAGACCACAGACACGGCTCGACGGGTCTGGACAATCATTGGAGAGAGATTGGTTCGATGGTTATACCCTTATAGACGGTACTAGGGGCTTCGCCGCGATAATTTGGCTCAACTTTACCCACCTTGACTTTTTCATGATTTATTTATAATAACCAAATTTTTGCACAACAACTTTACACTAAGCACCTCTCTTTTAAAGATGACAATCTTGCTACACCCGTCCAGGATACGGAACAACGGAGACACAGGCGCAGACGTGCGGTAGGGACCCGTGCAAAGGTTTCTCTTTAGATTAAGACCTCACAAAACCTTTTTTATCGCTCTTTTGTTGTTCACATCCTCCAGATTCTCAATACAACCGAGAAGGATGCTGACGTCTTGGCATGTGGCCACGTCAGAATATTGCTCATACCTGGACACTAGAGGTTCATTATCCAAGGGCATCATTTAAGCCCAATATATATTCCAAAGACCGAACACCTTAGGGAGTGTTCGGCGTCGTGAGTTAGGCCTTATATGCATCAGCTCTGAATCATGTCTTTGGTCAAATGTTGGGTTTGCCTGCCTCGTGTTTTGCTACCTTATGTTCCACTCTATCGCTAAGGTGGCACCAGAGAACTATCGCGACAGTGCTCGCTAGCCCTGACGAGCACCTCAAGAGAAAGCCGAAAACCGACCGTCATGATAAAGCGAGAGACTGGTCAACCACTGATGACCTATCGGAATCTTCGACTCTCCGTGATTAACGGCAAGGGCCGCTTCTGTCAGGGCATGACCGCTACCAGATTCGATGAGCTGAGCCACCAGGGCTATATAGTAGCCCCATTGTCAAACTCCTATGGCTAAGTGAAATTGTTAAAGCAATATAGTCCGATTGCCTAGTTCGCTGCAATCACCTCCTTAATGGACCAAGACGTTGATCAAGTGTGAACACGCTGCCTTTCATAACACCCCCGCATTATATGCGTAAATGTCGATGACCGCAAACTTTCGTGTTATATACATATATACATAAACGGCCGCATTAAGAGGCATCATAACACTTTCGGCAAAAGTATAAAAATAGCCTTTATATAATTCAGTAAAACATTGTTTTTCAATGGAATACATGTCATTAGAACATAATATTTTCGAAAGCACCGCGCTTCTATTGAACGAGCGCTAAGGACCTCACAAAGTAGTGCTCGGTCTGCTACTCGCTAATCTGCCAAACTGGGCTGCAATTGTGGTGGCTTCCATCTCCGCCCAAAGGCGCTGACACAGTAAGCGCCATCCGCGACACTCGATGCATGCCGACCTCTTCATAGCATCGATGCGCGGCACAAAGACCAAGGAACTGCTGCACTGTTGAAGTAACTGTCGGCATTGGCCTTGTCGGCCACAGGTGATCCACAAGACCTCATGGCTAGTCCGAATAACCTATGGAGCTCGGGCCATATGGCTATCCGCTTCATTCGAGGAAGCGGACACGCCGACCATTAAATTGCGTACTGTAACAGCTTCTCCACTTCGCAAACTTTTTGATCTTTGAAGTACTCGGTCGCATCAGCAAAGCACTCGCCGCCAAATCCAGATAGGGCGCCTGCTGTAACTCCAGCCGGGTCCAGTAGGAGCATACTTAGGATCTACGAACTCTCATCCGCAAGATAAAGGGATTCCCAGCCGCGATATCCCTCGGGCGGACGAGCTCCTCCTTCATCGCTTCTAATTGTAGAGCGGGCTTCCTTGTTGCTACCATGGCCTTCTCCAGCTCCATAGCCTTCGCTATTTTCCTTCTCAAGAAGCCGGCATCGGGTCGGCGGCATCACTTAACTCAACGGACATTTTGGCCATCTTCTCTACTTTGGCAATGGGCAGCCTGTTCAGCCTCAACTTTTCTACAGCTTTCAGAGCAGCCGATCACTATTCCTCGGCTTGCTTTTTGGCTCGGGCAAGTTCCGCCTAAAGGGTCTCCATCGCCAGCTCCATCTCCAATTCACAACATGTTCAAGATATCGCATTACGCCCTTCTTACCATATGTTGATCACCGGAGAAATTACATACCCTGCGCCATGCCGCTTGTTGACAAGCACGATGTCGGGCATTCGCCGCTTAAGTCGCCGCTGTTAGCTCGGCACCTTCACCAGTCCGCTAGCCACCGACCTCCCGCCACCGCATATGAAGACGCACTCAGATTGTTACTGGGACTATGATCCTCTGTTTGCCGCCATTTCCGATGGCAACCAGAGTCTCAGGGGCTACTATCTGCACAAGGCACATCTAAAACATGTGCGGTACTGTCAAAAATTCACACTATTTCATGTACCTCAAAACCTTTCAGCAGACTCATAAAGAATTCATGCAACTCGCTGGGCGGATGAAATCCTCTCAACCATCAAGCCAATTAGCGCACGTGTGCTTCTCGAGATAGTCAGCCGCTTAGCAGATCTTCAAGGTCTGACCGCATGACATGCGGAGTCGGACTCTTCCGGTTGCTCTCATCAAGAGCCGGATACTAAGGACTTCAGGTGGCCAAAGAATCACCCTCTGGCCTTGCCGGATTGGGAGAATCCCTCCGAGACGACACTCGGGTCGCCCCGCCTCGTAAGGTGGGATGGCATGGGAGGCGTTGCCTCCATCATCTCCTAAGAAGATCCCCAAAGACTTAACTCGCCGAGATGGGCTACGATCCGACTACAAGACAAATGTTTCAAGTTATTTTCCTTAGAGGTAAAGTAGGATGTTTTTTACTATTAAACCTTTTTTACTTACACTGATGGAGGGATGATCCTCATGGACACTGTGGCGGCTGGGCATCCCTAGGCCAGACCTCCGCGAAGATTTTTCCCCGCTTAGAGACTATTGTCTCCGGGCCTTCAAAGGCGGTCCTTTTCCTTCCTTGGGGAGAGGGAACTTTGGCTTCTTCTCCCCAGTTGTGCGCCTTCGCAGAGGCGTTAGCCTCTTTCTTCCCACCTTCATCTTCCCCTGAGGGTGCTTGGTAAGGCGCAAGCTCCAACATCCGGGCTAGTACCGGATCCGGTGAGACCTCAGGGAGGGGGGTCGGACACCAAATCATCTTCGCCTTTGCTATCCAGTCCTGGTCAAAGAGCGACTTTTCAGAATGATGTTGTGATGAATAAAAATACAACGTGTTTGGCCACAGGGCGACTTACTTGGGTATCTGGACGATTGCAGCTCAGACCCGCGTACTCGGTAGAATCCGGACAGATTGCTTGTGGTTCGAAGTACAATTTGTACATCTCCTCGAGCGTCATGCTGAGGAAGTGCTGAATAGCCCGCTGTCCCTCCGGATTGAATTCCCACAGATGGAGGGGGCGATGTTTGCAGGGCAGGTGTCGGTGTCAAAACCGGCGGATCTCGGGTAGGGGGTCTCGAACTGTGCGTCTAAGGCGGATGGTAACAGGAGGCAAGGGACACAATGTTTACCCAGGTTGCGCCCTCACGGTGGAGGTAAAACCCTACTTCCTGCTTGGTTGATCTTGATGATATGAGTAGTACAAGAGTTGATCTACCACAAGATCGTAGAGGCTAAACCCTAGAAGCTAACCTATGGTATGATTGTTGTTGTCCTACGGACTAAACCCTTCGGTTTATATAGACACCGGAGGGGGCTAGGGTTACACAGAGTCGGTTACAATGGGAGGAGATCTACATATCCATATCACCAAGCTTGCCTTCCAGCCCAAGAGAGCCCCATCCGGACACGAGACGAAGTCTTCAATCTTGTATCTTCATAGTCCAACAGTCCGGCCAAAGGATATAGTCCGCTGTCCGGATACACCCTAATCCAGACTCCTCAAGAGTCTCCCTAACCAGGCTTCAATGACGATGAGTCCGGCGCGCAGTTTGTCTTCGGCATTGCAAGGCGGGTTCCTCCTCCGAATACTCCATAGAAGATCTAGAACACAAGAATAGTGTCCGGCTCTGCAAAACAAGTTCCACATACCATCGTAGAGAGAATAATATTTACACAAATCCGACCTGCTGACGTTTTTGATATCATGACATCATGCCATGGCCCGGTTATTATCGAACCGTGTTTTTCGACCAGCCTTGGCGCATATCGCGAGGCGGTTTCCTTGGCACGTCTTGTCGGAGCAGAGATCGTGTCCCCTTATCACGGGATTCTCATCAATACGGGCGTGGGTAACCCAATCGTGCCCGCTGGTATGACTCCTTAATTGTAGGTAAGTCCCAAACGGTCATGAGGAGGACGCTTGGTATTCACCCTCTTTATAAAGAGGCCAAGGCCTATCCCCTTTTTATTCCTCGAACTCACTTGAATCCTTCCCCCGCCTCGAGTTCCAACACCCAAAGCTCAGGTCAGGCGCTTTGGACCTTCAGCCATGTCCGGATCCAACCCTCAAGGTCGGTGGATGCCCTCCTCCGTCACGGAGGAAGACGTCAAAAAGTTAAGAGAGGCCAGGTTTTTGACCAGCGAGATCGCGCACCGGCTGCCTGCTCAAGGGCAGGTCATACCTACTCCCAAATCCAGCCAGAGCGTCGTGTTCATATCTCACTTCCTTCGAGGGCTAGGCCTCGCTCTGGATCCCTTCTTGAGGGGGCTCATGTTCTATTACGGGCTGGACTTCCATGATTTAGCTCCGGATTCTATTCTCCACATCTCGCCTTTATCACCGCAGGCGAAGCTTTCTCCGTGATCACCCCCTAACTTCAGCCTCAGGACTCAAGACCTTCCAAGTGGAGCCGAAGATGATCGAGGGGAGGCACGCGGAGTGCGGAGGTGCCGTAATGAGCAAAAGTGCCGATGCCCCATGGCTCGAGGGTTCCTTCCAGGAGGTGTCCAGTTTATGGCAACAAGAATGGTTTTATGTCACAGCTCCCAGGGGTACCAAATGGGTGGCTCCCGTGCCTTTCGCTCGGGTCACCCTCCATGACTTGCGTCATGGATCAACAAGGGGCTGGACTGGGTCCCAGTAAAGGATGTGCCCATACTGTAGAGCCGCATCCGAGATCTCCTCGAAAGATATATTGGTCTCGTCACAGTAACGCAAGTAATGTTACTTCGCTTAACCCTGCCTCAGAAACGCCGCCCCTCCGCTCTGTGGTAATTCAACCGAGGGACCGTGGAGCTATTCAAAGACTTCGTCGGCATGACGCTCGAGGAGATGTACAAATTGTACTTCGGACCACAAGCAATGTGTCCGGATTCTACCGAGGACGCAGGTCTGAGCAGCAATCGTCCTGATACCCAAGTAAGTCACCCTGTGGCCGAACACGTTGTATTTTTATTCATCACAACATCATTCTTAAAATCCGCACTTTGACCAGGACTGGATAGCAAAGGCGAAGATGATCACGTGTCCGGCCCCCCTCCCTGAGTCTCATCGGATCCGGTACTAGCCCAGATGTTGGAGCTTGCGCCTTACCAAGCGCCCTCAGGGTAAGATAAAGGTGGGAAGAAGGAGGCTAACGCCTCCGCGAAGGCGGAAAACCAGGGAGAAGAAGCCAAAGTTCATTCTCCCCAAGGAAGGAAAAGGACCGCCTCTGAAGGCCCGGAGACAATAGTTTCTAAACGGGGGAAGAAATCTTCGCTAGAGGGTCCTGGCCCAGGGGATGCCCCGGCCGTACAGTGTCCGCAAGGGGGTCAGCCCTCCATCGAGCTATAAGTAAAAAAGGGTTTAATAGTAAAAAACATACTGCTTTACCTCTGAGGAAAATAACCGAAACATCTGTCTTGTAGTCCGGATCGTAGGCCCTCTCGGCAGAGTTCGTCTTCGGGGGATCTTCTTCCGGAGATGATGGAGAGCGAAACGCCTCCCCATGCCATCCCGCCTTACGAGGTGGGCGACCCCGAGGTGTCGTCTCGGAGGGCTTCTCCTGATCCAGCAAGGCCAGAGGGTGATTCTTTGGCCACCCGAAGTCCTCAGTATCCGGCTCTTGAAAGAGACACCGGAAGAGTCCGGCTCCGCCTGCAATGCGGTCGGACGCACTGAAGGATCTGCTAGAGCAGGAGGCTATCTCAGAAGCGCAGCGTGCGCTAATGGGCGCGGTGGTTGAGAGGATTTCATCCGCTGAAAGCAGTTTGCTTGAAGCCTTTATGAGTCTGCTGAAAGGTTTTGAGGTACGTGAAATAATGTGTTTTTTTGACAGTACCGCACATGTTTTAGGTGTGCCCTGTGAAGATAGTAGCCCCTGAGACTCTGGTTGCCGTCGGAAACGGCGGCAAACAGAGGATCATAGTCCCAGGTAACAATCCGGCCATCTTCATATGCAGGTGGCGGGAGGTCCGGTGGCTAGCCGGACTGGTGAGGTTGTCGAGCTAACGCGGCGACTTGACGCGGCAGATGCCGACATCGTGCTTGTCAACAAGCGGCTTGATGAGGCGCATGGTATGTACTTTCTCCGGTGATCAACACATGGTAAGAGGAGTGTAATGCCATTATCTTGAACACGTTGTGAATTGCAGATGGAGCTGCGGCAGTGGAGACCCTTCGGGCGGAACTTGCCCGAGCCAAAAGCAAGCCAGGATAGGATGCGCCGCCTCAAGGCGGTCAAGAGCTGAGGGCCGAACAGGCTGCCCATCACCAAAGTAAGGAGAAGGTACAAGAAGGCCGTTGAGTTAAGTGATTCCGCCAACCGATACCGCCTTCTTGAAAAGGAAAGCCAGCCAAGGCTATGGAGCCGGAGAAGGCCATGGTAGCAGCTATGGAAGCCCGCCTACAATTAGAGCGATGAAGGAGGAGTTGCGCCACGCCGGGATATCGCGGCCGGGAAGCCCTTTATGTTGCGGATGAGGTTCAGAGATCCTAAGTATGCTCCTCCGACCGGCCGTGGAGTTGTGTGGACGCCTTATTCGATTTGGCAGCGAAAAGCCTGCCGATGCGGCCGAGTTCTTCAAAGATCAAAAAGATCGCGAAGTGGAGAAGCTGTTCTAGTCGAAATTTAATGGTCCCGCGCATCCGCTTCCTCTGAATGAGCGGATGGCCGAATGGGCCGAGCTCCATAGGTTGTCCGGACTCGCCATGAGGTCTGTTGTGGATCACCTGTGGCCGGCAGGGCCAAGGCCGAACATCTACTTCAGCTTGGTGCAACAGTTCCTTGGTGATGTGCCGCGCATCGACGCTATGAAGAGGTCACGTGCATCGAGGGTGCGCGGATGGTGCTTGCACGTGTCAAGACGCACTGGGCGGAGATGGAAGCCACCGCAATTGCAGCCCCGAGTTCGGCAGTTAGCCGAGTAGCTGCCGAGCACTACTATGACGAGGTCCTTGAAGGCGCCCATTCAATAGAAGCGAAGTGCTCGAAGAATATTATGTTCTAATGACATGTATTCCCATTGAAAAAAAATGTTTTACTGAATTATATAAAGGCTATTTTTATACTTTTTCCTGAAAGTGTTACGATGCCTCCTGTGCGGCCGTTTATGTATATATGTATATAACCTCAAAGTTTCCAGTCGTCGGCTTCAGCCCCCACGCATATAATGCGGGGGTGTTCGCAGAAGACGCACGTTCACACTTGATCCAACGTCTTGGTCCATTAAGGAGGTGATAGCGCCGCGAACTAGGCAATCGGACTATAATGCTTTAACACTTTCACTTAGCCATAGGAGTTCGACAGTGGGGCTACTATATAGCCCCTGGTGGCTCCGCGCTCATCCGAATACGGGGAGCGGTCATGCCTGACCGGGACCCTTCGGGGGTGCCGTGGATCTGACATAGTTTGTCTAGAAGCTTGTTTAGGCCGGTCGGTCTATCTCTTTTGCCTTTAAAGGGCTTTTTCCGCTGACCCGGTCGAGAGCCCCTAAATCCGGCCTTTACCGCCATGTTATCTGGGCTGTCTTCTTTAGCCCGGCGCTTGTTTTTACTGCGCCGTGGTTTTCGATTGCCATCCCTGACGTCGGATGTGCTTGGGTCGCTGGTGCTACTTCGTGCTAACCATATGTCGTCGCCCGCCCAAAAGCGGGTCATGAGGCTTGTTAGGGCTTCCATTGTTCTCAGCTTTTCTTGGCCAAGGTGTCTGGCAAGCCATTCGTCTCGAACATTGTGCTTGAAAGCTGCTAGGGCTTCAGCGTCCAGACAGTCGACAATTTGGTTCTTAGTGAGAAACCTGTTCCAAAGCTTTCGGGCTGACTCTCCGGGCTGTTGAATTATATGACTTAAATCATCAGCGTCCAGAGGTCGGACATAAGTCCCTTGAAAGTTCGTCGGGAAAGCGTCCTTGAGCTCCTCCCAACTTCCAATGGAATTTTCGGGGAGGCTTTTCAGCCAGTTCTGAGCTGGTCCTTTGAGCTTGAGGGGCAAGTATTTGATGGCGTGGAGATCATCTCCGCGAGCCATGTGAATATGGAGGATGAAGTCCTCGATCCAAACCCCAGGGTCTATAGTTCCGTCGTATGCCTCTATGTTGACTGGTTTGAACCCTTCTGGAAATTCATGGTCTAATACCTCGTCGGTGAAACATAGGGGGTGTGCGGTACCTCTGTATTTTGCTGTGCCATGGCGTTTGGGCGGTTGTGGTATTTGGTGTTGGCTGAGTGCTGGAGCGCGTTTCCTTGATCCGTAGAAGGATCTGGTTGCGCCGGCCCGTTGATGCGGGTCCCCGCGTCGGTCATGTACTGACTTATGTGCGGCCTTGTTGGCCTCCCTATCGCGGCCACAAGGTCGTTGATCCGACCGGTCGACGGTTTTGTTTTGTGGCTGCGGGGGCTCTAAGGCCGCGTCGTCGAATTCCGACAGCAGCTTTCGCTTTTGGTAGCTCTTTGTGTGGCGACTGCCACCGTACTTTCCTGCCGTGTCGAGCACTTTATTCCATCTACTATTGAGTGTGTTTTGTGCGGCCTTGAGCCTTTGTTTCTGCTTCTTCAAACTTCTTGCAGTGGCAATAAGCCTTTCTTGCTCCAGCTGCCTTTCCAGGATGATGCGCTCGTCGTCATATGGACTGTTCTCCTGACCGGAGACGGGTTGGTTGTCTTGACGCTCGGCGTCGCCATGTTCGGACAGCGGTTCCGCACTTTGTCCATCGTCCGCTGGCTCACCCTGCTCTATCGCTGGGTCAATTTGGCTTCTTCTTGCGCTGTTATCGCTGTTTTTGCCGAGGCGGGATTTAGAGCGGCGCTTACGACACCATTTTGATTGCTTGTCGAGGGAGTCATCTCTCGCTGCATCCTCGTCATTGTTTTCTTTGGGTGTATCCACCATGTATATGTCATGTGATGAAGTGGCAGTCCAGCGCCCTGTTGGCGATGGTTCCTGTTCGTCTCATGCATCGTTGTCCATGCCATCGATGTCCTCGGAGTCGAAGTCGAGCATGTCGGTTAAGTCGTCGACAGTGGCTACTAAGCGGGTGGTGGGTGGGGATTGAATTTCTTCGTCATCCGCATCCCACTCTAGCCGGACATAGTTCGGCCAAGGTTCTCTGGACAAGGAGAGAGATTTTAACGAGTTCAGTATGTCGCCAAAAGGCGAGTGCTGAAAGATATCTGTGGAGGTGAACTCCATGATCGGCGCCCAATCGGATTCGATAGGTATGGGCGCGGGTGGTTCAGAGTCCGTGGCCGGGGACGAGTCCAACAATTCGGTGACACAGCTCTCGTGAGGGGTAAGGTCAGTATCCGGCTCTATCGCCACTGAGGGTGCGGCCTCCGAGGCGGGGTCTATCCTCCCGTCCTTGGATGGCGTGATCTGTTCCGGACTGAAAGCCGCAGTAGTTGCTGGCGTGATTTTCCGAACACTGTCCGAAGGCAGAGCTATATCATGCTCGTCGTGATCATGCGGCACACTGGCATAACGAATCCGTCAAGATCAAGTCTCCGCGATATCGGCAGTGTAATTCAAGTTTCCAAACATGACCTGATGGCCAGGGGCGTAGCTCTCAATCTGATCCAGATGGCCAAACGAGTTGGACCGCAGTGCGAAGCCGCCGAATACAAAGATCTGTCCGGCGAGGAAAACCTCACCCTGAACCGCATCATTGTCGATGATCGAAGGGGCCATCGAACCTTGCAGCGATGACCCAGTGGAACTCTCAATGAAAGCACCAATGTCGGTGTCAAAACCGGCGGATCTCAGGTAGGGGGTCCCGAACTGTGTGTCTAAGGCGGATGGTAACAGGAGACAAGGGACACAATGTTTACCCAGGTTCGGGCCCTCACGGTGGAGGTAAAACCCTACTTCCTGCTTGATTGATCTTGATGATATGAGTAGTACAAGAGTTGATCTACCACGAGATCGTAGAGGCTAAACCCTAGAAGCTAGCCTATGGTATGATTGTTGTTGTCCTACGGACTAAACCCTCCGGTTTATATAGACACCGGAGGGGGCTAGGGTTACACAGAGTCGGTTACAATGGGAGGAGATCTACATATCCGTATCGCCAAGCTTGCCGTCCATGCCAAGAGAGTCCCATCCGGACACGAGACGAAGTCTTCAATCTTGTATCTTCATAGTCCAACAGTCGGGCGAAAGGATATATTCCGGCTGTCCGGATACCCCCTAATCCAGGACTCCCTCAGCAGGGTTTGACGAAGTAACATTACTTGCGTTACTATGACCAGACCAATATCTCTTTCGAGGAGATCTCGGATGCGGCTCTGCAGTATGGGCACATCCTTTACTGGCCCCCAGTCTAGCCCCTTGTTGATCAGTGATGTTAGTCGTGGAGGGTGACCCGAGCGAAAGGCAGGGGGAGCCACCCATTTGGTACCCCTGGGAGCTGTGACATAAAACCATTCTTATTGCCATAAGCTGGACACCTCCTGGAAGGAACCCTCGAGCCATGGGGCATCGGCGCTTTTGCTTATTACGGCACCGCCTCACTCCGCGTGTCTCCCCTCGATCATCTTCGGCTCCACTTGGAAGGTCTTGAGCCACATGCCGAAGTGAGGGGTGATGCGGAGGAAAGCTTCGCACACGACGATAAAAGACGAGATGTGGAGAATAGAATCTGGAGCTAAATCATGGAAATCCAGCCTGTAATAGAACATGAGCCCCCTCACGAAGGGATCCAGAGTGAGGCCTAGCCCTCGAAGGAAGTGAGATGTGAACACGAGGTCCTCGCCGGATTTGGGAGTAGGTATGACCTGCCCTTGAGCAGGCAGCTGGTGCACGATCTCGCCGGTCAAAAACCTGGCCTCTCTTAACTTTTTGACGTCTTCCTCCGTGACAGAGGAGGGCATCCACCGACCTTGAAGGTTGGATCTGGACATGGCTGAAGGTCCGAAGCGCCTGACCTGAGCTTTGGTGTTGGAACCTGAGGCGGGGGAGGGATTCAAATAAGTTCGAGGAATAAAAAAGGATAGGCCTTGGCCTCTTTATAAAGAGGGTGAATACCAAGCGACCTCATCGTGACCGTTTGGGACTTGCCTATAATCGAGGAGTCATATCAACGGGCATGATTTGGTTACCCACGCCCGTATTGATGAGAACCCCGTGATAAGGGGACATCTCTGCTTCGACAGGACGAGCCAAGGAAACCGCCTCGCAATATGTGCCAAGGCTGGTTGAAAAACACGGTTCGATAATAACCGGGCCATGGCATGATGTCATGATATCAAATACGTCGGCAGGTCAGATTTGTGGAAACATTATTCTTTGTACGGTGGTATGTGGAACTTGTTTTGCAGAGCCGGACACTGCCCTTGTGTTCAAGATCTTCTATGGAGTATTCGGAGGAGGAACCCGCTTTGCAATGCCGAAGACAAACTGCACGCCGGACTCATCGTCATTGAAGCCAGGTTCAGGGGCTACTGAGGGAGTCCTAGATTAGGGGGTATCCGGACAGCCGGACTATATCCTTTGGCCGGACTGTTGGACTATGAAGATACAAGATTGAAGACTTCGTCTCGTGTCCGGATGGGACTCTCTTGGCGTGGAAGGCAAGCTTGGCGATACGGATATGTAGATCTCCTCCCATTGTAACCGAATCTGTGTTACCCTAGCCCCCTCCGGTGTCTATATTAACCGGAGGGTTTAGTCCGTAGGACAACAACAATCATACCATAGGCTAGCTTCTAGGGTTTAGCCTCTACGATCTCGTGGTAGATCAACTCTTGTACTACTCATATCATCAAGATCAATCAAGCAGGAAGTAGGGTTTTACCTCCATCGTGAGGGCCCGAACCTGGGTAAACATTGTGTCGCTCGCCTCCTGTTACCATCCACCTTAGACGCACAGTTCGGGACTCCCTACCCGAGATCATCCGGTTTTGACACCGACACCCCCTTTTAAAAAGAATCAGCAAAATAAATTGCATGGATCTTTGATCCATTTAAATCAAGGGAAATCACATGGTGATTTCTATTTATAACATATCCTCCCAATATTTAGGGAGCTACTAGAAATATTCCAATGATTTGCAAACTACCCATGAACTCACTTGCAATTTAATTCCATGCCTCTTTTGCTTCAAGTTTCACCTCCAAACTTTGCCAATAATTCTCATCTCTTTTATTGGGCTCCTCCAATATTCTCAGCATTTTGGCCACTCCTAAACCTTGTCCTACTTCAAACCATTTGAATTAAATTCAAATGAGTTTGAATTTAAATCTTGCATTCGTGCCAACTTCTATTTTCTTGGATCAGGATCATTTTTGTGAGTCCGGGAAAATTGTCAGCGTGTCCAACTTCTTCCCCTAACCTCTCTTTCTTTTCTTTCTTATCTCTGTTTTGTTTTTTATTTTCTTTAGAGTGAGAGAGAGAGAGAACCCAGCCCAGCTGCAACCTGCCCAGGCCGGCCCATGTCCTCCCAGCAGCCCAGCAAGCCATTTAGGTCAATCCGCTAGGCCCAGCCACCCTCTCCTCTTAACCCTAGATCGAAGGGAGAGCCCTGCTCGATCACCTCTTCCCTCGATGTGTCGTCAGAGAGAGAGAGAGAGAGAGAGAGAGAGAGAGAGAGAGAGAGAGAGAGAGACCATCATCGCGCCCTTTTCCCGTTCCCCTTTGCCTCCTCCTGGTCGTCGGAGTCCAGCCACCCGACCAACAGCTCGAGCTACCTCCACGCACCTCCTGTGACCTCCCGAGGTAGGGCCTTTGCTAGTCCCTCGATGCCCCTTCAGTTTATCAAGACTGGCAAGTTCGACTACATCACCGAGTTGTCAAGTACACGACGAACCTCGAAGATTTTGGACGTGCCAAGTTCCCCTTCAAATATGAACGACTATATCCGATGTGGATTTCGTCAAGTACCCTGGAGGCCACATTGACGCCAAGTACCTCTACCCATGATCCGAATGTCTACGACCTGTGTACAACTACTGTCGCCAAGACCGGACCGACAAGTACCCCGATAACGTGTCTACCATTACCGTCGACCCTCGGAGACTTCGTGGACATCAAGTTCCTCGCCGTGACTCCGAACATCTACGAAACATGAACCACTACTTCCACTACCGTCACCATGAACCACTACTTCCTCTACGACCGTTCTAAGAACGTCTACTTCCTCTACTTCCACTATGACCTGCGAGCACCCCTACTTCCCTCGACGAACCCGATCCGCTCCAAAAATGCACGGTTGAAAGGTATAACCCAGAGACGAGCCCGCCGTGGACGAATGTTGTGTGATGTATGAGATGAACCCCGTGTTTGCACCGTGCCCGTTTGTTTCATGCACGTCCCTCTTTGCCATGCCACCGACACATGGGACACCCGAAATCCGGGATCACCCCACCATCTCTAGAATGTGCCACACACTTGCTTCTTTTGCACCGATAGCTCAATGAGTTGTCAGAACTGGAATGTTGCCATGACATCGTTTTTGTTATCGTCGCCTTGGCACCCTTTCGTTCCGCCATGGTGACCCAATGCTTCATAACATGCTCATGTCAACATTTTCATAATTTGCATAAAACTTGCATATGCCATCCGCATCTTGATAACAACATTTCAAATGCTTAAAATTGTTGCTTGCTTTAAAATTGCTAAATGACATATGAGGATTTTCTGGAATTGTTGTTTGTTGTTCCGGCCTCATTTAAACTTGCCTAGATAGATAGTCTTATTATGCTTCACCTCTTGCCTTGTTTAACAACATTTAATATTGATGAGTAACTAAACTAGAATGAACTAAAAATATTTGAAGATGGTGTTTCGTCAATATGCAACTCGTTGCATATTGAGCTCCACTTAATTTGTAGTATTGTTTGTTGCACTTTGCCATGCCATGCCTCATTAAACCGAACATGCATCATACTTGGTTGTGCATCATGCCATGTTTATGTGATGGTTGTTTACCATGTTGTTTGCTTTTTCCCGGTTGTACTTCTTCTTTATAGTTCCGGTCACGTTGCGATTGTGAGGATCCGTTCGACTACGTTGGCTCGTCTTTTTCATGGACTCGTTCTTCTTCCTAGCGGGATTTCAGGCAAGATAACCGTCACCTTGGATCTCACTACTATATTTGCTTTGCTAGTTGTCTCGATGCTATCATTATGTCGCACCACCTACCACTTGTTTCTCAAGCCTCCCAAATTGCCATGATAGCCCCTAACCTTTTTACCCTTCCCAGCAAGCAGTTGTTTGGCTATGTTTCCGCTTTGCTCAGCCCCCTCTTATAGTGTTACTAGTTGCAGGTGCAATTGCAGGTTGTTCCATGTTGGGACATGGATGTTATGGATATTTTGGGATATCACAATATCTCTTATTTAATTAATGCATCTATATACTAGGTAAAGGGTGGAAGGCTTGGCCTTTTGCCTGGTGTTCTGTTCCACTCTTGCCGCCCTAGTTTTCTTCATACCGGTGTTATGTTCCTAGATTTTGCGTCCCTAACACGGTGAGGGTTTATGGGCCCCTCTTGACAGTTCGCTTTGAATAGAACCCTTCCAGCAAGGCCCAACATTGGTTTAACCATTTGCTCAACATAATAACTAAACCTGATAATTAATTAATTAGCATAGGGGATCGCGTCCCCGAGGATTCTTTTCTACATACAGGGGGCCAGTGCTAATGGTGCTGGTCCAAACTAGAGTAGTGTGTGGCTTCCCCCGGGGCAACTCGGGTCTCAGTTGCTGTACGCTACGCTCATCCGAACGTGGCCTGAGACGAGATACGCGCGGCTACTATCAGGGTGTCGGCACGTCGGGTGGTCTTGCTGGATTAGTTTTACCATTGTCGAAATGTCTTGTGCACCGGGATTCCGAGTCTGATCGGAGGGTCTTGCGATGGAGGATTGTCTCCATGGATCGTGAGCTTGTCATGGGCTAAGTTGGGACACCCCTGCAGGGTTTAAACTTTCGAGAGCTATGCCCACGGTTATGTGGCAGACGAGAATTTGTTAATATCCGGTTGTAGAGGACTTGAAGTAAACTCAATAAAAATACACCAACCGCGTTGCGTAACCGTGATTGTCTCTTTTCGAGGAAGTTCGAGAGGAGAACACGGTTGGGTTATGTTTTAATATAAGTAGTTCAGGATCACTTATTGATCATTACTAGTTGGCGACTATTGCATAGTTTCTCATCTTACTCTTGTACTCGTAAGTTAGCCACCATACATTGCTTAGCCGCTACTGCAACCTCACCACTTATCCTTTCCATACCCATTAAGCTTTGCTAGTCTTGATACCCATGGTAATGAGATTGTGAGTCCTCGTGGCTCACAGATTACTACAACACCAGTTGCAGGTACAGGTAATGTGATGTTCATGACGCGAGAGCGATGTTTTGCTTGTGTTGGAGTTCTTCTTCTTCGTCGTAGATCTGGGGTTAGGTTCCTGGTCGGCAGCCTGCGCTAGCACGGTGGATGTTGTTTGAGTTTCTGTTTGTGTTTCATCCGTAGTCGGATGTTGTTCTCATGTATGATGTTGATGTATTCATGGGGCATGTGTATGCCTTTTTTTATGTATCCCAACTATTATGTAATGGTACGATGTATGATATCCACCTCGCAAAAGCATGTCAATATGTGGTTCTATCCTTGGTGGGACCTTCGAGTTCCTTTAGGATAGAGTCACATATTGGGCATGACAAGTTGGTATCAGAGCCAGGTTTCGATCCTGGGACCTGTGGGTTATGGGTCCACTCAAAAGAGAACACCGTTGAATTAAATGGCTTGAATGAGATAGGAACCTCGAAATAGCTTGAACGGATTAGCAACGAAAACATGAATCTTCTGATATATCTTCAGCACTCCGGAACAAATGAATAGCGAGAGGTGAATGATTGAGAGGTGCACCAGCTTGGGAAATCTTTGGACAAATGAAAGGAATATGCTCAACACTGAATCTTGAATTAACTCCACCGGGGAAGAAAATGAGAATGAAGAATGATGAACTTGTAAAGCATCTTCATGAGAACCACCGGGTAAGAACATTGATTGAAAAGAATGAAGAGACTTCACATGAATAAAATGGATAGTTGATTTGATATCTCTGAGTCCTTGAAGAAAAAGGGTGGGAGGGTGGGAAAACAAAGGCAACTTGGATGGATGGAACGAACACCATTGATAAAACTGAGAAGTGATCTTGCGAATGGGGAAAATGATAGGATCATCTTGACGAGAAGCGAACCGGTTGAAAAAGAATTAACATGACAACCTCGATAATCGAAATGATTAACATTCACATAGAAATATGAGAACACCACTTAGGAAAAGCTATGGAATAAACACTTGACATCGAAGCAACTCAAATACCACGACAAAAACAAAACAAGGATTTGGCTCACATAATAAGCCAAAACAAATACATATGACAGAGATTTACCCAATCCCATATCATGCATAGGTCAAAAAGATATTCTAGGAGCTACTTGAATTCCCACCTATTAACTCCCGAAACTTTCTGGTTATGCAATCTGGTGTTGGGGATACAGGGAGGCACAATATATATCACAGAACTAACAAGCCCTACGCTCCAACTGTATCCATCCGCCAACACATAACCAACAAAACTCCGGAAATCGTGTACCTCGACCTTCGAAAAGCATCTGATATATGAGCTGTGGAAATACTACCGAACTCCCGCCCCGGTACTGGGTGGCGTCCAGGTTATCTCACCATTAACTGCATATAAGAGATTTGCGATGTCGGCAAAACTCAGGTATACCGGAACTGCAACGATAAAATTGTAACGACAATACCTCGGAGCTCAACTCCCTGGGACACCGCCACAACCCCCAAATGACAGGAGGCACCAAGAACAATGTTCTCGTCACAAAATTATCGGACTGACTCCAAGATACTCGCGTGATCCTAAAAAAATTAGTGAAAATTGCGGAGAGGAATGTTAAAACATCTACGTCAGGAGTCCTCACCAGAGCGACAAAGGGGTTGAGGAGTAAAAAGAAATCCTACTCTTCGATATATATATTCCTAAGACTCAAAAAGTTTTCTTCTAGACTCAACAACGGCCAACTAAGAACAATCAAGGGGGCTCCTATGGTCGGTCGAGGCTCCGATACCAAATAAAAGTGGATAGCTTTTGTCAACAAGAAAGTCATTTGTCCCTAGGCAATCAATAACAAGTATCGATAATCATTCTTTCAATTCTACATGAGGGAGAGGCATGAGCTAACATACTTTCTCTACTTGGATGATATGCACTTATGATTGGACCCCTAGCAAGCATCTGCAACTACTAAAGATCATTAAGGTCGTGAAACTCAACCATAGCATTAAGTATCAAGTCCTCTCCATCCCACATGCAACAACCCACCTACTCGGGTTTAAGCTTCTGTCACTCTCGCAACCCACCATAAGTGAATCATGAACGCATTGCAACACCCTACAATGTGGCCTCCTCACGTTTGCATGAGACAGAGGGCACCATAGGCCAACACCATAAATAAAATATACAATCATACCAACTGTCGTGGAATTGTCATGGCAGATGTCCTAGCAGAAGGACTTAGTCGTGGAGCCATCACAACTAGGTTAGCTTAAAGGGGTTAAACGGGACAAAGGACACATAGAGTTTATACTGGTTCGGCCCCTTGCAGTGAAGGTAAAGGCCTAATCTAGTTTGAGGTGGTATTGCTTAGGTTTCGATTACTAGGGAGTGAATATGCTTGACCTAGCTTTCGATCTCTTGTTTCTTGCCCTAAACCGCCGTCGGGTCGTCCCTTTATATACATAGGTTGACGCCCAGCGGCTCATAGAGTCCCAGACGGCTCATACGCAATGTGTCCGGCTCGGTGACTAGTTATACTTTCCTTACAATACAAGCTATACATACATGGCGGTTCACCCTCCTGGGCCTTAAATCACCTCTGGGCCTTGGGCCATCATCCGACTCGTATGATCCGCCATCTTCATTGGTAAGCCATCCGTAGTATAACCCGGCCCCTCCTAGGCGGTTTATACCCAATAGTTATATCCCTAACATTAGGCCCCAGGTTGATTTGAACTCGTTCATATGAATCTTCAACACTTAGAAAAAATCCTTCCTCATTTGCTCTTGCGAGATCTTGTAACCCGCCATGCCGTCATCTCCTGGGATTATGATAACCCGCCATGACGTTACGTGTCATTAATATCACATAAGGCCCAAATCTTAATATATCTTCTCTTTCAATGAACCTCCGAAAATCGAGGCGTCTGCGCCGTCACATATCCATTTTTTAGCCTCCTCGATTCCGGCGCATGCCATTTATCTTTCCAGCCTTATAAATAGGACCAGGGGTCCCTTTTCACTTTCCCCCTTGCCTCCTCGTCTCTGTCTTCCACCTCGCGTCGCCTCAGCGCCCGAGTTCTGCCGCCGCCGTTGACCTTTGCCACCGCCTCAACGATGGCCGCTGCATCAACCTGAATTGACCAGAGTTCGTCCGCGCGCCTCCGTCGTTCAACAACTCTGGTGAATTATCCTCCTTCCTTTTCCCATAGATCCCATTAGGGTTTCCACGAGTTCATCAGAGTTCATCTTCGCTCTTCACTGTAGCTTGTGATTTTTGATTCAAACTTGGTACCCCTCCTGCGCGGTGGTAGTCGTGGTACTCATTTTTGCTATTAGAGCATCTCCTGTTGTATAAGAAATCCAATCTGGACACATGAACTGCTCAAGTACTGCAATTTAGGTCTAGATATTTTCCATTATCTGAAGTGCCATAGATCCAAAATCATAGCATCAGACTGTGAAATCTGTTTTTCCGACACTTAGCAATTTTTCCATTCTCAGATCTGTAAATCAATAATTGTGTAGGCGGCTTAACTCAGAAATCGTAACCCGCCAGGTACCATTACTCCCCTCTTAAGCCACCAATAGCTCATCTTTATAACTTCAGTGACATCCTCTGGTTGGACACCTATGGATGCTTCATTTTTATTTGCCTTTTAAACCAACAGTCGGCTTAGCAATATAATCTTGAACCGGCATAGTCTTTCTTTGAGATCATCGAAAAATGGCTAAGACATAAACTGCTGGCAACTGGGTCCAATCCTGGGTCACTGAAGAAGTCCTGAACAACCACGTTGCAACTGGTGCCCTAGCCGAGAAAGAGGTCATTCAGTGAAGGGCCCCTGGTGAAGAAAATCCTCCTAAACCCAAGGACAGAGAAGTGATTGTTTTCACTGACCACCTGATTCGGGGGTTTAGCCCACCCGGCTCGAAGTTTTTCCGCGATGTGCTTCATTTTTCCAACTTCACCCTCAAGATATCGGACCCAACTCCGTGTCCAACATTTGCAATTTCCAAGTGTTCTGTGAAGCTTATCTTCAAGAGGAGCCCACAGTTGAATTATTTAGAGAATTCTACTATTTAAACCGTCAGACAGAGTTTACTGATGGGCCCAGCTTGGAACTCGGCGGGGTTTCAATTCAGAAGAGGAAAGAAGCCAGCTTTCCCTACGCTAAGCCGCCGAGTCACCCCAAAGATTGGAACCAAACTTGGTTCTACTATCAAAACACATCTCCAGCAGATGAAAATCCCCTACCGGGTTAACGCGATCACCGGCTTAGCAACACACATCCACTCCCTCCACGGATTAGCATGAAGGAACGGGCCAAATATGTGCCAACTTTTTCAAAGCTCAGAGCCTTTATGGCCAATGGCTTAACCGGCGTCGACCTTGTCCGGTGCTGGGTGTCCTGGAGTATCTTGCCATTAAGTCGTCACCCCACCTTAATGTGCGAATATACTGGTGATTTAAAAGATCCCCAGCGCCACTACGACATTCAACTATCTGACGAAGAAATTACTAAAGCTACCAACAAATTGCTGAACGAACTTGTAAAGGAATGTAGTAAAACAGACTTAGTCCTTTATGCACTTTTAACAAGCCGCCGGCCGTAAGTGTTGCATATTCTTCCGCTCAACAACATTTTTAGTAATTATGCCCACTTATTATCTTTTTTACTTTCAACGGGCCGATTCTCCATTTTGGAAGAAGAAACCACAAGGTAAACCGGCCAAGCCGGCTCGTACTAAAACCAAGGCCACCAAAAGGCCTGCTAAGAAGAAGACCACCGAGTCCGACGATTTAAACTTGGATGATGACAAGGATGATGATGAGTCGGAGGTAGAACTTGACTCTCTTGGCTCATTTTTTATACATCTTATTGACAAAGATTATGATCAAGATGACGCAGAAGCCAGCCGTGCAGATGACGCAGAGGTAATTATTCTTTCCTCCGGCTCAGAACCTCTGCCAACACAGAAAACCTGACAAGCAAGCCGGAAAGTAAGCTTCTCTCACCCTTTAGCTCACTTGGATCTCAACTTTCTTTTGAAGAAACAGCAACACGAAGCTCACCGCACCACCCGACATAGTGGTGGTGTGATTACTTCTTCCGACTTACCAAACACGCCGGTTCGCAAATGCCGCCCAGATGTCTTACATATTTCTGATATACTTTATCTCAAGGCGGGCCATTTCTGACAACCTCTTAACCCGTATGATTCAAACTATCAGGGGACTTCTCATTCCTCCTCTAGCGAATCAACTGGGACTCAAATCCCAACTTTCAAGACTGTACCTGGGTAATGATATACTTAAGCATTGAAACCTTACACCTGATTATTATACTAACCTCTTTATGCTTCTTCTTTTCAGGGTCAGGCCAAAACCAGCAAAAAGGTGAAACTTAACAAGCCGGTCGACGACTCCAATCCGTCTGAGCTGGAAAAACAACAGTCAGAACCTTCTAACCCAATTGTTGAGGCCACCCTTGATGATCCACCACCACAAGACCATGAAGTATCGATTGATCATATGGACGTTGAACCGACCATTTATAAGCCGCCAAGCCCGATGAAACCTGCCAAGGAAAAGGCTGATGATGTTGTCGTCACTGGGTTTGGTTTCACAGCCCCGGGTCACCCTACTATCTTATCTAAACACAGTGCCAAGGAAGAAATTTCTGCTGAAGATAAAGGCAAGTGGAAGGTAGACTTAGAGAGCTACGCCCAGTTCAATGCCCAAGACATCCACTCTAGTTATTTGAACCGTCTGTACACCAGCCGTGACTTCGCAGCCGGCTTGGTCAATTTGATGAAGGAATGATATGAGGTAATTTAATAACCATTCTATTTTATAATTATCTGTCTATCAACCGCCAAGTCTAGATGATATGATAGAATTTGAATATGTTGTAGACTTTCCAATTGCCATAAAGAACCGCACATCATCACTAGTAGCCCCCAAGGGCCGTCTTACATCATCGTGTTAAGACGGGACTTTAAATAGTAATAATGAACTTTGTATCCGTAGCCCCCAAGGGTCGGCTTAACAAGTATGTTAAGCCAGGACTTTAAGTAGTAATAATGAACTTTGCATCCATATCCCCCAAGGTCCGGCTTAAGCAGCCATGAATAAACCGGGACTAATCATCCTGTTTCAAATCAATAATTCAATCTGTAGTCTTCATAAACCGGATCACATCATTTGTCCTGGTCAGCAAACAATCTTGTCTCGAACAAAAAGCAATATGCATTAGCCCCCAAGTGCCAATATAATACTTGTATTGTGCTTGGGACTTCAAAAATTATCTTAAGAACAATGTACATTAGCCCCCAAATGCTAAGGATAATACTTGTATTGTGCAAGGGACTTTGCAAATAATCATGATCATAATACCTTCCTTGTTTGCTTATGTCACATGCTGAACTGGTTGAGGAAGATGCACAGCTGAATGATCTGAAGACCAACGTTAAGACTCAGCAAGCTGAGACATCCAAGGTCAAATAGGAGTTAAAAACTACTTTAGAGAACATTGAACAACTTAAGCAAAATTTCAATACTGAGAAGGATGGCTGGGAGATTGAAAAGGCAGCTCTACTAAAGAGAGCGGAGGATGCTGAAGCCGCTCTTAAGCCGGTGACTGACGAGTTGTGTGGCTTAATGAAACAGATCAATATTATGTCATCAACCATCTTCGGTAAGTAGACAAACTGACGAGTTACCCATAACTTTCCTGATATAGGTTCTCTGAGCATTAATTTGGGCTCAGATATGCGCGTCCATCTTAAAGCCGTCTACACTCTGGTAGAACAATTATATACTGGCGCACAACGAACCATTGCTATTGTGCTGCACAAGAAATCTCCCTCAACACTCATCAAAGACACACTAAAGAAGCTATCCGTGCTGCCTCAAAGGATTGATGACTTAAAACGGGGAGCTACCAGAGCCGACGCCTTGACTGTCTTAAGCCAGCCAAAGGCACGGCAAGCAGATATTGATCCTGAGGACTTGGCCAATGGCTGCCCCAGCGTTAAAGAAGACAGATCTGCCTTCAGTGTTGATGACTTTGCAGCAATAGCAAGAGCAATGCATCCTTTAGCAAGTAAACTGGCTCACGAAACCAATCTATCCTCATAGCAGCCGTCTTATGATGCCGAAAACAAGAAAGTAAACGCGCCGGTTCATGAGCCAAGGGATCTCATCCCGCCGATTCGAAAGCACACCTTCGCTCCTGACATTGATCCATCAAACCTTATTGATGATGAAGCTGTGTTTAGAGCATTGACCGGTATCAACTGGGCTACGCCTAACTTCCAGCTGATGGATAATCAAGGAGCTGAAGATGAAGAAGAGGCGCAAGATGACTCGGAGGCTTCAACCCGCCAACAGCCATGAGTCGATTGATGAAGCATAAGACTTTGTTGTGTTGACATCAAAACACTCACCCTCGTTGGGCTATTAGATGCATTGTAATAGGCTAGTTAAACTCTTGATCTACCATGCCATCGTGCATGTTTTGTTTTGCATGATACTGCTGATCTGTCACTTATGCTTATGATTTCATCAACTATGTGTACCAGATTTATTATTGTACCTGCACACAAACAGATCACAAGTACCCTGGCGGTTTACCGCAGAGCGGGTCACAATACCCTATAAAAACCACTGGTGACTAAAAGCAGTCCATAACCAGGGCCGGTTCAATCATAACTTTATATAATCATAACAAAATATCATACCTGTGATATTTGCTCACACTGCCGGCTTATCATACTAGTGTAGTAAGGGTTACAACCCAAAAGATTGAGCGCACAATGCCCTATTCAATTAACGTATACCGCCGGCTTACAATGCCGTATGCAGCAAGGGGTAATATCCCAAAACTTAGAGCACAACGCTTCCAAGTATATAAGATCATCATACACTGGCAACTTATAGTCCAAAACCAGGACGGGTTAACAAACGCCGGATAAATTCAAAGATGAACCATAAGGCAACATAGCCCTCATTGGGTTTCAACCATGTGTTAACATATCACAACAGATGATCCTCAAAAAATGTTAAAATCAAATATAAATCAAAAGAAAAAAAACAAGGCTTTCACAGGCTGCCAAACCTTTAGGTCAAGTGCTTTCAAAGGGCTGCAAAGCCGCTGAGTTAAACCTTCATGCAACCTTATAAGCCGGGCCTCACATGACCAATCGTCGTTTTAACTTTGACAAGTTCAGGGTCTGTATAAGATTGACTTTCAGAAGTATGGCGAGTCATTCCAGTCAATCTGGGCGGAGTGGCAGACTTAA
Organism: Aegilops longissima; assembly: GCA_021605205.1. Lineage (NCBI taxonomy): Eukaryota > Viridiplantae > Streptophyta > Magnoliopsida > Poales > Poaceae > Aegilops > Aegilops longissima. The sequence goes on along the minus strand of CM038678.1, from coordinate 527,807,470 downwards.
AAAGGCAGGATAACCCGGGTTTTTAGGCGAATACACCTGGCTACCAAGCCTATTACAAAGGTCATAAAAACTCTTGTCCGTTGAACAAAGAGCCCCCAAGTAATATTTCATTCCAGGCATACAAGCCAGATCAATAGGGTAATCGTAGCTATGCTCAATGAGAGGAAGCCCCCAAGTATTTTGCAATCATGGCGTACAAGCCGGATCAAAAGGGTAGTCATAGCTATGCTCAAGGAGCAGGAAGCCCCCAAGTGACCATATGAAGTGACAATAAAGACTCATTATTCTCAAAAATGCAAACGACAGAGGCCCTGAATTATCAGGGATATCGGCTTTATTATATTCTTCATAATATATACATTGTCAAAATATGTACATCACAAGAGCTAGTGGCTCAAGTATAGTAAGGCTGAAGATGAACAATATTCCACGGCCGGCGGGTCTCCTCCTCCGACGTGCGTGAGTCCTTGTGGGCTCAAACATCGATAAGGTAGTATGAACCATTGTTCAGATTTTTGCAGACCACAAAAGGCCCTTCCCAAGGTGGGGATAGTTTATGCATATCAGTATGATCCTGGATAAGCCGGAGTACCAAATCGCCTTCTTGAAAGGTTCTGATTTTAACCCGGCGGCTGTGATAACGACGTAAATCTTGCTGGTCAATCACCGACGAGCCGCCACAAGGTCATGCTCCTCATCCAACAGGTCAAGTGCATCCTCACGTGCTTTTTCATTATCAGCTTCAACATAAGCCACCACACGGGGCGAGTTGTGACGGATGTCACTAGGGAGAACCGCCTCTGCTCCGTAAACCATGAAGAAAGGCGTGTAACCCATAGATATGTTGGGGGTAGTATTGATACTCCATAACACTGAGGGCAACTCTTCCACCCAACAACCCAACATCCTTTGCAAAGGAACCATAACCCGGGGCTTGATGCCTCTCAAAATCTCTTGATTGGCTCTCTCAGCTTGACCATTGGACAGGGGGTGAGCCACTGATGATACATCAAGTCGAATATGCTCTCATTGACAAAACTCTTTCATAGCACCCTTGGATAGTTTAGTGCCATTATCAGTTATAATGCTGTGGTAAAGCCAAAACGGAAAATCCCCTTTTTGATGAATTGAACCGTCGTCACCGCGTCACACTTACTAATCGGCTCTGCTTCAACCCACTTTGTAAATTTGTCAACCGCCACCAAAAGATGGGTCTTTTTATCCTTGGACCTTTTGAAAGGCCCAACCATATCAAGCCCCCAGACTACAAACGACCAAGCAATCGGAATCATCCTCAATTCCTGAGCCGGCACATGAGCTCGTCGTGAAAATTTCTGACAACCATCACATTTACTGACCAAATCTTCTGCGTCAGCATGAGCCGTCAGCCAATAAAATCCGTGATGGAAAGCCTTGGCTACGATGGACTTAGAGCCGGCATGATGACCACAATCTCATTCATGAATCTCTCGTAAAATCTCACAGCGTTCCTCAGGAGAAATGCAACGTTGAAATGCCCCTGTGACACTGCGATGATGCAACTCTCCATTGACAATAGTCTTTGACTTAGACCGTAGGGTTATCTGCCTGGCCAATGTTTCATCCTCAGGTAACTCGCCCCGGGTCATATAAGCCAAATATGGAACTGTCCAATCAGGAATAGCATGAAGAGCCGCCACCAGTTGTGCTTCCGGGTCAGGAATAGCAAGATCTTCCTCTGTAGGCAATTTAACTGAAGGGTTATGCAGAATATCCAGGAAAGTGTTAGGTGGCATTGGCTTACGCTGGGACCCTAACCGGCTCAAAGCATCAGCCACCTCATTTTTCCTGCGATCAACATGTTCAACCTGATAACCTTTGAAGTGACCAGCGATAACATCAACCTCTTGGTGATAAGCCGCCATGAGTGGATCCTTGGAATCCCAAGTGCCACAAACTTGCTGAGCTACCAGATCTGAGTCTCCGAAACACCTTACCCGGCTTAAGTTCATCTCCTTAGCCATCCGAAGACCATGGAGCAAGGCCTCATACTCAGCTGCATTGTTAGTACAAGGGAACATAAATCGGAGAACATAAGAAAATTTATCACCTCGTGGGGGAGTCAAGACAACTCCAGCCCCCGAGCCCTCCAACTGCCTGGATCCATCAAAGTGAATAGTCCAATATGTGTTATCCGACTTCTCCTTAGGCATCTGCAACTCTAACCAATCATTTATGAAATCCAAAAGTGCTTGAGACTTGATGGCTGTTTGAGGCATATACTTCAAACCATGAGGTCCAAGCTCAATGGCCCACTTGGATACCCGACCTGTGGCTTCTCTGTTTTGAATAATATCCCCTGAAGGAGCAGAACTAACCACAGTGATGGGATGACCAAGAAAATATTGCTTGTGCTTTCGACTAGCCATGAACACCCCATATACAAGCTTCTACCGGTGCGGATACCTTTGCTTGGACTCAATAAGCACCTCATTGATGTAGTAAACCGGCCGCTGAACTGGATGCTCCTTGCCTGGTTCCTTCCTTTCCACCACAATGGCTACACTGACAGCTCGGCTATTGGCAGCCACATATAATAACAAAGGCTCTTTATCAATGGGAGCAGCAAGAATTAGCGGCTCAACCAATTGTTTCTCAAGGCCTCAAATGCCTGATCAGCAGCATCACTCCAGACAAAATGATCTGTCTTCTTCATCATCTGGTACAGAGGGATAGCCTTCTCACCCGGCCGGCTTATGAACTGACTTATGGCCGCAATACGACCGGCCAAACGCTGCATATCATTGATACACGCCGGCTTAGCCAGAGAGGCGATAGCCTTTATTTTCTCCGGGTTAGCTTCAATACCCCGTACTATAACAATAAAACACAAGAGCTTGCCTGCCAACACACCAAAGACACACTTGGCTGGGTTAAGCATCATCTTGTAGACCCGGAGGTTGTCAAAGGCCTCCTTCAAACCATCTATCAAGGTCTCCTTCTGTCTAGAATTTACCACAATATCATCCACATAAGCATGAACATTAAGCCCGATTTGATTATGGAGGCAATTCTACACACACCGCTGGTAAGTCGCCTGGGCACTTTTGAGCCCAAAAGGCATAGACACATAATAGAAGGCTCCAAAGGGAGTGATGAAGGTTGTCTTCTCCTAGTCCTTAACTGCCATCTTGATCTGATGATAACCATAATAAGCATCCAAAAAACTCAAACATTCACAACCCGCCATAGCATCAATGATCTGATCAATATGGGGGAGAGCAAAAGGATTAGCCGGACATGCCTTATTAAGGTCTTTGTAATGCACACACATACGCCAAGTGCCGTTTTTCTTAAGCACCAGCTCCGGGTTAGCCAACCACTCAGGATGAAAAACTTCAACAATGAACCCAGCCGCCAAGAGCCGGGCCACTTCCTCACCAATAACCTTGCGCCTCTCTTCATTGAAACGACGAAGGAATTGCTTGACCGTTTAAACTTTGGATCAATATTGAGAGTGTGCTCAGTGAGTTCCCTCGGTACACCTAGCATGTCGGAAGGCTTCCATGCAAAGATGTCCCAGTTCCCACGGATGAACTTGATGAGCGCACTTTCCTATTTCGAATCCAGATTCGCACTGATGCTGAACTGCTTGGATAAATCGCCAGGAACGAAGTCAACTAGCTTAGTGTCATCTGCCGACTTAAACTTCAACAAGGGGTTGCTCTGTGGTTGGCTTCTTCAAGGACGTTGAGGGAGTCCTGGATTAGGGGGTATCCGTACAGCCGGACTATATCCTTTGGCCGGACTGTTGGACTATGAAGATACAAGATTGTAGACTTCGTCTCGTGTCCGGATGGGACTCTCCATGGCGTGGAAGGCAAGCTTGGTAATACGGATATGTAGATCTCCTTCCTTGCAACCGACTCTGTATAACCCTAGCCCCCTCCGGTGTCTATATAAACCGGAGGGTTTAGTCCATAGGACAACAACAATCATACCATAGGCTAGCATCTAGGGTTTAGCCTCTACGATCTCATGGTAGATCAACTCTTGTAATACTCATATCATCAAGATCAATCAAGCAATAAGTAGGGTATTACCTCCATCGAGAGGGCCCGAACCTGGGTAAACATTGTGTCCCCCGCCTCCTGTTACCATCCGCCTTAGACGCACAGTTCGAGACCCCCTACCCAAGATCCGCCGGTTTTGACACCGACATTGGTGCTTTCATTGAGAGTTCCACTCTGCCGTCACCGTAAGGAAGGATGCCTCGTCTCGTTGTCAAGGACAACGTCTCCTCTGGGGGAGCCCTGGCTATCGGCCAAACTCTCTGGCTAGGCGGCTTCGTTATGACCGCCCGTTCGGCTGCTGCACCGACGATGACTTCTCGGGTCATCGAAAACAGCCTCCACGTCGGCTCGGAACTTGCCGAGCAGATGAATCCAATGGAGCTCTCTTCTCTAAACAAGCTCTTGGATCGCATCGCCGCTTTGGGAGTCGCTACGGACTATGATCGGATTGGGCTTAAACCCGGCCAAAGGGAGATTAACTCTCCGCCGGTCACCCATCAGATAGTGGTGGTGGAGGAACAGTGCGGCGATTCTTCCTCTATCTTGAGGACAAACTATGTCCGGATTCCCGAGCTCTCCGAGCCGGACACCCGTTTACGGAAGGACATTGCCCAAGACCTGAACCTAGAATCAGGCAGCGGGCCAGACTTATTGGGCAACATCCCGGAGCCCGAACTTCCATGATCGGAAACTCCTCTGCCCCTGGGTCTCAGATCGGGTAAGGGTTCGGACTCAATTCCACCCACCCACGCAGATATAAATGATCTTTCCCACATTAGGCAAGAGGCCCAGGAAACAATACATCATTATTGGGCCAGATTCCTCCTTGTAATGCACAAGGTCAAGGACTGTCGCGAGGGAGACGCAATCTCATTTTTTTGCAATAATTGCATGGACAAGGGAATCCTTAACGCCATAAGTCGCCGTGACATAGCATGCTTCACTGACTTGGCGTCCATAGTACAGAAGTACTGTGCGATGGAAAGTGCCTGGAAAACTAAAACAAAATTCTCGGATAATCCGGCTCTGACTAAACACCCAGTCCGAATTAAAAGGGTGCACTCTCATAATACACCCGATTCGAAAACAAAGAAGCAAAAGCCCACTACAGGGCGTGGAACAGTATTGGAGGGATGGCTTAACGGGCCCTGCAAAATTCATAGTACAGCGGATACCATACCAACACACAGCCTTAGAGCATGTTGGGTACTCCTGCAGGTGGCCAAGAGCGGTGAGGATCTCCTCATTCCAAACACTGCAGAGCACCATCCCGGGGATAACAATACAGTATTGACAGTCTTCGAGACCTTCGCCTCAAATAATAGGCGTAAGCGAGCACTCCGTAGCCTTGCCGAAGGCTGCCACGTGGCAGCAATAAATCCATGGAGCGACACGGCTATCACCTTCAACGCCAGTGATGAACCTAAATTCCGAACAACTCGAGTACCAGCCGCATTGGTTCTTAGTCCAATTGTGGACGGCTTTCGGCTCACTAAAGTGCTCATGGACGGAGGCAGCGGATTAAACCTCATTTATGAGGAAACTCTTAAAAAAATGGAAATAGACAGGAACCGCATTGAGCAAAGCAGCACGACCTTCAGAGGGATCATCCCTAGTCGGGAGGCACGCTGCGCGGGGAAAATCACACTAGATGTGGTAGTCGGCACTCCGGAGAATTATAGGTCCGAAGAAATTACATTCCAAGTGGCCCCGTTCAGTAGCGGATACCACGCCCTTTTAGGGCGGGAGGCATTCACGATCTTCCAAGCCATACCCCATTATGGGTACATGAAGCTCAAAATGCCCAGGCCTAATGGAATCATCAATCTAGCTAGTGATCCGGACATAGCGCTCCGTGCCAAAAACAAAACAGCCGCACTGGCCCTCGAGGCATTATCCGAAGCCCTCGCGGCTGAGGAATTACCTGCGCTACGCTCCACAGTGAACAGGGACGATGTGATACTCGACAGAAGACCCAAATCCACTTCTTTTAAACTAGCGGATGAAATAGTCAAATTTGAAGTCCACCCAACGGACCCTACAAAAACAGCCTCCATCGGGGCACAGTTAAACCCCGATGTAGACGCTGCACTACGGGACTTCCTGCGCGAGAATTGGGACATATTTGCCTGGCATCCCTCAGATATGCCAGGAATCCCACGCAGGCTCGCCGAGCATAGCCTTCATATTTTAAAGGGTTTCAAGCCGGTCAAGTAGACTCTTCGGCGCTTCTCTGAACCTAAAAGACAGACCAAGGGAGAGGAACTAGCCAAGTTATTGGAGGTCGGATTCATTAGAGAAATAAAACATCCGGACTGGCTAGCAAACCTGGTGATGGTACCAAAGAAGGACAAATCCTGGTGCCTATGCGTCGATTTCAAGGACCTTAACAAGGCTTACCCAAAGGATCCCTTCCCCCTCCCTCGCATCGATCAAATTATCGACGCTACCGCAGGAACGACTCATTGTGCTTCCTCGACGCATACTCCGGCTACCACCAAATTAAGATTGCGGACTCCGACCAAGCCGCAACGACATTTATCACGCCATACGGCCCCTTCTGTTTCAACACAATGAGCTTCGGGCTCAAAAACACCGGCGCAATGTATCAACACATGATTCAGACATGTATGGAAAAGCAGATCGGCAAAACAGTGGAGGCATACGTAGACGATGTGGTCGTTAAAACCATACACGTTGACTCTTTAATAGAGGACTTGAGGCTCACATTCGACAATCTCCGAACATACGACATCAAGCTCTACTCAGAAAAATGCGTTTTCGGCGTACCCGCCGGAAAGCTCCTGGGCTTCATCGTCTCCAGTAGAGGAATTGAAGCAAATCCAGCTAAAATCTGAGCCCTGTCACAGTTGGCCATTCCAACTGACCTCAAGCAAATCCAGAAATTAACTGGATGCGTGGCGGCCCTAAGCCGCTTTATCTCCACATTAGGAGAAAAGGCATTACCCCTTTATCGCCTTCTTCGGCACACCGAACACTTCGAGTGGACGGATGCGGCCACGACCGGACTGGAAGAAATAAAAGCCATACTGGCCACCAACCCAATCCTGACCGCGCCAAACATCAGCGAACCAATGCTGCTATATATAGCGGCAACTCATCAAGTCGTAAGCGCAGTGCTCGTCGTCGAACGAGAAACGGACGGACATAAATTCCCACTTCAAAAGCCGGTATATTATGTATCCACTGTCCTCGCTCCATGCAAATCACGGCACCCGCACTATCAAAAGATAGCATATGCGGTATTCATGGCATCCCGGAAGCTAAGACACTACTTTCAAGAGTGTTCAATCACAATGGCCTCGGAAGTACCACTCAATGACATAATAAACAATTGCGACGCCACGGGCCGGATTGCCAAATGGGCCATTGAGCTCCTCCCGTTCGACATAACATATAAACTTCGGCGAGCCATTAAGTCACAAGTATTGGCCGATTTTGTCACCGAATGGACAGAAGCCGAACTCCCTAAAGAGTACATCGCATACTCCAATTGGATCATGCACTTTGACGGCTCTAAAATGCTGGCTGGTCTGGGGGCTGGCATCGGCCTGACGTCCCCCACTGGAGATACAATCCAATACGTACTTTAGATACTGTACACAGACTCCAACAATGCAGCCGAATACGAGGCCCTGTTACATGGTCTTTGAATGGCAGTTTCCATGGGCATTCGACGCCTGGAGGTGCGTGGGGACTCGAACCTCGCAATATCCCAAATAAATGGAGACTTCGATGCCAAGGATTCGAAAATGGCGGCTTATCGCAACGCCGTCCTCAAGATGTCAGCTCGGTTCGAGGGGCTCGAATTCCACCATGTGGCTCGGTAAAACAATCAGGTGGCCGATGTCCTCGCCCGTATCGGCGCTAAGCGCGACCCTATCCCACCTAACATCTTCTTGGAAAGACTGTTTAAACCATCCGTGGTGTGGGAAGGGGACACCGGTAACAATAGTCCGGACCCGGCCACAACACCAGATACCGAACACTCTGACACAATCGGAGGCTCTGCCACCGAAATAACACCTTCAACCCACATAATAATGGCAGTCATCGCCCCGTGGACAGAACCATTCCTGGCCTACCTAACCAGGCATGAACTTCCCGAGGACCATAATGAGGCACACTGCATAGTGCGGCGATCTAAAGCCTACAAGGTCCACGAGGGAGAGCTTTATAAGAAAAGCACTACCGGAGTCCTTCAAAGGTGCATCTCCGAAGAGGAAGGGCGGAAGCTTTTGGTAGAAATCCATGTTGGACTCGGCGGCCACCACGCCGCAGCCCGGGCCCTTGTAAGCAAGGCCTTCTGTACAGGTTTCTATTGGCCGACGGCCCGGGCAGATGCACAGGACTTGGTCCAACGCTGCGTTGGTTGCCAGCTTTTTGCAAACCAAAGCCATATGCCGCCCACCGCTCTCCAAACAATCCCCATTACCTGGCCCTTTGCGGTCTGGGGGCTTGATATGGCCGGACCCCTTAAAGGGGGAACCCATAAGAAAAAATACTTAATGGTCATGGTGGATAAATTCGCCAAATGGATAGAAGCCAAACCCGTTAAAACGGCCGAATCCGGACCGGTGATAGACTTCATATCTGGGGTTGTACACCATTATGGCGTCCCCCACAGCATCATCCCTGAAAACGGCACGAACTTTACAGCCGACGAGGTAAAACTTTGGTGCAGCAACATGGGCATCAAGCTTGATTATGCTTCTGTCTATCACCCGCAAACAAATGGTCAAGTCGAGTGAGCTAATGGTCTTATCATGAGTGGCATAAAACCCAGATTAGTGCGGTCCTTATAGGAGTCTAACACGCACTAGGTAGAGGAGCTCGACTCCATCTTATGGGGGCTGCGGACCACGCCGAATCGCACTACCGGATACACACCGTTCTTTATGGTGTACGGCACAGAGGCGGTTCTGCCCTGTGACATAATTCATGACTCACCTCGAGTGCGCATGTATGAAGAAAAAGAGGCCGAGCTTGATCGGCAAGACAATTTGGACGCCCTGGAGGAGGAGCGCGACGTGGCAAAAGCCCGTTCCGCATTTTATCAGCAACAGGCTCGAAGATACCAAAGCAGAGAAGTACGGGCCAAAACTTATAACGTTGGCAAACTAGTTCTACGCCTGCCGGAGAAGAAAAAGAACAAACTTAAGCCCAAATGGGAAGGTCCCTTCATTATTGACCAAGTTCTGACCGGCGGAGCATACCGTCTGCGGGACGCATCGGACAATCGACTTGAGCCAAACCCATGGAACGCAGCCAGACTCCGAAGATTCTACGCCTAATGCCGGACTCTATGTTCGTCTCCTTACCCCTGTCCATTTTTCGCATATACATTATCTGTCTTTTCTCTCTCTGTTTCTTCTTTTTCCTTCTTCCCAAGGCCTTAAAAGGCCAACTTGTGTCTTGGCTACACAATATTAACGCGCTAGCCATGCTCATTATACTTGGGGGCTTCTTATACAAAAGCTTAATATAACTATTTTTCTGGGCTTCACGCCCCGCACATGTGTTATTCTTCCGCATGTACCTTTTTTCACCATTATATGCATCAATATGACTTAATTTTTAGCCAAGCTGGGCTGCCTGGCTCTTGTGTTTATGCCCTACGTTCCCATTAATTCGGCTAGGGCATAAGGGGAGCACCTCTGCGATTATTCTTACCGCGGGTCACCAATGTGTACCTCGATCGGGTGAAGCCGAAAGCTAGCGTTCTTAAGGGAATATTCGGTCGGTGAACAAAAGATGACTTTTATTTATTTTGATACATGCCCCCAGATGTTTTTTGCCTGCGTCTCTTCTCGCAGTCCGGACATGCACATTAGGGCATGCGTACCCAGGGAAAGTAACCCTTAACGGAACTATTCTCCCTGGAAGATGTTTCTTACTATCCATGTAATATAACATAACTAGTTGGGTACTTGTCTGTTCAAGCACTTATGACCCCTACGCCTTGTTTCCACGCATACCCCGGTTTTTACATAACTGAGCGGGTATTCGGATACGCTCCGGACTATTGGGTCCCGAGGTTGAAGCGAAAAGGTCCGCCATGACAAATGAATTACAATCCGTCTAGAGACATTACACATGTCACTTAAATTACAAAGTCACTTAGACTGACTAAACTCTTCTTCTATCCCATCCAACAGGCTGTCTAGCCTACAATCCTGTTGGGAATACTTTGCGGCTAATTCTACTTGGTTATACACCAAACTGACGGGGATCTCTTTCCCATCGGGCCCCACAGGTCCAACCTCGGCCATGTGGTTTGGGTCAGCCTTGGTATACCGCATCTTCACCATGGCCGAGGCCTCCCTGGCACCTTGACGGCAGGCCGATACCTTCCATAATCGGAAGCGCCGCCGTGCTCCCTTGAGCTTCTCTGCAAGCTCTCCAATGCCTCCTGGCAGGGAGACGGATGGCCACAAGGCCTGGGCAATACCCTGCATCACCTGCCGAACTTGTTCGTGCAGTTGTGAGAGCTCTGGTAGAAGATCACCCGCAGACCCGTGAGCATTCCTGCAGACATAACTCTATTAGCCGGCTTCTTCACCGAACTCTTTAAAAAAAAGTTCGTTCAAGCACTTACTGAAAATGTCGCGTCGAAGCCGCTTATTCTCCTTCACGGAGTCCGCAAGCTGGGCTCGAACATCCTTCAGCTCCACGCTCAGCTGGGTATTGGCGTCTTGGAGATCATTTTTCTTCCGCCTAACTTTCGTAAGCACGCGCTCGCCAGCCTTTAGCTGCCGTATGGCATGTTGCTCATCCGGATTCACTCCAGAGTCATCTGCAATATCTATTGTTAGATTTGCAGGCATGCCGCATACTATATGGTATCTATCATTCTTTGAAACAAGTGATACCAGATGGGGCCTTCTCGGACTCCTTCAATGCGGCAACTGCGGCCCGTAGCTGGGCCTTGCACTCTTCCAGCTCTTGAGACAATTGGGTATTCTTCTCTATAAGAACCTGCACAAATAATGACCCTTAAATTAGTTGTGCCAACTGTTTCAAGTCTCAGGGGCTACTGATATATATATATATATATATATATATAATCATCTAATTTTCTTACCCGTATATCCTTTACATACTGGTCCGTGGCTCTGGCAAGACCATTTTGAGCAGCACGGATGTACGCGTCTCCTGAGTTGAAGGCATCAAACGCCTCTTGGGAGAAACAAGCGTCACGGAGTACGGCCCGGCGAAGCCTGTGATTCATGGCGCTCTCCACTTCGTAATTTTTAGCGGAAATTTTATCCGCATCCTCTATAGGAGGAGCATCCGGCGCATGCCCCGTGTTAGCTTCCGCCTCTGTGTCCGGCCCTGGAGCCCGACTGGTAGAGGCATGATCGGCAACCTCTCCGGATATAGTCCGGCGAGCGTTTTTCCTTCAAGGAAACATGGGTGTTATTATATTTAAAAATACGATCACCACGGAGCGAGGTTTTGTATCATACCTCTGCACCGGCGTGTCCGTCCGGACCGCCTTCCTTTTTAGCCTGCCCGGCTTCGGTGCCCCTTGTTGGCGAGTCACCGCGGGTTCGGCCTGGCGCCCCGAGGGCCTTCCCAGTAAAACACCGTATTAGTGCGGGAGGTGAAGTGCATAAAAGGGGATCCTTCTCGGAAGTCGGGACTCTGGTTTTACTTACATGCGAGGTGGGGAGCAGCCCAGGATAGTCAGCTATAACGGCCACCATGGCATCATCACAGCTTAATTGATAGAATATCCTGTCGATCAACTCCACAAATATGTCTGGATCCTCTTCAAGGCCGGGGTCGAGGGCCCGGTCAGGATCCTCTGGTTGTGGAGGCGGGCTGTTGACCTCCCTTACAGCCTTTCGCAGTTCCTGCTATGAAATGGCAAGGTAAATACTTATTGCAAAAATACGGGACGGGTGGGAGTAAAAAGTGGCATCTCACCCAGCTTGGAGAGTTGTACATGGAGAATCCATCCCGTGGCTTGATGTGGAGGAATTCCTCCTCCTCTCCCTTATACAAATCGGACATAATTTTTGCTAGAGCAGCAGCTGAATCCGGTCCTTTACGACCGCAGCGAGTGGCATCATCTTCCCCATTGAAGTGCCACATGGGGTGGCCTCGATATCGAAGTGGCTGCACCCCCTGCATAATGCATATTGACATGACCTTGGTTATTTTCAGTCCTGATTGAGCTAGCGCCTTTATCCGGCCCAACAGGTAAAGGACGTCTCCGCTATCTTCCTCCTGAGGGCTCCGTGGGCGCCAGCTTCGGCGCTTCTTCAAAGGGGCATTGTCGAACTTGGGAAGACCAATCCGAATAGGATCCGGAAGGGGGACGTCCTCCATATAAAACAACTCCGAAGGCTAGTCTTCGGACACCTTCTTCAGGGTACCGGACAGATATCCGGTCCCGGCGATGCGCCATATTTCGGCTCCGCCCACTTGATATATTGACCCCCTCTGTGTATGGGGCACTAGGCAGAATAGCCTCTTCCACAGCGCGAAATGTGCTTCGTAGCCCAGAAACAGCTCATAGAGCTACATAACCAGCGATGTGTAATATGGAAGCAGGGGTGAAGTTATGCAACTGGAGGCCGTAAAACTCCAGGAGCCCTCAAAGGAATGGATGGATTGGAAATCCAAGTCCCCTTAGTAAATAAGGAACGAGGCATACCCTCTCCCCCTTCGAGGGGTTGGGAAAGCTCTTCGCTTGCTCCCCATCATTGTAGGTGGTGAGCCCGGCTCGGACGGGAACCATATACGCTGGAGGGAGAAATCCCTGTGTCTGTAGCTCTACTAATTGACTATGCGGGACGGAACACTTTTCCCAATCTCCGGGCTTAGGGCTACGGGAGCGAGAGGAGGAGCTGCGATGGCCGACCATGTTGGGATGGATTTTTCGGGCGCGCTCCGATGAATGCTCGCTGAGGGAAGATGGTGTGATTAGGATCTGAGAAATCCCCGTCTCTTTAATAGACAGTTTATTCACATAGCTAGGGTGGCAAATGTAAAAACGCCCTGACTTCTCGCATTTGCTCGACACATGGAAGATCGCCATTATTGGACGTGGAAGCCAAGAAGCGCAACATTTATGAGGAGCCGTACAATATTCAATAGGTAGTCAGGATTTGGAGAAGAACCCTCCTTGCAATGCCGGAAACAATCTGCGCGCCGGACTCACCGTCATTGAAGCCTGGTTTGGGGGCTACTGAGGGAGTCCTGGATTAGGAGGTATCCGGACAGCCGGACTATATCCTTTGGCCGGACTGTTGGACTATGAAGATACAAGATTGAAGACTTCGTCTCGTGTCCGGATGGGACTCTCCTTGGCGTGGAAGGCAAGCTTGGCAATACCGATATGTAGATCTCCTTCCTTGCAACCGACTCTGTATAACCCTAGCCCCCTCCAGTGTCTATATAAACCGGAGGGTTTAGTCCGTAGGACAACAAAAATCATACCATAGGCTAGCTTCTAGGGTTTAGCCTCTACGATCTCGTGGTAGATCAACTCTTGTAATACTCATATCATCAAGATCAATCAAGCAGGAAGTAGGGTATTACCTCCATCGAGAGGGCCCGAACCTGGGTAAACATTGTGTCCCCCGCCTCCTGTTACCATCCGCCTTAGACGAATAGTTCGAGATCCCCTACCCGAGATCCGCCAGTTTTGACACCGACAGACGTCATATCCATCGGGTCAACATTATCCTTGTAAAATTTCAATTCCTCTGTTGCACAAACAGACTCAGCATAAGCAACATTGCCTTCTTCACACTCCAAGGCTATCTTGCGACTTCCATGTATTGTGATAGTGCCCTTGTGACCCGGCATCTTAAGCTGTAAATAAACATAAAAAGCCCTCGCCGTGAATTTAGCGTAAGCCGGACGCCCAAACAGAGCATGATAAGGGCTCTTGATTTTAACAACTTCGAAGGTCAACGTCTCAGATCTTGAATCATACTCATCTCCAAAGGCAACCTCCAAATGTATTTTTCCCACTGGATATGCCGACTTACCAGGCACCACACCGTGAAAAACATTGTTTGACGGCTTAAGATTTTTGTTGGTCAATCCCATGCAATGGAAAGTATCAAAGTAAAGGATATTGATGTTGCTGCCTCCATCCATGAGTACTTTAGTGGACTTGTACCCTCCAACCTGAGGCGCCACCACCAGTGCCAAGTGACCTGGATTATCAACCTGGGGCGGGTGATCCTCACGGCTCCAGAGAATAGGGTGTTCAGACCATTGCAACTAACGGGGAACCGCCGGCTCAACGGTGTTCACTGCCCTTTTATGGAGCTTCTGATCCCGCTTGCATAAACTTGTGGTGAAGACGTGGTACTGCCCACTATTCAACTGCTTCGGGTTGCTCTGATAACCAGACTGCTGCTGTTGATTCCCCTGACCATTTGTTGATTATGACCACCCTGATTGCCTTGGCCTTGAAAACCAGAATTTGAACCGCCACCACCATAACCCGGACAATAAGAGCCGGAACCTGAGCCGCTGTTCGGCCCATGATCGTGCTGGAATTTTTTTGACTTTCTGTACTCATTCATAATGAAGCAATCCTTCCAGAGGTGAGCGGCCAGCTTGTCCCGTGTACCATGCTTCGGGCAGGGCTGATTCATCAGCTCCTCAAGATTGAAATTTGGCCCTCCAAATCGAGGAGGTGGCTTTCCCTTACGACGCTGACCATTATTCTGCGTATTGGTGTTAGACACAAAATCCAAATTACTATCAGCTTTGCGCTTACCATTGCCCCCCTGACTCGCCGGGTTATGTTGCTGCCCTTTGGTATTGCTACTCTTCTTTTCCTTTCCCGGCCTTTCATCATCATACTTAGGGTCCTTGTTACTATCAGAGTCAGCATACTTGACCAAAGCCGCCATTAGCTCCCACATGTCACTGCAGTGGCATTTGAGATGCCCCAGCTTCTGCTTAAGAGGCATAAAACGATAGTTTTTCTCCAACATTAGAACTGCTGAACTGGCATTGATACGATCTGATGAGTGCAGGATGGCTGACACCCGGCGCACCTGTTGACTCACCCTCTTCTTGGACACAGGAGTCCAAATCTACGATAGACATAGGTTGCTTGCACGTGTCTTTAAAGTTCTAGATAAACTATGCTTTTAACTTGGCGCATGATCCAATGGAGTTGGCAGGCAGCCCTTTCAACCAAGTACGAGTCGTCCCATCCAACATCATAGTGAAATACTTAGCACATGGAGCATCTCCAACATCCAGCAGCTCCATTGCCATCTCATAACTTTCAACCCAAGCCTCAGGGGGTTGATCTGCCGTGTAGTAGGCACCTTAAGAGGACCCTTCAAATCCTTGGGCAAACCCTCGTTACGCAGAGCCGACACTAAACATGGCACACCCAAGGTTCTAGAGGTCACGCCCGCCTCCACCGAAGTTGTCGGGTAAGCCGGAGAATATTGATGAGCTGCTTGCTAAGCCGCCAGCTCGGCCTCCCGACGCGCTCTGCCCTGATCCACCAGAGCCTGAGCATTGGCACCACCATGCACCGGGTCATGTCAACGCGGTTGGTTACATCGCTCTTCACTGCTTGAAATCGCCGGTGATTCAATGTGCCTGCTATAACTCCGGCTCGGACGAGGGGTTGAGTGAATCCACGACTGTCTGAAGAAGTTTCCTGGCCCGCCAAGTCTCCATCATTGTTGGAGACTCGCCTTCAACTGGTAGAGCCGCCAACTGCGATGCCGCATCAATCATATTGTCCAAAGGAATAGAATAATGACCCGGTGGCATCAAAACATGCTGAGGCGGGGTATTATTCACATGCGGACAGCCCATCGTGCGTGGCTGAACCGGAGCTCCCGCCCCTGGCGCTTCAACCGGCCGGTTCACCACTGGCGGGTCACTGGTCCTTGCTCTAGGCGTGTTGAAGAGGTTCCTTGGCTCATAAACCGGGGGTAGATGACTCCGGTGTCTCCTCCTCCTGACCTCATTTGAAGCGTTCTGATCCAACGTAAGCCGGAAGGAATCTGCTTGGATCCGCTGTGCCTGAGCATCCAAGACAGCCTGTTCTGCAGCCATCCTAGCGTTCTCAGCCGCCAGCTCTTCCTTGGCTTGAGCTATCTCATCTCGCAGCTTAGCCACATCCACCTTGTGATGTTCCTCGTTGTCCGGGTTACGTCCACTCCCATTAGAGTCGCTAGAGCCTCTAACAAATCAGTGAGAACTTGAGCCGACGGGCGTGCATAGCCCACCAGCCGACGCCGCAGCCATTGAACTGGAGGTCATAGCTGCGGCGGTTGTTGAACCAAGCACCGGTTGTGTACCGGCCATGAAGATCGCCAGCCTGTTCGGCGGCTCGTAGGGGTCCGAAATACTGTCACCATCAGAATAGCCCACAAGCCGGCCGTCTTGCAGCTGATGCAACAAGTTGGTCTCACATGTGGACGACTCACCATCGAAATAGATGGCCGTATCACCGCCAGACACAAATTCGTCTTCAATTTCCGCCCCATGGATGAAACCAACAAAGGCACGCTTCACGACGGGTTGAACCGGGCGGGTCATGCATGCTAAGCCGTCTCAATGATGTCGGTGCAGATGTATGGCTCAGGGCCCAGTTCGTCGATCTTGCTGATGAAGACGTGGATTCTGCCGATGGGGACCCGGTACCCGCACTCGATTGAGCCGGCCTCGGGGCCCCAGCTTGCATCGTCGATGTAGAGCTTTCCGCGATGACTCTTGGTCATCCGGCCCACAACATATCCCTTGATTCCTTCGAAGTTGCCCTGTAAGAACTCAAAACCACCGTGCGTTGGCCCCACGGTGGGCGCCAACTATCGTGGAATTGTCATGGTGGATGTCCTAGCAGAAGGACTTAGTCGTGGAGCCATCACAACTAGGTTAGCTTAAAGGGGTTAAACGGGACAAAGGACACAGAGAGTTTGTACTGGTTTGGCCCCTTGCGGTGAAGGTAAAGGCCTAATCTAGTTTGAGGTGGTATTGCTTAGGTTTCGATTACTAGGGAGCGAATACGCTTGACCTCGCTTTTGATCTCTTGTTTCTTGCCCTAAACCGCCACCGGGTCGTCCCTTTATATACACAGGTTGACGCCCAGCGGCTCATAGAGTCCCGGCCGACTCATACACAATGTGTTCGGCTCGGTGACTAGTTATACTTGCCTTACAATACAAGCTATACATACATGGCGGTTCACCCTCCTGGGCCTTAAATCACCTCTGGGCCTTGGGCCGTCATCCGACTCATATGATCCGCCATCTTCATTGGTAAGCCATCCGCGGTATAACCCGACCCCTCCTGGCTGGTTTATACCCAATAATTATATCCCCAACACCAACCAAGATCACGATTAACCCATAGGACAAAACGGATCTACTCAAACATCATAGGATAGCCAAATATCATTGGGAAATAATATATGGAGTTGAGCACCATGTTTAAGTGGAGATTACAACGGGGATAAGTGGTGTTACACCGCTGCATAGAGGGGGAGAGAGTTGGTGTTGACGATAGCAAGATTGGTGATGTAGATCGACGTCATGATCCTAGCCCCGACGGCACTCTGACGCCACCAAGAGAGAGGGGGAGAGAGCCCCCCTCCTTCTTCTTCTTCCTTGGCCTCCCCCCTAGATGGGAGGAGAGTTCCCCCTTTGGTCCATGGCCTCCATGGCGAAGGAGGGGCGGGAGCCCCTCCAAGATTGGATCTCCCTCTCTGTTCCCTTCTATTTTGCGTTCCCCAGATCTGGCCGAAAACTGTTTCTTATATTCCGGGAAATCCGTAACTCCGATTGCGTTGAGATTTTAACACAATTTTTTCCGGATATAAGCTTCCTTGCGCCCGAAGTATAGCTCCAACCGACGCTTAAGGAGAGCATAAGATACCTGGGCGCGCCTAGGGCCTGCGGCACGCCCTGGTGGGTAGTGGGCACTGTGGGCCCCTGTTTGCATTGATTCCGCCTCCCAAAAATCACATATATTCCAAAATAACTCTCCGTAAATTTTTATCACGTTTGGACTTCGTTTGATATGGATTTTCTGCAAAACAAAAAACATGCAAAAAACAGGAACTAACACTGGATCAATAGAGTAGTCCAATAAATCATATAATAAGTTGCCAAAAATATGTGAAAGTTGTATAACATTGGCATGAAACAATCAAAAATTATAGATAGGACGGAGATGTATTAGCATCCCCAAGCTTAGTCCTGCTCGTCCTCGAGCAGGTAAATGATAAAAAAGATAATTTTTGATGTGGAATGCTACCTAGCATAAACTTGATCTTATGTCTAATCATGGCATGAATATTTAGACATAAGTGATTCAAAGCAATAATCTATAATTTTACATAAAGACATCAATACTTAGGCATCCCAACAAACAATCGTGTCTTTCAAAATATCAAAGATAAATAAAGCTATTCCTACAAAATCATATAGTCTTGTCATGCTCTGTCTTCTTAACACAAATTATTTATCATGCACAACCCCGATGACAAGCCGAGCAATTGGTTCATACTTTTAACGCGCTTCAAATTTTTCAACCCTCACGCAATACATGAGCGCGAGTCATGGATATAGCACTACAAGTGGAATAGAGTATGATGATAGGGGTAAATATAGAGAAGACAAAAAAGTAAGAAAGTCTCACATCGACGCGGCTAACCAACGGGCTATGGAGATGCCTATCAATTGATATCAACGTGAGGAGTAGGGATTGCCATGCAACGGATGCACTAAGAGCTATAAGTGTATGAAAGCTCAATATGAAAACTAAGTGGGTGTGCATCTAGTCCTATAATGAAAAATTCCCACTAGTATATGAAAGTGACAACATAGGAGACTCTCCATATGAAAAACATGGTGCTACTTTGAAGCACAAGTATGGAACTAGCATGCCCCTTCTCTCTTTTTTTCTTTTTTTTCTCTTTCTCTTTTTCTTTTTTTCTTTTTTTCCTTTTTATATTTTTTCTCTCATTGTCCGGAGTCTCATCCCGACTTGTGGGGGAATCATAGTCTCCATCATCCTTTCCTCACTGGGGCGATGCTCTAAATATGAATAATGATGATCATCACACTTCTGTTTACTTATAACTCAAAAAGAAATAAAAAATACAACTCGATACCTATGACAAAGTATGACTCTATATGAATGCCTCTGGCAATGTACCAGGATGTGCAATGATCTAGCATAACAACGATATCAAAAAACAGACAAGCCATGGAAATATCATGCTAGCTATCTTACGATCATGCAAAGCAATATGACAATGAATGCTTAAGTCATCAAAACGGAAGCTGTGGAAATTGCATGGCAATATATCTCGGAATGGCTACGGAAAGGCCATAATAGGTAGGTATGGTGGCTGTTTTTGAGGAAGATATAGCAAGTCTTATGTGTGATAGAGCGTATCATATCACGGGGTTTGGATGCACCAGCGAAGTTTGCACCGACTATCGAGGTGAGAAAGGGTAATGCACAGTACCATAGAGGCTAGCAAATTGCAGAAAGGTAAGAGTGCGTATAATCCATGGACTCACATTAGTAATAAAGAACTCATATACTTATTGCAAAAGTTTATTAGCCCTCGAAGCAAAGTGCTACTGCGCATGCCCCTAGGGGGATAGGTTGGTAGGAAAAGACCATCGCTCGTCCCCAAACGCCACTCATAAGGTAGACAATCAATAATAAATCGTGCTCCAACATCGTAGCATAACAACAGACTATACGTGCATGCTTCGGGAATCACAAACCTTAACAGCAATATTCTTACTAACCACAACTGTTTACTAGTACCTCCCACATATTCCATCTCTATATCACAAAACTATTTCAAGGAATCAAACATATCATATTCAGTGATCCACAAATTTTATGTAGGATTTCATGACTAACCATGCAATTGACCAATTCCTCTCGACTCTCTAAATAGGTATAAGTGAAGCATGAGAGTTTAATTCTTTATAAAAAATATCATGCTCTAACAAATATAAGTGAAGCAAAAGAGCATTCTACAAACGACGGTTTTCTATGTGAAGAGAAAAAGCTAATCCAAACTTCAAATGATATAAGTGAAGCACATGAAGCATTCTATAAAGCCATACTCAAAATATATAAGTGAAGTGCAATGAGCATTCTATAAATCAACCATGGACTATCTCATACCAGAACGGTGCATAAAAGAAAAATTAAAAATAAACACAAAAGATGCTCCAAGATTTACACATATCACGTGAACGAAACAAAGACGAAAACATACCGATACTTGTTGAAGAAAGATGGGATGCCTTCCGGGGCATCCCCAAGCTTAGACGCTTGACTCTCCTTGAATATTCACCTTGGGTGCCTTGGGAACCCCAAGCTTGAGCTCTTGCCTCTCCTCCTTCTCCTCATATCGAGACCTCCTCGATCTTTGATCACTTCATCCACACAAAACTCAACAGAAAGCTCGGTAAAATCTGTTAGTATAATAAAGCAAATCACTACTCTAAGTACTATTCCAAACCAATTCATATTTTGTTTTTGCATTGCAGCTACTGTAATATAACTTTTTCATGGATTATTCCACTGATAGAATTGATAGTTTCATCAAAACAAGCAAAACAATGCATCAAAAACAAAATATGTCTTAAACATGACAGTGTGTTGTAATATGAACATTCAACATACTTCTGGTACTCCAAAAATTCTAAAAAACTAGGACAAAATAAACAATGTGTGTAGAAAGACTGACAAAAGTTTCAGAAACTTTCGATGTTCCAATAAAAAATGTAAAATCGTGCACTACAGCTAAAGTTTTTGTTTTTGCACCGCACATACCAACAAGAATCTACTCATCCTAAAGGAAAATCTTGGCACATTATTTTTATAATACAATGGAATTGTACAAGGGGATAATTATTTTTGTGAGAATCTTCATGAGAAATTCTAAATTGTTTCCATGAGCATGAACACAAGTGTTCAAGGTCGACCCTCACTTCTCCAATGCATAACTTCCAATCGCTTCTCTTTTGTGAAAAAGTTTTTAAGTTCCCCTCTATATTTTTTGTTTTCAAACTTTAAGCATTCAACAGAATAAAATGACTCTCTAAAACTTCCGGGTTGTCTCCCTGGCAGCGCTTTCTTTAAAGCCATTAAGCTAGGCATAAAGTGCTCAAGTAATGAATCCACCCGGATCCCAAGGTATATCAAAGCCAATTTTAATTAACAATGATTTGGCATTTAGTAATGAGCACAAAGCAACATATATCATGCAATGAATAAGTCTAACTCACTTCCTATGCAGCGGCATGTCATACAAGAACAATTCATGCACATCAAGTAAAGGCCAATACATAGCATAAGCAGTTTCTTGCAATTTTATCGTGTTGGAAACATAGAGAGGCGGAGATGTAGTTCCTATCTCATAAAAATTGGAAGTAGGAGCAGCAAGAAAATGCATATTATATTCATCAAAATCATCATGTGTAGTGGTAGAACGCAACCCATCAATGTAATCCTTAATAAGCGCAAACTTCTCTGATATAGTGTAGTTGGGAGAATTCTGAAAGATAATAGGACTATCATGTGTGGGTGCAATAGCAACAATTTCATTCTTAACATAAGGAACTATAGAAAGTTCATCTCTATAAGCATAATTCATATTGGCATCATGGCCACAAGCATAGCAAGCATCTAGTTCATCAAAAAGGGATATTTCAAACGAATCAATGGGATCATTGCAATTATCATAACATTCATCCTTCGGTAAGCATGAATGGAAATTAAATAAGGTGGGCACGGGTAGCTAATCCGCTCTTCATTCTTTTCTTCTTCGCTCTCCTCATCATCTTTTTCATCCAATGAGCTCACAGTTTCATCAATTCCTTCTTCCATAGACTCCTGCAAAATATTATTATCTTCTTGGACAGCGGAGAATTTCTCAATAAATGCATCAATATCGGAATTGTATTTGTAATTATCATATCAATATTTAAGGATGGCAAAAAATTTAGGTCTACAAACATCATCATAAAAGCTTCATACTTTAAAAACAAAGATTCAATTTCATAAGCACCCTTAAGAGCAAAACATTCTTCTATTCTTTCCACATCATAGTAATCATATCTACCATTGGCATAAGAAGCCAAGGTTTCATTATCATCAAATTTGCATGAAAAACGAAGGTGTGGAGCGTTCATCCTAGAGCAACAAGTATAATCATATCTTTGGCATAAATTCCAAGCATACCAATGCAACATATCAATTTGATCCCATAATAGTTTCCCTTTTATGTCAAGCGATAATCCCTAAAGTATTCACATTGATCCAATGTTACTCCCATTATCAAGTTGAACGGGTTTTTTTTCAGGATTATCATAGTGCATATTATTTTTCACATAACGAGCATCAAGGGTTTTAGGAGGTTCCCCATCTCGATGAGTAGCAAGTAAAAACTATTTTTTTTTGGTGTTTCGTGTTCCATATCCATAACTAAAGATAGAGAACAACTTAGAACAGGAAACAAAAACTACTTACAGATAAAGCAAACAAGCACACACGAGAATATTCACCCCACGCTATTGCTCCCCGGCAACGGCGCCAGAAAAATGTCTTGATAACCCACAAGTATAGGGGATCATTTGTAGCCTTCCTCGATAAATAAGAGTGTCGAACCCAACGAGGAGCTAAAGGTAGAAAAAATATTCCCTCAAGTTCTATCGACCATTGATACAACTCTACGCACACTTGACGTTTGCTTTACCTAAAACAAGTAAGAAACTATTTTGCAAGGATAAAACTATGAGTACTTTGCGAGAGTAAAACTACGGATAAATTGCAAGGTAATAAAAGTGGATAGCTTTTGTCAACAAGAAATTCATTTGTCCCCAGGCAATCGATAACAAGTACCAGTAATCATTCTTGCAACTCTACAAGAGGGAGAGGCATGAGCTAACATACTTTCTCTACTTGGATCATATGCACTTATGATTGGACCCCTAGCAAGCATCCGCAACTACTAAAGATCATTAGGGTTGTGAAACCCAACCATAACATTAAGTATCAAGTCTTCTTTATCCCACACGCAACAACCCACCTACTCGGGTTTAAGCTTCTGTCACTCTCGCAACCCACCATAAGCGAATCATGAAGGTATTGCAACACCCTACAGCGGGCCCCCCTCACGTTTGCACGAGCGGAGGGCACCGTAGGACAACACCATAAATAAAATATATAATCATACCAACCAAGATCACGATTAACCCATTGGACAAAACGGATCTACTCAAACATCATAGGATACCCAAATATCATTGTGAAATAATATATGGAGTTGAGCACCATGTTTAAGTAGAGATTACGGCGGGGACAAGAGGTGTTACACTGCTGCATAGAGGGGGAGAGAGTTGGTGTTGACGGTAACAAGATTGTTGATGTAGATCGACATCACGATCGTAGCCCCGGTGGCACTCCGGCGCCACCGGGAGAGAGGGGGAGAGAGTCCCCCTCCTTCTTCTTCTTCCTTGGGCTCCCCCTAGAGGGGAGGAGAGTTCCCCCTCTGGTCCATGGCCTCCATGGCGGCGGAGGGGCGGGAGCCCCTCCGAGATTGGATCTCCCTCTCTGTTCCCTTATGTTTCGTGTTCCCCAGATCTGGCCGAAAACAGTTTCTTATATTCCAAGAGATCCGTAAGTCCGATTGCGCTGAGATTTTAACACGATTTTTCCAGATATGCTTCCTTGCGCCCGAAGCATAGCTCCAACCAACGTTCAAGGAGAGCATAAGACACCTGGGCGTGCCCTGGTGGGTTGTGAGCACTATGGGCCCCTGTTTGCATTGATTCCACCTCCCAAAAAACACATATATTCAAAAATAATTCTTTGTAAATTTTTATCATGTTTGGACTTCATTTGATATGGATTTTCTGAGAAACTAAAAACATGCAAAAAAACAGGAACTGACACTGGATCAATAGGATAGTCCAATAAATCATATAAAAAGTTGCCAAAAATATGTGAAAGTTGTATAACATTAGCATGAAACAATTAAAAATTATAGATACGACGGAGACGTATCAAGGATCATCGAGAGCTTCTAAGAACTCATGAGAAGCTATGCTTCGAGATGCTAAATTTAGAGCAAGAGCATGGGTTCCTAAAAGCAATCAATGTTGATCTTCGAAAGAAGAGTTCTTCTTACATTGCCAAACGTCTCCTCTTGTCTACTTATATGCCACAAGTAAAATCCAGCAATAAGAACAAGAAGGATTCTTCCTCTAGTAGCAACAATAATCATGTTAAATCCAATATTGTTGCTTCTAGTAGTTCTCTTGATTCCACTAATGATTCTCTTAGCCAAGTCATACTTGAGCAAGAAAATAGCTTATTGAAGGGAATTATAAAGAAAGGTGTTTACAAGAGCCTTGCCAGAAGTAAGCAATTTGAGGAAATTGTACGCAAGCAAGGAAGGCACCAGAAGAATCAAGGTGTTGGTTTTGAATGAAAGTTCAATGCCAATGGAGTTGAGTGGGAAGAATATCAATATCCCAAGACGAAGTTTGTTCCTCAACAAGAGAAGTATGACCCCACTTCTTTCAGGGGAACACAAGCTCAAGATGATCTTCCACCACATTACCAGAAGCTAAAAGGCAAGGACAAGCTTCAAGAAGAGATTAACTCATTTGAAGAAGCCCCTACGACCATGACAGAGTGGGTTTGCAAGACTACATCAATTTCTACTTCATCAAGTATGATTACAACTCCAAGGATTTCCATCAAGTTGATGTGATTCTCAAAGAAGAAGAACTAGAGAGTTGTTGAGGGGTGACTCCGCGAACTTACTTCACTCACATACCTTTTGGCGAGGACAAGTGCAATCAACTTTCATATCTTGCACGAGTTCATGGAGTCACAAACCCTCTTGTTGGTAAGACAAGGGACAAGGTAACCTAATGCTTTCATGGACATCATCATATGTGTGTTTTACTCTATGTCTACAGATATCCTTGTATGCTCCTTGTGGGACTAACCCGTGTAGGTATTGAAACTGCAACACTCCAATGGATTGCTCCAAATGATCTACATCAACATTGAACATTTACATCTCACTACAAAAAAAGACGCATCCGTGACATTTTGGGTCGAACGAAAATCTTTTCTGTCATACTTATGACAGTTCTATGACAATAATTGTGACAAAACCCGGTATCATCATAGATGTGGTGGGGTCCTACTTCTATGACAAAAAATCATGACAGAAAATGGGCTTTTCGTCCTGGGCAGGCCGGAGACGCAGCTGCATGACATTCTTTGGGCCGTCCATGAAGGAAATAACCGTGGTAGAAGCGAGGGCACGGAAAATATCGGAAAGTCCCCAGTTACGGTGGGTGGTCGAGGGGCGGCGATCGCGCTTTCTCTCGTCGTCGCTGCGTGTGTGCAAGGCGTTAGCTCTAATCAACCCGAGCGGGCGTTGGGCTCTAACTCAACCCAAGCGATTGCCTTTGCAAGCTACGCGTTCATCGAACCCGAGCGATCGATCGATGGTGATAATCGAACCCGATCAAGCGATTCGCCGCTCTCGCTGCTAATCAAGCCAATCGATGCTGCCTCTAGATGAACAAAGAGTGTTCTTTGGGGGTTTGGATGAACAGTTCCGGTGGGGTGGATGAACAGGACCCGTGGCGTTGCCTCTGGATGAGCAAAGGCGTTGCGGGGGTTTGGATGAACAGTTCGGTGGGGTGGATGAATAGGACCCCAATCGTTCAAGCCGGTTGGGGCTGGATGAACAGGACCCCGTGGAGGGCAGGATGAACAGGACCACCCCGTGGAGGGCAGGATGAACAGTAGATGGTGGAGGGCTGGATGAACAGTAGCCCATGTAGGGGTGGTTGAACAGGAGCCCGTGGAGAGGGCTGGTTGAACAGTAGCCGGTGGAGTAGCGCGCGGTGGAGGCTGGATGAATAGGAGCCCGTGGATGAACAGTTGCAGGTGGAGGCTGGAGGAGGTAAACGGTGGATGAACAGTAGCCCGTGAAGGCTAGAGGGGGTCGACGGTGGAGATGAAAAGTATCCCGTGGAGTCCCGTTTTGCGGTATGCCACACCCCTCCCGATGAACAGGACCCCCGTTTCGACCGTAGCGCTCCAACACAAGTCTGTTTCCTCCGTTTTGCGGTACACCACACCCCTCCCGATCAACAGGACCCTCGTTTCGACCATACGAGGTCTGTTTCCTCCGTTTTGCGGTATGCCAGACCCCTCCCAATGAACAGGATCCCGTTTCGAACGTGGCTGGTCGAACACAAGGCGGTTTCCTCTGTTCTGCGGTACGCCAGGCCTCGTTTCCATCGGCTGTTCCGTCCAAGCCCTCCCAATGAACACAACGACGCATTCCGTTCCGACCCAGCCGGTTGGCTCCCATGAACACGACGACGACACTGTTGAACAGGACGACGCTTTCCGTTCCGACCCAGCCGGTTGGCTCCCCATGAACACGACGACGACGTTGTTTCTCCGTTCTGACCCAGCCATGTACACGAGCCCTGGCCGTACGTATGCGCGAGTAGGTGTTCGAGACCCTTCCCGTATGTACGTACGTGGCCGTATTTTATTTCTTGCACACTGGTCGTTGTACGTATGTGTACATGCTACGTGCGCGCCTCTATTACGACACGTGCGTTCGCAACCAGAATGACAACGCTACATACGCTTCGACCAGGTGGGTCCCGACTGTCAGGCACTTCCTTGCGTCTGAAGATGTAGCTGGTGGGTCCCAGCAGTCAGGGGGGCGAATCGTTTTTTTTTTGCCGGACGCACTTCCTTGCGTGCGAAGATGTAGCTGGTAGGTCCCAGCAGTCAGGGGGAAACATTTTTTTATGAAATACAGTTGCCCGTCCGGTGGGTCCCTGCTGTCAGGTGGAGGAATAATTATTTTTCGCGTAATAAGGAGGCACTTCCTTGCGGCTGCCGTGGACCCAGCTGTCAGCCTCTCCACGATAGTACTCTTCCCATGGAAGTCGTTCCTTGACCACATTGACCACGCCGCGCCGAGAGCACCAGGGCGGTGGACGAAGGCGAGGCCTAGGAAGGGGACGACGCGGAGCCGGGGAAGATGCGACAGTGGATGCCCACGCGGAGAGGAGTACGAGGGTTCACTGGTTCGGCTGCGGTGTGAGGCTGCCGTCGCCGCAGAATAACAGGGGTGTGTGTAACATCCCAAAATTCTAAATTTTGGAATGTTATAAACAAATAGATAGTTTTGGCTGATTGTTTGATTGATTGACTGAAAGTGAGTGAATTCGAAACTTTTTGAAAGTTAAATGAGAGGAATAAAAGGACTTTCCCAAACTTTCATTTTTGCTTTTATGATCTTCGAATTCAAATTCTTTTCATCACAAAACCACGAGAGAAGATGACATGACTTCTTCCATTTATTTAAATGACAAGGGTGTTGAAAATATTTGAATTTCATTTGGAAAATATTTTCCAATTCTGAAACTTTATGCAACTCAATGATTTTCACGAGCGAAGATAAAATGACTTCTTCAAAACATATGAAATATGAGTTGGGAGTTTCAAAGAAATAAATTCAAAGTCCTTTGAATTATTTTCAATTGGAGTTATTTGAGTTTTATTCAAATTATTTTCTCTAAAAATAAAATATATGGAAAATAGGGTAACATGATTCCTACATCGTAAAATTGGAGAGAATTAATTTGAAATCATTTTGGTATTTTTAAAATGATTTTCAGTGGATTTTATTAGGGCAGTAGCACTGTTTGTTTTATTTGAATTTTTATGTATTTTATTTGAAGCTAGAATAAAGTTCATCATGTAGAAAATCTTTTTCTGAAAATTTTGATATATTATATGCCTATATAATATATTTATTTATTTGATTTTATTATTTTTATTTAACTCTGTTAAAAAAAATTAAAAAAAAAGAGCGCAGCGCCTTGGGCCAAAGGCCCAAGCCGCCATAGCCAGCGACGTCAAGGCCACAAGGCCAACGTATCACGCACCTAGGGAGCCAGGAGCCCCAAGTTTCCTATTCTATTACGATTCCTAGTAGAATTAGACCCGCTTTGTTATTCCGCTTTTTATTCCTAGGATTCCTAATCCTAATCTATTTCTTGTCCCTACCCCAATCAAAACCCTCTCCTCACCAATATAAATACCCAAGCACCCCCCCTCCAACACATCAAATCAACTCTCCTCTCCTCCGCAGCAGCAGCAAGAAGACATAGCCGCGCCGCCGCCCCACCACCGCCGCCGCCACTAGCCAGCGCCGCCGCCGCCCTCGCCGCCGCCGCTCACCAGCGCCCGCCGCCACTTTACCGCCGCCCTCCCCGCCGCCCTCACCAGCGCCGCCGCCGCCACTTGCCGCCGCCGCCGCCCTACGCCGCCACCGCCGGAGCCCCTCGCCTCTTCGAGGTACTAGCCCCGCGCCGCGTCACGTTTTCTAGATCGGTTTCCGTTCCGTTTTCTAGATCGGTTTCCGTTCCGTTTTCTAGATCGGTTTTTCGTTTCGGTTTCCTTTCCGAAACCCTAGATCGGTTTTCTCGCCGGTTTTTCTTTCCGGTTTTGTTTAGCGAGCGTTCACTCGATAGATTTTTCTTTTTATTTTTAATTTCCGTCATGGATCTATCCGTAGTCCCTAATCTTCAAACGGCTATAACTTTTTACTCGTAAGTCGGAATCCAACGAAACCAATGCCCACTTCTTTGTTATGATCTCCTCTATCCAGTAATACAACTCAAACATGTTTTTGAAAGTTTTAAAATTTAAATTCAAACAGATTTGTATTTGAACTTCGTTTGATCATAACTTGAGTTTCAGAACTCCGATTTAGTTGATTCTTTTGCAAATCGAAGCTCTTGACCTAAACTTTCTGATAAGGCCAAATTCACATAATTTTGGTACTGTTAGAAATTGTTTTATGCTGCAAGAGTTATTTGATTTGGTTTTGACGTTTTCCGAATTGTTTTCTTCGTTCTTTCCGATCTTTTGAGTGATTGCTTATGTGTGGTTACTATTGCTTGATTACGATAGATTGACCGGAGTGTGACGAGTAGAGCTATCAAGAGTTTTGAGTGCGAATCATCTTCATCAACTTTGCAGGCAAGTAACACTTTGATCATACCTTTTTCATACCCAGTTTTATTGCATTAGATCAAACCCTCAAACACTTGCATGGTTAGGATCTAATTAAATTGTGGGATGGGAAGTAGATTGAGGTAGTACCTATTACCTGTTTTACTTATGAAACCCTTGGGAGTTACTTCTACGTTTGCTTATTATGCCATGCTATGCTAGTAGACGTGGATTGGGTGAGTGATATCCATGACAGATGTGAGATTGATAATTAATGGTTTATCTAAGGTGGCAACTTAAACACACATCTGGGTGGATTGAGGCACTGGCTATTCCAGACTTGCTGTCAAGGCACACAGGTAGACAGGATTTGCTGTATTTCTTCTGGACCGCCACCCAGTGCTCTAAGGGATCATAAGATTATTCAAACTGAAACTTCCGTGTGCAGCCACAAGCCAATTATGGGCTCTGCATAGTTGAGTAAGTTGTGCGAACTCTTACGGGTAGGCTAGCTGATGTAGGGGATGTAGGTTGGCACGGTCTACCCACATGTAAGGTGCTAGCGCTTCGAAGATCTGTGTCTCGGCCATCCGCTTCTCAAACACCTCAGTAGTCACGAGAACCAAGCGGAGGCGATCGAGTCTTGTGGGGAAAAGTCATAAACCTCTGCAGAGTGTACAAACTAATCATGGTTAGCCGTGTCCCGGTTATGGACAATTTTGAGTATCTAGTACCGGATATCCTGTTGATCTCATCATGTTACTTAATATAATTTGTTTGGGTTTAATGAGTACTTTTAATTGGGATTGAGAATGCTGTCAACCATTCTCAATGTTTAACAACCACCATGATAGTTAAATAAATTTATTCCTTTGCAAGAGGGAAAATTGGCTTTTCGCAAAAACTGTAACCATAGAGCTTTCCACCAGCCATATATGCATGTTTAGTATAGGCTTATTTCTTCATTACTCTCTATGTGTTACATTGCCAGATATTCCATGTGCTGACCCGTTTTGGCTGCAACTTTTCATGTTGCAGAATTTTCGAACTGACAGTAAGTGATACGTTAGGGTTAGGATTTCCTATACTCAACTTTGCCGTTGGTGTTGATGGGAATCCACAACCTTGTTGCTTCCGCTATATTTTGGATTGAGGTAATAGTATTTACGTTACTTTATACATGTGATTTACCTCTTTATAAATCCTTCGAGTATGTGTGTGTCAAAGATACCGATCCGTGGATGACACGAAAGCACAGAGACTTGATCCATTCGGGTCGGGTCGCTAAAGTGTGGGTGAGTAGAGGGATGCCCTGGCCAGCGGTGAGTAGTAGGGGGCGGCGAGGCCTGCACGGGAGGCGGGAGCAGGCGGTCCCGCCGACGCTGGATTTGGCGGCTGGAGCAAGAAGATCAGAGATTGAAGAAACACGACGGCCGTTGGATTGGCATCCAACGGTTACGTCTGCTAGAATCGTTTGTTGACGTATATAATAACTAAAAAAATCTTGCATATGCGTCAACTTAATAGGCCCATAAGTCAGACCATTCCCTCTTTGTTTAATAATTTATATATAGCTCATTGAGACTTCTTATGCAATTTATTGCAGTCCGTTTTTTTGTTTGGCCAGGGCCAATTTCGCATATTTTTGTGGGTTCCAAACTATTTTTAATACCAAAATGTCGAGCCAGATTTAAATTACTTTGAAGATATATTTAAATTAGGTTAATGCCCAGTGAAATAGGAATTTGAAAATGTGAAAAAATTCAGAAATTATAAAGTAATTGCCAATTTGTCATCTGTTTTTATATTTACAACCCATTTCATATTACTTTCAAGATTTGCAGGTGTCTTGAAAGAGTTGCAGCCCATCAGGGCATAGAAAAATAAGTAGGCCTGGATAGGGTATTCTTTAGAACAATAAACTGGGCTCATTTTCACAAAGAAAAAATAGCTCGGCTGGTCACATGGTGAACATAAAATATAAACCTGGGCTAGACGGGCCACAACCCAGTTCAAACCCTGCTCCGTCTCAACAATAACAAAAAAAATACTGCTCAAGTTGCTACGTCCCAGGTGTCAGCCGATCTTGTGCTGTTCTCTTGTCTATTGACTATATACGCTCACAATGTCGTGGGTCCCAGATGTCAAGAAAACACTAGGAGGAAGCATTTTATTTTTCCATACGCTGACATGGTGGGCCCTAATGTCATCCTCTCCACGTACTTCTGCTGATTCATGTTGTTTGTTGACCATGTTGACAACGCGAGAGGGCGGCGTCGCGGTGAGCGCACCAAAGCATGTGGAGGACGACGGTGTTAATGATTTAGGAACGATGGGACGGCGATGCGTGCGCTGTGGCACTGCCAGCCGTGGGAGGCGGAAGCAGGCGGCCCCGCTGGCGCTGGTTTGGTTTAGGCGGCTGGAGGAAGACAGGACTGAAGAAACACGACAGACTAAGAAGCAGGATTACTTAACAACCTTAACTGAAACCAGTAGGGGCACTTAACAACCATAGCTGAAAGCAGTATGCGTACTTATACAGGTTCAACCATACAAAGTACGCCTCGAACAATGCTACTTTGCCTACAGTTAACCAAGGGTGAGGCCGCCAAGCCCCAGGACAAGGCCCAGGCGCCACCCCGTGCATCCACAACCTTCTGAAAGCGGCTTCATCTTGCAATGTGGTCAAAAACAGGATATTCGCTTTAGATCCATGAAAAAGCAGGAACATATTCTTCTGTCATGTTCTCCAAGATGGACGGGCCTTCATTATTTGAGACCACCCATGAATAAGTATCTTTTCACCTCCAAGGGGAATGGAGTAGGTTGACATAAACATCATGTTGTGACCAAGCGCAAGTCTGACCCGACCATGGTCAGGCATCTGTATAGGAACAATAGAACTGGGCAATTTCTGTTTCAAGAAGATCACAGCTGTAAAATTGTGTATAAGCAATAGTTTATGAACAACATATATAACAGAAAATAATTCGTACCATAAGTTTCTCGACACAGTAGGACCTGTTCAACGAGTGCAGCAGTGGCACACATATCCCACGTGGCCTTCCACCATTGAAACGCCCCACAAGGACCTCAAGATGATCAATAAAGTGTAGGAACTTGTGGATTCGTCCCAGTCAAATTCAGTGCCATCAGTAACAGCTGAGTTGTTACAGAATAACAAACGAGCAGCCTGCTTAACTCTGAAAAAACCTACACGTGCCACCAATTATAAGAAAATATTAGTTAGAAGTAGCATCTTCGTGAGAGATTCGTTGCTACTTCTAAAGTTAAATTGTGATGAGTTAGACAGAATAGTCAATTAAGAAGTAATTGAGGCAACAAGCAAGAACCATATACAAAACTAACATGGATGAACAATTGGAACGACGTTGGGGTGGAAGATCGCAGTGAAGATGAGACCAGGTTCTGCTATTTCCATCAACATTCGTGCGCCAATTTTCAGTCTGTAACACTTGAGAAAGATTATCCAAGTTCGGCCATAAAAAAAGCAGCGATCTTCTTGGTTCATGAACCCAACTCGAAACTTATATCCATGGCTTGTCTTCACTATTACCATTAAACTGGTGTATTCAGTTATGGCAAGGCCGAGCATCTTGAGTACATGTGTTCTGGCAGAGCAAGGAATGCACTGCAGGAAAAATAATATGAGAACACAATGTATTCCCTATATCCAAATCTAGAAATACTCTCCTCCTTCACGTCAGTGTTGACCATGGTACTAGTACCTTTTATCCAGATATAGCAATCCAAATTTACAAATTAGTCGACATCATGTTCAAAAAACCCCACCCTCCCGGATAAAAAAGAGGATTCTAGGAACATATTGTGCGTGTTTTAAAATCCTGTGTTAGGATGAGAAGGAACAAGTGTGGCGTCTCGCCAAGGGCGCAGAAACCTGTAGGGTCCTCGCACTTTGGGCACTGCAAATGAAACACACTAGATTCAGTAGGAAGAAAAATGCATCAACGACGGCGGCTGCCATCCTAGGAGTACCCGCGACTAAGGGACTTGGATTTATCGGGGATGAATGAAGAATTCGTACCAGGTTCTCCATGAGAAAACCCTATGCAATCGCTGAGCGGGGTTTTTCTCTGAACAAGCAGACAAGGGAGAAGGGATTCAGGCCGAGTGAAATATTGCCGCTTCATCCGTCCAGCTTACTGCTAAAGCTGGAAAGGTGGGGGTTTTTGTGATTTGACGGCTCATTGGGCATTAATGCGGCGCTACGATCGGGGTGTGTCTACCGTGCAGTTGTGCACTCTAATTTGGTGTATATGGCATGTGGACCCATTGCGGTATGCCTCACATATTAGCGCAAGGAAGTAGAAAGACAGGAGTAACTAGTTATTACACATAAATATATTTTTGACAGAGAGATATGTTGGGGAACGTTGCAGAAAATTAAAATCTTTCCTACGGTTTCACCAAAATCCATCTATGAGTTCATCTAAGCAACGAGTCATGGGAGAGAGATTGCATCTACATACCACTTTGTAGATCACGAGCGGAAGCGTTCAAAAGAACGGGGATGAAGTAGTCGTTCTCATCGTGATCCTATCACTGGAGATCCTAGCGCCGAACGGACGGCACCTCCGTGTTCAACACACGTACGGAGCGGATGACGTCTCCTCCTTCTTGATCCAGCAAGGGGGAAGGAGAGTTTGAGGAAGATGGCTCCAGCAGCAGCACGACGGCGTGGTGTTGGTGGAGAAGCAAGATTCGGCAGGCTTCGCCAAGCACGTGACGGAGGAGGAGAGGTGTAGCAGGGAGAGGAGGCGCGAACTTGGTGTGCGGCTTCCCTCCAACCCTCCCTTTATATAGGCCCCAGGCGCCCGGCCTGGGGATCCCATCTCCCAAGGGGCCATGACAAGGGGGTGGAGTGCCCCCCAAGGCAAGTGGGGCGCCCCCCCACCCTAGGGTTTCAACCCTAGGCGCAGGGGGTGGGCCAAGGGGGGCGCACCAGCCCACTATGGGCTGCTTCCCCTCCCCACTTCAGCCCATAGGGCCCTTCGGGATGGGTGGCCCCACCCGGTGGACCCCCGGGACCCTTCCGGTGGTCCCGGTACAATACCGCGTGACCCTGAAACTTTCCCGATGGCCGAAATACCACTTCCTATATATAATTCTTTACCTCCGGACCATTCCGAAACTCCTTGCGACGTCCGGGATCTCATCCGGGACTCCAACCAACATTCGGTATACTGCATACTCATATTCATACAACCCTAGCGTCACCGAACCTTAAGTGTGTAGACCCTACGGGTTCGGGAGACACGTAGACATGACCGAGACGGCTCTCCGGCAATAATCAACAGCGGGATCTGGATACCCATGTTGGCTCCCACATGCTCCTCGATGATCTCATCGGATGAACCACGATGTCGAGGATTCAAACAATCCCGTATACAATTCCCTTTGTCAATCGGTATGTTACTTGCCCGAGATTCGATCGTCGGTATCCCAATACCTCGCTCAATCTCGTTACCGCAAGTCACTTTACTCGCATCAGTAATGCATGATCCCGTGACCGACACTTGGTCACTTTGAGCTCATTATGATGATGCACTACCGAGTGGGCCCAAGGATACCTCTCTCGTCATACGGAGTGACAAATCCCGCCTCGATCCGTGTCAACCCAATGACACTTTCGGAGTTACCGTAGTGCACCTTTATAGTCACCCGATTCGCTGTGACGCTTTGATACACCCAAAGCACTCTTACGGTATCCGGAGTTACACGATCTCATGGTCTAAGGAAGAGATACTTGACATTGGAAAAGCACTAGCAAAACGAACTACACGATCTTGTGCTATGCTTAGGATTGGGTCTTGTCCATCACATCATTCTCCTAATGATGTGATCCCGTTATCACTGACATCCAATGTCCATAGTCAGGAAACCATGACTATCTGTTGATCAACGAGCTAGTCAACTAGAGGCTCACTAGGGACATAATGTGGTCTATTTATTCACACGTGTATTACGATTTTCGGATAATACAATTATAGCATGAATAAAAGACAATTATCATGAACAAGGAAATATAATTATAATCCTTTAATTATTGCCTCTAGGGCATATTTCCAACAGTCTCCCACTTGCACTAGAGTCAATAATCTAGTTACATTGTGATGAATCGAACACCCATAGAGTTCTAGTGTTGATCATGTTTTGCCCGCGGAAGAGGTTTAGTCAACGGATCTGCGACATTCAGATCCGTATGCACTTTGCAAATTTCTATGTCTCCATCTTGAACATTTTCACGAATGGAGTTGAAGCGACGCTTGATGTGCTCTGGTCTTCTTGTGAAACCTGGGCTCCTTGGCAAGTGCAATAGCTCCAAGTTGTCACGAGAAGAGTTTGATCGGCCCCGACGCATTGGGTATGACTCCTAGGTCGGTGATGAACTCCTTCACCCAAATTGCTTCATGTGCTGCCTCCGAGGCTGCCATGTACTCCGCTTCACATGTAGATCCCGCCACGACGCTTCGCTTGCAGCTGCACCAGCTTCTCGCTCCACCATTCAACATATACACGTATCTGGTTTGTGACTTAGAGTCATCCAGATCTGTGTCGGCTAGCGTTACGTAACCCTTTACGACGAGCTCTTCGTCACCTCCATAAACGAGAAATATGTCCTTTGTCCTTTTCGGTACTTCAGGATATTCTTGACCGCTGTCCAAAGGTTCCTTGCCGGATTACTTTGGTACCTTCCTACCAAAATTACGGCAAGGTTTACATCAGGTCCGGTACACAATGGCATACATAATAGATCCTATGGCGAGGCATAGGGATGACGCTCATCTCTTCTTTATCTTTTGCCGTGGTCGGCATTGAGCCGAGCTCAATCTCACACCTTGCAAAGACAGGCAAGAACCCTTTCTTGGACTGATCCATTTTGAACTTCTTCAAAATCTTATCAAGGTATGTGCTTTGTGAAAGACCTATGAGGCGTCTTGATCTATATCTATAGATCTTGATGCCTAATATATAAGCAGCTTCTCAAAGGTCCTTCATTGAAAAACTTTTATTCAAGTAGGCCTTAATGCTGTCCAAGAGTTCTATATTATTTCCCATCAAAAGTATGTCATCTACAT
Organism: Aegilops longissima; assembly: GCA_021605205.1. Classification (NCBI taxonomy): domain Eukaryota; kingdom Viridiplantae; phylum Streptophyta; class Magnoliopsida; order Poales; family Poaceae; genus Aegilops; species Aegilops longissima. The sequence continues at coordinate 527,771,214 of CM038678.1, read as the reverse complement.
ATAATATGAGAAATGCTACAGAGCTCCCACTCACTTTCTTATAAACGCAGGCTTCTCCATAAGTCTGCATAAACCCAAACGCTTTGATCATCTCATCAAAGCGAATCTTCCAACTCCGAGATGCTTGCACCAGCCCATAAATGGATCGCTGGAGCTTGCATACTTTGTTAGCATTCTTAGGATCGACAAAACCTTCCGGCTGCATCATATACAGCTCTTCCTTAAGATAACCGTTAAGGAACGTTGTTTTGACGCCCATCTGCCATATCTCATAATCATAGTATGCGGCAATTGCTAACATGATTCGGACGGACTTAAGCTTCGCTACGGGAGAGAAAGTCTTATCGTAGTCAATCCCTTGAACTTGCCGATAACCCTTAGCGACAAGTCGAGCTTTATAGATGGTGACATTACCATCCGCGTCCGTCTTCTTCTTAAAGATCCATTTGTTTTCTATCACTCGCCGATCATCGGGCAAGTCTTTCAAAGTCCATACTTTGTTTTCATACATGGATCCTATCTCGGATTGCATGGCTTCAAGCCATTTGTTGGAATCTGGCCCGCCATTGCTTCTTCATAGTTCAAGGTTCACCGTTGTCTAACAACATGATTTCCGTGACAGGGTTGCCATACCAATCTGGTGTGGAACGTGTCCTTGTGGACCCACGAAGTTCAAGAGCAACTTGATCCAAGTACCTTGATCATCATCATTAATTTCCTCTCCAAGAGGTGTAGGTACCACAGAACATTTTCCCGAGCTGCACTACTTTCCGTTCAAGAGGTAGTACTTCATCGAGTTCTACTTTCCTCCCACTTACTCCTTTCGAGAGAAACTCTTTTCCGTAAAGGATCCATTCTTGGCAACAAAGATCTTGCCTTGGGATCTAAGGTAGAAGGTATACCCAATGGTTTCCTTAGGGTATCCTATGAAGACGCATTTTTCCGATTTGGGTTGGAGCTTTTCAGGTTGAAGTTTCTTGACATAAGCATCGCATCCCCAAACTTTTAGAAACGACAGCTTAGGTTTCTTCCCAAACCATAATTCATACGGTGTCGTCTCAACGGATTTAGACGGTGCCCTATTTAAAGTGAATGTAGCTGTCTCTAGAGCGTATCCCCAAAATGATAGCCGTAAATCTGTAAGAGACATCATAGATCGCACCATATCCAATAGAGTGCGATTACGACGTTCGGACACACCGTTACGCTGAGGTGTTCCAAGCGACATGAGTTGTGAAACGATTCCACATTTCCTCAAGTGTGTACCAAATTCGTGACTTAAATATTCTCCTCCACGATCTGATCGTAAGAACTTTATTTTTCGGCCACGTTGATTCTCTACCTCATTCTGAAATTCCTTGTACTTTTCAAAGGTCTCAGACTTGTGTTTCATCAAGTAGACATACCCATGTCTACTTAAGTCGTCTGTGAGAGTGAGAACATAACGATATCCTCCGCGAGCCTCAACACTCATTGGACCGCACACATCGGTATGTATGATTTCCAATAAGTTGGTTGCTTGCTCCATTGTTCCGGAGAACGGAGTCTTGGTCATTTTGCCCATAAGGCATGGTTCGCATGTGTCAAATGATTCATAATCGAGAGACTCTAAAAGTCCATCAGAATGGAGCTTCTTCATGTGCTTGACACCAATGTGACCAAGGCGGCAGTGCCACAAGTATGTGGGACTATCGTTATCAACTTTACATCTTTTGGTATTCACACTATGAATATGTGTAATATTACGTTCGAGATTCATTAAGAATAAACCATTGACCATCAGAGCATGACCATAAAACATATCTCTCATATAAATAGAACAACCGTTATTCTCGGATTTAAATGAGTAGCCATCTCGCATTAAACGAGATCCTGATACAATGTTCATGCTCAAACTTGGCACCAAATAACAATTATTGAGGTTTAAAACTAATCCCGTAGGTAAGTGTAGAGGTAGCGTGCCGACGGCGATCACATCGACCTTGGAACCATTCCCGACGCATCATCACCTCGTCCCTTCGCCAGCTCTGCTTATTCCGCAACTCCTGCTGTGAGTTACAAATATGAGCAACGGCACCGGTATCAAATACCGGGAGTTACTACGAGTCTCGGTAAGGTACACATCAATTACATGTATATCAAATATACCTTTAGTGTTGCCGGCCTTCTTGTCCGCTAAGTATTTGGGGCAGTTCCGCTTCCAATGGCCCTTCCCTTTGCAATAAAAGCACTCTGTCTCAGGTTTGGGTCCATTCTTTGACTTCTTCCCGGCAACTTGCTTACCGGGCGCGGCAACCTCCTTGCCGTCCTTCTTGAAGTTCTTCTTGCCCTTGCCCTTCTTGAACTTAGTGGTTTTATTGACCATCAACACTTGATGTTCTTTCTTGATTTCAACCTCTGCTGACTTCAGATTGAGAATACTTCGGAATGGTCTTCACCATCCCCTGCATATTGTAGTTCATCACAAAGCTCTTGTAGCTTGGTGGGAGCGATCAAGGATTCTGTCAATGACCGCCTTTGTCCGGAGGTTTATGTCCAGTGGGACAGTGGTTGTGCAACCTGACATTTTGAGTATGTGCTCACCGACAGAACTGTTTTCCTCCATCTTACAACTATAGAACTTGTCGGAGACTTCATATCTCTCGACCCGGGCATGAGATTGGAAAACTAGTTTCAGCTCCTCGAACATCTCATATGCTCCGTGTTGCTCAAAACGCTTTTGGAGCCCCGGTTCTAAGCTGTAAAGCATGCCGCATTGAACGAGGGAGTAATCATCAGCACGAGACTGCCAAGCATTCATAATGTCTCGGTTCTCTGGGACGGGTGCATCACCTAGCGGTCCTTCTAGGACATATTGTTTCCTAGCAGCTATGAGGATGATCCTCAGGTTCCGGACCCAGTCCGTATAGTTGCTGCCATCATCTTTCAGCTTGGTTTTCTCTAGGAACGCGTTGAAGTTCATGTTGACATGAGCGTTGGCCATTTGATCTACAAGACATATTTGCAAAGGTTTTAGACTAAGTTCATGATAATTAAGTTCATCTAATCAAATTATTTTAATGAACTCCCACTCAGATTAGACATCCCTCTAGTCATCTAAGTGTTACACGATCCGAGTCGACTAGGCCGTGTCCGATCATCACGTGAGACGGACTAGTCATCATCGGTGAACATCTCCATGTTGATCGTATCTTCCATACGAGTCGTGTTCGACCTTTCGGTCTCCGTGTTCGAGGCCATGTCTGTACATGCTAGGCTCGTCAAGTTAACCCTAAGTGTTTTGCATGTGTAAAACTGTCTTACACCCGTTGTATGTGAACGTAAGGATCTATCACACCGATCATCATGTGGTGCTTGAAACGCATTTAACTTTAGCAACGGCGCACGCTTAGGGAGAACACTTCTTGATATTGTTGTAAGGATCATCTTATTTACTACCGTCGTTCTAAGTAAACAAGATGCATAAACATAATAAACATCACATGCAATTATATAGTAGTGACATGATATGGCCAATATCATATAGCTCCATTGATCTCCATCTTCGGGGCTCCATGATCATCTTGTCACCGGCATGACACCATGATCTCCATCATCATGATCTCCATCATCGTGTCTTCATGAAGTTGTCACGCCAACGACTACTTCTACTTCTATGGCTAACGCGTTTAGCAATAAAGTAAAGTAATTTACATGGCATTCTTCAATGACACGCAGGTCATACAAAAATAAAGACAACTCCTATGGCTCCTGCCGGTTGTCATACTCATCGACATGCAAGTCGTGATTCCTATTACAAGAACATGATCTCATACATCACAATATGTCATTCATCATTCACCACAACTTCTGGCCATATCACATCACATGACAATTGCTGCAAAAACAAGTTAGACGTCCTCTAATTGTTGTTGCATCTTTTACGTGGCTGCAATTGGGTTCTAGCAAGAACGTTTTCTTACCTACGAATAACCACAACGTGATTTTGTCAACTTCTATTTACCCTTCATAAGGACCCTTTTCATCGAATCCGCTCCAACTAAAGTGGGAGAGACAGACACCGCCAGCCACCTTATGCAACTAGTGCATGTCATTCGGTGGAACCGGTCTCACGTAAGCGTCACGTAAGGTTGGTCCGGCCGCTTCATCCCACAATACCGCTGAAGCAAGATAAGACTAGTAGCGGCAAGCAAGTTGACAATATATACGCCCACAACAAAATTGTGTTCTACTCGTGCAATAGAGAACTACGTATAGACCTAGCTCTGATACCACTGTTGGGGAACGTTGCAGAAAATTAAAATCTTTCCTACGGTTTCACGAAAATCCATCTATGAGTTCATCTAAGCAATGAGTCATGGGAGAGAGATTGCATCTACATACCACTTTGTAGATCACGAGCGGAAGCGTTCAAAAGAACGGGGATGAAGTAGTCGTTCTCGTCGTGATCCTATCACCGGAGATCCTAGCGCCGAACGGACGGCACCTCCATGTTCAACACACGTACGGAGCGGATGACGTATCCTCCTTCTTGATCCAGCAAGGGGGAAGGAGAGGTTGAGGAAGATGGCTCTAGCAGCAGCACGATGGCGTGGTGTTGGTGGAGAAGCAGTACTCCGGCAGGGCTTCGCCAAGCACGTGACGGAGGAGGAGAGGTGTAGCAGGGGAGAGGGAGGCGCCAGAACTTTAGGGTGCGGCAGCCCCCTCCCCCCTCCCTTTATATAGGCCCCCAGGGGGGGGGGGGCGCCGGCCCTTGGGGATCCCATCTCCCAAGGTGGGCGGCGGCCAAGGGGGGTGGAGTGCCCCCCAAGTCAAGTGAGGCGCCCCCCCACCCTAGGGTTTCAACCCTAGGCGCAGGGGGTGGGCCAAGGGGGGCGCACCAGCCCACTATGGGCTGGTTCCCCTCCCCACTTCAGCCCATGGGGCCCTTCGGGATGGGTGGCCCCACCCGGTGGACCCCCGGGACCCTTCCGGTGGTCCCGGTACAATACCGCGTGACCCCGAAACTTTCCCGATGGCCGAAATACCACTTCCTATATATAATTCTTTACCTCCGGACCATTCCGAAACTCCTCGCGACGTCCGGGATCTCATCCGGGACTCCGAACAACATTCGGTATACTGCATACTCATATTCATACAACCCTAGCGTCACCGAACCTTATGTGTAGACCCTACGGGTTCGGGAGACACGAGACATGACCGAGACGGCTCTCGGGCAATAACCAACAGCGGATCTGGATACCCATGTTGGCTCCCACATGCTCCTCGATGATCTCATCGGATGAACCACGATGTCGAGGATTCAAACAATCTCGTATACAATTCCCTTTGTCAATTGGTATGTTACTTGCCCGAGATTCGATCGTCGGTATCCCAATACCTCGTTCAATCTCGTTACCGGCAAGTCACTTTACCCGTACCGTAATGCATGATCCCGTGACCAGACACTTGGTCACTTTGAGCTCATTGTGATGATGCACTACCGAAAGGGCCCAAGTGATACCTCTCCGTCATACGGAGTGACAAATCCCGCCTCGATCGGTGTCAACCCAATGACACTTTCGGAGATACTTGTAGTGCAACTTTATAGTCACCCAGTTACGTTGTGACGTTTGATACACCCAAAGCACTCTTACGGTATCCGGGAGTTACACGATCTCATGGTCTAAGGAAGAGATACTTGACATTGGAAAAGCTCTAGCAAAACGAACTACACGATCTTGTGGTATACTTAGGATTGGGTCTTGTCCATCACATCATTGTCCTAATGATGTGATCCCGTTATCATTGACATCCAATGTCCATAGTCAGGAAACCATGACTATCTGTTGATCAACGAGCTAGTCAACTAGAGGCTCACTAGGGACATAATGTGGTCTATTTATTCACACGTGTATTACGATTTCCGGATAATACAATTATAGCATGAATAAAAGACAATTATCATGAACAAGGAAATATAATAATAATCCTTTTATTATTGCCTCTAGGGCATATTTCCAACAAGATATTCCCTCTGTAAGGAAATATAAAGATCTTTTATATCACAACTTTATACATAAGAAAAATCAAGGGGAATATATATAACATATATAATTATAAAAAACAGAGTTTTTTTAACATGGTATAGACGAGTTGGTGATGATGGTGTGCATGTCATCCTTCAATATAGGCTGTCCGATTTATATCTCACGGATAGGAAGAAAACTATGGCAATTTTTCAAAAAGGTACCCACACACCTCTCCGTGTTTGCAAATAAGGCCTTCCCTCGTTCATCCTTTTCTCTCACAAGATAAAATACTCATACAAATGCATCTTGATGTTAAGTGCAACGCACGGGCATTATGGGGGTTCAACTGAGAAATACTCAGACAGGCTCACGGTTCTGGACTTTGGGCCATAGGCCGGTGGGCCTGCATGTTTGGGGGCCCATGTGTTCTACCTCAGCGCTTCTCATATTGCAAGCGGTCGGTACAGCGCTGGTTTTAGATGCTGTCGCAAGGCGAATACACAAAATTGAATAAAGCACAACATATGTTGGAATGAAATCAAACGATAGTTCCTAACCAGCAATCAGAGTTGCAATTCTATCAATGATACTGTCGTACTACTTATACACACAAGATACTTCCTTCACCATGACAGAGTATTACATCAAAATCTCTCGGTGGATAGATTAGTTCGGCAGTACTGAAGAATTTCAAAGTTGATTTGGACCAGCTCTCCTTGCCGAGAAAGTTCGATTTTGACATCATCCCCTACCGCAAGATATGATTTAGATTTGAACCTTGACCATCCTTTAGCATCAATCATCATGCGACCATCCTTTGTACTTACGGTATATTAAGCAGGTTCATTCACACCAAGGCTGCGCATGGTAAGAGAAACTTGGCCACTGTTGCACGGATTGTTGAACGACTCCCACGTTGCTCTAGGAATTCTCTATTTGCAAACAAGAAGACATACCCAAACAGTTAGATCAACAGAGTGAATCATGCGAAACAACATGGAAATAAAAAAGAACGGAACACTTGGGCGGCCAATGCTTAACAAGAAGGTGGACATGTCAGTTTTTGTAAGGACTTTGGTATATGAAGTGTGAACTGCAGCCTAGTCTGTTGCCGGTGCAACTGCTCATTCTGTTGTCGTTGCACGGGCCGGAGCATATGCAAGTGCAAGTGTTGGTGCAGGTGCCGAAGCCACTGCTGCCGGAGATGGTGCTCCTTGTAGAGCTGGTGCCGGTGTCGGAGCAGGTGCTGGTGTCGATGCCCGATCCTCCGGTAAATCAGCTTGATCCGCTGACGCGGTCGGTGCCCAATCCTCAGCTGGATCAGACTGAGCTGCTGCCGCTGTCAGTGCTAGAGCAACTGCCGGTGCTCGATCCGTTGCTGAAGGTGGTACCAATGTGCGAGACAACGGCGATCGTGTTTGGTCTGGTATGATCAGCTTTCTTACTTGACTAGGATTTGTGACCGTGATCCAGTATTTTTTCTTCATTTCTTTTAAACGCGAGAAGGACTAATTGTGGCGTTTTTGTTAAACCAAACTGCATTTCATCATAGGGATTCAGCTTGTACTCAGACAACAGTCCGATCCAATTTTTTCCAGTAATATAAGTGATGGACAGTGCCTTCATTACTGACATGACATAATAAGTGAAACCTGCAAAAATAGCCATCATAGAGAAAACCAAACGGTTTATTCTGTGATGAATGTCACATGGCAAAACCTGCATCATAAAATTGCAGGAAAAGAAAGAAAACATGACATTAAATCAATAAGATTTAGACAGTAAATCAATAAGATTTACTTGATGTGACACGAGTGAATCCTTACCAAGAAATCACTATGTTGAAGTACTAAACAGAAGATTGATCGCCCAACTACGGGTGGCATGCAGGGGCCCCGCCTACTCCCACAAGCAGGATAGTTCAAAGGTCGTGACAAATCGTATGGACCGAACATCCATGGGACTGGAAATCCTGGTGGGTGCGATAAACCCGGCAATGCATACAAATATTGGAGTGTAACCATAATTGATAAACCGTCCTCACAAAAAAGATGATCTGGATACTTCAAAATATACAGACTGAATTGAGTGTACAGACATTAACATAGACCATTCTTAGGATTGACCACACACCAAAAGCGGCAGTACTAATAAACAATACAGGGTTCACAAACACAAATCAAGTACTGAACAATAGTACTTACTACAGACAAGCAAAGTTGTACTAATTAAACTCTGCAGACTATTCTTGCCACCGACCTACGGGATGAACACCGCATAACTGACTAGGCCATGGACTTCGTGGAGATGTCTACATGCACCGTCACCATCTTGTCAACCTTGGACAACCTAACAGAGTGGTCTTTCCACTCATAAACATGATCATAAAGACATGCCGCATAAGATTTGTTGGGAAGCTTTACAAGAACCACACCTTTGTAATCGAAGGCACAACCAAGATATTGTTGTGGTCAAGTACAGACTCGAGAACACGCCTGACAACAATGCTACAGGAAAACACTAGTTCAGGACACGTGGCGACAAGGACACAGCAGCTGGATAGTTTAGCAGTAGAACTCATCCTCAGGTGTTCCAGTTCACATGGATGGACTTTGAGAACTTCATCTCCACCGCGGACCTGGTTCTAATTCAAACAGAAACCATATTTTATTACTACCTCCGTTCAGAAATATAAGATGATTTTCGATATTATACTCCATATATGACTACATATACGCATAGAAATGAGTGAACAAAGACACTAGAACATGTCTTCAAAGGCATGAGAGCAGAGGGATTACTTGCAATATCCATAACACAAGTTACTGAGGCAAATATACCCTCTTCAAAGGTAGCATTGATGTTCATAAAGTACTCCCTCCGTGCCAAAATTCTTGTCTTAGATTTGTCTAGATACAGATGTATCAAGTCACATTTTAGTATTAGATACATCCGTATCTAGAAAAATCTAAGACAAGAAATTTGGGACAGAGGGAGAAGTTGAAGTAATCTATAAGAAATCAGTGTCAACCTCTCGCATGTTTTGGTCAAAAGAGGAATTTAGAACCGCTATTTGGCACACAAAATCACATCCAAGATCACCCGAAAGTTGTACTACTAGTACTAGTACTGCGTGTTAGATGAAAAACACGATCAAGATCGAGAAAAGATCGTCAAGAAGAGATATTACCGGACTTGCTTAATGAGGGTTCCCGGAGAGGGGGCTTGGACAGGCGATGGCTTTGAGCTTGTCTCGGTAGTCTCGGTGGGGTGCTTGCGCTTCTTCGTACCATGAGCCTCGACGGTTTTGGCCAGAGCCATAAACATCACTTGGCAAAGGCTCCAAATCCATCAAGAAACTGTCAAATAGAAATAAAAGAAAAGAAACCATAATCACAAACCCAAAAGAAGAAAAGAGAGGGAGTTATAGGATCAGTCTCGGGGTTGCAAGACCGGGCCTTGGCCAGAATCAACACCATTGATGCGCTCACCTTTCCTTCTTTGGGAGAGAAGAACAATGGCAGAAGCAGGTCGGGGTTTTCTTGAAGAAATGAGGAACAAGATCAGGGAGAAGCGAGGGTTGGGCAAAGAGGAAGCTGAGAGAGAAGAGTGAAATGATGGTTGCTTCGTCCGTCCAACTTACTGCTGGAAAGGAGGGGGTTTTGTGATTTGACGGCTCATTGGGCATTACTGCGGCGCTTCGATCGGGGTAGTCTACCATCACTCTACTACGGAGTAATTTAGTGCATGGCTAGTGGACCCCGATGCTGGTTGTCCCACACGTCGGCGCAAGTGAGTAATTTAGTGAATGGCTGGAGGAGGATCCGCACGGTAGAGCGTGTCCACTGTTTTTCTGAAGAAAAAAATGATTACAGCAAGCGTTTCCACTCTTACGACGGAGGAGTGCGAAACACGGCAGCCACTTGAAGATACACAGTGCTCCTACTACTGGGCATGTGCAGTGGTTCATACGTCAGTACTACATAATCTTGTTGCTAGTGTAGTAAGATATGACGAGGACAAATGATGTTGTGCGCATGTCAACTATATGAACAGTAATGTAGTAACATAGTACCGCTTTCTTGACTGTCCGATCGAGAATGAACGGTGAGATCAATGTTAACAGAACTAGGTCTACAGCGCATGGAGAGTACGGTGCTACAGTACTCCACGAAACATGAACCATATGAAGCATGAATAGTGTTAGGCAGGGTGTATGAAGGGTGCACGGGATGGGAGCAAAAGTTCCCTTCTCGACCCACTTTTGGGTGTTTGGCAGTGTGCATGAAGGGTGCATGAGTCCACACTAGTAGCTTAACACGAATACACGAAGAGGAAACAACTACTCTTTCTAGGTGTGTAAGTCATCTTACGTTGTGCACTGCGACTAAGGCGGAGAGGAAAACGAGAAAACTTAATGTCTTTTTGCTAATTAATAGCATTGCATGCAATGAACTAACCACTCCATGTCATGTTTATTAGTCTCAAGTCATTGAAAGCATGCACGTCCCACGTCTCTTATTGGTTAATATGTCACAAAACAAGAAACGGGGAGGGAGTTAATGTACCGTGCCTAAGTGTTTTGGGATTATTTGGTTTTCATAAGGTGACTTACACACTATATTGAGATGAGAATGCAACCAAACACACCCACACACTTTGTGCTACAGTGACTGATCTGCACCGTCTGAGTTTGATCCAACAGTCATGTTGTGTCGAGACATGGACATGCCCATGCAGAGGGTGCCTAAACACCACCGAAGTCCCTCTGATTCTCGAGGCGCACGACGTTGGTGATGCAGGGGGCAAAACGGCTGAAAGGCAACACAATCTACAGGAAGGCGGAGGGAGCCAGCCGAGGAGCGGGGAATCTTTTGGTTTTCACCATGGTAAAACACCACGACGACTTCTCACATCGAGGGAGCGAAGGGTTTCAGGTAGTCATCGTGACTAATTGCTGCCGCGCCTGCTCCCGTCAATCAAAAAATTAAAAATCCTGCCGCGCCTGCTCCCGTCAATCAAAAAATTAAAAATTCTGCCACACTCAAACACCAAAGCAACGCAGCGGTGGATGTTTAAATTTACCTGCCGGCAAGTAGATAAAAAAGGGGTGAAAAACAAATGTGGTGGTGGCCTAGCTAATCGGTCGCACTAGCCCAACTAGCTAGCCACCGTGCTTCACTGATGTACTCGGCGGGAAAAGTGGTCTTTCATGATTTGACGACTCATTTATTTACTTGCTTCGGCGAAAACGCGCGGTAGGGCGTCCCATGTCAGGAAGATATATGCGTGCACCACCCGGGAGGACCACGAAACCGCACGGTAGGGTGTGCCATGTCTCGGCACGGAGGAAAAATGTGCGTGTAAAATTTTACTGTATTAGACGTAGTACCTATGGTTTGACCTCGGGACCCAGCTTCATCATGCTAACATGGCACGGAGGATAGGTGTGGTTAGCTCCGTCTCGACCAGCCACAATGTCTCTTGTTCTAGGCGATTCTTCTATTTTCCAAGCTTTTTTTAGTTGTAATAACACCACGGCAAGCTAGCGCCGCTCTTCATGTGTCCCCACGCAAAGGTTAGACGATGGAGAGAAGAGAGAGATCGCAGACCTGGGACCCGCCAGTAAGTGAGTCAACGGTCATGCACGTGTAGACGAGGCACTCCCTCTACTCTACTCAACGTAATACTGTATAAAATCAAGTTATGGGACAAAGCCAACAACCATTGTTGTTTCAGGCTATCGACTTACGCTTTGTAGTCCAGGTTTCCAGTTCGAATCTCGTCTTTCAGATTTGTTAGTTTTAGGTCCAAATTTGATTAATGACAAGTGGGACCCCCGTGTGTTGTTCCGATATTTCAGTGTAGGATGGTTTTTTATAACAAACACTTTGCACGGTTAGACAAGTAACGGCACAAGTTACACATATTTTGCAAGTTTATGAACAAAAATGACAGTGGCATAGAATATCACATCCACCCCGCAGCTTAGATGCTATGGTGATACAAGTTTTTACACCGTTGGAAGTGAGATCCAATGGCTTGGGAGTAGTCTTTGTAATTATGTGCAATTTCCAAACTCTCCAAAGGTTTTTTTTGCAAATAAAACATTCAGGCCTCGTGTGTGCCGCAACATCTTGGATCCAACGTCTCCCCGTTGCTCATATTAGGTGCTCCCCGTAGCTTAATTACCCGCTACGGTGATATGAGCATCTAGGTCATATGATCACTGATCAGATGGCACATGCGTCGTACTTGTAATTTCTGCGCAATTCCCAAACACTCTCAGCCATATATTGCAAAAACATCCAAACCTCCTACTGTGGGCCGTTAGATCTCCGTGAACTCGTATCACCATAGAATCTACGGTGCGCGAGCACCTCATATTCTCCCGTGCGAGAAAACATAAGGTGCTCTCGCAGCTTGGATGCTATGGTGATACGAGCTTCGAGGTCATTTGGTCTGAGATCCAATGGCATCTGAGCAGTCTTTGTGCTTGTAAGCAGTGGCCGAACTCTTTGGGGGCTTTTCTGCAAAAAACCATTCGAACCACCGAGGAGGCGTTGGGTCACAAATCCAACGGCTCCGAAGAGCTTGTATCACCAAAGCATCTAAGGTGTGGTAGCACATGATGTTCTTACATACAGGAGAATATGATGTCCTCCTTCATCTTAGATGCTATGGTGATACGAGCTTCGAGGTCGTTGGATATGGGATCCAATGGCATCTGAGTAGTTTTTGTACAAATTGTGTGCAATTCTAAAACTCATCAAGGTTTCCTGTAAAAATATTAAGACATCATGTGAGCTGCTATATCTCAGATCTACAAGCTCCAAGCAACTCGTATCGGCATATAGCAACTAAGGTATGGGGGCACATGATATTATCCCGGGGAGGAGGGGTGCACAACCAATCGGTTGTTGGGAGGGTGGGGACAAATATAATCTAAACAACCCTAAACAGAGCTTCACAATTTTATCTAAGGTCAAGGGGGTGACCCCCGACAATCATAGCTCCGCCTAATTAAACACAACATTTGCATGTACTGTAGTACTAGACTTAATATTCATGTTTCAGTTTCATGTTCGTTTTAAATATTGAATTGAGGACCATGCATGTCTTACATTTTACTCCCTTCGTTCCTAAATATTAGTATTTTTAGAGATTTCAAGTGGACTAGCACATACGGATGTATATAGACCTATTTTAGAGTGTAGATTCACTCATTTTGCTCCGTATGTAGTCGCTTGTTGAAATCTCTAAAAGACTAATATTTAGGAACAGAAGGAGTATTTTTTAGTTCGTGTCATACATGCATGGTTTGGAAAAATAGATGCACTATACTTATTGGATTGTTGTTTTGTTCGTGTGTGGGTGTCATTTGGATTGAAAAACTTAGCATTGATGCCATGAAATGTGAAATCCACGTTGAGATCACTATATCACAAACTCACTCTAATTCAACAACTCGTCATCAATCAATTACCACGTTGAGATTAGTATTTGCAAGGAAAATACGGGCATTGTAATACACATAGATTCGTTCGGCAACTTAAAAGGTTCCTTTCGTATTCTCGAATGGTAGGACCTAACGGCGTACTAGCCAGACCTTGGCTCGTGTTGATCCTAAAAAATAAAAAAAATAAAAAACCGGGCTCATGTCCTTCTGGTGGCGTGCGTGGTACACACATTAGGCAACCCCCACTAGTTGAGCCTCCGCGTTTCGAGTCGAAATATCTGGCGGCTAGAATTCCAGCCCTAGGAAATTCCCCTCATGTCCCCGGTCCATAATGACTACCGAAGAAAACGGAGGGATGCTTTAGTAACTAGATGAAAGTGCGTTATATCGACTAGAGGGGGGTGAATAGGCAATTTTTAAGAATTCTTCACTGAGGAATTTGCGTGTGAGGAAATTCCATAGCGAAGAACTACTAGCAGCGGAATAAGTACTCAAAAGTAAACATAACAGAACACAAGCATAGTCATCATGATGAAATGAAGACAAGCACAGAGTACAGAAAGCGTAATCATAGGATAGCACATGATGAAGACAAACAGATTGAAGAAATTGAACTGAGGAAATTGAGAAAGTCTTCAGTCAAAGTCTTCAAACACAGTTATGAACAAGTGCACAACACAGTAATGAGGAAATGAAAGAGTTGAGGAAATAGAACCAGTAAGCTTGGTGAAGACAATGATTTGGTAGACCAGTTCCAACTGTTGTTTCAGTTGTACATCTGGTTGGAGCGGCTAGGTATTTAAACCTGAGGACACACAGTCCCGAACACACAGTCCTCACTGTATTCTCCTTGAGCTAAGGTCACACAGACCTTGCCCAATCACTCGTGGTGAGTATTTATCTGACTTCCAAACCTTCACAAACTCGGTGACTCAGCGATCCACAATTCCTCTAGGATGCTCTAGACCATGACGCCTAACCGTCTAGGAGAAGCACAGTCCTCAAAGGTAACAAGCGTCGGATCCACGCAGGATCAATCTCTTCAGTGATGCTCAATCACTTTGGGTTTGTAAGTGTTTGGGTTTGGGTTTTCCTCACTTGATTATTTTCGCTCAAATTCCTCGGAGGATGGGATGCTCTCAAATGACAAGTGTCAGTTTCTCTCGGAGCAGCCAACCAGCTAGTGGTTGTAGGAGGGCGGCTATTATAGCCTAGGGAGCAGCCCGACATGATAAGGCATAAAGGCCCTTCAATGTTATGACCGTTATGTGGATAGATATTTTGGGACAGCTGGCCCATAGCACAGCAACGGTCGGATATTTGAGGCTCAAATTCCTCAGGGCTATCATGTTCCTCACTGTGTAGGCAATCCGCACTGGCGAATTCCTAACTCCTCAGTCAGAAAAAATTCCTCGAGACCGGAAGAACTTCGTCTCACATCAAGAATATGACTGAACTGTATAAGATTTCCAATGGCTTCACTCGAAGGGATTGGTAGGTGTAGGATTTTGAGTTGAGCATCACATGGAAATTTTTCCTTAGTATTTCCTCGACCCCCTTTAACTGTACGGTGTTTCCTATGACTCAAGAAAGAGAAGATGAAACTATGAAAACAAAAGTCTTCACGCTTCATGTTCCTCGAATGAATACCAAGTCTTCAAGGTCACACTAATTTCTTCACTTTCAAAGTCTTCAGAAAGTCTTCAGAAATCCAAAGTCTTCAGTCGAAGAACTTCATTTTTAGGGGTCGTCTTTCTTTGTAAATATCAAACTCCTCATCGACTTATAGACCCGTGTACACTCATAAACACATTAGTCCCTTAACCTATAAGTCTTCAATACAGCAAAATCACTAAGGGGCACTAGATGCACTTACAATCTCCCCCTTTTTGGTGATTGATGACAATATAGGTTAAGTTTTCAACGGGGATAAACATATGAAGTGTAAATACTGATATTGAGGAATTTGATTAAAAGATATAGAATAACTCCCCCTGAAGATGTGCATAGTGAGGAATTTGCTTTTGAAGCAATGCACACTTGAAGAGTATAATCATGGAGATTTCTCCCTATATCTTGTAATTCATACACGCATTTAACATATGATATGAAGAGTTTGAAATGCATGATGAAATATGGTGACTGATGTAATTTTGCATGTGTGCATTAACATTAACGAGGAATATGCATGCAGAATAGCTCAGCAAAAGTACCAGGCCACCATAGAGTTTAAGTTTACAACTCGATCCAGCAAAGTCATTAGAAGAATGAGAGTTGTAACTTAGCAAAAAGAAACGCCCATATAAGATAGACCCGCTTGAAGACTAACTCAAATTTCTCCCCCTTTGTCATTGAATGACCAAAAGGATCGAAAATGAGGACTAACGCCCCTGAAGAATATCAAGTTGATGAAGGAGCGCCAGCGTTGTTGGGGTCATTTGTTGATGTTGGGCCTGCCGCAGTGTCGTCCAAGTCTTCATGCTCGTCGTTGTCGCGCGATGAATAATACGAGCTGGCCACCAAGGAAGGAACCTTGACCTTCTTGTATTTCTTCGGTGGAGGAGCAGACCAGTCAAAATCTTCCTTGAGACCCATTTTCTTCAGATCTTCTTCGCTATAAATGTGAGACAGAACAGCCCAGGTACGGTTGAAGGTTTCATGGAGGTAGTAATGGTTTTTCTTCACTGCATTGTGGGTAGCAGTCATGTTGTGAAGAATTGAACCAAACTGACGCTTGACCCATTTGTGATTGCGATCAACCTTCTGATGAAGACTGAGGAGAAGCTCACGATCAGTCATCACCCTGGGAGCTGTGCCTTGAGGATTTTGCTTGGGTGCGTTGGCGGTAGAGTCATGAGTGGCAGAGTCATCATTGGTGGAGTAAGATGCAGCCTTGCGAAATTGACCATCCAATGGACGAATGCCTTCATCTATAGCAGCAGCGGCCTTGCCCTTGTCATCAGCTGAGGAAAATGTCCGTTTGAGGACTTCAATTGGGGGCAAGTAACTGCAATGGTTCAGTGTATCAGCTTTGTAGTTAAGTGAAGACCTTGTTCTGATGAATCTCATAATCCAAGGTGCGTAAGGCTTCAGCTCGAACGGTCACATTGTGACATTGACTAGTGTCCTCATGAAGAAATCATGGAAGTTGACAGGAACGCCATGAATGATATTGAAAAGCAGATTCTTCATGATGCCAACGACTTCTTCTTCATTCGAGTCGTGGCCCTTGATAGGACTCAATGTCTTCGTCAAAATGTGATAGACAGTCCGAGGCACATATAGCAATTCCTTCACGAGGAATTTGGTTCTTGGGGCCTGACCTGGCTTCAATGGCTTCATCAGCACTTGCATATAGTGATCTTTAAGCTCAGGCTCACTGTAGACGCAACGAGGAGCTTCATGGGGAGGACTGAGAGGCAAAGCACAAAGCAATTCAGTAGTTGGTGCCTTATAGTGAGTGTTTTGAGTCATCCAGTCCAGCACCCAGGAATTCACATCTTCAGAGTCTCCGGTGATGTGCAACGTTGCATAAAATTGAAGAATGAGTTCTTCATTCCAATCACAGATATCAGTGTAGAAGTTTAATAGTCCAGCATCATGAAGAACACTGAGGACTGGCACGAAGCACGACAGAGATTCCATGTCCACGTGAGGAATGTGCTCATGACCGAAGACTTTGTCTTTGTTGAACAACACAGAGGAATAGAAATTTGCCAGGCTCGCCGAAGAACACTGAGTCATAGGGGTTGTAATCTGTGAAGAATACACGCTCGCCGAAGAAATCATCAGCCTTGAATTTTTGCTTCCTTGAGAATGGATCCTTTGGCTTGGGTTGAGGAGTGTCAGTCAGTTGCATCACAACCTCGCGAATCGCAATCTTAGGTTCTTTAGGATGAGGAATTTCTGGTTCCTCTTCAGTGGTAGTCTGTGTCTGCAATGGTTCAGTAGCAGCAGTTTCTTCAGCACTAGCGGCTGGAATTTCTTCATGAGAAGACGAAGTGGGGTGAGTTTTTTCAGAGCCCATTTGAACTTCAGTAGAAATAGGGGACTGAGGGATTTGCTGGAGTGGTGTGAATAGAGTAGAATTGGGATGTTGACTTTCCCAAAAGTCGTCATTCATCACTGGAGTAGTGCTTCCAATGTCCACATCTGAATTTTGTTCATCCAATTCCTCAACGCCGGCCTCTTCAGCTGTGAACTGAGGCATGGGCGAGGAGACAATTGGAGTTGAAGGGATTTTGTCTGCTTCAATTTCTTCATCCATCTGCTCTGAGGAAGCAGCAGAGGGAATGTCTTCATCAGATCCGCTAGGGATCACATATTCTTCATCAAAAGGTACAAGTTCCTTTGATGGCATGCTGGAAACAGGAACAACATCAATAGGATTTGCGAATGAGCTTGTCAATTTCTTCATCTTCTTCGGAGCTGAAGAATCAGATGAAGCTGATGCTTTCCTTTTCTTCACAGCTGCACGCTCTGCAGCCTTGGTCTTCTTCACATTTGATGCAGATGGAAGCATTGGAGTTGGGGTAGGCGCAGGAGGATCAGAGGAATTTGGTTGAATTTCTTCAGACACAACTGATGTAGTTGCCCTGACTTCTTCATTTTCTTCAGGCGCACCACTAGTGGATGCCCTGGCAATTTCTTCAGCGACTGGAATGCAGTCATCAGCCCTGGAACTCACATGTTCTTCAGCAGCCTGATTTTCATCAGCGGTGCTGGCGTGCTCTTCTGTTGGTTGAGCAGATGCTTTGGCTTGAGGAATTTCTGGTTGCGATGGAGCTGCAACCTTGGTAGTGAATTTCTCAGTCAGTCTTACAAACCTGACTTTGGCTCCTTGCCAATCAGCATAGTAAGCATCGAAATCATCGCTGAGGACTTTGATTTCACACTGGATCTTCACAAGTTCTTCAGTTGTCATAGAGACAACGTTTTTCTTCAGAAAGCGCTCCTTTCTGTACTGAGCTTTCTTCAGCTACCTGGCCTTTTCAAATTTCCATTTTTCTTCAGCTATAAACGGTGACAACATATGACTTTGACCAAGAGAGATATTCAGTTCTGGCAAGGGAGTGTTTGGATCTTTGTGCCACAAATCAATGTAATCAAGGATCTTCTTCGGATCCAAAAGAAGAGGCACATTTGTGCCTTTGGCTCTAGCGGCCTTGACCTGCCTATCTCTGATGATTTCTGCAAGTTCATCATCATCAACCTTGTCTTCATCAGACGGCACTTGGAAGGCGACCTGCTTCTTGTGAGGACTTGGTCGAGGACCTCGTCCAGCAGTGGCCTTTTTCTTCAGCAGAGAGGGTCCAGCTGAGGAACTTGGTGTAGCTGAGGAACTTGCAGAGGCTCCTGAGGCAATAGATATGCCAGCTGTCCTTTGGCACGTGGCAAGATGCACAGGTTCTAAGGATTTTGTTGGGGCAGCCGAAGACTTTGGCGGAGGAGCTGAGGACTTTGGAGTGGGAGCAGCATGAGGAGTTGGCCGTGAGGGCTTTGAAGATTATGGCCGTGAGGGCATTGAAGGTGAAGCACTTAGCTTATGCGCAGGCTTCTTTTCCATGGCCTTCTTTGGCTTCCTAGCAGAGGCCTCAGCAGTGGCAGCAGCAGCAGAGTCTTTGTTGAATTTCCTCACTGCTTCTCTTGCTTGTCTGGCCAACTTGGCCTGGTGCTTGGCCCATTCATCAGGATCCTCACCGCGCTTGAGGCTGGTGGGATCCGCTTCTTGGCCAGGTGCCAACGGAGATCTTGGGCATGGAGGATTTAGAGCGAATTTCTTCATGTATTTGGGAGTAACATACATGTACTCCCTCCACTCTCTTGCCCATCTCCTCTCAATCCTCTGGATGCACACCTTGCACTGATTTTTGTCCTCTTTTCCAAACTTGGCCTCATCAAGAGTGCAGTAATCAGCATATATGTCATCAGGAATTTCAAAAGCAGTATTGACCTCAGGCCTCTTTCCTCCCTTTTGTGTCTTCTTTCCATCAGCCATTTTCTTCAGATGAGGATTTTGAACAATGGAATTCTCTGAAGATGTATGCAAATTTTCTTCAAGGAACACTGCAAATGAGTTAAGTTGATGAGAACCTAGTGATTCAAAGAATGGACATGTGTACCGTGAATGAGTATAGTTGCGAGGAATTTGGAGAGGTCATATGCGTTCTCAGAAGGTTTTGTAAAATGAACAAGTTTGAGGAATTTGACCAGATGAGTCTTGAATAATTTCACTAAGCGTTCTTTGTCTTAGGTTCCAGAGTTGTACAGATCAAAAATGCACACAATTGAGGAATCTTGAAGAAAAATATAGCTTAGAGAAATGGATCAAGAGCAGATGACATGTGAGGTGTTTATAGTGTGAAGCATTTGAAGAATAAACACCTTTGAAGATTTTGTAGAAATCATTTGAATCAACGAGGGCAGTAAAAGTAGCTTTTAATTTACCATGGACGAAGAACACGACGAACTGGGAAGTGTAGATGTGAAGTTCGTCAGTTCAGATCTTCCACGCCCTAACATGGCCGAGGAAGATAGCTACAGCAGCGGCGGAGTGAAGAAATCCGCGGCCGGCACGAGTACGATGGCGACGAGGTCGAGGCAGTGAAGCTCTTCCTCACCGGCGATGATGAAGTAGCGGCGGTGCCAGGGTTTGGAAAGCTCGAGCTGGAGTGAGGTCGAGAGGAGTAAAAGAGAAGTGAGGAAGGGGAGGGGTATATATAGCCACGGTGAAAAACTGTTCGCCCAAAGAATTAGGACGAACGTGCCCCTGACCCTTCTCATTCGATTGACATGTGTCACCCACATACTGAAAAGTGGAGATCGTGTGAGATCGTGGGTGAATATATAAGTGTTTTCGTGGGATGCGGAACAGTTTGAGCGGCAAAACAGTAATTTTGGATAAGATAAGTTAAAAGTTCCGTTCGCAAATTCTTCAGCTGACAAGGACATAGTGAAGATTTTGAACGAGTTTCAAATAGAACGCACATGAAGAATTTGTGAATAGATTTGGTTGAGTATAACATAGAGGGGGAAGGGTCCGATCACATTCACTTAGCAGAAAAAGCAACTTCAAGAAATAGCAATAAGTGAATGTGTAGAGGACATAAACTCATATATATATATATATATATATATATATATATATATATATATATATATATATATGTGTGTGTGTGTGTGTGTGTGTGTGTGTGTGTGTGCGTGTGTGTGTGTGTGTGTGTATGTATGTATGTATGTATGTATAGCCAATGAAGAAAGACGATGGAAGAAGTGAAGACAATGCAAAGTTGAAGAATATGAACAACTGGGGAATTTCAAACTTGAGGAAAAACTCAAATTGAAGATTTTCAACTTTTGGTGGTGGCGAGACCCACCGTATAAGAATGATGATTTCAGACGCCGCGTACAATTTGTCGTAGGGCTCTGAGAATCAAATTCTTCGTTAATTTCTTCACACTTAGAGTGTTATTCTTCATTGATTGAAGAAAAACGTTTCTTCATGTGTTGCACATCTAAGTCATCAATTTTGCATAAGTGTTAGGATGAGTGTCCTTTTCAAAGAACATTCGAAGATTCTAAGATATTTAGCTCACACCGCAACTTGCTAAATCTCTTCTCATCCAAGGGCTTAGTGAAGATATCGGCTAGCTGTTCTTCAGTCTTCACATGCTCAATACAAATGTCGCCCTTCAACACATGATCACGAAGAAAATGATGACGAATCTGAATGTGCTTTGTCTTCGAGTGCTGAACTGGGTTGTGAGCAATCTTGATGGCACTCTCATTGTCACAGAAGAGAGGCATATTCTTCACGTTGACGCCATAGTCCTTGAGAGTTTGCTTCATCCACAGCAATTGAGCACAGCAAGAACGAGCAGCAATGTACTCAGCTTCAGCAGTAGAAAGTGATATGAAGTTCTGTTTCTTCGAGGACCAACAGACCAAATATCTTCCGAGGAAATGACATGTGCCAGATGTTGACTTGCGGTCCACACGGTCACCAGCATAGTCAGAGTCTGAATATCCAATGAGATCAAAAGCCGAGCTCTTGGGGTACCATAATCCAAGTGTTGGTGTGTGAGCTAGATATCGAAGAATATGCTTCACAGTCTTATGGTGTGATTCCTTCGGAGTAGCTTGAAATCGGGCACACATGCAAACACTAAGCATAATATCTAGCCTAGATGCACATAAGTACAGTAAAGAACCAATCATGGAGCAGTATACCTTTTGATCGAAGTCAATACCATTTTCATCAGTGCATAGATGGCCATTTGTTGGCATTGGAATTGGACCCCTTTGCAATCTTGCATGCCGAATTTCCTCAGAACATCCTTGAGGTATTTCTCCTGAGATATGAATATGCCATTGCGCTATTGACGAATTTGAAGACCTAAGAAGAATTTCAATTCTCCCATCATAGACATTTGATATTCTTCACTCATCATATAGGCAAATTCATCACTATAACGTTGGTCAGTACAGCCAAAGATAATATCATCAACATATATTTGGCACACAAACAGTTCACCATCATAAGACTTAGTGAAAAGAGTAGGATCAAGTGAACCGAGTTTGAAGCCTTTCTTCATGAGGAATTCCTTCAAAGTATCATACCACGCCCGAGGGGCCTGTTTGAGGCCATATTGAGTCTGAAGACTTTGTCAGGATTCTTTGGATCTTCAAAACCTGGGGGTTGAGCAACATATACTTCTCCCTCAAGCTTACCATTGAGGAATGCACTTTTCACATCCATTTGATATAGAGTGATATCATGATGGTTAGCATAAGCAAATAATATGCGAATAGCCTCAAGTCTAGCAACAGGTGCAAAAGTTTCATCCAAATCAATTCCTTCAACCTGTGTGTAGCCTTGAGCTACAAGTCGTGCCTTATTCCTCACCACAAGGCCATTTTCATCTTGCTTGTTGCGGTAGATCCACTTTGTGCCAATGATATTGTGCTTGGGAGGATCTGGGCGTTTGACCAGTTCCCAGACGTTGGTGAGATCGAACTGATGTAATTCTTCTTGCATGGCTTGAATCCACTCAGGCTCCAAAAATGCTTCATCTACCTTAGTGGTCTGTGTGATAAAGACAAAAGCAAAGTTCCCACAAAAGTTAGATAAATGTGAAGCTCTTGAGCGTGTGAGATGACCTAGTGCTTCAAGTCATTGATGATCTTCTCAATTTGCACTTCTTTTGCAACGCGAGGATGAGCTGGTTGTCATCGAGGAATTTGATCAGCATTTTCTTCAGCACCATTTTCTTTAGGTGCCTTAGCTCGACGATCTTCACGTTCTGGAATGAATTCTTCAGCAGATTCTTCGGTAGGAATGACATCCTCAGTAGCCTTGAACTTGATTGTCTCCTTAAGTGATGGTTCGTCTATCACAGAAGGTAGGTGCTCTCTTTGCGAGCCATTAGTTTCATCGAACCGCACATCTACAGTTTCAACAACCTTGTGAAGAATGTTGTTGAAGACCCTGTAGGTGTGCGAGTCCTTTCCGTAACCAAGCATAAAACCTTCATGTGCTTTCGGTGCAAATTTTGAGTTGTGATGAGGATCTCTAATCCAACATTTAGCACCGAAGACTTTGAAATACCTCACATTGGGTTTCTTGTCAGTGAGGAGTTCATAGGCACTCTTCTTGAAGAATTTGTGAAGATATACTTTGTTGATGATGTGGCACGTAGTATCAATTGCATCAATCCAGAAACGACGAGGCATTTTGTATTCATCAAGCATAGTGTGAGCCATCTCAACGAGAGTCATGTTCTTGCGCTCCACGACGCCATTCTGCTGAGGAGTATAAGGAGCAGATAACTCATGAGTAATACCAAGTTCATGAAGATAGTCATCAAGACCAGAATTCTTGAACTCAGTTCCATTGTCACTTCTGATGTGCTTGATCTTCACACCAAAGTTGGTTGAAGCCCTCCAGGAAAACCGTTTGAAGACTTCCTGCACTTGATGTTTGTAAGTAACAATGTGTACCCATGTGTAACGGGAGTAATCATCAACAATAACAAAGCCATATAGAGATGCATCATTTGTAACTGCAGAATAATGGTTAGGACCGAAGAGATCCATGTGAAGAAATTCAAATGGGCGAGTGGTAGTCATGATAGTCTTCACTGGATGCTTGGCCTTGGTCATCTTTCCAACTTCATGGGCACCGCATAAGTGATCCTTGAGGAATTTGACATTCTCGATGCCAATGACATGCTTCTTCTTTGCAAGCGTGTTCAAATTCCTCATGCCTACATGACCAAGTCGTCGATGCCATAGCCAGCGTTCTCAAGCTTTTGCAAGTAGGCATACGGCTGGTTGTGGTCCTGTAGAGAAATCAACAATGTACAAGTCTCCTCTCCTAAAGCCTTCGAAGACTTTGGAATTGTCATCTTCCATGATCACAACACATCGATACTTGCCAAAGACAACTACCATATCAAGATCGCAAAGCATTGAGACAGACATGAGGTTGTATTCTAAGGACTCAACAAGCATGACTTTGTCCATGTGTCGATCCTTTGAGATCGCAACCTTACCTAGACCCAATAGCTGACTTTTGCCTTTATCAGCGAAGATGATATGCTTCAGATGCGATGGAGATAAGGGAGCATCCATCAATAGATTCTTGTCACCAGTCATGTGATTTGTACATCCACTATCGAGGACCCACTCAGTGGCTTTGGGTTGATCATCCTGCAGATGAATTAGTGCAGCTTACAAACTCATATACTTCATTAGTGAAGAATATGACATCAATTCATCAGATCAATTTCATCAAGCAGTAGAACAGATAAAGTAGTATGAGGACGTGAGAAATGAGAGTTCATTTCTTCAATGATTAGCCTGCGTCCTTTCAGGCAATTTTCAGGTCTCCAGCAAATTCTTCAGACGTTTTAGCTCATCTGGAGACCTGGCCCTGCATAAGAGATTAGTTCTTTTTCTTCACCACCCACATCTGAAGGGGTGGAAAAGAGTTCATCACTCTGCGAGCTTCATATGAGAAAGGAGGCATAGAAGCCAGTCCAGTTTGTTTCACATAAGAGGAGTTAGGATAAGCATATGAATAAGCAGAGAAATTCTTCGAGGACTTATGAACATAATGGTTAGAAGAATAATGCTCATATTCATAGCCCTTAGCTCTTCCCTACTAAACAGAAGTGTTAGCGCGATGATGATCATATGAGGACTTTGATCCTTTTGAGGAATTGGATCCACGTGAGGAATTTGGTCTGTATGAGGACTTGGATCCATATGAAGAATTTGGTCCATATGAAGAATTTGATCTGGGGTTCCTATTCTTCACAGGTGGTGTCATGAGGACATACACCTGAAGACTTTCAAGGCATATTTTGGGAACCCAGATTTTCTTCATAGGGGAACCATTCCTGCAGTTAGTACCAACATATCTAGCAAATACTTCACCATTCTGATTTTTGAATAGTTTATAGTTGGAGTCAAATGATTCATCAGAAGAATGAGGAGATTCACAAGTAAAGCCAGATAAATTGGATGGATCAACTGGAGGTCCCTTTGCAGCAACCCATGAGGTTTTGGGATACTGCTCAGGCTTCCAATATGTACCATCAGCATTGAGTTTCCTCTCAAAGGCAATACCCTCTTTCCTAGGGTTCCTGCTGAGGATCTGCTTTTTAAGCACATCACAAAGAGTCTGATGCCCTTTGAGGCTTTTGTACATGCATGTCATGTACAATTCCTTCAGCCCTGCATCATCAGTGATACTAGCAATGTCCTCAGATGAGGAATTAGTGATAGCAGAGGCAGGTGAAGAATTTGTAACATTAGAAGCATTTGAACATTCAGGTGAAGAATTAGCAGATTCACGTTCAATGCACTTCAAACATGGACGAACAAATTCTTTCTGAGCAGCGCTGATTTGTTGAGCTAGCAATGAATCGCGCTCCTTCTGAAGATCTTCATAACTCACTCTTAACTTCTCAAGATCTTTCTTTCTTTGAAGAAATTCATAAGAAAGCTTCTCATGATTAGATAAGAGAGTGTTATGATGACCTTGAAGGTTGTCAAACCTAGACTGAAGTCTCTGAAGACTCTCAGCCAAAACTTTCGACTGATCCATTTCTTCACCCAACATATCATCGCTCTTATTTAGCATGTATTGAACTTTTTTCAAAGCTCTTTGTTGTTTAGTGGCAAGGGAAGCAAGTTTGACATAACTAGGTCCAAATTCATCACCAGATTCATCATCACTAGGCTCGAATAGGTAACATTCAGTTACCTTAGCACTTTTTGCCATAAGGCATGATGAAGAGGACGATGATTCTGGTTCAAATGCCATCGCTTTGAGAGATTCCTTGAAATCCTCAAACCAAGGATCATGACGAGTTTGATGACCTTCATAGACCTCAGAGAGATGGTCCCAGATAAGCTTCGCATGATCGAGATGCATGATGTTCCTGAACTGATTTTGAGACAGACAGGAGTAGATGACGTCCTTCACCGTGAGATTGAGAAGAGTGTACTTGCGAATGTCATCAGCTTCCGCCATCTTGCACAGATTGGTCAGACCAATCTCATTGACGGTCCACAACTCGTTGTTCATTGCCATGAGGCACTTCTTCATCATAGCCTTCCACTTGGGATACTCATGACCGTCAAAGATGCAGCAGAACACAGTCTTCATTCCTGTGGTCGACATAACTAAAAACTCCAGGCGGTTAAACCAAAATCACACAGAACAAGGGAGTACCTTGCTCTGATACCAATTGAAAGTGCGTTATATCGACTAGAGGGGGGGTGAATAGGCGATTTTTAAGAATTCTTCACTGAAGAATTTGTGGGTGAGGAAATTCCATAGCGGAGGACTACTAGCAGCGGAATAAGTACTCAAAAGTAAACATAACAGAACACAAGCATAGTCATCATGATGAAATGAAGACAAGCACAGAGTACACATAGCGTAATCACAGGATAGCACAGGATGAAGACAAATAGACTGAAGAAATTGAACTGAGGAAATTGAGAAAGTCTTCAGTCAAAGTCTTCAAACACAATTATGAACAAGTGCACAACACAGTAATGAGGAAATGAAAGAGTTGAGGAAATAGAACCAGTAAGCTTGGGGAAGACAATGATTTGGTAGACCAGTTCCAACTGCTGTCTCAGTTGTACATCTGGTTGGAGTGGCTAGGTATTTAAACCTGAGGACACACAGTCCCGGACACACAGTCCTCACCGTATTCTCCTTGAGCTAAGGTCACACAGACCTCGCCCAATCACTCGTGGTAAGTCTTCAGGTGACTTCCAAACCTTCACAAACTCGGTCACTAGGCGATCCACAATTCCTCTTAGATGCTCTAGACCATGACACCTAACCGTCTGGAAGAAGCACAGTCTTCAAAGGTAACAAGCGTCGAATCCACATGGGATCAATCTCTTCAGTGATGCTCAATCACTTTGGGTTTGTAGGTGTTTGGGTTTGGGTTTTCCTCACTTGATTATTTTCGCTCAAAGTCCTTGGAGGATGGGATGCTCTCAAATGACAAGTGTCGGTTTCTCTCGGAGCAGCCAACCAGCTAGTGGTTGTAGGGGGCGGCTATTTATAGCCTAGGGAGCAGCCCGACATGATAAGACATAAAGGCCCTTCAATGTTATGAACGTTAGGTGGGTAGATATTTTGGGACAGCTGGCGCATAGCACAACAACGGTCGGATATTTGAGGCTCAAATTCCTCAGGGCTATCATGTTCCTCACTATGTAGGCAATCCGCACTGGCGAATTCCTAACTCCTCAGTTAGAAAAAATTCCTCAGAGACCAGAAGAACTTCGTCTCAGTCACTGAAGAATATGATTGAACTGTATGAGATTTCCAATGGCTTCACTCGAAGGGATTGGTAGGTGTAGGATTTTGAGTTGAGCATCACATGGAAATTTTTCCTTAGTATTTCCTCGACCCCCTTTAACAGTACGATGTTTCCTATGACTCAAGAAAGAGAAAATGAAACTACGAAAACAAAAGTCTTCACGTTTCATGTTCCTCGAATGAATACCAAGTCTTCAAGGTCACACCAATTTCATCACTTTCAAAGTCTTCAGAAAGTCTTCAGAAATCCAAAGTCTTTAGTCGAAGAACTTCATTTTTAGGGGTCGACTTTCTCTGTAAATATCAAACTTTTCATAGACTTATGGACCTGTGTACACTCATAAACACATTAGTCCCTCAACCTATAAGTCTTCAATACACCAAAATCACTAAGGGGCACTAGATGCACTTACACTAGACAACGTTGTGTTCAAAAAAAGTAACTAGACAACGTTACCTACCGTGTCGAGCACGGTTCAATTCCCTCGGTCGCCGCTCGCCAAGGTCACCCGTCAACTGCATTGCCTAGTAGTAGTACTACTACTACACCAGGATGAGCACAGAATTGAGACCGTTTGTTCGTGCCTAGTACTTCAGATAATATATCAGGCAATGCACTGGTACGGAGGGATTATCCTTTTGCTCTGCATATATAACTTGTCTA
This sequence comes from Aegilops longissima, assembly GCA_021605205.1. Taxonomy (NCBI): domain Eukaryota; kingdom Viridiplantae; phylum Streptophyta; class Magnoliopsida; order Poales; family Poaceae; genus Aegilops; species Aegilops longissima. The sequence continues at coordinate 527,743,222 of CM038678.1, read as the reverse complement.
AAGTCTAACTAAGCAAAATATTTGACCAAATCCTTTCTTAAGAAATACAACAGGACAAATGTATGGCTTGAAAATTCATTACATGATGCATGTTATGATATTGTTTCGAATCCTGGATCTTAATTTTCAGAAAATCCAAAAGTGACCATAAATTCTTGAAACTGAGCATGCTCATGTGATATCGCACAAATATTACTTCGTAATTTTTTCTTCAATTTGAGACAAGCTGCTTATGACAAGTTGCACAAATGAAGAGCCAAGGTATTTTGGAACAAAGACATGTCATGTTAAGGCGAACACTTTCACTATTGAAACCATGGGCGTTTACGTGCCACCACGAGTCCCGCTTCTCATCGACAGGTGCCGTCCGAGCAAGCATGTGAGTCGGCGGGAGGCGTGCGAGCAGACCGCTGCGCCGGGCCGACAGGAGGCGTCTTGAGCATACCATCTGTGAGCTCACCGGAGGCGAGCCCTTTGACCAGACTCCGCCGCCCACCTTCGTCCCAAGTGCTCCCACTTTTAATGTCGCCGGCGCCGCAGTTTAAAATCAACCCCGCACTACCCTGGTATCGCTACAATCTTCTCTCTTCCTCTCCGATTCTCCTGTCGTCTATCTCCAACCAGCCTGACCTAAACGTACGCCATGCCGCATCACAATGGTCTGCCCTTAGTCTTCCAGTTTCCTGAGGAAGACACTGATACGTCTCCGTCGTGTCTATAATTTTTAATTGTTCCATGCCAATATTCTACAACTTTCATGTACTTTTTGGCAACTTTTTATACTATTTTTGGGACTAACATATTGATCCAATGCCCAGTGCCAGTTCCTGTCTGTTGCATGTTTTTGGTTTCGCAGAATATCCATATCGAACAGAGTCCAAACGGGATAAAAGACGGACGGAGCTTATTTTTGGAATATTTGGAAAATATGGGAAAAAGATCAAAGTGAAACGGTGTCCGAGGTGGCCACGAGGCAGGGGCCCACGCCCGTACCAGGAGGGCGCGCCCCCCACCCTCGTGGGCCACCCGTAAGGCGGTTGATGCCCTTCTTCGGCCGCAAGAAAGCTATTTTTTGGAAAAAAATCACGGCGAAGGTTTCAGTCCAATCAGAGTTACGGATCTCCGGATATAAAAGAAATGGTGAAAAGGCAGCAGAACAGAACGCAGAAACAGAGAGAGACAGAGAGACATATCCAATCTCGGTCGCCATGGAGACCATGGACCAGAGGGGAAACCCTTCTCCCATCTAGGGAGAAGGTCAAGGAAGAAGAAGAAGGAGGGGGGCTTTCTCCCCTCGCTTCTGGTGGCGCCCGAGTGCCACCGGGGGCCATCATTAGCACCGTCATCTTCACCAACAACTTCACCGCCATCATCACCAACTCTTCCCCCCTCTATGCAGCGGTGTAACCTCTCTCTTACCCGTTGTAGTCTCTACTTAAACATGGCGCTCAACGCTATATATTATTTCCCAATGATGTATAGTTATCCTATGATGTTTGAGTAGATCCATTTTGTCCTATGGGTTAATTGATGATCGTGATTTGTTTGAGTTGCATGTTTTATTATTGGTGCTGTCCTATGGTGCTCTCCGTGTCGCGCAAGCGTGAGGGATCCCCGCTGTAGGGTTTGCAATATGTTCATGATTTGCTTATGGTGGGTGGCGTGAGTGACAGAAGCACATACCCGAGTAAGTAGGTTGTTTGTGTATGGGATAAAGAGGACTTGATACTTTAATGCTATGGTTGGGTTTTACCTTAATGAATCTTTAGTAGTTGCGGATGCTTGCTAGAGTTCCAATCATAAGTGCATATGATCCAAGTAGAGAAAGTATGTTAGCTTATGCCTCTCCCTCAAATAAAATTGCAATAATGATTACCGGTCTAGTTATCGATTGCCTAGGGACAAATAACTTTCTCATGACAACAAGCTCTTTACTAAAACTAATTTAGTTGTGTCTTTATCTAACGGCCCCTAGATTTTATTTTCGTGCTCTTTATTTTCTTGCAAGCCTATCCAAAAACACCCACAAAGTACTTCCAGTTTCATACTTGTTCTAGGTAAAGCGAATGTCAAGCGTGCGTAGAGTTGTATCAGTGAACGATAGAACTTGAGGGAATATTTGTTCTACCTTTAGCTCCTCGTTGGGTTCGACACTCTTACTTATCAAAAACTGTTGCGAATCCCTATACTTGTGGGTTATCAGACACCCAGCCGGAGTCTCAAGAACATAAGGCGCTTTGGGACAAGCTTGAACTGGCCTTGCGGGAAGGCGCCACGCCTGTCCCCGCTCCCGTTCCGGCGCCCGGCGCCCCGACTGCGCCAGCGCCCATCCCCGTGGCATTGATGGGCTGGGAGCCACACATTGTCGCCGAGCTTGATGCCACGGGGTTCCACGAGGTCCCCGCCGACTTTCACACGCCCGTGCACCTGCCAGCGCCAGCGCTTCTGCTGCGTGCGACGCACGTCTGCCGATGCCGTGCACTGCCAACGCATGCGCCTCGCGTGCTGCCGCGTGCGTGCCGTGCGGTGCCGTGCACAGAATGTCTCCGCCGCGCCGTTGACGGCGCCGTCCCCCACGCTGGTGCCGGTGCCCCCTCGGCGGCATGGATGGCCGCCGTCGACCGCTTCCTTGCACCAACACCAGTCGCCTCCTCCTGCCAGTTGACTCGCTCCTGGAGACCGAAGTCTAGAACATTGTGGCCTTCCTTGAAGCTAGGGCCAATGTCCACGAGTACGCCAACAATGGCGCAAGACGCCGCCGTCGCCGTCGGTCAGTGGCCCGACGACACAAAGAGCACGGCAAAGGAGCCGCTTCCCACTGCAAGGCGCCCCCGCCACCGCCGCGTAATCTAAATTTGCCATGAAAAACGTTCGGATTGCCATGCTTAAAATCCGAAGGTTTATCATTTCCGTTTATTTTAGATCGATCATCGTATAATTTAAAGTTGGAGTCATACTGAACGAAATCTATGGTTTGATCGATTGAATGTTCTGCTAGAGCTGTATCAAATTAAATAAAACGTCATCAAGCCACATGTATTCCTTGTCATCAACGACCTAGACTGCTTCAATGTCGAGCGCTCAACCCGTTTAACGTGCAGCTAATTTCATGCCAAAAATAGTGCTAATCACATAATAACACACAAATAATGTCCAACTTAATATCCGCATGCACTTAATATACTTCCAAATTAACGTGCATTGCACGTACACACTGACTAGTGCTGCTAGCACGTGAAACTGGTGCCGTAACTTATAAATGCGTCCAGATATGGTCAACGGCAACATCGCCCGTGAATTCTTCGTGTATGCCCGTGCATCTAAACGCTGAAGGGGAGGAGAGAGAGAGAGCACACATGGAACCCACCAGTAAGTGAAGGCGAATAGTACTAAAACTAATATTACATGTTATCAATTAAATAGGTTGTGGTAATATAAAAACATTATGTGAATAAAGGGAGGTACAACAAACATTGTTGTTTTACGTATGTTGCCTATTGACGTGCGGCTTGAAGTCCCTGGTCGCATGTTCGATCCTCGTCCTTTATTTTCTAATTTGTATATGGGTCCAAATTTGTTTCATGACATGTGGGCCCCTCGGTGTGTAGTTTGTGGCACTTTAATTTGTGGGTCCAAATTTGTTCCATTCCAAGTGGACTATCGGTGTGTAGTTTTGTAACTTATTTGTAATAATTAAAGACAACAACAGAGTTTTTTGCAATAATACCATGGTGGAACGTTGAAGCCGAGAAAGGACGTGCGAGAGAGCGATGACCGAGCTAGAGGGAAATCAACTAGGGGAGTTGTGGGGGTTACAACGGTGTTTCGAGTAGTTGTGGGCCGAATGCTACGAAAATATGGTCTAAACCGACCGGAATAAATGCCTACACAAATTAATCCAAGGTTGGAGTGCCCCTCGCAGTGTAAATAGCTCTGGCTTTGCGAGGGAAGGAGAGGTAGCTTCAATGTGTGGAAGATATGGCGTGAGAAAGCGAGGTCAATCGAGAGACATATAGATAGAGAGACAAAGTGAGTGTGGTCCGACATTCATGGAACAAATATATATGCTCTGGAGAGATATTGTCCGATTGAGCTTTTGGCAAGGGTGAGGGCTGTAAGATAGAGCTTGAGAGATTATCCAGTCACCGACGTGTAGATATATTGTGTGTGTGGGAGGAAGCAAGGTCGATCGATCACATAGGGTCGTCATGCGATCGAAAGAGTGAGACGGGTTGGAGAGAGTGACCTAGATAGACAATGTGCGTGAGAGAGTATACAATGTGAATAAGTCAAATTGGGCTCAAACATGGTGATATATCGTTTTTGTCCGAGAAAGAGCGAGGTCAACCGAGACATACAAAGAGAGAGAGAGAGAGAGAGAGAGAGAGAGAGAGAGAGAGAGAGGGAGAGAGAGAGTGAGCGTGGGCTGCCATGAGCTCGAAAGAGTGGGGGTGACTTCGATGGACTGACCTAGATAGACAATCTTATAGAGTGTGTCGATCGAGGCCTGAACAGGGAGATATATCATTTGTGTGTGAAAGAAAACGAGGTTAAACGAGACTCAGATAAAGAGAGCGAGATTGAGCGAGTGTGGCCCGCCGTGCGGAAGAAAGAGTGAGACAGTCTCGAGGGAGTGACCTAGATAGACAACGTGCGTGCGTGCGCACGAGAGGTTGGGGGCTAAATAGCGCGAGAGTGTGAGAGGGAGAGGGAGAGAGAGAGCTCGGCATGGGGTGCAATGGCGGGTGTGTGAGGTAAATACATTTCGTAACAGAGTGGGAAAAGGGGGTTGTGTAGTTGAGAGAGTTAGAGATCGAAACATGGAGAGAAGTTGGAAACCGATAGCTTCCTAAGGTGGTTAGGAGAGGAAGATTAACCGATACAGGAAGTATGTAGCTTGTGTCTTGGGGGGGCTAAAACAACATTTGAATGTAGATAGTACGAGACTTAATATCGATGTTTCAATTCGGTGTACATTGTAAGATTTGAACTGAGGACCATGCATATGGGTAATTATTTTGAAAATTTGACATTGACTCGATTTGTTGTGCTATTTTGTAGGTCATATGTTTGAATCCATCCAAAAGTTTCCTCAGTACCATGGTGTTCATCATATACATATGAATTTGTATTAAAAAAGTAGCGTGGATACAGTGAAATGCGAAATCCACGTTAGAATTGGAGATCGCTATGTGACACACACTCTAATTCAAATAACTAATTATGTGACACACACTCCAATCCATATTAGCGTGGATACCGTTTCAATTTTTTGTCAAATAACTCCTCATTAATTAATTTATAGTATCTCATTTTGAATGACTAATTATTGCAAGGAAAACACGGGGATGGTAATACATACAGATTCGTTTGCAAATGAAAGAAGATTCGTTTGCATTCTCAAATGTAGGTGCACCAGGATCGTGTCGTGGTGGTCGCGTGTGTCGGACAGACGCGTAGAACCCAGCCACCCACCCCCCCCCCCCCAAAAGGGACAACGACAAAATAAGTTCGCGCTTCCACGTTTCAGATTGAAATATCCTGCGGCCCCAATTCCAGCCCTGCAAAATCTCCCTTCTCCACCATCCCCTTCCGCGCCCAGATTGCTCAAATCCCTAATTCACCGCCAACCCAAGCAAAGTTCGAATCGCCCCTCGTCTCGTCTCTTTCCCCACCTCTGTGCTGGACGACGACGACGAAGACGACGGTCGCGCTTCACCACCACACCCGAGCTACCTCATCTACGCCCTCGTCCACCGCACCGGGTGGTCCACCGACAACGTCGGCCGCCGCAACCAACATGCCTCACAGACACCGACTTCCACCGCATCAGGTGCGCTTCACGGACGTCGTCTCCCAGCTCACCGGGGCTACTTCACCGAGCACATCATCGCGCCTCCGCCCCCCGAGGCCGCTGGGGCTTCACCAATGGTCTCGTCCACCACATCGTAGCGCTTCGCTGCCACTCAAGATCTGCATCCGTGCGTGGCCAGCCAACGCCAGCGCATCACCCTCAACGGCTCTGAAGTGACCCGCACTCTAGCTAGGCGAGCATGCCCAAACGCCGGCCCAAACTAGGTATCCACACATCACTCCCTTCACTGTTCTGACGATGTTTGGATATCCTTTCTTTGCTCTCTTAGCTTACACGCCTATCCAACTCTGACTTTAACTCTTATTTCTTCTGGAGATATCATCCGAAACAAGCAAATCCATTTTTTAGCGAAGCATGACGGCGCTTACGGGATCTGGTACACATCCTCACACCCCAGATAACCTTGTAAGTATATGTCCTCCAGTACAACAACAAGGTCGATTCCTCTTATTTGATCAGCCATTCGCCGTGTCAAAAATGCAGAGGGGGATGCAAGGAGCACAAGACCTGCACATCCAAGCAAGTGGTAACATGGACTTGTACATGGAACATCCCAAGCGCAAGCAGAACTGCAGTGAGCCTGTACAACGAGCTAGCGTAAGTCCCTGCATTTCATTTAATTTGTACTGGCATTCGTGTAGGATTTGTGTGCAGTGGCGGATCCACGAATTCAAGTTACCAGGGGCGAACATTTAACTTAAAAAATACAAAGTCACTTGCACTCGGGAAATCAACATAACTTGAGAAATGTGAAGCTACATGCACTTTGAAAACCAGCTAATGATCCAAAGTAGTTCAGATTATAAACACTAAATGATGCAAGCACCAAAAAACACAAAATGTAACATGGTGTACAAGGACTACAAACATGGTCTGTACCTGCTTGAATTATTTGTTCTCTGGCTGAAAATATCAAAGTGTAATTGCACCTATAACCAGTGCGCAAACTGCATATCAATATATCTATCCTACACAAGCATGCCAATAGTTTCAAGCAACATATTAGAAAAGTATTTATGCTACATTGTCATGATACGGGGACTTTCTGGTACATGGCCTCGACGTTTCCTCAAGCCATGAAAATGCACTATAATTTGCTTGTCATCAATGCCTGCAAATCTCTATGTCTCTCTCAACATAGCAGATCATCATTAGACACTAAATCCTTCAATGGGAGCTTGCAAAATGCTTGCATTAGATGCCTCATTAGACACTATATGTTCATCACCAGGAGCATGTGAAATGTTTGCATCAAATCCTTCATTAGCGATCATTCATTAGACACTTCAGGCTCAAGAACAACATGAGCTTGGATGTTTGCACCGGAAACTTGATTAGATACATCAGATTCAGTCAGTTCAGTATTGATTGGGGGAGTTATAAAATAGGACAATTCAATTTATCCCCCTAACTTGAGCCGCCACCTGGCATTTGCCCCTAATTTTCAGGTATGCTCAAAAATACCTGTAGCGACCTGACCCAAAATCGGTCAAATCTCTGTGTCTGTACCATCCCAAGATCATGCTGGTACTCACAGTACATCGATGAAATAATCAAAGTTCAATCACACCTGAATTTATTACACGATTCTCATATAGAGTCTTTATTACAATAGAATAAATTCGGCCGAAGGCCAACTCATGAGAAATAAACTAGTAAAGCTGCGGAAGCGTAGAAGAAATAGCGAGTCCATCCGACTCCAAAGGGAAATCGCCAAGCGCGGAGCGTAGCCTCACTCCTGATCGGAATAAACCTCTGCAACATAAGACGTTGCACCCATGTAGGTCAGCATTTTGAATATGCTGGCAAGTCATGAAGATAGAACAATAATAAAATTACTAACACTATATGCATTTTGGCTGTGGGGCTCTAAGTTTCATCATATTGCGAAAAGCCAGTTTTTCCCTACTACAGTGGACTTGCTTGCAAATACTACAAAATTGTTGGTAGTTATTGAGATGGTTCCGCCAACCAATGTCTCATTCCCAAATTATTAAGTCATAACCCCCTCAAATTAATTTATTAGTTTTAGTGTTGAGATTTCCGAATACTTCCAAGTTCCAGAGGCTCAAATTGTCCGTAACCGGGGACACGGCTAATCGATTAGATCTTTAACTCTGTAGAGGTTTGCGCACTTTACCCGCAAGAATCATTCCCTCCTTTTAAGTCTTCGCACTTCATGGTGTTTGAAGACGGGATGAATGAAACAGGGTCTTCCGAAGAGTTCTTCTGGCCACTGCCGGTACCCATCCAATCCTACCGTTCTTCTACATCTCGTAGTACCGTCCAGCCAGTGTCACTTCTAGGGTTGACCCAGCCAGAGCCCATAATGGCTTGCGGCTGCACAGGTAAGCTTCCGGTCAATGGGGCATCCATCCGTCTCTTCGTGGCTGGGTGAAGCTTTCCGCAAGATGTCATGGCACTTCTCCATGCATCCCGGCCAACCACTGGGTTCTCCAGGGTGCCCGTCAACCGTCCTCCACCCAGTAGTGAATTTTCGAAGTCCATCTTGATCTTGAAGTTCATGGGGTTGTCATCATCTTGACTCTCACATCTTTCTTATGAACTCACTCAACCAATCCCGTCTACGAGCATAGCAAAATTAAACTACTACGTCCCGGGTCATGGTAACAAGGGGAATTGGTTCATCCTACCACATGATACTACTCAAGAACAATAACTTCAAAATTTCACCTACTGCATGCATGGTGGGGAGGTATACTTCTAATGCAATAAAAATCATAGGTATTGTAAGAACATGATCAATGACTTGCCTTGCTGACGATCTTCGTAAGCTAGGGAATCGTAGTAGCAAGCTTCGCACTCCGGAAACTCTACCGAGACAAACAATAATCACAATAAGCATATAGCACATGATCACTTTCATAACAGCATAGTAATATGAAACACACCAAACAAACGAATCAAAACCCAAAGGAAAAAACTCAAAGAAATCCAACTCAAAGTTTTCCTACTTCAAGCAACAACTAAAAAATAGTTTTACATAACAAAATTTTCTTAACATAACCTAAGCATGAGTTTATGTTAACTTAACAGAAAATAATGCATTAAGCAACTAGGAGCAAAAAGAATCAATTTAAAAGCTATTATAAAACTCCTATTAGGCCTAAAGCAAAATTTTAGTGGAAAAATAAAATAAAAATTTTATTTATTATAAATAAAAGTTCATGCTCTAAAGTGGCAGAAACTAACCTAGAATAATCAATCACATGTGAAAAATAAATTTATTTGCTAATTAAAATAATAGGAAAACAGTAACTAGTTAATTAATTAAGAATAACATGATTCTGCTAGAAACTATTTTTATTAATCCTAAAATGCCCAAATTAATTCCTACGGTTAGGCAATGTCAAAACAAAGTTGGGACAAAAGAATCATTAAAATAATTTTCCTAGCTCATTTTATAGCAGATTTACTATTCTGACTAAATCTAAAATTAAGCAATTGTAAATAATTTTAACATAGCTAATTATATATTCTACAGAAACTATAAGAAATTTTCAAACCAACAAAAAAAGAATCACTTAAAAATATTAAGTAGAATAAAAGATATGAATTTTTCAAATCTGAAACTATTCTGTTAAAACAGAAAACGAAAATAAAAGAAAGACGGGCTAAATGGGCCTAACTAACGCCCTGTGCGTAATATAACTAAACGGGCCCTAGGTTTAAACGAATCGGGCCGGTACAAAATAAAAACCCTAACTAAATAAACCGGACTAAACTAAACCGGGCCGGTTTTATTTAAAAGAACATACCCCTTCGGGGGTTCTATAATCCTAGCCGTAGGGAGTAGATCGGACGGCGGGGGTGAAGTCCGGTGGCTTACCGGAGATCGACGACGGCGGCGGCTCGGGCGGCGAGTGCGTCGGCGTCTCCGGTGGTCGGGGGCGTCGGCGGAGTGGTCCGGCGGGTGCGGTGCGACGAGGGGGTGGGTCTGGTGGAGTTGGGTGAGCTCGGGGAGGGCTAGGGCGTCGGCGGCGAGGTAAATGGCGGCGGCGGCATTCGGGTTACTCCGGCGAGCGCTGCAGCGAGGGAGAGAGGGTCCGTGAGGGGCGAGGGGGAATGGGGTGAGGAGGGGTATATAGGGCGGGGCCTCATCTTGGGCGAGGGGCAATCGGGAGAGATCGAATCCGGATCCTTCGGGATCCGGCAGGCGGGCGCGGGCGAGTGGCGTGGCGAGGGTAGACGACGGTGGGGTCCACCTGTCGGCGACGGCGGGAGCGAGCGGCGCGTCGGGCGACCGAGCGGTACCGTTTGGCTGGGGTGCGGTCGGCTCATTGGCTGGCTCGGCCGTTAATTGGGCTTTCGATTGAGGCCGCTGGGTGGTCGCGCCAGTCTTGGCTGGGCAGTTAGCTGGCCGGCGCCTGGGTATTTTTTTCTTTTTTCCAATTTAATTTTTTTAAAAAAATAAAAACAGAGATATAAAATATAAAATATAAATATTTTATATAGGACATATATATATCAAAATGATCAGGGGAATACCCTATCATTTGAACATTTTTCCAGGGGCAAAATCCAAAGTTTATAAAAAATCATTTTTTCCAAAATTCAAATAAAACTCAAACTTGAATTCAAAACTTTTGGCATTGTTTTCCTCTGATATTTTTGGAGTGTCAAGTTTACTCCTCTCATACTTTTGCTCAAGTATTTATCAGGCATAGTTTTTGAAATGATTCCCACTTGCCAAAGTTTGAATTCAATTCCAAAACTCAAAATCTTCTGAAACTTCAAATGCCACTCAAATTCAAACAGAATGCATAGATGCTTAGCTATAATTGTAAAACATTCCAAATAGGAAATTTGGGATGTTACAATACCCCTCTTCCGTCAAGTCACCTTACAGAAATGCCCTTGCCGTCCGGACAAAGGGGTTTGGCCGTCTGGTGAATAGTAACATGGGGAACAGTAAATTCAAAAAAAATAGCAAAAAAATCTAAAATTTTGTGGGATCGAAGATACTTAAGGGCGCAAGGTGTGTGCAAATTTTCATGTTGTTTGGACATTCCAGGAACTCGTGGGAAAGGAAAATTTTTAATCTGTACACTATGGACAGTAAATTCAAAAAAAATAGCAAGAAAATTTTAAAAAATATGATTATTTTTGGCATCAAAGAGGCTTGGGTGCGCAAGGCGCTTGCAAATTTTTGTGATCAAATGGCATGCGAGGTGCTCTAGCAAAAAAATAGTGCATTTTTCAAAGTTTTTTTCTGTGCCAAATTTTGTTTTTTCTCCACGAGCTCCTACAGTGTCGAAACGCAAAAAAAAATGCATGCACCTTGCGCACCCAGCCTCTTTGATGCCAAAAAATTACATATTTTTTTGAATTTTCTTGCTATTTTTTTGAATTTACTGCTCACAACGTACATTTTAAAGTTTTTCGTTTGACACGAGCTGCTAGAATGTCCAAACTATGCTAAAATTTGCACACGCCTTGCCCCCTTGAGTATCTTCGATCCCACAAAATTTCAGATTTTTTTGATTTTTTTGCTATTTTTTTCGAATTTACTGTTCACCATTTACTATTCACCAGACGGTCAAACCCTTTGACCGACGGAACGCAACCTGTATGGGCATTTCTATAAGGTGACTTGATGGAAGAGGGGTATTTTTTAGCATACCTGAAAATTAGGGGCAAATGCCAGGTGGTGGCTTAAGTTAGGGGGATAAATGGAATTGTCCCTACAAAATAAGTAGAAATTGGTTTCATTTTCTCATAGATTCCCTACATACAAGCAGTTTTACAACACCGTCCGGTTTAACTATTGGCCAGAAATTGAAGAGTTGAATTAGATATAATCAGGGCTGTGATGTACCTGCTCGTTGCGCAAGCTACTCTTGCAAGTTGCGACTGTCCGTTTGCGCAAGCTCGATGCCATGCCCGTGCTGCCGCCGCTGCCTCCCACGCACGCTACACCCAGGGTTGGATCTTCATCTTCTTGTCCTTCCGTTCGCTTGAAGCCCGGCGACCGCCCTCCAACGAGGGCTCGAAGAAGTGTTGTGTCGGTCTGTCCAACGGCGGCTAGGTTAGGAGCGAACCAGACTGGAGGCTGGAGCGGATGAATTGGGATTTTTCCTGCTGTCGATCGATATGGGAGGCGCTCGTTTGGGCCGTGAGCCTGCTATAGGGCCTGCCTTGCACTTATGTTATTGGCCTATCAAATTGAAACATTTTTCTTCATTTTTACATTGCACCTTTCGTGCGTTGGGACGAACAAAACTAGCTTTGGGCCAACTGGATGACTCAAACTAGGTGCACACTTTCGAGCCACCCGAGGCAGCCTCCCATACCAGCCCCTATGGTGGCGTCGCCCCTTTTTGCATGTATGATAGGGGTAGTGAAAAATATTCCAGTGGCGCTTTTGATTTACCCACAGAATGGTTGAATTGCTTGTTTCTATGAACTAAGTTTGCCAATAATGTGAAGGATGCCAGTCTTTTCATCCTATTGTAGATTGCTTAGATCTCAATATGCCAAAAGTAATCGCATGAAATATACAGTAAAAGCCCGCCAGATGTGTGTGGCTACAACTAGTCGACTACACGTCCTCATATAACATATCAAGGACGCACCATCTTACCAGATTAACCATTCGACTTACCAATGCGGTGTGGGAAGAAAGAAGTATTGGGATCTGCGTATCCGGGCAATTGATGCCATGGACTCCTTCGTACAACCTTGTAAGCGAAAAAGAAGTTGCAGTGTGCCTGTACAAAGAACTAGCGTAAGTCCAGTTACCTGCTTCTCAGAATTTTAGTTAGACACTTATTGCAAAATTGTTAAATTACGTTGCTTGGCTTAATTTAGTTTGCTACTAATTACATAATGCCACAACCTGTTAATCCTATTATAGACTGCACGTATCTATGTGTTTGATACTTACTGTTAAGAATTACCTGTTTGCCTGAACTTAAATAGCTATTTGTTTGTTTAACTGCTTTGCTGCTGCAACAACGGGTTACAATGATGTTAATAACTAGTTTTCAGCATCGAATTGAAACTCTTTAATTCCTTGTTTGTTTAACTGGTTTGCTGTTACAACTCCCACTTGAGATGTTTTGCTAACTTCAACTTTTCTGAATCCAATCGGAACTTTAATGACAAAACAGGTTAGCCCAAGATCAAAGAGCAAGGTCCCCATGGATGTTGTATTATCCCACAGCAGTGGCACCGGCCCAATCGTGCATTATGAATTGCCAACTACTGATGCTCTAGAGGCTAAACTAGTGGTAGAAAGAGATTCTGCTTCTGCATTTAGAGATGAAGTTCACATGTTGAGGAAGCAAACAGCACAATCAGTAGCAGTACTCAAGACAACCATTAAATATTTGGTGGATTTCAAAACGAAGCAAGCTGAGACTGACCACTTAAGGTCCTGAAGGAAAAAAGGAAATTAAATTCCCACTTGGTAAATCATAGGTGAAATGTTCTTTCCATCGTTTAATAACCTTTGTGTTGTTTGTTCATGTAATCAATCAAACCATTTGTTTTAGAGATCATGTAATAATTGTTTTTTGTTTTTTGGTTAATAATTTTATTTGAGCACAAGTCTGTATTAATTGATAAGACTCGGAGACATTTCATTTTCATTGTCGTGCCAAACCTACAAATATGCCAATCGGGCTGAATGTGCATTCAGCAATAATAGTAGTATAGATGGACCATAAGTGGCACGCATCGGAAAGAGCCAAGATGTTGTAGTAGCTTGGCTAAAAAAAGGATGATGTTGTAGCAAAGAAAAGTACAGCGGCCTAGCTTATGTATGTTAGTTGATATTATTGATCCATATACTTTATAAGTGTTTATATGTCTGTTAGTTCTGTACATTCTTGGTTGATTCACTCGGTATTTGAATCTTGATACATCGCTTGTGTACATATCTAAATGGGAGTACACATTATGCTGCGTGTGACATTTGAGTTGGACATGAAGTGTTCCAAATATTCGAATTCACCTTAAACTTGATTCTAGCTTCTGAATTTGAGTATCGGCATTTGTAAACCATATTCATATATGACAGTGGAATACATCATTGTTGTCCTTTTGAAGATATGTAAAAACACATAGAATGATTTATAAAGATTCATATAGGAATACAAAATGGATTCAAATTTAGTTGCCAGGGTAAACGTGGATGGTTATTGTCCCAAAATTCAAAAGAAGCGGCAAAATGTCCACTCCCACGTTGGCTACCCGAAGCCAAGTGTTTGGGAGATGGAAATTACTGTCTACCCATTACTGGACGATTCGTCGGCCCGATTTCCACTGCTCTAAATAGGGGTAGGATAGTAACTTCAATAAGACGTGACACGACCTCTGAGCCCATTCCGACACGGTGGGCGCCAAACATGGGAGGCAAAACACATTTGATTCAAGCCCGTCCGAAAGACCTCTGTTTCTCCCTCCATTTCCCCATTCATACACGGTGGGTGGCAAAACAAACTCGACTCGGCCGAAATCGATGTAGGCAAATATTTTCAATAGGGGCAGGTTTGTAGCTTCACTCAGACGTGACACAACCGCCCTACCTGTCAGCCCCGTTCATACACCATGGGTGCCAACCATGGGCGCCAACCACCCTCTCCTCGCCCGAAATCGCTCTAGGCAAATATTGGCGAGATGCGAGATTACCGTCGTATCCTCAACCGACGAGACGTCCAAATTTTAAATGGGGGCTAAGTTCGTAACTTTCCCATATTTCGCACAAAGCGTCCCAAAACATGGTTCCCGTACCTCTCCTCCATTTTCCCATTCATACACCGTCCGCGCTAGAACACCATCCTCACACCAGCCTCCATCCGCCACCCCATCCATCATCGCCGTCCTCCACCACATCCATCGCCACCGTCCTCCACCATGCCAGAGCGCCTACCAAGATCGCATCGTCCACTGCTAGAGATGGACGTTTCTCATCCACGGCGACGGACCAGGAGCCTTGCATCACGTCCTCTCGCTTCCTCGGCGCCGCCGTCCTCTTTGTCGGGGCCACTCACACGACCTTCTCTTCCACCGCAACGGGACTTATCCCCCGATGCACCCGTCTACTGTCACAGATCTGCTTCAACGCCACCGACAGCCATCGCACCCCCGATGCATACACAGTGCCGCAAGAGAGGTGGTACTTCATATCTCCTCAACTTTTTGATCTCAACCAGAAAATAGATCTTAACTTGGTTACTCTACTTTCTTTTCAGCTCTTAGAATTTAGTTCTTAGTTCAAAGCAAACAATGGCAGCTAAATAACATTTCTCCGGTTTCCCCCTTTTATGATCACTATACGATCAGAATACGTGCTTCGTGTCATAATAGCACTGCTCGACCCATCAAGCTAAACAAGCTTAATTGTTCAAATACGAATCTAATATTATTAAAACATATTCGTTTAATTGGTCAGCTAAATGTTCCTAAATTAGTTTCCAAAATGCATGTTCGCCGCTCAGGTGTGTATCTCTACAGGGTGTCCACGGTGGGCCGGCCCACCCTGGAATTTTGGGTCGTCCCAGGCCCCAATTCCCCTCTGTTCTGCTGCGCGCTTCCGATCTCTACTCGCCCCCAGCCGCCTGCCTCGCCGGTGACTTGCCGTCCCCGGACGGCATGATTCTAGGAGGAGACGCCGGACTAACAGGAGGTCAGGAGCCGCTCGCCCAACAGCGTCGCCGCTGCCCGGGCACGCCGTCGTGCCTACCTTCCCAGCCCGTTCAGGGCTCAGGCGTGCAGCACCCACTAAGCCAACCCGATTTATCCTGAGATAAGTCCTCAACACTCAGCAGCCACTCTTCATCACCCATTTTCTAATTGATTCATTACTCATTAGGCAGGACTGTCATTAGGGTTTGTTGTGTGCTCAGTGCTACCTACACTTAACGGTTCAGATGTATTTCGGTAATCTTTAGTACCTGTAAAGTTCACAGGGTTTTCAAAATTCCAGCCCTAGGAACAGACACTAGTCATTTTGGATTGTTGGTCGTAGTGACATTGACCCAGATTACTACTGCAAGCCAGGTTTGTTGAAAATTTTACTTGTCTTTCTTACTCATTCGATATAATATCCAATTATTCACGTCGATTAGTTGCAAACAATAAGTGCTAGACAAACTTCTTGATTCAGATTTTGGACGGTCTCTTACTGTAGTTACAATTCTCCATACTTGTCCTAGTGAGCTCACAAGTAAATGATTGATTCACTACATCTATGCTTGCCTTGTCATATTTGTTGTCAATATTCTTTTAGGGTGGACCACCCTGTTTCTAAATACTGCAACCGTAGACACGAGTGAATAGTATTTCTCTATGTGATCTCTTCCATCATGTGTGGGCAACGAACACTACATTGTATAGAAATAAAGTGTCATTTCCAGCTTTTACATAGGCTTCGATCTTTTATAGGGAATACAATCTGCGTACTTGCTTTGTGTCGCACTACCAACACTCCACCCTTGAAGCTAAACATTATGCCACTCATAATTCCTTAGTTTATTTGTTCAAATACCAATTTCATATAATTCTAATGTTCCTACTTCAGTTTTGAAATATGTATGCACTGTTATAGAGACATAAGGGGTTTGTATTTACGTGTGTGTGCGTCAAGTCACGTTAGGTTGGGGCGAACTTTGCATATGCAGGGGTTTATAAGGAGACACTCTTGAGTTGAATCCGCAATGCATTCCATAGATAATCTGACTACTTTTATGTTTTCATGAATCTCAGATTACGAACAGCATCATAATGATTATGAGCTTGCGCATGAAGAGAATAAAGCAGAACAATGCCATGGCTGTCAAACTTGGCATTAAGGGACTGAAATCAAGTCTGGATGCAATGCAATGCAAACGCTCTCCACCTACAGATTCATGCTCATAATATGATCCTAACAGTGATTCTGAGCTAGAGGGAGACCTAAGTCAATGTAGCTCCTTAATGGAGGAGTCAGAGGAAGATGCCCTATCTTATTCACCCATCAAGGTGCTTGCTCTAAGTTTCCAAGGTTATATTTGTCGCACATATCTTGCAACTATTGCTTTGCATTGCTTCTACTTTGTTGAAGTGCCATTAGCTTAGTTTACACATCGTGTATGTCAATATGGCCTGCCTATCCATTTTTAGTACATATTACATCTGTTATCATACCATATTTATCCATTCAAATCTTGTTCTTATGTATCAGACGTTCAAAAGGAAGAGGGCGATTGCTGATCGTGAAGGAGCACAAGCAAAGTATTTGGAAAAGGTAGTGACACATGATAAATCAAATAGCCCATTAGGTGTAGTTGCAATATCACCTGACCCACAAAACACCCCAACTCTAGCAGGCTCTGGCCCTACTACACTGGTCATTTCTGATGCCCCAACTCAGCAGACCCCAACCGCAGCAAACAGTATGATGATGCCAGTTAACATAGCACCAGCTCTACGACGCAAAACCCCCATTCCAGCAAAGAGTACAGCAAATCCAGTTGCCAAATCCCTTTTCGAACCAGAGAGAGCCCCAATTGCAGAAAATAGGACCCTTGTTCCATTTCTTCCCAGTTTAGAAGACAAAGTTATATTCTTGTCAGGAACTTTGTGCGCATCTTTCCTTCATGGAAAGATTATACCGCAGACACAAAACAATTTCCAGTCTTCCTCCGCAACTTACGCATAAGTAATGTACTAATGTTATTCATGGTCATTACTGCATATGTTTCTGCTGATAGAAGACACAAGATTTCATTCTTTTAAATAGGCGAGGACCAAACTGGATTGTGAAGATGAGTAAGGGTTGGTTGCGCTTTTCAAGCACTCGTTAATGAAGTATCGTTCCTACCTGAGGCAAGCGCACTTTGATGGCAAGCCTCTAAACGAAATTTCTGTAAAGTCTCTGGTGCTACATTTATCCAACGGTGACTGGAATAATCTTGTTACACATTGGTCTCGGCTGCAGCGTAAGGTACTATCTATGATATCACATCACAATTTGAACTACATTTCTGCATTTGCCTTAACGTCTCACTTGTACGAAAACTATTAGCAGAAGAACATTCGTTCTCAAGGGACCATAGAATCTCGCAACTATACTACACACTGTTTTGCTCTTGTGAGTACCTCTTGCCCTGTATGACCATACTTACTTTCATAGTTGTTTGATTATGTAGCATCACTGCACATGTTAGTCTTGTTATCGTCCATTTGGTGGACATTATAAGATCTGTATGGACTCTTACATAAATTTAGAATCAACCCAATGCTTTTGAAGAGGTTTAGCTCTGCAGTCCTCTTGTAAGGACTGAACGTCGTCTATGACATTATAAGAACGTTTTGTACAGTACACCAGTGTTCAAAACACTCTTGTATTATGGGAAGAGGGAATGGTTCATTGTGTAGCATTCTGCATCTTATCTCCCTTGCCCACCATTTACTAAAAAAGATCAGATCTATATTTAATCTTACCAAAAAGTAGAATACACAGACAATGCTAGTGCAGAAGTGTAGCCCATTGGTCTTGTCAGTACATTTTCTCCTGTAATGCTTGTACTTCCAGGGATTGGTAGTTGATTATGTAGCATCAATCTGCATCTTATCTTCATTATCCTCTATCCCTTCCAGTATTATCATATCTATAATTACTCTCTACAAAATGTAGAGTACGGGCAATGCTTATGAGGAAGATTCTGTGCTGAAATTCTTGAGTTATCCTTCCCTTGACATGGAGAAGGGCATTATAAAGCCGGTGTTAACTGTTAATGTAAGTCAGTACTTCTAAAGCCTTTATCCTCAACTGCTGTTTAATTTGCTCATACTCCCTATCGTTTACTGCTGTTTAGTTTGCTGTTTCTACCAAAATGCATGTTTGCAAGAACCGTAAGTTCTATGTTTTACTTGTAAAACCAAATTCCTTATTCATACCATGCACATTACTCAATACTCCCTATATGTATGCTTGTTTTTGTGGATCTATAATCGAGTGTATGGTGAAGCAGCCCACGTTTGCACCTTGTCATCTCCTTTTTTATCTTACTGATGTGGCTGATGATATGAACAACATGCCATGCACATTAACCAAAATAGATACAATGATTTTCTTTGCCTTTATCTATGCTTGTTATGTTGACATGGTAATCCAGTAGTGTGGTGAAGCTCCCCGCATTATGAACAATGCCAAATTATGCTATTGATATTTTGAACTTACTCTTTATTTTCTAATTTGAAATTGGATGGAATTGATGACAGACAGCTTATCATCTTTGTTTATACACGCAAAACCTGTCATCTCTCGCTTTGTTTCAGGTAATATGCCCCGATGGCATGCACAAGTCTGCTTTGAAGGCTGTGCGACAAACCCAACATATATTGCAGCAAAGAAGGCAAAACATCTTGAAGATAGCGAGACAACCCCAAAGTCTTGTCTTGATGCGGTGTTCAAGTTACTTGAGACTAGCGATCGACAAGCTCACAGAATTTGTTGTCTGAATCAGTTCGACTTCTTCAGTCCCAAGTTCTAGCAGAAAGGCATTCTACAACTCAACTTTGACTTGAAGTCCTATCTCTAAGAAAGATTGCAGAGAACACCAATGAGAACCTCATCGATAAACAGCTACACCTGGAAGCTATGACCGACATGCTAGGCCGGTCTCACAGCCTTGCTCAACAGCTTGCGCAGCAGTTCCCGCGCAAGGCTAACCTTTCTTGAACTGTCTTGGAAGTGGTCTCGGTTCAGTATTATATTGTTACACTGCAATGGTGCCCAGTTTTTGTAATCTGCTTCTTCGTTGTGCTTTATGATCACTAGTGGCGAACTTCGATGCCCAGTGGATGTAATATACCATAAATCCTTTATTGTATAGTGTAGGTTTATTGTTAGTTACTATGCCGTAATTTCTTTATTGTATAGAGTAGGTTTGTTATTAATTCCTACTAGTTATTGCCATCATTCGCTATCTGAAAAAAAATCAGATGTAGTCGACCGGGCCAAAACATTCGCCTCTAACGGGCCTGGTGTTTAGCGGGCCACAATTGGGCCGACCTGCATCCTTCTTGGGCCCGAATGATTGGGGCCTTCACACTTTGCGCGAGGCCCACAACTTACACCGGCCTATATTTTAGTTGGGCCTTTTGTGGACCCAGCTCTTAGTTTGGCCCAGGTAGCGTTGGGCCTTTAACAGGCTGAATATTGTACTGGCCTGTTACGGCCCAGATGACACCATGGGCCTTTAGCAGGCTGAAATATTGGGCCTCAATTTTGACTAGTCGTCGACGGGCCTTCAGCAGGCTGAAATGTAAGTCGGGCCTTTTTGGGCCCAGTTATATCACGGGCAGTTACCAGGCCAAAACATATCTCAGGCCTTAGTTGGCCCACTGATATCAAGGGCCTTTAAGAGGCCGAAAGCTTAGTACAGACATCAACGGGACGAATTATGCGATAGGCCTTTAACAGGCCTAAAGTCACGTTGGGCTTAACTATTGCCACCTTTATCACGGGCCGTTAGTGGGCCTGATGTCCCGTTGGACCACATATGGCCCATGGGCAACACGGGCCCATTCCCAGGCCGAAAGTCACACCGGGCTGAAATGGGCCCATGTCTACATCGGGCCTCTAACAGGCTGAAAGTCACTGGGCTGTAATTGGGCCCAAATATCCGGCGAACAATTAACAGGCCAGATCTAGCTTCAGGCTGTAAATGGGCCCAAATATTCGGCGAACAATTAACGGGCCAGATCTGGCTTCGGGCCATAAATGGGCCTTTATTAAGCAGGCCATTATTGGGCTGGCCCACT
Organism: Aegilops longissima; assembly: GCA_021605205.1. Lineage (NCBI taxonomy): Eukaryota > Viridiplantae > Streptophyta > Magnoliopsida > Poales > Poaceae > Aegilops > Aegilops longissima. The sequence goes on along the minus strand of CM038678.1, from coordinate 527,722,572 downwards.
AGTACCTGAGTAAGTGTTACGGGCCTTTGACTGGGCCGGCCTTTTTAACCTATATGGGCCTCTGTTGGGCCGTGCCACGTGTCGACGTATCATAGGCGCTTTGGGTCCAATGAGCGGATGACATCTGTCCCAACGGTGAGCCGACACATGTTTCCTCTAGCCAATGATGATTTTACACGTGGAAAATCCCCATTGGTCAGGGCTGTTAACGGGTTATCGGATCCAAAACCGGACCCAATAGCTTAACGGCGTTCCGTTATGGTGGATGCCATGTGTCGGTCACCCTTGACGAAAGCACTTCTGTGACGCGTGATTTATCGTCATGGAAGTGGACACTTCCGTGATGATAATTTTGGTAATGTCATGGAACACTTCTACGACAGCACAGGTATGACTATCTTGATCCTGCCATAAATTTGTCATGGATGTAGATGCATGATAGAAAACGTGGCCTACTGTGACAAAGACGTATCATCACAGAAGTGTATTTTTTTGTAGTGTCTTCAACACCTACATGAAGTCATCATCAACAAAACCCAAGGTTAGTTCATCCCTCTAAGGGGGATATCACATCTAGGGGAAGCTTTACTCTAAGATTTGAGCTAAAGCAACACTAATGATGTGAACACAACAATGCTTTATGTAAAAGTGGTAACCCCACTTATGCTTAAACGATGAGTATGACCTATGATCAAATGTTCTCATTTGACTCCTCGGTCAATATACTTATATATAGATAACCTAGTCATCGCCAATTGCTTGATAGATGCTAGAGTGTATGTGCATGCTTTGTCACATGTTTTATTTGCATCTTATTGTGTGAGCATGTTGGTTGCATAATTTTATCCATTCGAGGACATCCATTTGTTGTTTCGATTGTTTGGTTTTTCTTTTTGCCAAATGGATGGACAAGAATGCCTAAGTACTTCCTCTAGCTAACTATGCCTTTTCTTGTCTCAAACTCTATTCATGCTACATCACAAAGTTTGAACAAGACTTTCGGACCCTCGGGGTGAGGAGCACTCGGAGCAACCGATCCATCAAGGGCTTAACTTCTAAAACCTCTTAATGCTTTTCAGTCAGGCCAACTCATTCCTACTCGGTCTCACCGAAATCATTAAGTTGTCTAGGTTTTATCTCGGTGCAACCAATTAGAACTATTTGGTCACACCGAGTTGCAGCAACTGCAAGCAGTTTTGCATCTCGGTGCCACCGAGTCGTTCCATTCGGTCACAGCGACAACGACTGGGCATTTATACTCCGCGTACCCGTATGGTTGGTAATTACTTCAAACCGCACGAGCTCGCACCCCAGCACTGTCGCCCTGGTCTCCGGATCGTCGCTGTCGTCGCCAGTGACCCTCCACTGCTGGTTTCCACCGTTGTCAACGGAATCCTCACCGCCGTTGTTGCCGTAGCAAATCCGCCGCCAAGTTAGGGTACGGATTTGACCCTTTGTGCTTTCCATTGCTCTGATTATTGCACAAAGTACATTGCCATTGTTCTTCCCACGTATGCGATTAATCTATCCACTGAACGAAATCACTAGTATAGATTTGATGCAAAAACTTAGGGTTAGGTTTCCGCCGAACCCATCTCGGACCGACCGATCTGAGGATCTCGGCCACACCGATTGGCCCTGGCCATTGCACAAGTACAACTCAATCTGACCGAAGTGTACTGATCACTGAGATCGAAATCACTTTCTCTGTGAAATCCTAGCATCTCGGAGTCACCAAACTACGTTTTGGCCTGACCGAAACTGTATGTTTAGACTCTGTTAGTGCTTCGGGGTCACCGAGTTTGTCAAATTGGTAGCTCCAAAATGCTTTCTGCTGAAAACTAAAGTTAAGTTTTTTCTCAATATTTTTGCAAAATAAGTTGTACTTTGTAATGCTCATCTACTCTATCTATACCCAATTATTCATAGTGTCAATTGCAGCTATGTCAGAGGGTAGTGATAGTCAGAACAGGTCTGAAGAGCAGCTCAACCTCAGTGAGGGCACTAGTCCCTCCAGCAGCTCTGATGATGGGAGCGGGAGCACTCCCAGCAATTTGCCTAAGGCAGCTACTATGAAAAGGAAGAAAAGGATATCTGAATCTGAGGATGAAGATTTTGTGATTTAGGAGGAAGTGACCTCCAAGAAGAAGGTACTTGATACGTCTCCAACGTATCTACTTTTTCGAACGCTTTTCCTCTTGTTTTGGACTATAATTTGCATGATTTGAATGAACCTAACCCCGGACTGACGCTGTTTTTAGCAGAACTACCACGGTGTTGTTTTTGTGTAGAAATAAAAGTTATCGGAATGGAACAAGACTTTGCGAGGATTTTTTATACAATAAAAGAGAATTTCTGGAGCCAAGAGCCACCGGAGGGGAGGCACCTGGGTGGGCACAACCCACCAGGGTGCGCGTGCCCTCCCTGGCGCGCCCAAGTGGGATGTCCCCACCTGGTGGCCCCGCAGACCCTGAAACTGACGCTATAAAATCATATTTTTCCAGAAAAAAATCAGGGAGAAAGAATTATCGCGATCCACGAGACGGAGTCACCATCACCTCCTGATCTTCATTGGGATGCCAGATCTGGAGTTCGTTTGGGGCTCCGGAGAGGGGGGTCTTTATTCTTCGTCATCACCAACCCTTCTCCATCGCCAATTTCATGATGCTCCCCACCGGGAGGGAGTAATTCCTTTCTAGGCTCACTGGTCGGTGAGGAGTTGGATGAGATTCATCATGTAATCTAGTTAGTTTTGTTAAGGACTGATTGAGGGAGTCCTAGATTAAGGGGTCCTCGGGCCCCCGGCCTATGCGACGTGGGTCGGACTGATGGGCCATGAAGATACAAGACAGAAGACGACACTCTCATGTCTGGATGGGACTCTCCTTTGCGTGGATGGCAAGCTTGGCGTTCGGATATGAAGATTCCTTCCTCTGTAAACCGACTCTGTACAACCCTAGGCCCCTCCAGTGTCTACATAAACCAGAGGGTTTAGTCCGTAGTGGCAATCGCAATCATACAGGCTAGACATCTAGGGTTTAGCCATTACGATCTCGTGGTAGATCAACTCTTGTAATCCTCATATTCATCAAGATCAATCAAGCAGGAAGTAGGGTATTACCTCCATCAAGAGGGCCCGAACCTGGGTAAAACATCGAGTCCCCCGTCTCCTGTTACCATCGAACTTAGACGCACAGTTCGGGACCCCCTACCCGAGATCTGCCAGTTTTGACACCGACATTGGTGCCATCATTGAGAGTTCTGCTGTGACGTCTAAGACAGGATTGATGGCTCGCCTTGTTATCAAGGATAGTTTCACCTCCGGAAGAGCCCTGGCCTCTGGCCCAACCCTCTGGCTGGGCGGCTTTACCATGACCGCTCGCTCGGCTGTCAAGCCGATGATGACTTCTCAGGTCATCGAAAATCGTCTTCGTGTTGACTCCGAATACTCCAAACGGATGGATCCGGCGGAGTTGTCGTCTTTAAACGAACTCCTGGATCGCATCGCCGCCATGGGGGTCGCAATAGACTATGATCAGATTGGGCTTAAACCCGATATGAGAGAAATCAAATCTCCATCGATCACCCATCAGATAGCGGTCGTAGAGGAGAAAAACAACAACTCTTTCCCTATGTTGAAGACGAGTTGTGTTCGGATTTCCGAGCTCGAAGAGCCGGATACCTGTCTGCGGGACGACGCTCCTGGTCCTCCGAACCTAGAATCGGGCGTCGAGCCTGGAAAATCATTTAGCATCCCGGAGCCCGAACTAATAAGCTCGGAAGTTCTTCAAACTCCGGACTCCAAATTGGGCCAGGGTTCGGATTTAAAGCCACCCACCCTCCACAAGCAATATTCGCCAAGCAATTATTGCCTCCGGATATATGTGACCTCATGTATGTACGACAGCAGACAGTGCATCACTTTTGGGCCAGATTCCTCCTTGTCAAAGACAAGATTAAAGATTGCCACGACAAAGACGTGATTGCAGTATTCTGCAATAATTGCACGGACGAAGGAATCCTCAATACCATCAACCGCCGTAGCGTATTACACTTCGCTGACTTGGCAACCATAGTACAGAAGTACTGCGCAATGGAAAGCGCCTGGAAAACTCAAACAGCTCACCGGGAACCACCGGTATCCACTCAACCCCTCTGGCGGGCAAAAAGGATGCACCCTCGCGGGGCACTGCTACCTCTTGAGCACTGCGTTGGATTTCCCCGAACAGGAAAGGATGATGCAGCAAAGTAGCCTAAGTATTTCCCTCAGTTTTTGAGAACCAAGGTATCAATCCAGTAGGAGGCTACGCGCGAGTCCCTTGTACCTACACAAAGCAAATAACTCCTCGCAACCAACGGGAATAGGGGTTGTCAATCCCTTCACGGTCACTTACGAGAGTGAGATCTGATAGAGATGATAGATAATATTTTTGGTATTTTTGGTATAGAGATGCAAAGTAAAATAAAAGGCAAAGTAAAAAAGCAAAGCAATAATAAAGTTATGGAAGATTATTATGATAAAGATATACCCGGGGACCATAGATTTCACTAGTGGCTTCTCTCAAGAGCATAAGTATTTTACGGTGGGTGAACGAATTACTGTTGAGCAATTGAAAGAATTGCGCATAGTTATGAGAATATCTAGGTATGATCATGTATATAGGCATCACGTCCGAGACAAGTAGACCGACTCCTGCCTGCATCTACTACTATTACTCCACTCATCGACCGCTATCCAGCATGCATCTAGAGTATTAAGTTAAAACAGAGTAATGCCTTAAGCAAGATGACATGATGTAGAGGGATAGTTTCATACAATATGATAAAAACCCCATCTAGTTATCCTCGATGGCAACAATACAATACGTGCCTTGCTGCCCCTACTGTCACTAGGAAAGGACATCGCAAGATTGAACCCAAAGCTAAGCACTTCTCCCATTGCAAGAAAAACCAATCTAGTAGGCCAAACTAAACTGATAATTCGAAGAGACTTGCAAAGATAACCAATCATACATAAAAGAATTCAGAGAAGATTCAAATATTGTTCATAGATAGAGTTGATCATAAAACCACAATTCATCTATCTCAACAAACACACCGCAAAAGAAGATTACATCAAATAGATCTCCACGAGAGAGGGGGAGAACATTGTATTGAGATCCAGAAAGAGAGAAGAAGCCATCTAGCTACTAACTATGGACCCGAAGGTCTGAGGTAAACTACTCACACTTCATCGGAGGGGCTATGATGATGTAGAAGCCCTCCGTGGTAGATGCCCCCTCCGGCGGAGCTCCGGAACAGGCCCAAGATGGGATCTCGTGGGTACAGAAGGTTGCGGCGGAAGAATTAGGTTTTTGGCTCCGTCTCTGATCGTTTGGGGGTACGTAGGTATATATAGGAGGAAGAAGTACGTCGGTGGAGCTTGATACGTCTCCGTCGTATCTATAATTTTTTATTGTTCCATGCCAATATTCTACAACTTTCATATACTTTTTGGCAACTTTTTATACTATTTTTGGGACTAACATATTGATCCAGTGCCCAGTGCCAGTTCCTGTCTGTTGCATGTTTTGGTTTCGCAGAATATCCATATCAAATGGATTCCAAACGGGATAAAAAAGGACGGGGCTTATTTTTCGAATATTTGGAAAATCTGGGAAAAAGATCAACGTGAAACGGTGTCCGAGGTGGCCACGAGGCAGGGGCCCACGCCCGTACCAGGAGGGCGTGCCCCCCACCCTCGTGGGCCACCCGTAAGGCGGTTGATGCCTTTCTTCGGCCGCAAGAAAGCAAATTTTTGGTAAAAAAATCACGGCAAAGGTTTCAGTCCAATCGGAGTTACGGATCTCCGGATATAAAAGAAACAATAAAAGGCAGCAGAATGTAACGCGAAAACAGAGAGAGAGAGAGACAGATCCAATCTCGAGGGGCTCGCCTCCCACGCCATGGAGACCATGGACCAGAGGGGAAACCCTTCTCCCATCTAGGGAGAAGGTCAAGGAAGAAGAATAAGGAGGGGGGCTCTCTCCCCCTCGCTTCTGGTGGCGCCGGAGTGCCACCGGGGGCCATCATCATCAATGTCATCTTCACCAACAACTTCACCGCCATCATCACCAACTCTTCCCCCCTCTATGCAGCGGTGTAACCTCTCTCTTACCCGCTGTAATCTCTACTTTAAACATGGTGCTCAACGATATATATTATTTCCCAATGTTTTATGGCTATCCTGTGATGTTTGAGTAGATTCGTTTTGTCCTATGGGCTATTTGATGATCGTGATTGGTTTGAGTTGCATGTTTTATTATTGGTGCTGTCCTATGGTGCTCTCCGTGTCGCGCAAGCGTGAGGGATTCCCGTTGTAGGGTTTGCAATATTTTCATGATTTGCTTATGGTGGGTGGCGTGAGTGACAGAAGCACAGACCTGAGTAAGTAGGTTGTTTGCGTATGGGATAAAGGGGACTTGATACTTTAATGCTATGGTTGGGTTTTACCTTAATGAATCTTTAGTAGTTGCGGATGCTTGATAGAGTTCCAATCATAAGTGCATATGATCCAAGTAGAGAAAGTATGTTAGCTTATGCCTCTTCCTCAAATAAAATTGCAATAATGATTACCGGTCTAGTTATCGATTGCCTAGGGACAAATAACTTTCTCGTAACAAAAATCTCTCTACTAAAACTAATTTAGTTGTGTCTTTATCTAAACAGCCACTAGTCTTTATTTTCGTGCTCTTTACTTTCTTGCAAGCCTATCCAAAAACACCTACAAAGTACTTCTAGTTTCATACTTGTTTCAGGTAAAGCGAACGTCAAGTGTGCGTAGAGTTGTATCGGTGGTCGATAGAACTTGAGGGAATATTTGTTCTACCTTTAGCTCCTCATTGGGTTCGACACTCTTACTTATCGAAAGAGGCTACAACTGATCCCCTATACTTGTGGGTTATCAAGACCTTTTTATGGCGCCGTTGCCGGGGAGCAATAGCGTGGGGTGAATATTCTCGTGTGTGCTTGTTTGCTTTATCACTAAGTAATTTTTATTTGCTGTTCTTAGTTGTTTTCTATCTTTAGTTATGGGTAGGAAACGCAAAATACCAAAAAATTAGTTGTACCTACTGAACCAATGGTTGAAGAACCACTCAAAATCTATCACACTGCTGAAGCTTATTACTTGGATCATCTTCGATCCCTTTGTGCTCGTGCTGAAACCCCAACTAGCTTAGTTGTGGGCAAATCTTTAGATGAGCATGCCTATTATGTGCGACACCGTATATCTGAAAAAGGGAAACTTTTACTGGATCAAATTCATCGTATGCAATGCTATGCTTGGAATTTATGTTATATGTATGATTTTATTTGTTGTTCTGAAAACCCTAAGAAACACTTTCCCTATCAATGTGAGTTTAGTGATAATGGAATCGTATCTTCGTAGGCTAAGGGTGTTTATAGTTACTATGATGTTCAACAAATTGAAGAATTTGTTGCTTTTAAGGGTGCTTATGAAATTGCTTCTTTGATTGAAAAGTATGATGCTACTCTTTACAAATCTGAAAATTTTGCCATACTTAAATATTGCTATGATAATTATGCTTCTAATGCCTAAGTTAAACCATATATTGAGGACTACTCCGCTGTCCAAGAAGGGACTAATATTTTGCATGAGTCTATGGAAGAAGAAATTGATGAAACTGTGAGCTCATTGGATGAAAAAGATGATGAGGAGAGCGAAGAACAAAAGGAGGAAGAGCGGATTAGCTACCCATGCCCACCTTCTAATGAGAGTAACTCTTCAAGTCATACATTGTTTAATTTCCCTTCGTGCTTACCGAAGGATGATTGCTATGATGATTGTTATGATCGCATTGATGCTCTTGAAATAGCCCTTTTTGATGATGCTTGCTATGCTTGTGGCCAAGATGCCAATATGAATTATGCCTATGGAGATGAACTTGCTATAGTTCCTTATGTTAAACATGAAATTGTTGCTATTGCACCCACGCATGATAGTCCTATTATCTTTTTGAATTCTCCCGGTTATACTATATCGGAGAAGTTTGCTCTTATTAAGGATTATATTGATGGGTTGCCTTTTACCGTTGCACATGATGATTTTGATGAATATAATATGCATGTGCTAGATGCTCCTACTTGCAATTATTATGAGAAAGGAACTATATCTCCACCTCTCTATGTTTCCCACACGATAAAATTGCAAGAAACTGTTTATATTATGCATTGGCCTTTACTATGTGTGCATGAATTGTTCTTTTATGACGTGCCGATGCATAGGAAGAGAGTTAGACTTCGTCATTACATGATATATGTTGCTTTGTGCTCACTACTAAATTACAAATCATTGCTAATTAAAATTGGCTTTGATATACCTTGGGATCCGGGTGGATTCACTACTTGAGCACTATATGCCTAGCTTAATGGCTTTAAAGAAAGCGCTGCCAGGGAGACAACCCGGAAGTTTTAGAGAGTCATTTATTTCTTTTTAGTGCTTTCATATAGTTTATAAACAACAAAAATAAAGAGGGGAACCCAAAACTTTTAATAAAGGAAAGTGAAAGTGAGAAAGACAAGCATTGTTGAAGTGGGAGAGCTCCTTGAACTTTGTTCAAGCTCACGGCAACTTTGTGAATCTTGATTACAGAAACTTTTCAACAAAAATAATTGTCCCCTTGTACAATTCCATTATATTATAAAAATAATGTGCCAAGGTTTGCCTTTAGGATGTTTACAATGCTTGTTGGTTTGTACGGTGTAGGACAGAAACTTTGGCTGTAGTGAGCGATTTTACATTTTCTACTGGAACGTCAAATTGTTCTGATTATTTTTGCACTGTCTTGATGTACGAATTTTTTATTTTTCCTAGTTTTTATAGAATTTTTCAAGTATCATAAGTATGGTGAATGTTCAAATTTCTACAGACTGTTCTGTTTTAGACAGATTCTGTTTTTGATGCATAGTTTGCTTGTTTTGATGAAACAATCGATTTATATCAGTGGATTACGCCATGAAAAAGTTATACTACAGTAGACACAATGCAAAAAAAATATTAATTGGTTTGAAACAGCACTTAGAGTGGTGATTTGCTTTATTATACTAACGGATCTTACCGAGTTTTCTGTTGAAGTTTTGTGTGGATGAAGTGTTCGATGATCGAGAAGGTCTCGATATGAGAAGAAGGAAGAGAGGCAAGAGCTCAAGCTTGGGGATGCCCGAGGCATACCAAGTAAATATTCAAGGAGACTCAAGCGTCTAAGCTTGGGGATGCCCCGGAAGGCATCCCCTCTTTCTTCAACAAGTATCGGTATGTTTTCGGATTCGTTTCGTTCATGCGATATGTGCAATCTTGGAGCGTCTTTTGCATTTAGTTTTCATTTTTCTTTTATGCACCATGCTGGTATGAGATGGTCCTTGGTTGATTTATAGAATGCTCATTGCACTTCACTTATATATTTTGAGTATGGCTTTATAGAATGCTTCATGTGCTTCACTTATATCATTTGAAGTTTGGATTGCCTGTTTCTCTTCACATAGACAACCACCATTTGTAGAATGCTCTTTTTGCTTCACTTATATTTGTTATAGTGTGGGCATATATTTTGTAGAAATAATTAAACTCTCTTGCTTCACTTATATCTATTTAGAGAGATGACAGCAACTGGTCATTCACATGGTTAGTCATAAAATCCTGCATAAAACTTGTAGATCACTGAATATGATATGTTTTATTCCTTGCAATAGTTTTGAAATATAAAGATGGTGATATTAGAGTCATGCTAGTGGGTAGTTGTGGATTTTAGAAATACTTGTGTTGAAGTTTGTGATTCCCGTAGCATGCACGTATGGTGAACCGTTAGGTGATGAAGTCGGGGCATGATTTATTTATTGATTGTCTTCCTTATGAGTGGCGGTCGGGGACGAGCGATGGTCTTTTCCTACCAAGCTATCCCCCTAGGAGCATGCGCGTAGTACTTTGTTTCGATGACTAATAGATTTTTGCATTAAGTATGTGAGTTCTTTATGACTAATGTTGAGTCCATGGATTATACGCACTCTCACCCTTCCATCATTGCTAGCTTCTTTGGTACCGTGCATTTCCATTTCTCACCTCGAGAGTTGGTGAAAACTTCGCCGGTGCATCCAAACCCCGTGATATGATACACTCTGTCACACATAAGCCTCATTATATCTTCCTCAAAACAACCACCATACCTACCTATCATGGCATTTCCATAGCCATTCCGAGATATATTGCCATGCAACTTCCATCATCATCATATACATGACTCGAGCATTCATTGTCATATTGCTTTGCATGATCATAAGATTGCTAGCATGATATTTTTATGGCTTGTCCGTTTTTTTGATATCTTTGCTACGCTAGATCCTTGCACATCCCGGTACACCGCCGGAGGCATTGATATAGAATCATATCTTTGTTCTAGTATCGAGTTATAATATTGAGTTGTAAGTAAATAAAAGTGTGATGATCATCATTATTAGAGCATTGCCCCAGTGAGGATAGGATGATGGAGACTATGATTCCCCCACAAGTCGGGATGAGACTCCGGACTTTACAAAAAAATAAAAGAGGCCAAAGAAGCCCAAATAAAAAAAAGTCCAAAGAAGCCCACCAAAAAATAAAAAGGAAAATAAAAAAAGGAAAATAAAAAAATGAGAGAAAAAGAGAGAAGGGGCAATGTTACTATCCTTTTACCACACTTGTGCTTCAGAGTAGCACCATGATCCTTCATATAGAGAGTCTCTTGAGTTATCACTTTCATATACTAGTGGGAATTTTCATTATAGAACTTGGCTTGTATATTCCGATGATGGGCATCCTCAAATGCCCAAGGTCTTCATGAGCAAGCAAGTTGGATGCACACCCACTTAGTTTCCAGTTTGAGCTTTCATACACTTATAGCTCTTAGTGCATCCGTTGCATGGCAATCCCTACATTGATATCTATTAATGGGCATCTCCATAGCCCGTTGATACGCCTGGTTGATTTGAGACTTTGTCCTTTTTTGTCTTCTCCACATAACCCCCATCATCATATTCTATTCAACCTATAGTGCTATGTCCATGGCTCACGCTCATGTATTGCGTGAAAGTTGAAAAGGTTTGAGAAACGTTAAAAGTATGAAACAATTGCTTGGCTTGTCATCGGGGTTGTGCATGATGTGAATATTTTGTGTGGTGAAGATGGAGCATAGCAAGACTATATGATTTTGTAGGGATGAGCTTTCTTTGGCTATGTTATTTCAATAAGACATAATTGCTTGGTTGGTATGCTTGAAGTATTATTGTTTTTATGTCAAAGGATAGACTATTTCCTTGAATCACTCGTGGCTTAATATTCATGCCATGATTAGGTACATGATCAAGATTATGCTAGGTAGCATTCCACATCAAAAATTATCTTTTTTATCATTTACCTACTCGAGAACGAGTAGGAATTAATCTTGGGGATGATGATACGTCTCCGTCGTATCTATAATTGTTGATTGTTCCATGCCAATATTCTACAACTTTCATATACTTTTTGGCAACTTTTTATACTATTTTGGGACTAACATATTGATCCGATTGCCCAAGGCCGTTCACATGCATTGCATGTTTTGGTTTCGTAGTATATCCATATCAAACAGAGTCCAAATGGGATAAAAACAGATGGAGCTTATTTTTGGAATATTTGGAAAATCTGGGAAAAAGATCAACGTGAAACGGTGTCCAGGTGGCCACGAGGCAGGGGCCCACGCCCGTACCAGGAGGGCGCGCCCCCCACCCTCGTGGGCCACCCGTAAGGTGGTTGATGCCCTTCTTCGGCCGCAAGAAATTATTTTTTGGTAAAAAAATCACGGTGAAGGTTTCAGTCCAATCGGAGTTACGGATCTCCGGATATAAAAGAAACGGCAAGAAGGCAGCAGAACAGAATGCAGAAACAGAGAGAGACAGAGAAACAGATCCAATCTCGGAGGGGCTCTCGCCCCTCCCACGCTATGGAGACCATGGACCAGAGGGGAAACCCATCTCCCATCTAGGGAGAAGGTCAAGGAAGAAGAAGAATGAGGGGGGATCTCTCCCCCTCGCTTCCGGTGGCGCCGGAGTGCCACCGGGGGCCATCATCATCACCGTCATCTTCACCAACAACTTCACCGCCATCATCACCAACTCTTCCCCCCTCTATGTAGCGGTGTAACCTCTCTCTTACCCGCTGTAATCTCTACTTAAACATGGTGCTCAAAGCTATATATTATTTCCCAATGATGTATGGCTATCCTATGATGTTTGAGTAGATTTGTTTTGTCCTATGGGCTATTTGATGATCGTGATTGGTTTGAGTTGCATGTTTTATTATTGGTGTTGTTCTATGGTGCTCTCCGTGTCGCGCAAGCGTGAGGGATTCCCGCTTTAGGGTTTGCAATATGTTCATGATTTGCTTATGGTGGGTGGCATGAGTGACATAAGCACAGACCCGAGTAAGTAGGTTGTTTGCGTATGGGATAAAGGGGACTTGATACTTTAATGCTATGGTTGGGTTTTACCTTAATGAATCTTTAGTAGTTGCGGATGCTTCCTAGAGTTCCAATCATAAGTGCATATGCTCCAAGTAGAGAAAGTATGTTAGCTTATGCCTCTCCCTCAAATAAAATTGCAATAATGATTACCGGTCTAGTTATCGATTGCCTAGGGACAAATAACTTTCTCGTAACAAAAATCTCTCTACTAAAACTAATTTAGTTGTGTCTTTATCTAAACAGCCCCTAGTCTTTATTTTCGTGCTCTTTACTTTGTTGCAAGCCTATCCAAAAACACCTACAAAGTACTTCTAGTTTCATACTTGTTTCCGGTAAAGCGAACGTCAAGTGTGCGTAGAGTTGTATCGGTGGTCGATAGAACATGAGGGAATATTTGTTCTACCTTTATCTCCTCGTTGGGTTTGACACTCTTACTTATCGAAAGAGGCTACAACTGATCCCCAATACTTGTGGGTTATCAGAGCTTTGTGGGCCCCATGAGGGTGGGGGCGCGCCCCCCTACCTCATGCCCACCTTGGAGCTTTCTTGACGTAGGGTCCAAGTCTCCCAGATCATGTTCGGTGAGGAAATCATGTTCCCGAAGGTTTCATTCCGTTTGGACTCCGTTTGATATTCCGTTTCTTCGAAACTCTGAAATAGGCAAAAACACAGCAATTCTGGGTTGGGCCTCCGGTTAATAGGTTAGTCCCAAAAATAATATAAAAGTGAATAATAAAGCCCAATATGGTCCAAAACAGTAGATAATATAGCATGGAGCAATCAAAAATTATAGATACGTTGGAGACGTATCAGGCATCTCCAAGCTTAATTCCTGCTCGTCCTCGAGTAGGTAAATGATAAAAAAGAATTTTTGATGCGGAGTGCTACTTGGCATAATTTCAATGCAAATCTACTTAATTGTGGTATGAATATTCAGATCCGAAAGATTCAAGACAAAAGTTCATATTGAAATAAAAATGATAATACTTCAAGCATACTAACTAAGCAATTATGTCTTCTCAAAATAACATGGCCAAAGAAAGTTTATCCCTACAAAATCATATTGTTTAGTCATGCTCCATTTTCCTCACACAAGAATGCTCTCATCATGCACAACCCCGATGACAAGCCAAGCAATTGTTTCATACTTTAATAATCTCAAACTTATAAACCTTCATGCAATACATGAGCGCGAGCCATGGACATAGCACTATGGGTGGAATAGAATATAATGATGGGGGTTATGTGGAGAAGACAAAAAGGAGAATATCTCACATCAACGAGGCTAATCAATGGGCTAGGGAAATGCCCATCGATTGATGTTAATGCAAGGAGTAGGGATTGCCATGCAACGGATGCACTAGAGCTATAAATGTATGAAAGCTCAACAAAAGAAACTAAGTGGGTGTGCATCCAACTTGCTTGCTCACGAAGACCTAGGGCACTTGAGGAGGCCCATTATTGGAATATACAAGCCATGTTCTATATTGAAAAGTTCCCACTAGTATATGAAAGTGACAAAACAAGAGACTCTCTATCATGATGATTATGGTGCTACTTTGAAGCACAAGTGTGGTAAAGGATAGTAGCATTGTCCCTTCTCTCTTTTTATCTCATTTTTTTGGGCCTTCTCTTTTTTTATGGCCTTTCTCTTTTTTATTCCTCACTTGGGACAATGCTCTAGAAAATGATGATCATCACACTTCTATTTATTTACAACTCAATGATTACAACTCGATACTAGAACATAGTATGACTCTATATGAATGCCTCCGGCGGTGTACCGTTATATGCAATGAATCAAGAGTGACATGTATGAAAGAATTATGAACGGTGGCTTTGCCACAAATACTATGTCAACTACATGATCATGCTAAGCAATATGACAATGATGAATGTGTCATGATGAACGGTATGGTGGAAAGTTGCATGGCAATATATCTCAGAATGGCTATGGAAATGCCATAATAGGTAGGTATGGTGGCTGTTTTGAGGAAGATATAATGAGGTTTATGTGTGAAAGAGTGTATCATGTCACGTGGTTTGGATGCACCAGCGAAGTTTGCACCAAATCTCAAGGTGAGAAAGGGCAATGCACAGTACCGAAGAGGCTAGCAATGATGGAGGGGTGAGAGTGTGTATAATCCATGGACTCAACATTAGTCATAAAGAACTCATATACTTATTGCAAAAATCTACAAGCCATAAAAAACCAAAGCACTACGCGCATGCTCCTAGGGGGATAGATTGGTAGGAAAAGACCATCGCCCATCCCCGACCGCCACTCATAAGGAAGACAATCAAAGAACACCCCATGTTTCAAATTTGTTACATAACGTTTACCATACGTGCATGCTACGGGACTTGCAAACTTCAACCAAATTCACAACTACTCAACTAGCACGACTTTGATATTATTACTTCCATATCTCAAAACAATTATCAAGTATCAAACTTTTCTTAGTATTCAACGCACTCAAAAGAAAGCTTTATAGATCTTGAATACCAAGCATTTTAAGATTTTAAGCAAATTACCATGCTATTTAAGACTCTCAAATTAATCTAAGTGAAGCATGAGAGATCAATAGTTTCTATAAAACAAATCCACCACCGTGCTCTAGAAGATATAAGTGAAGTACTAGAGCAAAACTATATAGCTCAAAAGATATAAGTGAAGCACATAGAGTATTCTATCAAATTCCAAATCATGAATGGCTCTCTCAAAAGGGGTGTACAGCAAGGATGATTGTGGTAAACTAAAAAGAAAAGACTCAAATCATACAAGATGCTCCAAGCAAAACACATATCATGTGGTGAATAAAATATAGCTCCAAGTAAAGTTACCGATGGAAGTAGATTTAAAGAGGGATGCCTTCCGGGCATCCCCAAGCTTTGACTTTTTGGTGTCCTTAGATTATCTTGGGGGTGCCATGGTCATCCCCAAGCTTAGGCTCTTGCCACTCCTTGTTCCATAATCCATCAAAAGATTTCACCCAAAACGTGAAAACTTCACAACACAAAACTCAATAGAAATCTCGTGAGCTCCGTTAGCGAAAGAAAACAAAAGACCACTTCAAGGTACTGTAATGAACTCATTTTTTATTTATATTGGTGTTAAACCTACTGTATTCCAACTTATCTATGGTTTATAAACTATTTTACTAGCCATAGATTCATCAAAATAAGCAAGCAACACACGAAAAACAGAATCTGTCAAAAACAGAACAGTATGTAGTAATCTGTAACTAACGCAAACTTCTGGAACTCCAAAAAATCTACCAAACTAGGACGACCTAGAAATTTTTTTTATTGATCAGCAGCAATTTGAATCAGTATTTTATCACGTTCTGGTGATTTTTAGCAATTGTTTTCGTGAACAGAAAGTTTCTGAAAATTACAGCAAGATCAAATAACTATCATCTGAAAGGGCATTTCCCTACCTTATGTTTTGGATGATGATGACAACCCTTTGTTGGTCTATTCCTGTGCTAAATGTTTCAGGTTCTCGATGCTTAGACCTACATCGGATAGTTGTTCTCTCTCGAAGGAAAAGATTGAAGACGGAGTCCTCTACGCTTTTTATCTCTTTGGTCGTAGGGAACCCGTACTATCAAGAGTAAATCCACATTGGAAAGAGTAGGGGAATCCGTTCACGTACACTCCATCACCCCTCTCTTGTCTTCCTCAGGTGTGAGAGAGAGTGTCTCCCTTTTGATTTTACTGCCTGCTGTGTTTTCCTAGCGGTTGTACCGCTCGTCCGAGCGGTTGTACCGTTGGCTCTTGGCGTTTCCCTGTCTTCATCGAGCGGTGGTACCGCTACCTCCGGGCGGTGGTACCGCCACCAGGCTCAGCAAAAGACCTGCGGCGGTGGTTCCGGCCATGCACCGCTCAAGTACCGGTCGAGCTTCTGTTTTGATGCGGTTCTCGGGCGGTGGTGGTCCGGTTGGTCCGGTTGTTCCTCGTCAACCGGTACCACCGGAGGTTCGAGCGGTTCTTCCGCTCTGACCATAGCCGCTCAAGCGCTCAAGGCCAAGCAGTTGCACCGGCCCCGTACCGCCCAACTACCGCCCTCAGGGGTGACTCCGTTCTGTTTCAGTGCGGTAGTTGTGTGGTGGCCGGGCGGTTGTTCCGGTTATTTTCTTTAACCGGTACTACCGCCTGGTGGCCCGATTGTACCGCCTGGCAGGGTTCTGCCGATACACCGTGAGCCCCGGTTGTACCGGGACAAAGGAGTGGTTGTACCGCTGCAGTGCTGAAGATGCAGTAACGGTTGGATTTATTAGGGTTGCTATATAAGGTGGTTCTTCCACCTACCACTCTCACCTCTTACCTCTCTCACTCCACCATTGATGCTCTCAAGCTCTCTTGCCCGATCTCTCTCTCTCTAGACACTCAAACTCGTTGATTTGCTAGGGATTGAAGGAGGAGACCTAGATCTACACCTCCACCAAAGGATATTTGCTTCCCCCATACTTTCTAGTGTGGATTTTATTACTCTTGGGTGTTTGAGCACCCTAGACGGTTGAGGTCACCTCGAAGCCATATTCCATTGTGGTGAAGCTTCGTGGTTTCGTTGGGAGCCTCCAATTAAGTTGTGGAGAGAGCCCCAACCTTGTTTGTAAAGGTCCGGTTGCCGCCTTCAAGGGCACCAATAGTGGAATCACGGCATCTCGCATCGTGTGAGGGCGTGAGGAGAATACGGTGGCCCTATTGGCTTCTTGGGGAGCATTGTGCCTCCACACCGCTCTAACGGAAACGTACTTCCCTTCAAAAGGAAGGAACTTTGGTAACACATCCTCATCTCCACCAGCTCCACTCTTGGTTATCTCGTGCCTTTACTTTTGCAAGCTTAATTGTGTTGTATCCTTTACTTGCTTGTGTGCTTGTTGTTGTTGCATCATATAGGTTGTTCACTTAGTTGCATATCTAGACAACCTACTTTGATGCAAAGTTTAATTTGGTAAAGAAAAGTTAAAAATTGTTAGTTGCCTATTCACCCCCCCCTCTAGTCAACTATATCGATCCTTTCAATTGGTATCAGAGCCTCGTCTCTTTATTAAGGACTTTCCGTCCGAAGAGTATGGTTGACACCGTAGATGGTGGGGAGGAGAAGTGCTCCGGTGTGAATCTGATCTCGTCTACGGGTAATGGGAAAACCGCGGTGTCCCGTGAGGAATTCAATGTGGCCTAGGAAACATTGAATACCTCCATGACAACCACGGTTGAAAGCATGTTTAATAAATTCAGGAGGAGGGCTCCGGTGTGAATCCGATCTCGTCTATGGGTAATGGGGAAACCGTGGTGTCCCGTGAGAAATTCAATGTGGCCTTGGACGCATTGAAAACCTCCATGACAACCACGGTTGAAAGCATGTTTAATAAATTCTTAGAAGGACTTAAACTACCTACCTCGCCGTTGAAAGTGGGTGATCCCGCTAACAAGGCGATGGATGCTAACTCCGACAAGGGGGAAGCTAATAGTGAAAAGGGTCCTTCTACTAGTGGTAGAAATGGCACCGGCATCTTTGCCCATGTGGAACCTCCAATTTATGGAGGACCGATTCCCTCTACTCATTTAAATCATGCCGGTCCACCTCCTAAGATTGTGAAAAATGAGGATTTTGATTCTTGGGTGTATCGCTTCAAGCGTCATTTAAATCATGTGAATACTAATCTTTGGAGAATCATTGAAGAAGGTTTCTATCCACATGACCGAAGCAACTTTACCCCTAGAGAAGTGGTGGATAATCAATTCAATGAGAGTGCTCTCTTCATCATCCAAGATGTAATCCTTCCCGAAGATCTCCCTCATCTTCGACCTCATACCATGGCTAAAGACGCATGTCAATGTGTTGTGTCCCTCTATTGAGGAAGTGCTAGCATTCAACGCTCCAACTATGAAGTGGTGCAAGATGAAGCCGATGAGTTTGCAATGAAAGAAGACGAAGAACCTCGTGAGCTCTTTCGAAGAGTGACCAAACTTGCGGTCTCACTCCGAGATCATGGGAGCAAGGACACGGATGACAATTGGATCAAGCGCAAGTTCCTCAAGGCCATGATGCCCTACAACAAAGCCATGTCCTCCGTCATTCGTCAAAGACCGGACTTCCACTCCATGACCTCAAGTGAAGTGTTGGATGAGTTTGTTCCAATGAGCATCTTGGACAAGACCGCCGACAATGCGGTGCTCCGTTCTCAAAGGGCAAAGAAGCCCAACCTTGCCTTGAAGGCCAAGGTTTTTGTGGAAGAAGAGGAAGAAGAGGAAGATGAGGAGAGCAATCCCGAAGACACGAAATATGATTATCATGAGCACCTGGCTCTTGCTTCAAGACAATTTTGGAGCAAGAAGAATACAAGACCCAACTTCAACAAGAACAACTCAAGTGGCTTCAAGGGCAAGCAACGAGTTAGAACTTGTTTCAACTGTGGCAATTTGCGGATTGTCCTTACGAGAAGCGGGAAGACAATGGTGGCAAGTTCATCCGAAAAGACAAAGCCAAGTCCTTCCCAAACAAGAACAACTTCACCAAGAAGCCTCATACTCGTGGGTTGGTGGTTCAAGAAGAATACCATGAGGATGACGATGATGATGAAAATGGAGAAGCAATGGCCATGGCCTCCGTTGCCATTGCTACCACTCCCCGGGTGTCTCTCTTTGATTCACCCAACGAGAACATCACCGCCAAGTGCCTCATGGCTAAAGCCTCTAACAAGGTAACTCCCAACATCAAAACCACCATCATTACTAATCCCTCTTTGGAGGGTTGGATTGATGATCATGAGGGATCTAATGAGGATGTGAATAAATTTGAGCCATTTATGAGTAAGCTCAAGGGAAAATCCAAGAAGCATTTTGTTGCTCTCTTGGAACAACTTGGTGAAGCCAATGACGTGATCGAGGCTCACAAAGATACCATCTCTAAGATGGAAGGTCATAGTCGTGACTATGCCGATGAGATATCAGATCTCTCTAATGCTCTTGAGGAAGATCTTGGCCATCGTTTGACTCTTGAGGAGTCATACAACAATGACCATGCTAAGTTAAAGAAAGATCTTGATCATGCTCTTGTCGTGTCTCGTGTGCTAGCTTCCGAGAAGGCTAAACTTGGGGTTGATCATGCTAGACTCAAGGAGGAGTTTGATATACTTGACAAGGCCCACAAGGTCTTGAAGGGTGCTCATGCTAACCTCAAGGAGTCTCATGCTCAACTCCAAGTTAAGCTAACCAAGGAAAAGGCCACCTTTCCTCATATGGTATTAATTGATAATGCATATGCTACTAACCCGTGTTGTGAGAATGTGCATCTTGTGGAGGAGAATGCCAAGTTGAAGGATCAACTTGAGAAAGGCCTTGTGACTTGCATTCAAGGTGAAAAGAATCTCAACGATCTTTTGAGCAATCGAAAGGAAGTTGTGGCCAAGAAGGGAATTGGGTTTGCACCCAAGTCCAAGAACAAGAAGAGGAACGACAAGACCAAACAACCTCTTCCTCTCAAGCAAACTTTTGTAAAAGTGGGAGAGGGTGCTCCTAAGGAGAAGAAGGAAAATTTGAAGGGTGTTGATGTCAAAAAGAGCAAAACCATCTCCTCCAACAAAGCCGGCGACTTTAACCCATCATATGTGTTGTGCTGTGCTAGTGATGGGCATGTTTATGCTAAATTTGTTGGTTCTCCTTATGAGTACATTGAATGGTCTATTTGGGTTCCTAAGACCCTTGTTACTAACATCAAAGGACCCATTACTAAATGGGTACCTAAAACCAAGCATTGTTCTCTTGTAGGTGTTTGCTTCCGGTGGGGGATCATGGTTGCTCGATAGTGGAGCAACAAATCATATGACCGGGAGGAAGGACTTGGTGGTGGACGTGCAAAAGATTCCATCTATGCCCACCAATGTTGAATGGGGTGATGCTTCACATTCTAAGGTATTGGGTCTTGGCAAGGTTGTCATTTCTCATGATCTAATGATCGAGAAAGTCATGCTTGTTGAGTCCCTTGCTTACAATTTACTTTCCGTTCGTCAACTTGCACTCATGGGCTTTGCCACTTTCTTTGACATTGATACCGTGGCCCTCTTGTGGAGCAAGACTCTTAAAGTAGCCTTTGTTGGGCATGTCGAGAACGGTCTATATGTGATAAACTTTTCGGAGCGACCCACTAAGACCGCGACATGCCTAATGGCTAAAGTTGACGTGGGATGGCTTTGGCATCGCCGTTTAGCCCACGTCAATATGAGATCATTGCAAAGTCTTCTCAAGGGGGACCATGTCCGTGGACTAACAAATGTTAGTTTTGTCAAAGATCGTGCTTGCAGTGCTTGTATTGAAGGAAAGATCCATGAGAAGGCTCACCCTCCCACGACCATCATCTACTCGAAGAGACCCTTGGAGCTCCTTCACATGGATCTCTTTGGGCCTCCATCTTTTGATAGTCTTGGAGGTAGAAAGTATTGCTTGGTGATTGTGGATGATTATTCAAGATGCACTTGGGTATACTTCTTCAAGAGGAAGAGTGAGACTCAACAAACCGTCAGCGACTTTGCAAATGAAGCTCAACGTCAACATAATGCAAAGATCTTGACTATAAGAAGTGACAACGGCACCGAGTTCAAGAACTACACCTTGGATGAGTTTCTTAGTGATGAGGGGATCAAGCATCAATATGCTGCACCATATACCCCCTCAACAAAATGGTGTTGCAGAGAGGAAGAACCGGACGTTGATGGATGCAGCAAGGACCATGATGGCGAAGTTCAAGTCTCCATACAACTTTTGGGCCGAAGCCAGCAACACTGCATCTCATGCATCCAATCGGCTCTATCTCCGCAAAGGTTTGAACAAGACTCCGTATGAGATACTCACTGGCAACAAGCCCAATCTCAAGTACTTCCGGGTGTTCGGGTGTAAGTGTTTCATTCTCAAGAAAGGTGTTCGTTTGTCTAAATTTGAGGCTAGAGCTTATGAGGGCATATTTGTTGGTTATGCTACAAACTCTCATGCTTACCGTGTTCTCAACAAGTCCACCTGACTCATTGAGGAGACGTGTAACGTGGAGTTTGACGAAAATAACGGCTCCCAAGTGGAGCAAAGTGGTACTTATGATGTAGGTGATGAAATTCCTCCCCAAGCCATAAGAAGAATGGGTATTGGTCATATTCTACCCATTGAGGAACCCCTTGTGGCCGAAGGAGAAGGACAATGCTCCACTCAAGTGGAGCCATCACCTTCCCAAGACCCACACGCTTCCGAAGAACAAAATGAAGGCCCTCAACCTCGTGAACAAGACCAAGGGCAAGATCAATCTCAAGATAGTGGTGAACCTCCAAATGATGCCCAAGGTCAAGTTCTCCCCCTCGAGCAAGTTCAAGAACAAGAACAAGCTCAAGACGTCGCTCAAGATAATCAAGTTAACCCTCCTCCTTCCACATTCGAGGAGGAATTAGAGCCTCGTGTCGCGAAGATTGCTTCCAAGCTCACCACCAAAGGCCATCTCATGGAAAATGTGGTTGGAAGCCTAAGAAAGGGGGTAAGCACTCGTAGAAAATTAGCAAACTATTGTGAACATCACGCGTTTGTCTCTTGTGTTGAACCCCAAAAGGTCTATGAGGCGCTCGAAGACTCGGATTGGCTCAATGCCATGCATGAAGAACTCAACAACTTCGAGTACAACAAGGTTTGGAGATTGGTGCCAAGGCCATCGGGGAACCACAACGTCATTGGAACCAAGTGGATTTTCAAGAACAAGCAAGATGCTCATGGGGACATCATTCGCAACAAGGCAAGATTGGTAGCACAAGGCTACTCCCAAGTCGAGGGTATCGACTATGGTGAAACCTTTGCTCCCGTTGCTCGTCTTGAATCCATACGTTTGTTGATTGCTTATGCTTCCCATCACAACTTTAAGTTGCAACAAATGGATCTGAAAAGTGCTTTTCTTAATGGTCCTATTAATGAGTTGGTCTATGTCAAGCAACCCCCCGGGTTCGAGGATCCCTACTTCCTGGATCATGTGTATCAACTCGATAAGGCACTCTATGGCCTTAAACAAGCCCCACGAGCGTGGTATGACCACCTTACCGAGTTGTTACAAGATCGTGGATTTGAGGTGGGGCAAATCGATCCCACTCTTTTTACTAAGAAGGTCAAAGGGGAGTTGTTTGTATGCCAACTATATGTTGATGATATTATCTTTGGTTCCCTAACAAAGCTTTCAATGAGGAATTTGCCGCCTCATGACCTCCAAGTTCAAGATGTCTTCGATGGGAGAGTTGAAGTTCTTCCTTGGTTTTGATATCAAACAAAGAAGGGAAGGTACCTTCATCAACCAAGCCAAATATACTCAAGACATGCTAAAAAGATTCAAGCTAAGTGATGTCAAGCCGGCTTCTACTCCAATGCCTACCAAGTGCCAACTTGACATTGATCCCAATGGTAAAGTGGTGGATCAAAAGGTATATCGCTCCATGATTGGCTCCTTGCTTTACCTTTGTGCATCTAGACCGGATATCATGTTGAGTGTGGGAATGTGTGCACGGTTTCAAGCCGCACCGAAGGAAAGTCACTATGTGGCGGTCAAGCAAATCTTTCGATATTTGGCTCATACCCCAAACTTTGGCTTATGGTACCCAAGAGGGGCAAACTTCAAGCTTGAAGGATATATGGATTCCGATTGGGCGGGAGACAAAGTGGATAGGAAGTCCACTTCCGGAGGGTGCCAATTTCTTGGTTGCTCTCTGGTGAGTTGGTCTTCCAAGAAGCAAAGTTGTGTGTCTCTCTCATCCACCGAAGCGGAATATGTGGCGGCCGGTAGTTGTTGTGCACAACTCTTATGGATGAGGCAAACTTTAAAGGAGTACGGTGTCATCTGTGACAAAGTGCCTCTTTGGTGTGACAATGAAAGTGCCATCAAGATTTCTCTCAACCCCGTGCAACACTTCAAGACGAAGCATATTGAGATTCGGTATCACTTCATCCGGGATCACATTAGGCGAGGGGAGATCGAGCTCAAGTATGTGAACACTCATGATAACCTTGCAGATATTTTCACGAAGCCCTTGGATGAAGCAAGATTTCGTGAGTTAAGGCATGAGCTAAATATCATTGATTCGAGCAATGTTGCTTGAACCCCTGCACACCCCACCATCCTCAACTTGTTGTCTTGTTTAGATGTAGGCATGGACATAGGGGGAGTGTTTCTCTCTCAATGAACTCTTTCTCCCACCCCCCCCCCCCATTATGCATAAATTGAGCATCTCTTTCACATTCGCCATTCTTGATGGTACTTGTTGTTCAAAGACGAGTGTTGGTCGTGGACCCAAGGATAATTCTTCGTGGTGCCATACCAATTGACTCAAACATAGGTGGCTCCGGCCACCGCCCTCTCTTGGGAGAGGCTAGAGCTCGCTTTGCTTTCGGGTGGTTGTTTTTCTTTTCGTTTTGTTCCTTGTTCTAGGTGTTGGTTTCTCTTAGTTGTTGTTTCTCTTGTTCTGTTTCTTTTGTCTTTGGTTTGGGCATTGGTGGCCGTGCGGTACAACCGGGGTCACGGGCGGTTCTACCGCTGGTACCTGATTGTGCTGTCCCAGAAGGTTTGCAATCGGTGCTTGGGCGGTTTTACCGCTCAAATCCCCGTGGTTTCCTTCGTCCGGTACTACCGGTTGATGTCGAGCGGTACTACCTGTGCCTTTTAGGCAACGGAAGTACCGCCCACATCCACCTGTCAGTACCTGACTTGCGGTTCAACCGGTCCTCAGAGCGGTTCTACCGCTGCGCGTCTATGGGCCTATTTATCTCCGACGGGGTGAAGGGTTTTCCTCTTTTTCCCCCTTCGTCCCCGCTCGCCTTTTCTTCGCCCTAGCCGTCGGTCACCACTTCCCCGCCCCGGAGTGCGTCTCGCGCTTCGGATCCGTGGGATCTCCGTGGATTCTCTCCGTGGAGCCTTCTGATCTCCTCCCATGGCTGGTGGTAATTCCCTTGTTCTTCGTTCCTCGTTCTAGGGTTCTTTCTTTGTCTAGGGCATTACTTGACCTTCCGAGTTTAGTGTTTGATCTTTGGTTGGGAGAGATCGTTGTTTTTCTCCTGTCTATTTTGCAGTACCTAGAAATCAGAATATTACTTGTGTGATTCGTATATCTTGGTTAGATCTATCCCCCCGTATTGCCATTGTCAGCGGTTCTACCGCCTTTACGGGCGGTACAACCGATGGGGCGGTTCTACCGGTGGGAGATCAGGTACAACCAGAATATACAAACCACACAGCACTGTTTCGTCTTCTCTGCTGTTGCATTTGTTATGTGCCTTCCTCTCATTCTTGCTGGTTTTCGTGTGTTCTCTTCGTGTGTGTGTGTTCAGATGGCTCAAGTTCTCGCTCTGCTCCTCGCAAGACCAAGAAGAGGGCTCGAAGGTTCCCGATTGTGTCTGATGATGAAGAGGAGGTTGTGATTCCCACCAAGCCCACTCACCGTGACAAGTCTGCCGCTGCAAAGCAACGTGTGGTAATGTCGCTGCACCGTTGGAAAGCCAAGGATTAGGAAGCCTTCTGCTCAAAGAATCCTTATGAGGTTCCCGTACCTCCTCGTTGGACCACCGTTCAGTTTCGGAACGATATGCAAGTGCGGATTGTCCATGAACTCTTTGAGCACAACAAGAACAGATATGCCAAGCAGTGGACCATCGATCTTGACCATTGGAGGAACAACCTGGAGTATTTTGGTGAGGCTTTGGCTCTCTGTGAGGAGTTTGATCTTGTCAAGCTCATGTCTGTCAACTGTGATTTTGATGTTCAACTCATCCATCAGTTCTATGCCACCGTTCACTTTGGAGAAGATGACGCGCGCACCATCACTTTCATGTGCCGTGATGAGCTCTTTCATGTTCCCTGGAGGACTTTCTGCAATGCTATTGGGTATGATGATACTGGTCTGGAAGGAAGGGGTGGCATTCACCCCCATGACCATCCTGACTCCATGCCTAAGGAGAAGCTTGCCCCTCTGTACATTCGGGGTCGTGGCATTATTGGAGAATCTAAGGATTTGGTGAAGGTCTATGACATCATGCATCGCGTGTTTTGCAATGTGCTTCTGCCCAAGGTGGGGAATCAAGATGAAATCCATGGCTATCTTGTTGACTTGATGGTTGCAATGAAGACCAAGGTGGGCTCTAGGGAGACGTTTGATGTGTCCAACTGGTTGTGGCACGAGATGTACAACATGGTCATCTAGAGGAAGGTCCCCATTTATGCTCCTTTTGTCATGTGCCTTCTGAACTCGGTGTGGGAGGTTCCCCGTCCTGGAGAGCCTCTCTCCTCTCCTGATAATCTCACTGTTCATGAAGTCAAGCTCCTTAAGAAGAAGAAGCACGCCGAGCCTCGTTTCCCTGCCAATGCTCCTGAGGATGTCTATGCTACTTCTGACGATGAGGACTTTGAGTTGGAGCCAGGGGCCAAGCCCTCGTGGGTGGACAAGCTCGCTGCCAAGGTGAAGAAGACTTTCTGCCTTTAGTCTGACATCCAGAAGAGGATGTATGAGGCGCATGTCAATGAGAAGCTTGCCCGGCGTCACCAAATTGCAATGATGAAGCACCTCAACATGTCGGTTCAGAGTGGCTCTGAGAAGAGCATCACACCGGAGGAGCGTTGGATATCTTCCCACAGCACCTGGACTAATGATGAAGCCCCCCACAGCCCTCCACCTCCTTTGTTGTTGCTGCAGATGATGCTATCATGGAGGACTCAGATCGGGACGATGATGAAGAATCTAATGATGATGAAGATCCAGATGCTACCGAGGAGTCAGAGGAGGACGACTCAGCTCTGGGGCGCTAGCTTCACTCTTTTCCTTTTTGGTGTCTTGATGCCAAAGGGGGAGAGAGTGTTATAGGACTCGGGAGTTGCATGGGTTTTTGGCGTGTGTGTTTTTATTGAACTTTGTCAGTGGTCTCCAGTTGAACTTTGTTCGTTTCTCGGCTTGCTTTATGTGAGAATTGTGCTACTCCTGCTATCTTTTTTCAGTTTGTTGGTTATTATTTGTAGTTTGTTCTTTATTTCTCTTTATCCGTTTTGTTGTCTACCTTCATATAATGTTCTTATAGTGGCGAGTCTATAAAATCTAGGGGGAGTCTCGCCCTTAAAGTGTGCCCATGCTCTCTATCAGCTAGTTCATCTTGGGGCACACATCTAGGGGGAGCTCCGACTAGATACTATAGATTTCTATCTTACAAATCGTGTTGTTGTCATCATCCACCAAAAAGGGGGAGATTGAAAGGGCATTTCCCTACCTTATGTTTTGGATGATGATGACAACCCTTTGTTGGTCTAATCCTATGCTAAATGTTTCAGGTTCTCGATGCTTAGACCTACATCGGATAGTTGTTCTCTCTCGAAGGAAAAGATTGAAGACGGAGTCCTCTACGCTTTTTATCTCTTTGGTCGTAGGGAACCCGTACTATCAAGAGGGAATCCACATTGGAAAGAGTAGGGGAATCCATTCACGTACACTCCATCACCCCTCTCTTGTCTTCCTCAGGTGTGAGAGAGAGTGTCTCCCTTTTGATTTTACTGCCTGCTGTGTTTTCCCAGCGGTTGTACAGCTTGTCCGAGCGGTTGTACCACTGGCTCTTGGCGTTTCCCTGTCTTCATCGAGCGGTGGTACCGCTACCTCCGGGCGGTGGTACCGACACCAGGCTCAGCAAAAGACCTGCGGCGGTGGTTCCGGCCATGCACCGCCCAAGTACCGGTCGAGCTTCTGTTTTGATGCGGTTCTCGGGCGGTGGTGGTCCGGTTGGTCCGGTTGTTCCTGTCAACCGGTACCACCGAGGTTCGAGCGCTTCTTCGCTCGACCTTAGCCGCTCAAGCGCTCAAGGCCAGCGGTTGCACCGCCCAATACGCCTAACCACCGCCCTCAGGGGTGACTCCGTTCTGTTTCAGTGCGGTAGTTGTGCGGTGGCCGGGCGGTTGTTCCAGTTATTTTCTTTAACCGTACTACCGCTGGTGGACCAGTTGTACCGCTGGCGGGTTCTCGCGATACATGTGAGCCCGGTTGTACTGCAGGGGCAAGGAGCGGTTGTACCGCAAAGATTGAAAACGCAGAACGGTTGGATTTATTAGGGTTGCTATATAAGGTGGTTCTTCCACCTACCACTCTCACCTCTTACCTCTCTCACTCCACCATTGATGCTCTCAAGCTCTCTTGCCCGATCTCTCTCTCTAGCCACTCAAACTCGTTGATTTGCTAGGGATTGAAGGAGGAGACCTAGATCTACACTTCCACCAAAGGATATTTGCTTCCCCCATACTTTCTAGTGTGGATTTTATTACTCTTGGGTGTTTGAGCACCCTAGATGGTTGAGGTCACCTCGAAGCCATATTCCATTGTGGTGAAGCTTCATGGTTTCGTTGGGAGCCTCCAATTAAGTTGTGGAGAGAGCCCCAACCTTGTTTGTAGAGGTCCGGTTGCCGTCTTCAAGGGAACCAATAGTGGAATCACGGCATCTCGCATCGTGTGAGGGCGTGAGGAGAATACGGTGGCCCTAGTGGCTTCTTGGGGAGCATTGTGCCTCCACACCGCTCTAACGGAGACGTACTTCCCTTCAAAAGGAAGGAACTTCGGTAACACATCCTCGTCTCCACCGGCTCCACTCTTGGTTATCTCGTGCCTTTACTTTTGCAAGCTTAATTGTGTTGTATCCCTTACTTGCTTGTGTGCTTGTTGTTGTTGCATCATATAGGTTGTTCACTTAGTTGCATATCTAGACAACCTACTTTGATGCAAAGTTTAATTTGGTAAAGAAAAGTTAAAAAAATTTAGTTGCCTATTCACCCCCCCCCCTCTAGTCAACTATATCGATCCTTTCATCATCCAAGAAGATACTATAGGTTTAACTTGGCACAAACACTAAATAAAACATAAAAACACATCTAACGAGAGGATAGAACAAATATTTATTCCTAAACAGAAGCAAAAGCAATAAAACTAAAAATAAAATTGGGTTGCCTCCCAACAAGCGCTATTGTTTAACGCCCCTAGCTAGGCATAAAAGCAATGATAGATCTAGGTATTGCCATCTTTGGTAGGCAATTCTTCAGTGAGGCATCTACCTTCCTTAAAGATTTCTTTCTTTTTAGTAATTATCAAACTTTTAGGCACAAAATGGAAAAACAATTTGGTAGCAAATGGTTCCTTAATGATAGAAAAAAGGTTGGGATGAATACTTATAGATTTAAGATCCACAATTTCCTTACTAGAGGATTCACCCTTATTCTTAGGAACATACATAAGCTTAGCAACTTTATTAGAAGGACTTGGAGTACTCTTAACGAAAGAAAAAGCGGTTCTCAAGTTGGTAATGATACCCTCAAGTTTATCAATTCTAGTGGAATCTTGATTTATTCTCTCATTAACTATGGGTTCCTTCTCCTTAATACTTTTCAAAGTTACTCCCACCTTAGATCCATATTGGGTAATTTGATTGTGGATCTTTTTATCTAGATTTTCAATTAATTCAACGGTAGCAACTTTATTTTCAATAATTTCAAGTCTTTGCATTACATGCTCCAAAGTTAACATAGTTCCATTAACCAAACGAGGTGGTGAGCCAAATAAATCTATCATAGCATTATAAGAATAAAAAATATGGCTACCCAAGAAATTCCCTCCGGTAATGTTATCAAGTATATATCTGTACCAAGGGTTGGCACCTACATAAAAATTGCGAAGGAGAACTGAAGTAGATTGCTTTCTGGTAGATCTATTTTGAGCATTACAAATTCTATACCAAGCGTCTTTTAGATTTTCTCCCTCCCTTTTCTTAAAATTTAGAACTTCATTCTCGGGAGACAACGGAGAAGATATAAGACCAGCCATGACAACAAGCAAGAGAGAAAAAGGCAAACAGAAGAGAGAGAGGGCGAATAAAATGGCAAGGGTGAAGTGGGGGAGAGGAAAATGAGAGGCAAATGGCAAATAATGTAATGCGAGAGATAACGGATTGTGATGGGTACTTGGTATGTTGACTTTTGCGTCGACTCCCCGGCAACGGCGCCAGGAATTCTTCTTGCTACCTCTTGAGCACTGCGTTGGATTTCCCCGAAGAGGAAAGGATGATGCAACAAAGTAGCGTAAGTATTTCCCTTAGTTTTTGAGAACCAAGGTATCAATCCAGTAGGAGGCTACACGCGAGTCCCTCGTACCTACACAAAGCAAATAACTCCTCGCAACCAACGTGAATAGGGGTTGTCAATCCCTTCACGGTCACTTACGAGAGTGAGATCTGATAGAGATGATAGATAATATTTTTGGTATTTTTGGTATAGAGATGCAAAGTAAAATAAAAGGCAAAGTAAAAAAGCAAAGCAATAATAAAGTGATGGAAGATTAATATGATAAAGATAGACCCGGGGACCATAATTTCACTAGTGGCTTCTCTCAAGAGCATAAGTATTTTACGGTGGGTGAGCAATTCTCGTTGAGCAATTGATGAATTGCGCATAGTTATGAGAATATCTAGGTATGATCATGTATATAGGCATCACGTCCGAGACAAGTAGACCGACTCCTGCCTGCATCTACTACTATTACTCCACTCATCGACCGGTATCCAGCATGCATCTAGAGTATTAAGTTAAAAAAGAGTAACGCCTTAAGCAAGATGACATGA
This sequence comes from Aegilops longissima, assembly GCA_021605205.1. Classification (NCBI taxonomy): domain Eukaryota; kingdom Viridiplantae; phylum Streptophyta; class Magnoliopsida; order Poales; family Poaceae; genus Aegilops; species Aegilops longissima. The sequence continues at coordinate 527,692,396 of CM038678.1, read as the reverse complement.
TGTAGAGGGATCGTTTCATGCAATATGATAAAAAAAACCATCTTGTTATCCTCGATGGAAACAATAAAATACGTGCCTTGCTGCCCCTACTGTCACTGGGAAAGGACACCGCAAGATTGAACCCAAAGCTAAGCACTTCACCCATTGCAAGAAAAACCAATCTAGTAGGCCAAACTAAACTGATAATTCAAAGAGACTTGCAAAGATAACCAATCATACATAAAAGAATTCAGAGAAGATTCAAATATTGTTCATAGATAGAATTGATCATAAACCCACAATTCATCGGTCTCAACAAACACACCGCAAAAGAAGATTACATCAAATAGATCTCCACGAGAGAGGGGGAGAACATTGTATTGAGATCCAAAAAGAGAGAAGAAGCCATCTAGATACTAACTATGGACCCGAAGGTCTGAGGTAAACTATTCACACTTCATTGGAGGGGCTATGATGATGTAGAAGCCCTCCGTGGTAGATGCCCCCTCCGGCGGAGCTCCAGAACAGGCCCCAAGATGGGATCTCGTGGGTACAGAAGGTTGCGGCGGTAGAATTAGGTTTTTGGCTCCGTCTCTGACCGTTCGGGGGTACGTAGGTATATATAGGAGGAAGAAGTACGTCGGTGGAGCTTGATACGTCTCCGTCGTATCTATAATTTTTTATTGTTCCATGCCAATATTCTACAACTTTCATATACTTTTTGGCAACTTTTTATACTATTGTTGGGACTAACATATTGATCCAGTGCCCAATGCCAGTTCCTTTGTGTTGCATGTTTTTGGTTTCGCAGAATATCCATATCAAACGGAGTCCAAACGGGATAAAAACGGACGGAGCTTATTTTTGGGATATTTGGAAAATCTGGGAAAAATATCAAAGTGAAACGGTGTCCGAGGTGGCCACGAGGCAGGGGCCCACGCCCGTACAAGGAGGGCGTGCCCCCCACACTCGTGGGCCACCCGTAAGGCGGTTGATGCCCTTCTTCGGCCACAAGAAAGCTATTTTTTGGTAAAAAAAAATCACGGCGAAGGTTTCAATCCAATCGGAGTTACGGATCTCCGGATATAAAAGAAACAGCGAAAAGGCAGCAGAACAGAACGCAGAAACAGAGAGAGAGACAGAGAGACAGATTCAATCTCGGAAAAAGGGGATTTGGAACCTTGGGATTGGGGTTTTTTCCCCCCTTTTTTTTTTTTTTGGGTTTGGAAATTTTTAAAAAAAATTTTTTTTTGGGAACCTTAAAATTTAAAAGGGGTTTTTTTTGGGGGAAATTTAAATTCCCAAATTAAGGGCGGGAAAAAAAGGGGAAAATTTTAAAGGTTTTAAAGGGTTTTTGGGAAATTTTAAATAAACCCGGAAAAAAGGTTTTTAAATTTTCGAGTTGTAAAATTTTTTTGGGAAAAAAAAAAAAAATTGGGAAAAATTTTTTTTTTTGGGAAATTTTAAAAACCGGGAAAAAAAAATTTGGAACAAACGGGGAAAAAAATTTAATTTTTGGGGAAAAAAAAAGGGGGGTTTAAATTTTTGGGGGGGGGGAAAAGGAAAAGGGGGGGGTTTTAAAAAAAACCCAGGGTGGAATTTGGGCGAAACCCCGGGTTTTTCCCTGGGGGGGCCGGGGGGAGGGGGGGGGGGGGGAAAAAAAGGGGAAGGGGGGTTTTTAAAAAGGGAAAAGGGATTTAAAATTTAAAAAATTTTTTTTTTTAAAAAAAGGGGTTTAAAGGGGGAAAGGGGTTTTAAAAAGGGGTTGGGTTGGGAAGGGAAAGGGTAAATCCAATTTTGGGAAAAAAAAATTTTTTAAATTTTGTTTCGGAGGGAAAAAAAATTTAAAAAAGGGGAAAAAATTTTGAAAGGTTGGGGGAAAAAATTAAGGAAAGGGGAAAAAAAAAAGGGGAAAAAAAATTGGTTTTAATTTGGGGGGCTAAAATTTATAAAAGAAGAAATTTAAAAAGCCAAAAATTTTTTAAGAATTTAAAAATTTTTAAAATTTTTAAAAAAATTTTTTCCAAAAAAAAATTTTTTTTTTTTTCCCCTTTTAAAAATGTTTTGGGCCTTTTAAAGGGGGAAAAAAATTTTCAAAACCCCAAAATTTTTATTCCCTTTTATTGAAAATTTTTTTTTTTAAAATTTTTTGGAAAGTTTTTCCCTTTTAAAAGGGGCCAAATTTTTTTTTTGGGGGGGTTTTTTTTTGGGAAAAATTTTTTTTTGGGCCTTTTTTCCGTTGGGGTAAAAATTTTTTTCCCCAAAAAATTTAAAAGGCCCAAAAAAACCCCCCCTTTTTTTTTAAAAAAAAGGCCGAAATTTTTCAAAATTTGAAAACCCCCAACCCAATTATTGGTTCCAAAAGGGATCCAAATTTTCCCTTGGGGCCAAACCCAAATTTGGGGGAAATAAAAATTTCTTCCCCCCCCCGGGGGGGGAAAAAAGGGAAAAAAAACCCCCTTTTTTCCTTGGGTTTGGTTAAAAACCAAAATTGGGCCAACCTTTGGTTAAATTCCCTTTTTTTTGGGGGCCAAATTTGGGCATTTAAATTTTTTCCAAATTTCAAAAAACCCCTTTTTTAAATTTTTTTAAAAATTTTTCCATTGTGGGGGTTTTGGGGCCAAGGAAAATTTTAAACCTTTAATTTTTAATTTTTAAAATTTTTAAAATTTTCCAAAAGGGTTTTTTGGGGTTTAAAATTTAAAATTAAAGGAAAAACCTTCCACCATTAAAATTTTTTTTCCAAAAAGAAATTTAACCTTTTGGGGAAAAAATTAAATTAAAAAATTTTTGGAAACCTTAAAAAATTTGAAAAAGGGTTTTTTTTAAAACCATTTTAAAAATTTTTTTCAACCCCCGGGGGTTGCCCCCCTTTTATTTAAAATTTTTTTTTGGGGGGGAAAAAAAGGGTTAAGGAAAAATTTTTTTAAAAATTTTTAACTTTTTTTTTTTGTGGGTTTTCCCAAAAAAAATTTCCCTTGGCCTAAAATTTTTTTTTTCCCTTGCGGGACCGGGGTTTGGGTTCCCCCCCCGGGAATTTTTCTTTTTTGGGTAATCCCCCTTTTAAATTTTTTTGGGGGGCCTTTGAAAGGGAAAAAATTTAAAAATTTTTGGGTTGGCCTTTTCCCGGGGGGGTTTTTTGGTAACAAATTTTTTAACCAAATTTTTTTTTTTTTTTTTACCATTTTCCTTTTTTTTTGGCCCCGGGTTTTTGGGGTTTTTCCAATTTTTGGGAAAATTTTTGGGGGCCCCCCTTTTTTAAAAAAACCCCCCCGGGGGGTTTTTTGGGTTTTCCGGCCAATTTGGGGTTTTTTTGGGGGGGAAAATTTTGGGGGCCCCCTTAAAATTTTAAACCCTTTTTTTTGGTGGGAATTTAAAAGGGGGAATTTTAAAACCTTTTTCTTTGGGGAAATTAAACCATTTTTTTTTTGAAGGAATTTTGGGGTTTTTTTTGTAAAATTTTCCTTTGGAAGGGGGTTTTTGTTTTTGCTTTCCCGAACCCTAAAAATTATTTTTGGGGTTTCTTTGGGGTTAGGGGGCCCTTGGGTTTTTTAAAAAAATAAAAAAATTTTAAAATTTTTTCCCAAAGGGGGAAATTTTAACCGGTTTTTTCCCTCGGGGGATTTTAAAAGGGTTTAAAAAAAATGGGAAAAAAAAAAATTTTGGGTTTTAAAAAAAAATTTTTTTGATTTTTTTTTTTGGGCCCCTTTTTCCTTTTGGAAACCCTTTTTTTTTTTAAAAAATTTTTTAAAATTTGAAAAAATTCAAAAAATTTAATCAAGGGTTTTTGGAACAAAGGGGGGGAAAGGGTTTTTTAAAATTAAATTTTTCCTTTAAAAATTTTTCCCCCAAAATTTTTGGGGAAAAAAGGGGGGGGCCCGGGGAAAAATTTTCGGGCCCCTTTTTCCCCCAAATTAAAAAAACCCCCCTGGAAAAAGAAAACCCCGGGAAACCCGGGGGAAAAAGGGTTAGGGAAAGCAAAATTTGGGAGGAAATTTTAAAATTTTTAAAAAATTTTTAAAATTTCCCCTTTTCCCTTCAAAAAGGGTTGTTAACCTTTTTTTTTTTTAAATTTTGGGGAAATTTGGGCCCTTTTTTTTTAAAAAAATTGGGGTTTTTTTTTTTTTGGGGGTTTCAAAATTTTGAAATTTTTGGGAAAATTTTTTCCCAAGGGCCTTTGGGGTTCCCAAATTTCCAAAATTTACCAAAATTTTTTTCCCTTTTAAGGGAAAATTGATCAAAAAAAAAAAAACCCCCCTTAAAAAAAAAGGGGGTCCCTTTGGGGGGGGTTTTTTTTTGGGTTTGGGGGTTTTTAACCCTTAAACCCCCCCCCTTTTTTTTTGGGTTCTTTTTTTTTAAAAGGAATCCCGGGTTTTTTGGGTTTTGTACAAAAGCCCTTTTAAAAAAACCCCAAAAAGGGGAAGGAAAGGGTGAATTTTCGGTTAAAATTTTAAACTTGGGGAAAAAAAAATTTTAAGGGGAAAAACTTTGGGGAAAAATTTTTTGAGCTTTTTTTTGGGCCTTCCTTAAATTTCTTAACTTCCCCTTTTTCTTTTTTGGTTTTTAAAAATTTCCAAAGAAAGGGGAGGAATAAAATTTAAAATTTACCGTTGGGAACCTTTAAATTTTGAAAAGGGGGGGCCCCAACCAAATTTTTAAAATTTTTCCCTTTTTAACCTTTTTAAAACCCTTTTTTTTTTTTAAAATTTTAAGAATTTTAAAGTTCCCTTTCCTTTTCCTTAATTTTAAGGGGGGGGGGTTTTTTTTTTTGGGGCCCTTTTTTTCATCTTTTTCCGGGGTTTGTTTTTGGTTTTTTTTTAAAAGGGTAAAAAGGGAAAAACCCCTTGGCCCCTTTTTCCTTTCCCCCTTTTTCCCCAATTTCCTTGATTCCCCCCCCAAAAAAAAGGGGGTTTTTCCCTTTTTTGGGGGGAAGGTTTTTTTTTTAAATTTTTTTTTTTTCCTTTTTTTCCCGGAAAAAGGGGTTTTTGTTTGTTTCCTTTTTTAAAGTCCCTTTTTAAACCCGGGGTTTTTTTTTTTAAAACCCCTTTTTTAAAGGGGTTTTTCCGGGAAATTCTTGGGTTCCCAAACTTTTCCCTTTTCCCCTTTTTTGGGGGGTTTTTTTAAAAAGAAATTTTTTTTTTGGAAAATTTGGAATTTGGGGTTTTTTGGGGGAATCAAATTTAAGGAATTTTTGGGGTTTCCCCGGGGGGGGTTCAAAGGAAAAATTTTTCTTCCCAATTTCTTCCCCCGGGGGGGGGTTTGGGTTTTTGGGGGGGGGGGTTTTTTAAATTTTTTTGGGTTTTTGGGGGGAAAGAAAAAAAAAAGGGGGGTTGAAAAATTTTTTTTTGGGGTTCCCGGGGTTTGGAAAAGCACTCACTCTTCCATATTGACCTTTGCTCGGGGCCCTTTTTTTAAAAAAGGGTTTTTTTTTTAAGGGGGGGGGGAAAAAAATTTTTTAAAAGGGTTTTTTTTAAAATTCCTTTTTTTTTTGGGGAAGGGGCCCCTCCCAAAAACCCCCCGGGGACCTTTTTTAAACAAAAAAAAAAACCAAAAACAAGAACCGGGGGGCCCCCCTTTAAAATTTAAGGGGAAAAGGGGGTTTTAAGATTTTTAAAATTTTAAAATTTTTTTTTGGGGAAAAAAAAAAAAAAGGGAAAAACCAAAAGAAAAAAAAAAAAAAATGAAAAAACCCCAAAAAATTAAAAAAAAAAGAAGAAAAAGGGGGAAAAATTTGAGGGGGGGAAAAAAAAAAAAAAAAAACCCAAAAAAAAAAAGGGGGGAAAAAAAAAGGGGGGGAAAAAATTTTTAAATTAATTTTTTTATTTCCGGGGGGGGGGTTTTAAAGGGGGCCCGGAACCCCCCCCACCCCGGGGGGCCCCCCAATTTTTTTTAATAAGGAAGGCCCCCTTTAATTTCCCCCCCCAAACTTTTGGGCCCCCCCTTTTTTTTGGGGGCCCCCTTGGGAAAAAGGGAAAAAAAGGGGCCCGGGAAATTTTTTTTAAAAATTTTGGGTTTTTGGGGTTTTTTTGGGTTTTTCCCCTTTGGGTTTTCCCCTTTTTTTTGCTCAAAGTCCTCGGAGGATGGGTTGCTCTCAAATGACAAGTGTCAAGTTCTCTCGGGGCCCAACCAAAGGGTTTAAAGGGGTTTTTCCAAGGGGGCCCCAAAAAAAAATTTCCCCTTAAAAGGGGTTGGTTAAAATTTTTTGGGGGGGAGACCGCAACCGGAAAAAAAAATTTTCCCCTTTTTTTTTTGGGGAAAATTTTTCCTTTTAAAAAAAAATTTCCCGGGGGGGGTTTTTCCTTTAAAATTTTGGGTTTAAAATTTAAAAACCCCAAAATTTGGGGGAATTTTTTGGGGAACAAAAAAATTTTTTTTATTTTCCCCCCCAAAGGGGTTTTTAAAAAAAAAAAAAAACCTAAAAAAAAATTTCCCCCTTTTTTCCCAAAAAAAATTTTTCCCCCAAATTTTTCCCTTTAAATTTTTTTTAAATTCTTTTTTTTTTAAATTTGATTTTTTTAAACCCAAAAAAAAGGGGCCTTTCCCCAAAGCCCTTAAATTTTTTAAAAAAAAAAAAAAAGGGGGGAAAAAACCTTAAAGATATTGGGGGTTTTTTTTTTTGGTTATAAATTGGGAAGATTAAAAAACCAAGGGGCCCCCCCCCTTTCCCCCCCTTTCCCAAAAGGGGTTTGGGTTTAACCCCACCCCCAAGGCTTAAAAAGGTTTTTTTTTTTTTCCGGGGAAACGGGTAATTTTTTCCCAAAAGGTCAATTGGGAAAGGGTCCCAAAAAAATTCCCCTTTTTTAAAAAAGGGGGGTTTTCCCCGGGGGGGGGGGGGAAAAAAAATTTCCGGGAAAAGGGTTTTAAAAAAATTCCAAAATCTTTTTTTTGGGGGGGGAAAAAAAAACCTTTTGAAAAAAAACCTTTTTCTTTTTTGGGGGGTTTTGGTTTTTAAAAAAATTTGGGGGCCCCCAAAATGGGAGGAAAAAGGGGAAAAATGGTTTTGGTTTTTTTTTTCCCCAAAGGGGGTTTTTCCCCCCCCCTTTTTCCCGGCCCAAAACAAGGGTTTTTTTTCCCCCCCCCTTTTGGAAAATTTTTTTCCTCCAAGGAAAGGCCCTTTTCCCCAAAGGGGAAAAAAAATTTTTTAAAAAAACCCCCCCAAAGGGTTGGGTTTTTCCAAACCCAAATTTAAGCTTCCCCAATTGGAAAGGTGAAAAGGAATTAAAAGGGGGAAACGAAAAAACCGGGTTAATTTTTGGGGGTTTTTTTTTTTGGGGGTTTTCCAAAACCCCTTTTTCCCTAAAATTTTAAAAATTTAAGAACCCAAACCCTTTTTCCCCTTTTTTAAAACCAAAAAAGGGGGGCCTTTTTTAAAAATTTTTTTGGGCGGAATTTCCCAAAGGGAATTTTCGGTTTGGGTTTTTTTTCCCCTTTTTTTTGCCGGGGAAAAATTCCTCCTTTAATGAATTTTAATTAACCCCCAAAAAATTGTTTTTTCTTCGGGAAGGGGGTTTTTTAAAAAAGGGTTTTAAAAGGTTTTTAAGGGGTTTTTCCCCCAAAATTTTTAAATTTAAAACCCTTGAATTTTTGGGCCATAATTTCCCAAAGGGGTTTTAAAAAATTTTAAAAAAAAATTTTTTCGGAAAAATTTCCCTTTTTTTGGGTTTCCTTTTTGGAAAAAATTTTTCCCCAATTTGCAATTTTTTTAAAAAAAAAAATTCCCCCCCCTTTTCCCAAAAAACCCAAATTTTTAAACCCTTTTTAAAAAAGATTTAGGGTTTTTTGGCCTTTAAAATTTTGGGAAAAATTTTTTTTTTGGTTAAAAAAATTTCCCCCCAAAATTTAAAACCCCAAAAATTTTTTTGGGTTAAATTTTTTTTGGGGGGAAAAAATTTAAAGGATCAAAACCGGTTTTTAAAAACCCAAACCCAATTAAAAATTTTGGGGTTTAAAATTAAATTTCCCAAATTTTATTTTAAAAATTTTAAAAGGGTTTTTTAAAAGGAAAGGGTTCCGCAAAATTAACCCCCGGGAAAGGGACTTTAAAAATTTAAGGTTTTTGGGTTTTGGAAACCCTTTTTAAAAAATTCCCGGGGAAAAAGGGGTTAAAAGGGGGGGTTTTTAAACCCTTTAAAAAAAATTTTTTCCCCCCCCCCTTGGGTTCCAAAGGGTTTCTTAAAAAACCCCAAAAAAGGAAAATTTCCCAAAAGGTTAAGAACCCAACAAAAAACCCCAATTTGGGAAATTGCCAATTGTAATGGTTTTTGGGAAAAATTTTAAAAAAAAAATTTTTCCCCAACCCTTTTTTTTTTTTTTAAAAAAAAATTTTTTTTAAAAAAAGGGAAAATTTCCCCTTTTTAATTAACCAAAAAAGGGTTTTTTTTAAAAAAAGGCCCCCCCCCCCCCGGGGTTTTCCCCTTTTCCTTAATTTAAATTTCCTTTAACCCCTTTTAAATTTTTAAACCCCCCAAAAAAATTCCCGGGTTTCCCCCAAAAATTGGGAAAAGGGGGGGAAAAAAATTGGGTAAAAGGCCCCAAAAAAAATTCTTTTTTGGAACGGTTGGGTTTTAAAGGGGAAAAAAAAGGGGAAAAACTGGGCCCAAAGGTTCTTCCCCCGGAAGAAAAAATTACCGCCCAAAGCTTTTGGGAAAACCAAAATGAAAAAAAAAAAAGGGAAAAGGGAAATTTTGAAAAGTTTAAAAACAAAAAAAACCCCCCAAAAAAATTTTAAAAAAATTTTTTGGGAAAAAATTTTTAAAATTTTCCAACCAATGGATTTTTTTGGGCCGGTTGAAAAACTTGGGCCCCCCCCCCAAAAACCCCTTTCGGGGCCCAAGTTCCCTTTTTTCCCTTCCCCAAACCTTAAAATTTTGGGGGCCGGCCACCCAAATTCAAATTTTTGGGGCCCCAAAAATTTCTTTAAGCCCAACCCCCTTTAAAATTGGAAAATTTTTGGGGAAAAAAGGGGGGAAAAATTTTTTGGTTTTTTTTTTTTGGGGGGGGGTTTTTTTTCCCCTTTTTCCCCAAAATTTCTCAAAGTTCCCAAAAAACCCAAAACCAAGGAAAAAAACCCCCCCAAAAAAGGTTTTGGGGGGAAAAAAGGGAAAAAAGGGGAAATTGGGGAAAAAAGGGTTCCAAAAGCCAAAAAAAAAAACCCAAAGGGGGGAAATAAAGGGGGAAAAAAAATTTTTGGGGGAAAATTTTTTTGGGAAAACCTTTTTTAACCCCGGGTTGGAAAATTTTTAAAAAGGCCCAACCCAAAATTTTGAACCCGGGGAAAAAACCCCTCCCGGGTTTTTGGGGGGTTTTTTTAAAAAAAAATTTTTTAATTTTTCCCGACCCCCCCCTTTTTTTTCCTTGGCCCAAAAAAAATTTTGGAAAAAACCTTCCCCAACCCTAAAAAACCTTTAAAGGAAAAAACCCCCCAAATTTTTGGAAATTTAAAAATTTTTTTTGGGGGTTTTTTTTTTTCCCTTTTGGGTTTTTCAAAATTTTTTTTAAATTTTTTTCAAATTTAAATTAAATTCTTTCCCACCAAAAACTAAGGGGGGGGAATTTAAACCTTTTTTGATAAAAAAATTTTTTAAAAAAATTAGGGGAAAATTTTTAAAGGTTTGGGGGAAAAAAAAAAAATTTCCTGGGGAAATTTTTTTTTTTTTTTCCCCCCCCGGAAAAATTTCCCCCAAAAAAAGGGTTTTTTTTTTGGGTTTTAAAAAACCAAAAATTTGGGAAATTTTGGGAAAAATTTAAATTTTTCCCCTTTTTCCCCCTTTTTTCGGCCCTTTTTTTAAAAAAAGGAAAAAAAAAAAAAAATTTTTCCCCAAACCTAAAAAAAAACCCCAAAAAATTTTTTTAAAAAATTTTTTAAAAAAATTTTTTTTAAAAAAAATTTATTTTAAAAAACCCTTAAAAAAAATTTTCCCCTTTTTCCAAACCCAAAAGGGGGTTTAACCCGGGGAAAAAAAACAAAGGGGGGGGGTTTTTTTTTAAAAGGATGCCAAAATTTAATTTTTGAGGGGGAAAAAAAAAAAAAAGGGGGGGGAATTTTGATTTTTAAAATTTTTTTAAAAAAAAAAATTTTTTTTTGGGGCCTTTTAAATTTGAAATTGGAAAAACCCCCAAGGGGTTTTTTTAAATAAATTTTTTTTAAATTTTTAAAAGGGTTTAAATAAAATTAAAGGGGCAAAAATTGGACCCAATTTTTTGGGGGAAATTTCCCCCAAAATCCCAAATTTTGAAGGGGGTTTTTGGGGGATTTTTTAAAAATTTGGGGGAAAAAAAATTTAAAAAAATAATGGGTTCCCATTTTTTTTCCCCCCCTTTAAATTTTAAAAAGGCTTTAAAAATTTTAAAAAAAAGGCAAAGGCCCGGGGAAAAAATTTTTTTAGAAACCAAAATCCCGGGGTAAGGCTTTAAAAAAATTGGGGGTTCCAACCTTTTTTAAAAAAATTTGGGGGCCCGGGGTTTTAAACTTTTTTTTGGGGAAAAAATTTTTTTTGGGGGGAAAATTTTTTTTTTTGGGAGGGGAAAAGGCCAATTTTTTTCCCTTTTGGTTTTTTTTTGGGGGGTTTTGAAAAATTTTTATTTTTTTTTTAAAGGGCGGCCCCAAAAATTTTTAAAGAAAAATTTTTTTTTAAAAAATTTTGGGGGAATTTTCCCAAGGGCCCTTGGTTTTCCCCTTTTCGGGTTTAAAATTTAAAAAATTTTTTTTAATTCCAAAAAATCTAAAAGGGGAAACCCAAAAAAAGGGGGCCCAAAAAGGGTTTTTAATCCAAAAGGAAATGACAAAATTTTTTGGTTTTTTTAAAAAAAAAGGGGTTTGGGTTTCCCCCCAAAATCCAAAAAATTTGGGAATTTTTTGGGAAAAACACTGGGCCCAAAAAAGGCCGGGAAATTTTTTTGGGGGAATTTTCCTTTTTTTTTTTAAAACCCGGGAAAAACCGGTTTTTAAAGGTTTCTTTTCCCAAAATCAAAGGTTTTTGGGGAAAACAAGGCCCCTTTTTTTTTTTTGGGTTGAATTTTTTTTTTGGGGAGGGGGGGGAAAACCCTTTGAACGGGGGGGGAAAGGGAATTTTTTTCCCAAAAAATTTTTTTTGGGGGAAAAAACCCCTTAATTTTTTTCCCCCCGGGTTTTTTTTTGGGGGCGGGGGGAAGGGAATTTTTTTTTTAAAAATTTTTGGGGAAAAAAATTTTTTTTAAAGGGGTTTTTTTTCCAAAAATTTCCTTCCTTTTTTGGGAAATTTTTGGGGGGGGGGGTTTTTTTTTTTTTAAAATTTCCCCCTTTTTTTCCCCCGGTTGGTTTCTTTTTTAAAAAGGAATTTCCCTTTAGGGGGGGGGGAATTTGGGCCAATTTTTTTTTTTAAAATTTTTTTGGGGGGGTTTCCTTTTTTTTTCCCCCGGGGTTTTTTTGGGGGGGAAAAGGGGGGGGGGGGGAATTTGGGTTTTTTTTCCCTGGGTTCCCTTTTTTTTTTGGGAAAAAGTTTTCCCGGGTTTTCTTGGGGTTTTTTTCCAACCAAAAATTTTTTTGATTGAATTTTGGGGTTTTTTAAGGAGGGGGGGTTTTTAAAATTTTTTGAATTTCCCCTTTTTTCCTTCTTTTTTAATTTTTTTTTTTTAATGGTTGGTCAAATTTTTTTTTTGGGGGGGGGGAGGGTTTGGGTTCATTTGGGAAAATTTTTAAAAACCCTTTTTGGTTTAAAGCCTTTTTTTTCCCTTTCCCCCTTTTTTTTCCCTTTTTTAAATTTTCCTTTTAAAAGGATTAAGGGATAAAGGGTTTTTTCCCGGGGGGGAACTTTCCTTTTTTTTGGAAAATTTCCCGGGTTTGGGCCCGGGGTTTTTTTCCAATTTTCCCCCCTTTGGGGGGCCCCTTTTTTTGGGCGGGGAAAATTTTTTGGGGGTTTTTTGGGGGGGTTTTTGGAAAAAGGCCGGGAAACTTGGAGAATTGGGGAAAAAAAAACCTTTTAAAAATTCCGGGGAATTTTTTGGGGGGGGGGGGCAAATTTTTTTTCCCTTTTTTTTTGGGGGCCCGGGGGGGGCCCCGGGAAAACCCCGGCCCGGGGGGTTTTTAAATTTTTTTTGGGGGGGAAATGGGGGGTTTTTTTTTAATTTCTTTTTTTTCCCCCTTTTTTTCCCCGTTTCCCCCCCCTTCCCCCGGGGTTGGGTTTTTTTTCCGGGGAAGGGTTTGGGGGTTTTTTGGGGAATTTTTTTCTTGGGGTTTTTTTTCCCCCTTTTCCCCCCCCTTTTCCTTTTAAAAACCCGGGTTTTTTGGGTTTTCCCGGTTTTCAAAGGGAAAAAGGGGATTTGGAACCTTGGGATTGGGGTTTTTTCCCCCCTTTTTTTTTTTTTTGGGTTTGGAAATTTTTAAAAAAAATTTTTTTTTGGGAACCTTAAAATTTAAAAGGGGTTTTTTTTGGGGGAAATTTAAATTCCCAAATTAAGGGCGGGAAAAAAAGGGGAAAATTTTAAAGGTTTTAAAGGGTTTTTGGGAAATTTTAAATAAACCCGGAAAAAAGGTTTTTAAATTTTCGAGTTGTAAAATTTTTTTGGGAAAAAAAAAAAAAATTGGGAAAAATTTTTTTTTTTGGGAAATTTTAAAAACCGGGAAAAAAAAATTTGGAACAAACGGGGAAAAAAATTTAATTTTTGGGGAAAAAAAAAGGGGGGTTTAAATTTTTGGGGGGGGGGAAAAGGAAAAGGGGGGGGTTTTAAAAAAAACCCAGGGTGGAATTTGGGCGAAACCCCGGGTTTTTCCCTGGGGGGGCCGGGGGGAGGGGGGGGGGGGGGAAAAAAAGGGGAAGGGGGGTTTTTAAAAAGGGAAAAGGGATTTAAAATTTAAAAAATTTTTTTTTTTAAAAAAAGGGGTTTAAAGGGGGAAAGGGGTTTTAAAAAGGGGTTGGGTTGGGAAGGGAAAGGGTAAATCCAATTTTGGGAAAAAAAAATTTTTTAAATTTTGTTTCGGAGGGAAAAAAAATTTAAAAAAGGGGAAAAAATTTTGAAAGGTTGGGGGAAAAAATTAAGGAAAGGGGAAAAAAAAAAGGGGAAAAAAAATTGGTTTTAATTTGGGGGGCTAAAATTTATAAAAGAAGAAATTTAAAAAGCCAAAAATTTTTTAAGAATTTAAAAATTTTTAAAATTTTTAAAAAAATTTTTTCCAAAAAAAAATTTTTTTTTTTTTCCCCTTTTAAAAATGTTTTGGGCCTTTTAAAGGGGGAAAAAAATTTTCAAAACCCCAAAATTTTTATTCCCTTTTATTGAAAATTTTTTTTTTTAAAATTTTTTGGAAAGTTTTTCCCTTTTAAAAGGGGCCAAATTTTTTTTTTGGGGGGGTTTTTTTTTGGGAAAAATTTTTTTTTGGGCCTTTTTTCCGTTGGGGTAAAAATTTTTTTCCCCAAAAAATTTAAAAGGCCCAAAAAAACCCCCCCTTTTTTTTTAAAAAAAAGGCCGAAATTTTTCAAAATTTGAAAACCCCCAACCCAATTATTGGTTCCAAAAGGGATCCAAATTTTCCCTTGGGGCCAAACCCAAATTTGGGGGAAATAAAAATTTCTTCCCCCCCCCGGGGGGGGAAAAAAGGGAAAAAAAACCCCCTTTTTTCCTTGGGTTTGGTTAAAAACCAAAATTGGGCCAACCTTTGGTTAAATTCCCTTTTTTTTGGGGGCCAAATTTGGGCATTTAAATTTTTTCCAAATTTCAAAAAACCCCTTTTTTAAATTTTTTTAAAAATTTTTCCATTGTGGGGGTTTTGGGGCCAAGGAAAATTTTAAACCTTTAATTTTTAATTTTTAAAATTTTTAAAATTTTCCAAAAGGGTTTTTTGGGGTTTAAAATTTAAAATTAAAGGAAAAACCTTCCACCATTAAAATTTTTTTTCCAAAAAGAAATTTAACCTTTTGGGGAAAAAATTAAATTAAAAAATTTTTGGAAACCTTAAAAAATTTGAAAAAGGGTTTTTTTTAAAACCATTTTAAAAATTTTTTTCAACCCCCGGGGGTTGCCCCCCTTTTATTTAAAATTTTTTTTTGGGGGGGAAAAAAAGGGTTAAGGAAAAATTTTTTTAAAAATTTTTAACTTTTTTTTTTTGTGGGTTTTCCCAAAAAAAATTTCCCTTGGCCTAAAATTTTTTTTTTCCCTTGCGGGACCGGGGTTTGGGTTCCCCCCCCGGGAATTTTTCTTTTTTGGGTAATCCCCCTTTTAAATTTTTTTGGGGGGCCTTTGAAAGGGAAAAAATTTAAAAATTTTTGGGTTGGCCTTTTCCCGGGGGGGTTTTTTGGTAACAAATTTTTTAACCAAATTTTTTTTTTTTTTTTTACCATTTTCCTTTTTTTTTGGCCCCGGGTTTTTGGGGTTTTTCCAATTTTTGGGAAAATTTTTGGGGGCCCCCCTTTTTTAAAAAAACCCCCCCGGGGGGTTTTTTGGGTTTTCCGGCCAATTTGGGGTTTTTTTGGGGGGGAAAATTTTGGGGGCCCCCTTAAAATTTTAAACCCTTTTTTTTGGTGGGAATTTAAAAGGGGGAATTTTAAAACCTTTTTCTTTGGGGAAATTAAACCATTTTTTTTTTGAAGGAATTTTGGGGTTTTTTTTGTAAAATTTTCCTTTGGAAGGGGGTTTTTGTTTTTGCTTTCCCGAACCCTAAAAATTATTTTTGGGGTTTCTTTGGGGTTAGGGGGCCCTTGGGTTTTTTAAAAAAATAAAAAAATTTTAAAATTTTTTCCCAAAGGGGGAAATTTTAACCGGTTTTTTCCCTCGGGGGATTTTAAAAGGGTTTAAAAAAAATGGGAAAAAAAAAAATTTTGGGTTTTAAAAAAAAATTTTTTTGATTTTTTTTTTTGGGCCCCTTTTTCCTTTTGGAAACCCTTTTTTTTTTTAAAAAATTTTTTAAAATTTGAAAAAATTCAAAAAATTTAATCAAGGGTTTTTGGAACAAAGGGGGGGAAAGGGTTTTTTAAAATTAAATTTTTCCTTTAAAAATTTTTCCCCCAAAATTTTTGGGGAAAAAAGGGGGGGGCCCGGGGAAAAATTTTCGGGCCCCTTTTTCCCCCAAATTAAAAAAACCCCCCTGGAAAAAGAAAACCCCGGGAAACCCGGGGGAAAAAGGGTTAGGGAAAGCAAAATTTGGGAGGAAATTTTAAAATTTTTAAAAAATTTTTAAAATTTCCCCTTTTCCCTTCAAAAAGGGTTGTTAACCTTTTTTTTTTTTAAATTTTGGGGAAATTTGGGCCCTTTTTTTTTAAAAAAATTGGGGTTTTTTTTTTTTTGGGGGTTTCAAAATTTTGAAATTTTTGGGAAAATTTTTTCCCAAGGGCCTTTGGGGTTCCCAAATTTCCAAAATTTACCAAAATTTTTTTCCCTTTTAAGGGAAAATTGATCAAAAAAAAAAAAACCCCCCTTAAAAAAAAAGGGGGTCCCTTTGGGGGGGGTTTTTTTTTGGGTTTGGGGGTTTTTAACCCTTAAACCCCCCCCCTTTTTTTTTGGGTTCTTTTTTTTTAAAAGGAATCCCGGGTTTTTTGGGTTTTGTACAAAAGCCCTTTTAAAAAAACCCCAAAAAGGGGAAGGAAAGGGTGAATTTTCGGTTAAAATTTTAAACTTGGGGAAAAAAAAATTTTAAGGGGAAAAACTTTGGGGAAAAATTTTTTGAGCTTTTTTTTGGGCCTTCCTTAAATTTCTTAACTTCCCCTTTTTCTTTTTTGGTTTTTAAAAATTTCCAAAGAAAGGGGAGGAATAAAATTTAAAATTTACCGTTGGGAACCTTTAAATTTTGAAAAGGGGGGGCCCCAACCAAATTTTTAAAATTTTTCCCTTTTTAACCTTTTTAAAACCCTTTTTTTTTTTTAAAATTTTAAGAATTTTAAAGTTCCCTTTCCTTTTCCTTAATTTTAAGGGGGGGGGGTTTTTTTTTTTGGGGCCCTTTTTTTCATCTTTTTCCGGGGTTTGTTTTTGGTTTTTTTTTAAAAGGGTAAAAAGGGAAAAACCCCTTGGCCCCTTTTTCCTTTCCCCCTTTTTCCCCAATTTCCTTGATTCCCCCCCCAAAAAAAAGGGGGTTTTTCCCTTTTTTGGGGGGAAGGTTTTTTTTTTAAATTTTTTTTTTTTCCTTTTTTTCCCGGAAAAAGGGGTTTTTGTTTGTTTCCTTTTTTAAAGTCCCTTTTTAAACCCGGGGTTTTTTTTTTTAAAACCCCTTTT
This sequence comes from Aegilops longissima, assembly GCA_021605205.1. NCBI lineage: Eukaryota > Viridiplantae > Streptophyta > Magnoliopsida > Poales > Poaceae > Aegilops > Aegilops longissima. The sequence continues at coordinate 527,676,244 of CM038678.1, read as the reverse complement.
TTAAAGGGGTTTTTCCGGGAAATTCTTGGGTTCCCAAACTTTTCCCTTTTCCCCTTTTTTGGGGGGTTTTTTTAAAAAGAAATTTTTTTTTTGGAAAATTTGGAATTTGGGGTTTTTTGGGGGAATCAAATTTAAGGAATTTTTGGGGTTTCCCCGGGGGGGGTTCAAAGGAAAAATTTTTCTTCCCAATTTCTTCCCCCGGGGGGGGGTTTGGGTTTTTGGGGGGGGGGGTTTTTTAAATTTTTTTGGGTTTTTGGGGGGAAAGAAAAAAAAAAGGGGGGTTGAAAAATTTTTTTTTGGGGTTCCCGGGGTTTGGAAAAGCACTCACTCTTCCATATTGACCTTTGCTCGGGGCCCTTTTTTTAAAAAAGGGTTTTTTTTTTAAGGGGGGGGGGAAAAAAATTTTTTAAAAGGGTTTTTTTTAAAATTCCTTTTTTTTTTGGGGAAGGGGCCCCTCCCAAAAACCCCCCGGGGACCTTTTTTAAACAAAAAAAAAAACCAAAAACAAGAACCGGGGGGCCCCCCTTTAAAATTTAAGGGGAAAAGGGGGTTTTAAGATTTTTAAAATTTTAAAATTTTTTTTTGGGGAAAAAAAAAAAAAAGGGAAAAACCAAAAGAAAAAAAAAAAAAAATGAAAAAACCCCAAAAAATTAAAAAAAAAAGAAGAAAAAGGGGGAAAAATTTGAGGGGGGGAAAAAAAAAAAAAAAAAACCCAAAAAAAAAAAGGGGGGAAAAAAAAAGGGGGGGAAAAAATTTTTAAATTAATTTTTTTATTTCCGGGGGGGGGGTTTTAAAGGGGGCCCGGAACCCCCCCCACCCCGGGGGGCCCCCCAATTTTTTTTAATAAGGAAGGCCCCCTTTAATTTCCCCCCCCAAACTTTTGGGCCCCCCCTTTTTTTTGGGGGCCCCCTTGGGAAAAAGGGAAAAAAAGGGGCCCGGGAAATTTTTTTTAAAAATTTTGGGTTTTTGGGGTTTTTTTGGGTTTTTCCCCTTTGGGTTTTCCCCTTTTTTTTGCTCAAAGTCCTCGGAGGATGGGTTGCTCTCAAATGACAAGTGTCAAGTTCTCTCGGGGCCCAACCAAAGGGTTTAAAGGGGTTTTTCCAAGGGGGCCCCAAAAAAAAATTTCCCCTTAAAAGGGGTTGGTTAAAATTTTTTGGGGGGGAGACCGCAACCGGAAAAAAAAATTTTCCCCTTTTTTTTTTGGGGAAAATTTTTCCTTTTAAAAAAAAATTTCCCGGGGGGGGTTTTTCCTTTAAAATTTTGGGTTTAAAATTTAAAAACCCCAAAATTTGGGGGAATTTTTTGGGGAACAAAAAAATTTTTTTTATTTTCCCCCCCAAAGGGGTTTTTAAAAAAAAAAAAAAACCTAAAAAAAAATTTCCCCCTTTTTTCCCAAAAAAAATTTTTCCCCCAAATTTTTCCCTTTAAATTTTTTTTAAATTCTTTTTTTTTTAAATTTGATTTTTTTAAACCCAAAAAAAAGGGGCCTTTCCCCAAAGCCCTTAAATTTTTTAAAAAAAAAAAAAAAGGGGGGAAAAAACCTTAAAGATATTGGGGGTTTTTTTTTTTGGTTATAAATTGGGAAGATTGTCTTCCATATGCTTTCCCCAAAAACCCCGGGGGGCCAAAAAAAAAATTTTTCCAAAGGGGGGCCCCTTTTTGGGAAAAGGGGGCCCCTTTTTTGAAAAAAAGGGAAAAAAATTTTTATTTAAAAAAAAAAAACCCCCCCAAGAAAAAGGGGGTTTTTTTGGGAAATTGGGTTTGCCCCCCCCTTTTTTTCCAAAAGGCCCGGGCCCCCCGGGGGCCTTTCAAAAAAATTTTTTTTTTAAAGGGTTCCTAACCGGGGCCCCAAAACGGGGAAAAATTCCCAAACCCCCCAAAAAAAATTTTTTAAAAATTTCCTTTAAAGAACCCCTTTAATTTTCCCCCCAAAAAAAAAGGGAAAAAAAAGTTTAAAACCCCGGGGGAAAAGACACCCCGGGGCCCCCCCCCTTTTTCCGGCCTTTTTTCCTTTTGGGGAGGGGGGGAATTTTAAAATTTTTTTTTTTTTTTTTTTGGGTTGGGTTTTTTTTTTTTGGGTTTTTCTTTTTTTTTTTCCATTTGCATTTTTTCATTTTTTTGTTTTTTTTTTCCTTTTAAAAACCCCCTTTCCCCCCAAATTTTTTTTTTTTTTGGGGGGAAAAGGTTTAAAGGGCCGGGTTTTTGGGGTTTTCCCGGGGGGTTTTTTTTGGATTTGGGTTTTGGGTTTCCAAAATTTTTAAGGCCCCAAAAAACCCCCAAAACCCCAAACCCCAAAGGGGTTTTTTTCAAAACCAAAAACCCTCCCTTTAAACCCTCCCCCTTTTCCCTTTGGGAAACCCCCCTTTCCCCAACCCTTTTTTCCCCCCCCCCCCCCCCCGCCCCCTTGGGCCCAAAACCCCCCCGGGGCCCCCCCCCGGGGGGCCCCCCGCCCCAAACCCCCCCCCACCCCCCCCCCCTTGCCCCGGGGCCGCCCTTGCCCGCCCCCCCCCGGCCCGCCGCCCGGCCCCCCCCGGCCCCCCCCCCCCCGGCCAGGCCCAGCCCCGGGCCCCCGCCCGGGGCCCCAACCGGACCGGTTTTCCCCTTTTTTTTTCCCCTTTTTTTTTTTTTTTTTTTTTTTCTTTTCTTTTTTTTTTTTGGTTAAATATTAAAAATTTTTCAAAATTTTTTTTTTTTTTTCATTTTCCCCCCAAAAAAGGGGGGGGCCTTTTTTTTTTTTTTTCCGAATTTTTTTATTTTTTTTTTTGAAATTTTAATTTTTTCCTTAAGGGGTTTTTTAAAATTTTTTTTTGGGTTTTTTTTAAATTATTGGTGGGAAAATTGTTTTGGTTTTTTTTTTTTTTGTTTTGGAATTTTTTTTAATTTTGGGATTTTTTTTTTTTTAAAATTTTTTTTTTTTTTTTCCCCAAAATTTTTTTTTTAAAAATTTTTTGGGTTCTTTTTTAAAAAATTTTTTTTTGGTTTAATTAATTTTTAATTTTTTTGGCCCTTTTTTATTTTTTTTTTTTTTTCCTTGGGGTTTTTTTTTGGTATCCGTTTTTTTTTTTTTGGGGAAAAGCCCCTTTATTGGATTTTTTTTTTTTTTTTTTTAAAAAAGGGGGTTTTGTTTTTTTTAAATTTTTCTTTTTTTTTTTTGGTTCTTTTTAGTTTTTTTTTCCCTTTTTTCCTTTTTTTTTGGTTTTTTTTTTTTTTCCAAATTTTTTTCCTTTGGAAATTTTTTTTTTCCCTTTTTTCCTTTTGGGATTTTTTTTTTCCCTTTTGGGCCTTTTTTGTTTTGGTTTTTTTTTTTTTTTTTTTTTTTTCAACAAATTTTTTGGTGGCCATTCTTGGTTTTTTTTTTTTTAAAGGGCCTTTTTTTTAAAAAAATTTTTTTTTTTTTTTTTGCCGGGGGTTTTTTTTTCCTTTTTTTTCCTTTTTTTAAAAAATTTCATGGTTTGGGGTTTTAAATTTCCCGGGTTTTTTTTTTTTTTTTTGGGGGGAAAAAAACCCCCTTTTTTGTTTCTTAAAAATTTTTTCCAAAAGGGCCCCGGCAAAAACCCCCCAAAATTCCTTTTTTTAAAATTTTTCTGCCCAAATTTTTTTTTTCCCCTTTTCCTTTTTTCCCCCGGGGGTTTTTTTTAAAATTTTTTTGGTTTTTTTTAAATTTTAAATTTTTTTGGGGGGGAAAGTTTGGCCTTTTTTTTTTTTCCCCTTTTTTTTCCTTTTTTAAAATTTAATTTTTTTTTTTTTTTAAAAAGGCTTTGGTTAATTTCCCGGGGGTTTTTGGTTTCCCCCCCTTTTTTTTTTTTTCCAAGGGGGGTTTTTTTTCCCCCGGGGTTGCTTTTGGGGGAAAAAGGCCCCCGGGGAAACCCCCCGGGTTTTCCCCGGGTTTTTTTCCTTTTTAAAACCCGGGGGGTTTTTTTTTTAAACCCCGTTTGGGTTTTTTTTTTTTTTTTTTTTTAATTCCGGGTTTGGGGGAAAAATTATCCCTTTTTGGGGAATTTTTTTTTTTAAACCCTTTGGGGTTTTTTGAAAAGGGCCCTTTTTGGGGCCGGGGAAAATTTTAAAAACCCAAATTGGGCCCTTTGGAAAACCCCCCCTTTTTTTTTTTTGGGGAAGGGGTTTGGGTTTTAAAAAAATTTTTAAATTTTAAAACCAACCTTTGGGGTTTGGTCCCTTTTGGGTTTTTAAAATTTTTTTTTAAGGTTTTTTCCCCTTCCTTTTAAAATTTTGGGGGTTTGGTTTTTGTCCTTTTAATTTCCCCAAAAAAAACCCCCTTCCATTTTTCCCCCCTTTAATTTGGGTTTTGGGGGGGATGTTTTCCCTTTTCCCCAAACCCCAAAAGTTTTGGGTTTTGGGGGGGGCCCCCCTTTCCCTTTGGGGGGAGGGGGGGTTTTTTTTAAAAAATTTGGGCCCGTTAACCCGGGGTTTTTTTGGGGCCCCCCTTTTTTTTTCCTTTCCCCCTTTTTAAATTGGGGAAATGTTTTTTAATTTTAAAAAAAAAATTTTCCCCTTTTTTTTTTGGGGGAAAGTTTTTTTAAACATTTTTTTTTTTCCCAACCCTCCCGGGGGGAAACCCCGGGGGAATTTAATTTTTTTTAAGGAGTTGGGAAAAATTTTAATTTATTAAAAATTTCCCAAAAAGGGGGGAAAAAATTTTTTTTAAAAACCCTTTAAAAAAAATTAAAAAGGGGCCCCAAATTAAAAAGGGGAAAGGAAAAAAATTTTTAAAAAAAATTTAAAAAAAAAGGGGGAAAAAGGGGTTTGTTTTTTTTTTTATTGGGGGAAAAAAGGGGCCGGGGTTTTCCTTTAAATTAAATTTTTTGGGAATTTTTTTTAAAAAATTTTAAATTAAAGGTTTTTTCCCAATTTGGGCCAATTTACCCCTTTCCCTTTCCATTTTCCCCTCTTTGCAATTTTGCCCCCTTGAATTTTTTCCCCCAAAAATTTGGGGGGGCCCTTTTTTTTTCCCAAACCCCCCTTTAATTTTTTAAATTTCCATTCCATTAAAAATGGGTTTTTAAAATTTAAAGGTTAAAATTAAAAATTTTTTTTCCCCTTTTAAAATTTAATTTTTTTTGGGGGGGGTTTTTGTTTTTTTTCTTTCCCTTTTTTAAAAAATTTTTTGGTTTTTTTTTTTTTTTGTAAAAAGAAAAATCCTTATTTTAAATTTCCCGGAGGAAAGGGTTGGGTTTTCCCCAAAAATAAAAACCCTTTAAAAAAAAAGGGGGGAAAAAAAAAAGGGGAAGGACCGGTTTAAAAAAAAAAAAAAAAAAAAAAATTTTTTTTTTTTTTTTTGGGGAAAAATTTCCCCCGGGGGGTTCTTTTTTTTTTTTTGGGGAATTTTCCATTTAAAATTTTTAAAATTTTGGGGGTTTTAAAAAAATTCAGGGAAAAGGGGGGAAAAGTTTCCTTTGGGGCCCCCCGGGGGCCCCCTAAATTGGGCCCCCCGGTTTTTTTCCCCCCCAAAAGCCCTTTTTTAAAAATTTGGGTTTTGGCCTTTTTTTTTAAAAAAAAAAAAAAGGGGCCGGGGGGGGAAAATTTTTTTTAAAAAGGGAAAAAAGGGGGCCCTTTTTAAGGGGAAAGGGGGAAAAAGAGGGGGCCCCAACCCTTTTTTGGGGGAATTTTCTTTTTTTTTCCCAAAACCCAAATTTTTTTCCCCCCTTTTTGGGTTTTGTAAAAAATTTTTTTTTCCCAAAATTTTTTCCTTTTTTTCCCGGGGTTATCCTAGGGTTTTAAAAATTTTTTTTTTTTTTTTGGGGGGTTTTAAAAGCTTGGGGGGCCCTTTTTTTTTTAATTGGCCCCAAATTTTTTTTTAATTTTTCAATTTTTTTTTTTGGGGGTAAAAACCGGCCCTTGGGGTTTTTTTTTTTGGGTTTGGGTTTTTTAAGCAAAAAAAAAAATTTTTTTTTTTTTGGAAAATTAAAAAAAAAAAAAATTTGGGGAGCCCTTCCCAAAAACCCCCAAAGGGCCCCTTTGGGGAGGGGGCCCCCCAAAAAAATTTTTTTTTAGTTTTCTTTTTCCCCCAAAAAAGGGGGTTTTTTTTCCCCCAAAAGGGAAAAAAAAATTTTTTAAATTTTCCCCAAAAGGGGAAGAATTGGGGGGCCCTTTTTAAAAGGGAAAGGGGGAAAAAAAAATTTAGGGCCCCTTTTTTTTTCCCCTTTAAAGGGGTTTTTTTTTTTTTCCCCCCCTTTCCCCCCCCTTGGGAACCCCCTTTCCCGGTTTCCAATTTAAAAAAGGGAAAATTATTTTCCCGGGTTTTCCCATTTTTTTTAATTTTTTTTTTTGGGAAATTTGGAAAAAGGGGGGGAAAATGGTTTCCCAAATTTTAAAATAATTAAAATTCCCAAAATTTAAAATTTTTTTTTTTGGTTAAAGGGGGCCCTTAAAATTTTTTGCTTTTTAAAAGGGAAATTGATAAAAATTTTTTTGGTTGGGTTTTCCTTTAAAATTTTAATAAACCTTTTTTTAAAATTAAAAAAATTCCAAAAAAATTTTTGGTTTTTAAAAAAATTCAAAAAAATTTTTTTAAAATTCCCAAAAATTTTCCCTTAAAAAAATTTTCCCCAATTTTAAAATTTTTTTTCCCCCCAAACCCCCCTTTTTTTTCCAAATAACCAAAAACCCTTTAAAATTCCTTTTTTTTTTAAAAACCAAGGGTAATTTTGGGGTTGGGGGGAAAAAATTAAAAAAAATTTTTTTTGAATTTTTTTAAAAAGGGGGCCCCCCCGGGTTTTAAATTAAAAAAAAGGGTGGGGCCCCCCCCCTTGGGCCCCCTAGGGCCGGGGGTTTTTTTTAAAAATAATTTTAAAGGTTTTCCATTTGGAAATTTTAAAAAAATTTTTTAAAAAAAAACCAAAAAGGGGTGGGGGTTAATAGGTTGTCCCTTTTTTTTAAAATTTTCCCTTTTATGGCCCCTTTTTAATTATTCCCCCAAAATTTAAAAAAGGGGGCCCCTTTTAAAATTTTCCCCAAAAAAAAAAAAATTTTTTGGGGGTTTTGGCAAATTGGCTTTGCCAAAATTTTAATTTTAAAAAAAAAAACAAAAAAATTTAATTAAAAAATGGTTAAATTTTAAAAAAAAATTTTTTTAAAAAAAAGGGGAAAAAGTTTTTAAAAAAAAGGGTTTTTTAAAAAAAAGGGGGGTTTTCCCCCCGGGTTTCAAACCCCAAAAAATTTAAAACCAAAAAACCCCAAAAAGGGGGGGAAAAAAACCCCAAAGGGGAATAAAAAAATTTTTTTAAAAAAAAAAAAAAAAAAAAAATTTTGGGAAAACCCCTTTTTTCCCCCAAATTTAAAAAAAAAACCCCCCATTTTTTTTCCAAAAAAAATTTTTGGCCCAACCCCCAAACCAAAGGGTTTTAAACCCAAATTTTTTCCCGTTTTTTTTCCCAAAAATTAAATTGAAAAAAACCCCCCAAAAAGGGAAAACTTTGGGGAAAGGGGGAAAAGGAATTTTTTTTTTTTTTTTTTTTTTTTAATTTTTGGGGGGCCGGAAAAATGGGAAAAATAAATTCTTTTTTCCAACCCAATTTCAATTCCCAAAAGGTTTTTTTAAAACCCGGGGGGGGGTGGTTTACCCAAAATTTAAAAAGGAACCAAAAAAAAAAACCCGGGGTTTAAAAAATTTTCCAAAAAAGGGGAAAGGTTTTGGGGGGGCCCTTTTTAAAAATTGGAATTTTGGTTAAACCCTTCAAAAAAAAAAAAGGGGCCCAAACCCGGGGAAAACCCTTTGGGGAAAAAAGGGAAACCCCCGGGGGGAAAATTGTATTCCCCAACCAAAAAAACCCCAAAAAGGGAAAAATTTCCAAGGGAAAAACCAAAGGCCTAAAATTTTCCCGGGGGGGTTTTGGGCCCCCCCCAGCCCCCCAAATAAAAAAACCAAAAACCCCTTTAAATTTTTTTTTTTCCCCCCAAAACTTCCAAATTCCCCTTTTTTCCCCCAAAAATTGGGTTTTTTAAAACCCCCAAAAAACCCCAAAAAAACCCCGGGAATTTAAAACCCAAAACCGGAAAACCAGCCAAATTTTTTAAGGGAAAAGGGGCCCCCCCCTTTTTTTTCCCCCCCCCGGGGGGGGGGGCCCCAAAAAAGGTTTCCCAAAACCAAAACCAAACCCCCGGGGGGGCCTTGAAATTAAACCCGGCCCTTTGGTTCCCTTGGGCCCCTTTTTAAAAAAAAACCCCGGGAAAATTTGGGGCCTTGTTCCCCCGAAACCCCCCCCAAAAAGTTAAAAAAAAAAAACCCCCCCCCCCAAAAAAACCCCCTTTTTCCAAAAAAACCCCCCCCCAAACCCCTTTTAAATTGGGGGCCCTTTTAAAAACAAAAACCAACCCGGCCCAAAATTTGGGTTTGGCCCCCCAAAAAAAACCCCCCCCCAACCCAATTTTTTTTTTTGTTTTGGGGGGGGGAAAAAAAAAAACCCTTTTTAAAAAAATTTAAAGGGAAAAAACCAATTAAACCCCCTTTTTGGGTTTTTAAGGGGGGGGGGGGGGATTAAAAGGGGAAACCCAAATAAAAATTTTTTTCCAAAAAAAAGGGCCTTTAAAAATTTTAAAAAAAGGGGGCAAAAGAAAAAAAAGGGGAAAAAAGGGGGGAAAAATTTTTGCAAAAAAGGCCGGAAAAAATTTAAAACCCCAAGGTTTCCGGTTTTTTTGAGGGAAACCCCGGGGCGGTTTGGGCCCAATTCCCCCAAAACCCTAGGGCCCGGGGCCCCTTTAAAAACCCCCAAACCCAATTTTTTTTTTGGGGGAACCCCCAAACCTTTAAAAGGGGGGGGAAAAAAAAGGGGGGCCCCCCCCCCCCAAAGGCCATGGCCCGGGGAAAAACCCTAAATTCCCAAAAGTAAAGGAAAAAGGGTTAAAAAAAAAGGGGGGGGGGTGGGGTTTTCCCAACCCAAAAAAATTTAATTTTTGGGGGGGGGAAAAAAAAAAACCCCAAAAGGGGGGGGAAAAAAAAAGGGGCCCCTTTTAAAAACCCCAAATTTGGTTTCCCCGGGGGGAATGGTTCCCCCGGGGGAAAAAAACCCCCCCCCCCAAAAAGGGCCCCCAAAAAAGGGGGGGGGTTTTTCCCCGGGGGGGGTTTTTTTTTCCCAAGGGAGGGGGAAAAAAAAATTTTTTTAAAAATTTCCCCCAAAAAAAATTTCAAAAAACCCGGGGAAAAAACCAACCAAAACCAAAAAGGGGGGAAAAAAAATGCCCCCCAAAAAAGGTTTAAAAGGGGCCCGGAACCCGGGGGTTTAAATTTTCCCCGGGGAAAGGGGCCCGTTAAAAGGGTTTTCCCCCCCCCAAAAATGGGCGGGGTTTTTCCCCAACCCCTTTTTTCCCTTGGGGCCCGGGGGGGGGAAACCCGGGGCCAAGGTTTCCCTCCCAAAAACCCTCCCGCCCCCGGAACCCCAAAAACCCTTTTTGGGGAAAAAACCGGGGGAAAACCCGGGGAAAAAGGGGCCGGGGGATTGGGGAAAACCCCCTTTTAAGGGGAACCCCCTTTTTCCCCCAAAAAAAAAAAAGGGGGGGTTCCAAAGGGGGGGAAAAAGGGTTTTGGGTTGGAAAAAAAAAAAACCCCTTTAAATTTAAAAAAAATTTTTAAAAAAAGGGAAAAATTTTTTCCCCCCCGGGGTTTTAAAAAATTTTTAAAGGGAAAAAAAAAAAAAAAAAAGGGGGGGTTAAAAATTTTTGGGGTTTTCCCCCCCCAAAAAACCCCTTAATTTTAAGGAAAGGCAATTAAAAAAAAATTTCCAAAAAGGAAAAAAAAGGCAAAAAAAGCCAAAAAACCAAAGGGTTTTGGGGGGGTTTAAAAATTAAAGGGAAAATTTTCCCGGAAAAAAGGGAAAGGTTTGGGCCGGGGAAAAACCCAAAAACGGGCAAAAAACCCCCCCTTCCCCCTTTGGAAAGGGGGGGGGGGAAAAAGGTGGGGCTTTGGGGGGGGGGGGGGGGGGGGAAAAGGGCCCAAACTTGGGTTCCCCAACCAACCAGGGTTTTTTTTTGGGGGGAAAAACCCCCGGGGGGGGGGGGCCCCTTTGGGCCAAATTTTCCCCCCTTTTAACCTTTTTTTCTTTCCCAAAAAAGGGCCCGGGGGGGGGGGCAAACCCCGGGGCCCCTAAATTCCGGCCCCCCAAACCGGGGGAAAAAAAAAAAAAAATTTGGGAAAATTTTCCCAACCCCTTTGGGGAGTTTAAAAATTTCCCCAAAAAAAAAAAAAAACCCTTAATTTAAAAAGGGGGCCCCCCGGGAAAAAAAAGGGGCCGGGGTCCCCAAAAACCAACCCCCAAAAAAAACCCAACCAAAATTAAAAACCTAAATTTAAAAATTTGGGAAAAATTAAAAAACAAAAAAAAAAAAAAAAAAGGGGTTTTAAAATTTTAAAAAAAAAAGGAAAAAACCCAAAAGGGGGGGGGGGGGAACCCGAAAAGGGCCCCTTTTGGGGGGCCCCCCCCGGGGAAAAGGCAAAAGGGGGGAAAAACCCCCCCCCCCGGGGGGTCCCCCCCCCGGTTGGGGGGCTCCTCCCCCCCAAAAGGGTTTGGGGCCCCCCAAAAAAAGGGGTTGAAAAACCGCCCAACTTCCGGTAAAACCTTTTTTGGGGTTTTCCCAAAAAGGGTTTGGAAGGTTTTCCGGGAAACAAAAAACCCTTTCCCCCCCGGGGGGAAACCGGGGGAACCCCAACCCCCAAAATTTTCCCCCCTTTTTAAATTGGGTTGGACCACGGAAAAACCTTGGGCCCCTCCCTTTTAAAAAACCCCCCTTGGGAAAAATTTTTTTTAAAAAGGGGGGGGGGAAAAAAAAAAACCCCCAATTTTCCCCCATTTAAATTGGAAAAAGGGGGGGTTTTGGGAAAAATTTCAATTAAATTTTTTAACCCAAACCCAAATTTTTAATTTGGGAAAAAAAAAATTTTTTAAAAAACCTAGGGAAAAACCCCCCAAAAATTTGGGGGAAAAGGTTAAGGGAAAAAGGGGAAAAACCCCCGGGGGAGGGGGGGGCCCGGGTCCCCAAAAAGGGGGGGCCCGGGGAAAAAAATTTTTGGGGGGGGAATTTCCCCAAACCCTTTAACCCCTCCCTTTGGTAGGGAAGGCCAAACCCTTTTTTGGGACCCCCAAAAAATTGGACCCCCCAAAGTGGTTTAAAAAGGGTTTAATAAACCCCCCCCTTTGAAACCCTCAAAAAATTTTAAAAGGGGGGGAAAAAAAAAAAAGGGAAACCCCAAAAGGGTTTTAAGGGAAAAAAAGGGGGAAAAAACCCAAAAACCCCCCGGGAAAAGGGGGGAAACCAAATTTTTAAAATTTATCCCCCCTTTTTTTTAAATAATTAAAAAAGGGGGGAAATTAAAAAGGGTTGGAAAATTTGTTAATTTTTTGGGGGAGGGGTTTTTTGGGGGAAAAAACCCCTTTTTTCCCCTTTAAAAAAAAAAAATTTGGAAACCATTTAACCAAAATAAGGAAAAAATTTTTTAAATTTGGGGGTTTTTAAAATTTAAAAATTTAAAAAACCCTTTTGGTTTTTAAAAATTTCCCCCCCCCCCAATCCAAATTTTTTAAAGGTTTGCTGGGGTTTTAAAACCAAAGGGCCTTTTTTAAAAAAAGGCCCAAAAGGGAACCCAACCCTTTTTTTTAAAAAAGGGACCAAAAAAGGGCCCTTTTCCCCTTTTTGGAAAAAAAAAATTTTTGGAAACCAAAAAAAGGAAAAAAAACCCCCCAAAAAGGGCCCTACCCTTTTCCCCCTTGGGGGTTTCCCCCCGGGCCCCCCCAAAAAAATTTGGGTTTTTAAAAACCCGGTTAAATGGCCCCCTTTTTTTCCTTGGCCCCTTAACCCTTTTAAATTCCCAAAAATTTTTTTGGGAATTAAAAAAAGGGGGCCCCGGTTTTTTCCCAAAGGAAACCTTTTAAAATTTGGCCAATTGGGGAATTGGGGGAATTTAAAATTTTTTTTCCCCCTTGGGGGTTTTAAATTTTTTAAACCTTCCTTTCCTTCCCCTTTTGAAGGAGGAAAAATTTAATTCCGGGGCTTTTTTTGGGTCTTGAAAAAAGGGAAAAATTTTTGGGGAAACCGGGAAACACCCTTGGGTTGGGCCCCCTCCTTTTTTTGGGAAAAAATTTGGGTTCCCCCGGGTTTGGTAAACCTCCCGGGGGGAAATTTCCCCCCGGGGGGGGAAATGGGTTTAAAAAACCCCTTCCAAAAAGGGGGGAAAAACCCCCCAAAAAATTTTTTTTGGGGGGCCTTTTCAAACCCTTTTTTTTTTTGGGTTAAAAAAAATAAAGGAAAAAAAAAACAAAATTTCCCCCCCCAAATTTAAAACCCCCCCGGGGAAAAAACCCCAAAAATTTCTTGGGTTTTGGGTTTTGGTTAATTCCATTTGGGTTCCCGTTTTCCCCCCCCTTTTTTTTTTTTTTGGGGGCCCCAAAAGGGGGGAAACCCCTTTTGGGGTTCCCCCCCAAAAAAATTTTTCCCCCCAAAAATTTTTTGGGGTTTTTTGGGAATTTTTAAAATTCCCCCTTTTAAAAAAAAGGTTTTCCGGGTTGTCTTCCATATGCTTTCCCCAAAAACCCCGGGGGGCCAAAAAAAAAATTTTTCCAAAGGGGGGCCCCTTTTTGGGAAAAGGGGGCCCCTTTTTTGAAAAAAAGGGAAAAAAATTTTTATTTAAAAAAAAAAAACCCCCCCAAGAAAAAGGGGGTTTTTTTGGGAAATTGGGTTTGCCCCCCCCTTTTTTTCCAAAAGGCCCGGGCCCCCCGGGGGCCTTTCAAAAAAATTTTTTTTTTAAAGGGTTCCTAACCGGGGCCCCAAAACGGGGAAAAATTCCCAAACCCCCCAAAAAAAATTTTTTAAAAATTTCCTTTAAAGAACCCCTTTAATTTTCCCCCCAAAAAAAAAGGGAAAAAAAAGTTTAAAACCCCGGGGGAAAAGACACCCCGGGGCCCCCCCCCTTTTTCCGGCCTTTTTTCCTTTTGGGGAGGGGGGGAATTTTAAAATTTTTTTTTTTTTTTTTTTGGGTTGGGTTTTTTTTTTTTGGGTTTTTCTTTTTTTTTTTCCATTTGCATTTTTTCATTTTTTTGTTTTTTTTTTCCTTTTAAAAACCCCCTTTCCCCCCAAATTTTTTTTTTTTTTGGGGGGAAAAGGTTTAAAGGGCCGGGTTTTTGGGGTTTTCCCGGGGGGTTTTTTTTGGATTTGGGTTTTGGGTTTCCAAAATTTTTAAGGCCCCAAAAAACCCCCAAAACCCCAAACCCCAAAGGGGTTTTTTTCAAAACCAAAAACCCTCCCTTTAAACCCTCCCCCTTTTCCCTTTGGGAAACCCCCCTTTCCCCAACCCTTTTTTCCCCCCCCCCCCCCCCCGCCCCCTTGGGCCCAAAACCCCCCCGGGGCCCCCCCCCGGGGGGCCCCCCGCCCCAAACCCCCCCCCACCCCCCCCCCCTTGCCCCGGGGCCGCCCTTGCCCGCCCCCCCCCGGCCCGCCGCCCGGCCCCCCCCGGCCCCCCCCCCCCCGGCCAGGCCCAGCCCCGGGCCCCCGCCCGGGGCCCCAACCGGACCGGTTTTCCCCTTTTTTTTTCCCCTTTTTTTTTTTTTTTTTTTTTTTCTTTTCTTTTTTTTTTTTGGTTAAATATTAAAAATTTTTCAAAATTTTTTTTTTTTTTTCATTTTCCCCCCAAAAAAGGGGGGGGCCTTTTTTTTTTTTTTTCCGAATTTTTTTATTTTTTTTTTTGAAATTTTAATTTTTTCCTTAAGGGGTTTTTTAAAATTTTTTTTTGGGTTTTTTTTAAATTATTGGTGGGAAAATTGTTTTGGTTTTTTTTTTTTTTGTTTTGGAATTTTTTTTAATTTTGGGATTTTTTTTTTTTTAAAATTTTTTTTTTTTTTTTCCCCAAAATTTTTTTTTTAAAAATTTTTTGGGTTCTTTTTTAAAAAATTTTTTTTTGGTTTAATTAATTTTTAATTTTTTTGGCCCTTTTTTATTTTTTTTTTTTTTTCCTTGGGGTTTTTTTTTGGTATCCGTTTTTTTTTTTTTGGGGAAAAGCCCCTTTATTGGATTTTTTTTTTTTTTTTTTTAAAAAAGGGGGTTTTGTTTTTTTTAAATTTTTCTTTTTTTTTTTTGGTTCTTTTTAGTTTTTTTTTCCCTTTTTTCCTTTTTTTTTGGTTTTTTTTTTTTTTCCAAATTTTTTTCCTTTGGAAATTTTTTTTTTCCCTTTTTTCCTTTTGGGATTTTTTTTTTCCCTTTTGGGCCTTTTTTGTTTTGGTTTTTTTTTTTTTTTTTTTTTTTTCAACAAATTTTTTGGTGGCCATTCTTGGTTTTTTTTTTTTTAAAGGGCCTTTTTTTTAAAAAAATTTTTTTTTTTTTTTTTGCCGGGGGTTTTTTTTTCCTTTTTTTTCCTTTTTTTAAAAAATTTCATGGTTTGGGGTTTTAAATTTCCCGGGTTTTTTTTTTTTTTTTTGGGGGGAAAAAAACCCCCTTTTTTGTTTCTTAAAAATTTTTTCCAAAAGGGCCCCGGCAAAAACCCCCCAAAATTCCTTTTTTTAAAATTTTTCTGCCCAAATTTTTTTTTTCCCCTTTTCCTTTTTTCCCCCGGGGGTTTTTTTTAAAATTTTTTTGGTTTTTTTTAAATTTTAAATTTTTTTGGGGGGGAAAGTTTGGCCTTTTTTTTTTTTCCCCTTTTTTTTCCTTTTTTAAAATTTAATTTTTTTTTTTTTTTAAAAAGGCTTTGGTTAATTTCCCGGGGGTTTTTGGTTTCCCCCCCTTTTTTTTTTTTTCCAAGGGGGGTTTTTTTTCCCCCGGGGTTGCTTTTGGGGGAAAAAGGCCCCCGGGGAAACCCCCCGGGTTTTCCCCGGGTTTTTTTCCTTTTTAAAACCCGGGGGGTTTTTTTTTTAAACCCCGTTTGGGTTTTTTTTTTTTTTTTTTTTTAATTCCGGGTTTGGGGGAAAAATTATCCCTTTTTGGGGAATTTTTTTTTTTAAACCCTTTGGGGTTTTTTGAAAAGGGCCCTTTTTGGGGCCGGGGAAAATTTTAAAAACCCAAATTGGGCCCTTTGGAAAACCCCCCCTTTTTTTTTTTTGGGGAAGGGGTTTGGGTTTTAAAAAAATTTTTAAATTTTAAAACCAACCTTTGGGGTTTGGTCCCTTTTGGGTTTTTAAAATTTTTTTTTAAGGTTTTTTCCCCTTCCTTTTAAAATTTTGGGGGTTTGGTTTTTGTCCTTTTAATTTCCCCAAAAAAAACCCCCTTCCATTTTTCCCCCCTTTAATTTGGGTTTTGGGGGGGATGTTTTCCCTTTTCCCCAAACCCCAAAAGTTTTGGGTTTTGGGGGGGGCCCCCCTTTCCCTTTGGGGGGAGGGGGGGTTTTTTTTAAAAAATTTGGGCCCGTTAACCCGGGGTTTTTTTGGGGCCCCCCTTTTTTTTTCCTTTCCCCCTTTTTAAATTGGGGAAATGTTTTTTAATTTTAAAAAAAAAATTTTCCCCTTTTTTTTTTGGGGGAAAGTTTTTTTAAACATTTTTTTTTTTCCCAACCCTCCCGGGGGGAAACCCCGGGGGAATTTAATTTTTTTTAAGGAGTTGGGAAAAATTTTAATTTATTAAAAATTTCCCAAAAAGGGGGGAAAAAATTTTTTTTAAAAACCCTTTAAAAAAAATTAAAAAGGGGCCCCAAATTAAAAAGGGGAAAGGAAAAAAATTTTTAAAAAAAATTTAAAAAAAAAGGGGGAAAAAGGGGTTTGTTTTTTTTTTTATTGGGGGAAAAAAGGGGCCGGGGTTTTCCTTTAAATTAAATTTTTTGGGAATTTTTTTTAAAAAATTTTAAATTAAAGGTTTTTTCCCAATTTGGGCCAATTTACCCCTTTCCCTTTCCATTTTCCCCTCTTTGCAATTTTGCCCCCTTGAATTTTTTCCCCCAAAAATTTGGGGGGGCCCTTTTTTTTTCCCAAACCCCCCTTTAATTTTTTAAATTTCCATTCCATTAAAAATGGGTTTTTAAAATTTAAAGGTTAAAATTAAAAATTTTTTTTCCCCTTTTAAAATTTAATTTTTTTTGGGGGGGGTTTTTGTTTTTTTTCTTTCCCTTTTTTAAAAAATTTTTTGGTTTTTTTTTTTTTTTGTAAAAAGAAAAATCCTTATTTTAAATTTCCCGGAGGAAAGGGTTGGGTTTTCCCCAAAAATAAAAACCCTTTAAAAAAAAAGGGGGGAAAAAAAAAAGGGGAAGGACCGGTTTAAAAAAAAAAAAAAAAAAAAAAATTTTTTTTTTTTTTTTTGGGGAAAAATTTCCCCCGGGGGGTTCTTTTTTTTTTTTTGGGGAATTTTCCATTTAAAATTTTTAAAATTTTGGGGGTTTTAAAAAAATTCAGGGAAAAGGGGGGAAAAGTTTCCTTTGGGGCCCCCCGGGGGCCCCCTAAATTGGGCCCCCCGGTTTTTTTCCCCCCCAAAAGCCCTTTTTTAAAAATTTGGGTTTTGGCCTTTTTTTTTAAAAAAAAAAAAAAGGGGCCGGGGGGGGAAAATTTTTTTTAAAAAGGGAAAAAAGGGGGCCCTTTTTAAGGGGAAAGGGGGAAAAAGAGGGGGCCCCAACCCTTTTTTGGGGGAATTTTCTTTTTTTTTCCCAAAACCCAAATTTTTTTCCCCCCTTTTTGGGTTTTGTAAAAAATTTTTTTTTCCCAAAATTTTTTCCTTTTTTTCCCGGGGTTATCCTAGGGTTTTAAAAATTTTTTTTTTTTTTTTGGGGGGTTTTAAAAGCTTGGGGGGCCCTTTTTTTTTTAATTGGCCCCAAATTTTTTTTTAATTTTTCAATTTTTTTTTTTGGGGGTAAAAACCGGCCCTTGGGGTTTTTTTTTTTGGGTTTGGGTTTTTTAAGCAAAAAAAAAAATTTTTTTTTTTTTGGAAAATTAAAAAAAAAAAAAATTTGGGGAGCCCTTCCCAAAAACCCCCAAAGGGCCCCTTTGGGGAGGGGGCCCCCCAAAAAAATTTTTTTTTAGTTTTCTTTTTCCCCCAAAAAAGGGGGTTTTTTTTCCCCCAAAAGGGAAAAAAAAATTTTTTAAATTTTCCCCAAAAGGGGAAGAATTGGGGGGCCCTTTTTAAAAGGGAAAGGGGGAAAAAAAAATTTAGGGCCCCTTTTTTTTTCCCCTTTAAAGGGGTTTTTTTTTTTTTCCCCCCCTTTCCCCCCCCTTGGGAACCCCCTTTCCCGGTTTCCAATTTAAAAAAGGGAAAATTATTTTCCCGGGTTTTCCCATTTTTTTTAATTTTTTTTTTTGGGAAATTTGGAAAAAGGGGGGGAAAATGGTTTCCCAAATTTTAAAATAATTAAAATTCCCAAAATTTAAAATTTTTTTTTTTGGTTAAAGGGGGCCCTTAAAATTTTTTGCTTTTTAAAAGGGAAATTGATAAAAATTTTTTTGGTTGGGTTTTCCTTTAAAATTTTAATAAACCTTTTTTTAAAATTAAAAAAATTCCAAAAAAATTTTTGGTTTTTAAAAAAATTCAAAAAAATTTTTTTAAAATTCCCAAAAATTTTCCCTTAAAAAAATTTTCCCCAATTTTAAAATTTTTTTTCCCCCCAAACCCCCCTTTTTTTTCCAAATAACCAAAAACCCTTTAAAATTCCTTTTTTTTTTAAAAACCAAGGGTAATTTTGGGGTTGGGGGGAAAAAATTAAAAAAAATTTTTTTTGAATTTTTTTAAAAAGGGGGCCCCCCCGGGTTTTAAATTAAAAAAAAGGGTGGGGCCCCCCCCCTTGGGCCCCCTAGGGCCGGGGGTTTTTTTTAAAAATAATTTTAAAGGTTTTCCATTTGGAAATTTTAAAAAAATTTTTTAAAAAAAAACCAAAAAGGGGTGGGGGTTAATAGGTTGTCCCTTTTTTTTAAAATTTTCCCTTTTATGGCCCCTTTTTAATTATTCCCCCAAAATTTAAAAAAGGGGGCCCCTTTTAAAATTTTCCCCAAAAAAAAAAAAATTTTTTGGGGGTTTTGGCAAATTGGCTTTGCCAAAATTTTAATTTTAAAAAAAAAAACAAAAAAATTTAATTAAAAAATGGTTAAATTTTAAAAAAAAATTTTTTTAAAAAAAAGGGGAAAAAGTTTTTAAAAAAAAGGGTTTTTTAAAAAAAAGGGGGGTTTTCCCCCCGGGTTTCAAACCCCAAAAAATTTAAAACCAAAAAACCCCAAAAAGGGGGGGAAAAAAACCCCAAAGGGGAATAAAAAAATTTTTTTAAAAAAAAAAAAAAAAAAAAAATTTTGGGAAAACCCCTTTTTTCCCCCAAATTTAAAAAAAAAACCCCCCATTTTTTTTCCAAAAAAAATTTTTGGCCCAACCCCCAAACCAAAGGGTTTTAAACCCAAATTTTTTCCCGTTTTTTTTCCCAAAAATTAAATTGAAAAAAACCCCCCAAAAAGGGAAAACTTTGGGGAAAGGGGGAAAAGGAATTTTTTTTTTTTTTTTTTTTTTTTAATTTTTGGGGGGCCGGAAAAATGGGAAAAATAAATTCTTTTTTCCAACCCAATTTCAATTCCCAAAAGGTTTTTTTAAAACCCGGGGGGGGGTGGTTTACCCAAAATTTAAAAAGGAACCAAAAAAAAAAACCCGGGGTTTAAAAAATTTTCCAAAAAAGGGGAAAGGTTTTGGGGGGGCCCTTTTTAAAAATTGGAATTTTGGTTAAACCCTTCAAAAAAAAAAAAGGGGCCCAAACCCGGGGAAAACCCTTTGGGGAAAAAAGGGAAACCCCCGGGGGGAAAATTGTATTCCCCAACCAAAAAAACCCCAAAAAGGGAAAAATTTCCAAGGGAAAAACCAAAGGCCTAAAATTTTCCCGGGGGGGTTTTGGGCCCCCCCCAGCCCCCCAAATAAAAAAACCAAAAACCCCTTTAAATTTTTTTTTTTCCCCCCAAAACTTCCAAATTCCCCTTTTTTCCCCCAAAAATTGGGTTTTTTAAAACCCCCAAAAAACCCCAAAAAAACCCCGGGAATTTAAAACCCAAAACCGGAAAACCAGCCAAATTTTTTAAGGGAAAAGGGGCCCCCCCCTTTTTTTTCCCCCCCCCGGGGGGGGGGGCCCCAAAAAAGGTTTCCCAAAACCAAAACCAAACCCCCGGGGGGGCCTTGAAATTAAACCCGGCCCTTTGGTTCCCTTGGGCCCCTTTTTAAAAAAAAACCCCGGGAAAATTTGGGGCCTTGTTCCCCCGAAACCCCCCCCAAAAAGTTAAAAAAAAAAAACCCCCCCCCCCAAAAAAACCCCCTTTTTCCAAAAAAACCCCCCCCCAAACCCCTTTTAAATTGGGGGCCCTTTTAAAAACAAAAACCAACCCGGCCCAAAATTTGGGTTTGGCCCCCCAAAAAAAACCCCCCCCCAACCCAATTTTTTTTTTTGTTTTGGGGGGGGGAAAAAAAAAAACCCTTTTTAAAAAAATTTAAAGGGAAAAAACCAATTAAACCCCCTTTTTGGGTTTTTAAGGGGGGGGGGGGGGATTAAAAGGGGAAACCCAAATAAAAATTTTTTTCCAAAAAAAAGGGCCTTTAAAAATTTTAAAAAAAGGGGGCAAAAGAGCATCAAAAGTATCAAAGCACCATCGGGTTTAAGATTACAACTCGATCCAATAAAGGTTTGGAAGAGCGAGAGTTGTAACTTAATAAAATATTGTATATAGACAAAAACGAGACCGGCTTGAAGACTAACTCAAATTTCTCCCCTTTGTCATCGAATGACCAAAAGGATCGGCGAGGACTAACGCTCTTTGAGAATTTCTAGTTGAAGGCGGAGTGCCAACATTATCGGGGTTGTTCGTTGAAGTAGGACCAGCAGCGGTGTCTTCCAAATCTTCATTTTCATCGATGTCGCGAGATGAAGAATAGGAGCTAGCCACCAAGGAAGGAACTTTGACTTTCTTGAATTTCTTGGAGGAGGTGCAGACCAGTCAAATTCTTCCTTGAGTCCCATTGATTGCAGTTCTTCTTCATTGTAGACATGTGAAAGAACAGCCCAGTGCGCTTGAAGGTTTCATGAAGATAGTAATGGTTTTCCTCCTTTGCATTGTGAGTTGAGGTCAGGTTGTAAATAAGAGTACCAAGCGGCGTTTGACCCACTTGTGATTGCGATCAACCTTGATGAAGGCGAGGAGTAGCTCACGATCAGTCATCACCACAGGTGCGATAGCTTGAGGACTATGTGGCGAGGTATTTGCTTCTTTGAGTCATGTGTGGCGAGTCATCATTGGTGGAGTAAGATCTTTGCTTTGAAACTGTCCATCAATGGGCGTGTGCCTTCATCTATCACAGCAGCAGCCTTTCCCTTTTCATCGGTGAGGCAATTGGCCGTTTGAGGACTTCAATCGAGGCGGTAGCTGCGGTGGTTCAAAGTGTCGACCTTGTAATTGGTGAAGATCTTGACTGATGAATCTCATAATCCAAAGGCGCATAAGGCTTCAGCTCAAAAGGTGACATGGCAATGTTAGCGAGTCCTCATGAAGAAATCATGGAAATTGACGGAGCACGCCATGGATGATGTTGAAAAGCATATTCTTCATGATGCCAACGACCTCTTCATCATTGAGTCGTGGCCCTTGATAGGACTCATAGTCTTCGTCGAATTCGATAGACTGTTCGAGGCACATATAATAATTCCTTGACGAGAATTTGGTCCTTGGAGCTTGCCTTGGTTTCAAAGGCTTCATCGGCACTTGCATATAGTGATTTGAAAGTTCCTTTTCTTCATAGATCGACGAGCTCCATCAATCGGAGGGCTGAGTGGAAGACGCGAAGCAATTCACTTCTTTGGTGCCTTGTAGTGGGTGTTTTCGGTCATCAATCCAAGACCCATGAAGTCACATCTTCAGCGTCTCCGGTGATGTGAAGGGTTGCATAGAACTGAAGAATTAGCTCTTCATTCCAATCACAAATATCGGTGCAAAAGTTTAGAAGACCTGCATCGTGAAGAACACTTAGGGCGGGCTCAAAGCACGGCGGCGACTCCATATCCACATGAGGAATATGAGCATGATCGAAGATTTTGTCCTTGTTGAACAACCGAGGAATAGAAGTTGGCTTGGTGGCAGTCGAGCGCCTCTTCTAATCCGAGCGAACCATAGGGATTATATTCGATGAAGAACACATGCTCGGCAAAGAAATCTTCAGCCTTGAACTTTTGTTTAGTTGAGAACGGATTCTTCTGTTTTGGCGAGAGGGTGTCGATCGGTTGCATCACCACCTCGGGAATCGTAAGTTCAGGTTCTTGACTTGAGGAATTTCTTGATCCTCAACATGCGATCTGAGGATTTTCAGCGGCAGCGATATTTTCATCGGCGCTAGTGGCTGGAATTTCTTCATGCACGAACCGATGGGTTGATTTTCTTGAGTCTATCTGGACAGTGCATGCGGGAGTGAGGAACTTGTTGAAGCGGGGTGAAGAGAGGAGTATTGGGATGCTGACTTTCCCAAAAGTCATCATTAATCACTGAGTGGTGCATCAATATCCACATCTTCATTTTCATTTTCCTCGATACCAGCTTGAGGAATTTCATGGTGCGATGAGGAATGGCGGGGTTGAAGGGATTGCTTCCACTTCAATTTCTTCATCAACTTTCTCGTGAAGCGGAGATTGATGTTCTTCATGAGATCGGTTGGCACCACATATTCTTCTCCAAAGGAACTACTTCCTTTGATGGTATGGAGGAGATTGGAATAGCATCAATTGGGTTTTCAACGAGCTGGTCATTGGCTTCATTTTCTTGCGGTTGAAGAATCGACGCGGTGATGCTTTCCTTTTCTTCACGGCAGCTCGTTCGCAGCCTTGGTTTTCTTCACATCGAAGCGGATGGAAGAATTGGAGCTGGAGTTGGCGCGGGAGGAGCTGAGGAATTTGGTGCAGTTTCTTGAGAACAAGCGATGCAGTTCCCTGTCATGAGCAATTTCTTGGTAGCGCAAGCTGATGCAGATTGCCTGACTTGAGCGATTTCTTGAGCGCACCACTAGTGGGTGCCTGGCGATTTCTTCGGTGGCTGGAATTTCTTCATCAGCCACGGAATCAGCATTTTCTTCAGCGAGGCTGAGCTTGGCGTTCTTGGCATTTTCTTCATGAGGCTGGCGGAGGCTTGACTGAGGATTTCATGTTGCACAGGTGCAGCAGCAGTTGTGAGTTTCTTCGTCGGTCGTGAATCTGGTCTTGACTACTTGCCAATCAGCATAGTATGAGTCAAAGTCCTTCTTGAGGTTCGAATGTCGGTTTGGATTTGAAGGAGTTCCTCGGTGTCATCTTGACAACATTTTCTTGAGAACCTCTCCTTCTGTATTGAGCCTTCTTGATTTCCTTCGCCTTCTCGAACTTCCATTTTCTTCAGCGATGAAGTGAGTCAACATATGACTTTGACCAGGTGTCAAATGAAGATCGAGCGAGAGGTATTGGGATCATTGTGCGGTCGATGAAATCGAGGACTTTCTTGGGTCCAAAAGCGTGCACAGATGTTCCCTTGACTCTTCGGCTCTAACTTGGCGGTCTCGATGATTTCTTCAAGTTCTTCATCGGATGCCTCATCATCGATGTACGTGGACTACAAGCTGTTTCTTCCTTGGGCTGGGCGAGGACCACGTCCATTGTTGCTTTTGTCTTCACAAAGTCGGGCGGATGAAGAATTGAAAGCGGTGAGAATTTGCGAGAGATGCACGAGGCAATTGAAAAACCAGCAGTCCGTTGACAAGTAGCTAGATGCACAGGCTGAAGGTTTGGGCCGGAGCAGTTGAGGACTTTGATGGAGCAGTAGTGGTGTGAGAATTTCTTCTTGAGAATTTGCACGGAGGAGCTCTTGAGGAACTTGGCCGTGAGGGCACAGATGATGAAACACTTGGCTTATTGGCAGACTTCTTTTGCATCGATTTCCTCGGTTTGACCGAGACCTCGATGGCGGCAGCGGCAGCGCAGAATCCTCATTGAATTTCTTCACCGCTTCCTTTGCTTGCTTAGCCAACTTTGCTTGGCGTTTAGCCCATTCATCGGAAAGTCCTCACCGCGTTTGGCGCTAGTGGGATCAGCTATTTGGCACGGTGCCAAAGGAGCTCTTGGGCATGGAGGATTTAGCGAATTTCTTCATGTACTTAGGTGTTACATATCGGTATTCCTTCCATTCCGTGCCCATCTCCGTTCAATCTTACGTATCGCACCTTGCGTTGATTTTTCTTTCCTCATCGGTGTGCAATGAGTCGAGCATATATTTCCTCGGGGATTTGAATCTTGTCATGACCTCGGGTTTCTTTCCTCCCTTCTGCGGCTTCTTACCATCGCCATTTTCTTGGTTGAGGAAATTGAACAATTGAGTTCTCTGAAGAAGTGTGCAGTTTTTCTTCGAGAGCGCTGCAAATGAGTTAAGTTGATGAGAACCTAGGGATTCAGCGGCGGACATTTGTACCTGTGAGCAGTATAGGTGCGAGGAATTTGAAGAGGTCATATCGCGTTCTCGGAGGTTTTTCAAAAAGAACAAGTTTGAGGATTTTGACGGATGAGCCTTGAAGAATTTCAATAAGCGTTCTTTATCTTAGGTTCGAGTTGTATAGATCGAAGATCCACACAATTGAGGAATCTTGAAGAAAATCATAGCTTAGAAAAATGAGTCAAGAGATTTGAGGTGTTCATATGTGTGAGAATTTGAAATAAACACCTTTGAAGAATTTGAAGAAAATTTGAGAATCAAATCGAGTAGTAAAAGTAACTTTTAATTTACGAAGTGAAGAACACGACGAACTGAGATGAACAGTTGGGAAGTTAGTCCGTTCAGATCTTCTCCGCCCTAACTTGGCGAGGAAATCAGCTACGGCGGCGGAGTGAAGAAATTCCACAGTCGGTAGCGATGCGTCGGCGAAGAGGTCAAAGCGGTGAAGCTTTTCCTCACCGGCGACGATGGAGTAGCGGCGGCGCTAGGGTTTGAGGAGCTCGGCGGGAGAGAGGTCGGCGGAGTAAAGAGTGAGGAAGGGAGAGGGGTATTTATAGCCACGATGAAAAAGCGGCTCGTCAGAAGATTTAGGACGAACATGCCTGACCGCTTCCTTCTCACGACATGTGTCACCCACGTTACGTGTAGTGGAGATGGTAATGCGATCGTGGGTGGATATAATAATGCATCGTGGGATGCGGAGCGGTTTAATGGTAAAATCGAAGTTTGGATAAGATTCGTTTTAAAAGTTCCGTTCGCAATTTCTTCAGTATCAAGGACACGATGAAGAATTTGAGCGAGTTTCAAAGTAGAACGCACATGAAGAATTTGTGAATGGATTGGGTTGAGTATAGCATAGAGGGAAGGGTCGATCACATTCACTTAGCGAAAAAAACGACTTGAAGAAATAGCCATAAGTGAATCTTTGTAGAGGACATAAACCCATATATATATGAAGAAAGGCAACGGAAAGCAGTGAAGAATTTGCAAAGTTGAAGAATTTGAAAAATTGAAGAATTTGAAAAACTGAAGAATTTCAAAAGCGAAGAAAAACTCAAATTGAAGATTTTCAACTTTGGTGGTGGCGTGACCCACCAGATAAGAATGATGATTTCAGACACAGCGTACAATTGTCGTAGGGTTACGAGAATCAAATTCTTCATTAATTTCTTCACATTTAGAGTGTTATTCTTCATTGATTGAAGAAAACGTTTCTTCATGTGTTGCACATCTAAGTCATCAATTTTGCATAAGTGTTAGGATGTGTGTCCTTTTCAAAGAACGTTCGAAGATTCTAAGATATTTAGCTCACACGCAACTTGCTAAATCTCTTCTCATCCAAGGGCTTAGTGAAGATATCAGCTAGCTGTTCTTGATCTTCACGTGCTTTCGATGGAGATGTAAGCCCTTCAACACATGATCACGAAGAAAATGATGGCGAATTTGAATGTGCTTTGTCTTGAGTCTGAACTGGGTTGTGAGCAATCTTGATGGCACTCTCATTGTCACGATGAGAGGCACATTCTTCATGTTGATGCCGTAGTCCTTGAGGTTTGCTTCATCCATAGTAATTGAGCACAACACGAGCCAGCAGCAATGTATTCAGCTTCTGCGATGGACGGTGATCGCAGATTCTGTTTCTTGAGGACCAATAGACCAAAGATCATCAGAAATGACAAGTACCAGATGTTGACTTGCGATCCACGATCACCAGCATAGTCAGTCGAGAATATCAATGAGATCAAAAGTAGAGCCCTTGGGGTACCATAATCCTAGTGTTGGTGTGTGAGCTAGATATCGAAGAATATGCTTCACAGACCTTATGGTGTGATTCCTTGGTGTAGCTTGAAATCGGGCACACATGCAAACACTAAGCATTATATCTGGCCTAGATGCACATAAGTACAATAAAGAACCAATCATGGGCGGTATACCTTGTGATCAAAGTCAATACCATTTTCATCGATTGCATAGATGGCCATTTGTGGGCATAGGAATTTTAGCGCCTTTGCAATCTTGCATGCGAATTTCTTGAGGACATCTTTGAGGTATTTCTCTGAGATATGAATATGCCATTGTGTTGTTGACGAATTTGAAGACCTAAGAAGAATTTCAACTCTCCATCATAGACATTTGATATTCTTCACTCATCATATAAGCAAATTCATCACTATAACGTTGGTCGATCAGCCAAAGATAATATCATCAACATATATTTGGCACACAAACAGTTCACCATCATAAGATTTAGTAAAGAGAGTAGGGTCGAGTGAACCGGGTGTGAAGCCATTCTTCACGAAGAATTCCTTCAATGTATCATACCACGCTTGAGGGGCTTGCTTGAGGCCATAGAGGCCTTATTTAGTCTGAAGACTTTGTCGAGGATTCTTTGGATCTTCAAAACACAGGGGTTGAGCAACATATACTTCTTCCTCAAGCTTACCATTGAGGAATGCACTTTTCACATCCATTTGATATAAGGTGATATTGTGATGGTTAGCATAGGCGAGTAATATCTTGAATAGACTCAAGTCTAGCAACAGTGCAAAAGTTTCATCGAAATCAATTCCTTCAACTGCGTGTAGCCTTGAGCTACTAGTCGTGCCTTATTCCTCACCACAAGACCATTTTCATCTTGCTTGTTGCGATAGATCCACTTTGTGCCAATGATATTATGCTTGCGAGGATCTGGACGTTTGACCAGTTCCCAGACGTTGTTGAGCTCGAACTGATGTAATTCTTCTTGCATGGCCTGAATCCACTCCGGCTCCAGAAATGCTTCATCTACCTTAGTGGGCTCTGTGATAGAGACAAAAGCATAGTGCCCACAAAAGTTAGATAAGTGTGAAGCTTTTGAGCGAGTGAGAGGACCTGGCGCTTCAATGTCATCGATGATCTTGTCAACTTGCACTTCTTTTGCAGCGAGGATGAGCTGGTTGTCTTGAGGAATTTGATCATTTTCCTCGGCACCATTTTCTTGACATTTTCTTGGTGCATCAGCTCGGCGTTCTTGGCGTCTGAGGAATGAATTCTTCAGCAGTTTCTTGATGGGAATGACATCCTCGGTTGCCTTGAACTGATGGAATCCTCGGTGCTGGTTAAATCTAACACAGAAGGTAGGTGCTCTCTTTGCGAGCCATTAGTTTCATCGAACCGCACATCTCATGTCAACAATCTTGTGAAGAGTGATGTTGAAGACTACTGTAGGTGTCGAGTCCTTTCGTAACCAAGCATAAAACCTTCATGTGCTTTTGGTGCAAATTTAGAGGTGTGGTGAGGATCTCTAATCCAGCATTTAGCACGAAGACTTTGAAATAACTTACATTGGGTTTCTTGTCGTTGAGGAGTTCATAGGCAGTCTTTTGAAGAATTTGTGAAGATATACTCTGTTGATGATGTGGCACGGTGTCAATTGCTTCAATCCGAAGCGACTAGGCGTTTTGTATTCATCAAGCATAGTCGAGCCATCTCAACGAGAGTTCTGTTCTTGCGCTCCACGGCGCCATTTCTTTGAGGAGTATAGGGGCGAGATAGCTCATGAGTAATACCAAGTTCATCAAGATAATCATCAAGACCGAATTCTTGAACTCGGTTTCATTGTCACTCTGGCGTGCTTGATCTTCACACAAAGTTGGTTGAAGCCCTCGAGGAAAATCGTTTGAAGATTTCCAAGTCCCAATACTGACTTTTGCCTTTGTCGGCCAAAGATGATATGCTTGAGATGTGGCGGTGATAAGGAGCATCCATCAATAGATTCTTGTCACCAGTCATGTGATTTGTACATCCACTATCGAGAACCCACTCAGTGGCTTTGGGTTGATCATCCTGCATATGAATTAGTACAACTTACGATCTCATATACTTCATCAGTGAAGAATATGATATCAAGTTCATCGATGAATTTCATCGATTTGTATTTAGATGAAGCGGTATGAGGGCGTGTGAAATGAAAGTTCATTTCATCATGATTAACTGCGTCCTTCGAGCAATTTTGTCGGGCCCCGACAAATTCTTGAGCGTTGAGGCACGTCCGGAGACCTGACCTGCGCGAAGAGATTAGTTCTTTTCTTCACCACCCACATCGAAGGGGTGGCAAAGAGTTCATCATTCTGCGAGCACCATACGAGAATGGTGGCATAGAGGCCAAACCATTTCGTTTCACATAAGAGGGGTTAGGGTAAGCATATGAATAAGCGGAGAAATTCTTGAGGACTTATGAACATATTGGTTTGAAGAATAATGCACATATTCATAGCCCTTAGCTCTACCTGCGAAGCGAGTTGTTAGCACGATGATAATCATATGAGGACTTTGATCCTTTTGAGAATTTGATCCACGTGAGAATTTGGTCCATATGAGGACTTGGATCCATATGAAGAATTTTGTCCATATGAAGAATTTGATCTGGGGTTCCTTTTCTTCACGGTGGTGTCATGAGGACATTCACACGAAGACTTTCAAGACATTTCTTGGGAACCCAGATTTTCTTCATAGGGGACCGTTCTGCGATTAGTGCCAACATATCTAGCAAATACTTCACCATTCTGATTTTTGAACAGTTTATAGTTGGAGTCAAATGACTCATCATCGAATGAGGAAATTCACATGTAAAGCCAGGATAAGTTAGATGGATCAACTGGAGGTCCCTTTGCAGCAACCCATGAGGTTTTGGGATCTTGCTCGGGCTTCGATCGTTCCATCGACATTGAGTTTCCTCTCAAAGGCAATACCCTCTTTCCTAGGGTTCCTATTGAGGATCTGTTTTTAAGCACATCACAAAGAGTCGATGCCCTTTGAGGCTTTTGTACATGCTGTCATGTACAATTCCTTCATCTGCATCGTCGGTGATACTAGCAATGTCCTCGGTGAGGAATTAGTGATAGTAGAGGCAGGTGAAGAATTTATAACAGTTGAAGCATTTGAACATTCGGTGAAGAATTAGCGATTCACGTTCAATGCATTTTAAGCATGGAGGAACAAATTCTTCTTGAGAGGCGCTGATTTGTTGAGCAAGTAATGAATCGCGCTCCTTCGAAGATCTTCATAACTCGCTCTTAGCTTCTCAAGATCTTGCTTTCTTTGAAGAAATTCATAAGAAAGTTTCTCATGATCGAGATAAGAGAGTGTTATGATGACCTTGAAGGCTGTCAAGCCTAGGCGAACTTTCGAAGATTTTGATCGGGGCTTGAGTGCGATCCATTCTTCACCTAACATATCATCACTCTTATCTAGCATGTTTTGAACCTTTTCAAAAGCCCTTTGTTGTTTATAGCAATCTTAGCAAGTTTAGAGTAGCTGGGCTTAAGATCCTCATCGATTCATTTTCACTTTGGATTGAGAGGAGGTGAAATTGAGTACCTTGGCACCTTTTGCCATGAAGCAATAGGTGGGGCGTAGTCATCGTTTTCCTCATCGAGGTTTGTTGGCGAGTCATTTTCTTGATGTTGAAGATGGACTTGCTAACATAAGCGATAGCAAGAGCCGGACTAGCCACACAGATTTGGATTCTTGAGACTCCTCCTCTTCCTCATTTTCCTCGATTCAGCTTGAGTCCATTTCCTTGCCAATGAATGCAGAGCCTTTTTGGAGCTGCTCTTCTTGTGAGAAGAAGGTTTTGAGGATTTTGATGATGAAGATTTTGATGATTTCTTCTTCTTCAATTCCTTTTCCCAATCGAGGACAATCTTGGATATAGTGACCATGTTTCTTGCATTTGTGGCAAAGTCTTCGCTTATAGTCACTAGATGAGGAATCACTTGCTTCTTGAGGATTTTCCAAAACGACCACGTCTTGTGAATTTCTGGAATTTCTTCACGAGCGATTGCTAGCTCTGCCAAATTCTTGGGATCTCCAAGGCTACTACCAGATTCTTCACTCTCGATTCAGATTCAGCCTTGGCCTTGAGGCACGTGTTTTCCATAGCGGAACCATAGAGATCTCTCTTTTGACAAGCTGGAACTTCGTGAGTATTTAGCCTTCGAGGATATCAGCGGGATCAAGAGACTTGTAGTCAGCTCGTTCTTGTATCATCGGTGCGAGTGTCAAATGAGGAATCAGCGATCTTAGCAATTTCTTCACCACCTCATGGTCGGTGATGTCGATGGCACCAGTGCTTGAAGCTCATTTGAGATGTCGGTGAAGCGATCGAAGGTTTGTTGAACATTTTCGTTGTCGAGTCTTTTGAAGCGGTTGAAGAGATTCGAAGAACATCAACTCGAGAGTCACGCTGAGTTGAAACACCTTCATTTACTTTGGACAGCCTGTCCCGGATGAGTTTAGCGATTCCAAAGCACTCACTCTTCCATATTGACCTTTGCTCGGATGGCCACATATGATATTCTTAAGCTTGAGAATCGAGTTGCTTGAATCTCTTCACATCAGCATCATTCGAGAGGGTGTGGTGAGGAAACACCTTTTGTCACAACATACGAGAGATCGTTGTCAATTGCTTCAAGATGCATTAGCATTTTGTTCTTCGATGAGGGTAGTCCGTCCCATCAAGGTAGGACACCTGCTGAGACCTTGATCATACTGCGGTCGACATAACTAAAACTCCGGTGGTTAAACCAAAATCACACGAAACAAGGGAGTACCTTGCTCGATACCAATTGAAAGTCGTTATATCGACTAGAGGGGGTGAATAGGCGATTTTAGATAATTTTACAAATTCTTCACCGAGGAATTTGCTTTGGTGAGAAATTCCTTAGCGAAGAAATACATGCAGCGGAATAAGTACTCGAAGTAAGCATAACAGATTACAGGCATAATCATCATGATGAAATGAAGATTATCACGAGCACGAAAGCGTAATCACGAGGATAACACAAGATGAAGACAAAGCGGTGAAGAAATTGAGCGAGGAAATTGAGAAAGTCTTGATCAAAGTCTTCAAACACAGATATGAACAAACACTCAACACGATAATGAGGAAATGAAAGGGTTGAGGAAATAGAACCAGTTAGGTTGGTGAAGACAATGATTTGGTAGACCAGTTCAACTGCTGTCTCGGTTATGCGTCTGGTTGGAGCGGTGAGTATTTAAACTTCGAGGACACGCAGATCCGGACACCCGATCCTTGAGCACGCAGCTCGGGACACCAAGTCCTCACCGTATTCTCCTTGAACTAAGGTCATGCAGACCTCGTCCAATCACTCGTGGTAAGTCTTGAGCGACTTCCAAACCTTCACATACTTGGTCACTCGGCGATCCACAATTCCTCTTGGATGCTCTAGACCGTGGCGCCTAACCGTCTGGAAGAAGCACAGTCTTCAAAGGTAAAAGCGTCGGATCCACGCGGGATCAATTTCTTGATGATGCTCAATCACTTTGGGTTTGTTGGGGTTTGGTTTTGGGTTTTCCTCACTTTGGGTTTTCCTCACTTGATGATTTTCGCTCAAAGTCCTCGGAGGATGGGTTGCTCTCAAATGACAAGTGTCAAGTTCTCTCGGAGCAGCCAACCAACTAGTGGTTGTAGAGGCGGCTATTTATAGCCTAGGGAGCAGCCCGACATGATAAGACATAAATGCCCTTCAATGATATGACCGTTAGGTGGATAAGTTATTTTGGACAGGTGGCCCTTGACACGACAGCGGTCGGAATTTTGAACATCAAATTCCTCGGGGCTATCATGTTCCTCCTTTGTGTAGGCAATTCGCCTTTGGCGAATTCCTAACTCCTCGATCGAGAACAAATTCCTCGGTGACCGGAAGAGCTTCGTCTCATCCTTGAAGAAATTGATTGAATCTGTATGAGATTTCAAAAGCTTCACTCGAAAGGATTGGTAGGTGTAGGATTTTGAGTTGAGCATCAAATGGAAATTTTTCCTTAGTATTTCCTCGACCCCTTTAACGATGCGGTGTTTCCTATGACTCAAGAAAGAAAATGAAACTACGAAAACAAAAGTCTTCACGCTTCATGTTCCTCAAATGAATACCAAGTCTTCAAGGTCACACCAATTTCTTCACTTTCAAAGTCTTGAAAAAGTCTTGAATATCAAATTCTTCACTTGAAGAAATTCATTTTAGAATCGACTTTCCTTGTAATTATCAAACTCCTCATAGACTTATAGACCTGTGTACACTCACAAACGCATCAGTTACTTAACCTATAAGTCTTCAATACACCAAAATCACTAAGGGGCACTAGATGCACTTACACGAGCGTGTAAATCAAATCCTTGAAGATATGCTCAGGGCTTGTGTCATTTCTTTCGGTATGAAGTGGGAAGATTGTCTTCCATATGCGAGTTCTCCTACAACAACAGCTTCCAAGCGAGTTCGGACAAGGCCCCATTCGAAATTCTCTATGGCGAGAAAGTGCCGTACTCCTCTCAATTAGTGCAGAGCAGGTGAGCGCCAACTTCTTGGAAATGACTTGATCACGAAGCGAAGAAATGTGCAAAGTCATTCGTGAGAATCTCAAAGCAGCATAATCGCGCCCGGAAAAGAGCTATTATGATGATAAGCACCGTGATGTGGCTTTTGAAATCGGAGACCATGTCTACCTCGCATCTCTCCAATGAAAGGCACTTTCGTCAACCCGGTATCAAAGGAAGCTTGCCCCTAGATCGTGGGTCCTTTCAAGATCATTGGGAAAAGAGGTGATCTCGCCTATCAACGAGCTTCCACCCAACTTAGCAAGCGTGCGATGTGTTTCACGTGTCACAACCGCATAAGTGCTTCAAGACTCCTGAGCGCACTATCAACTTCAAGAGATTGACCTTCAAGAAGATCTCTCTTATCATGAGCACCCGTTGCTATTCTTGAAGAAACCGAGCGCAAGACTGCGCAACAAGTCAATCAAATTCCTGAAAGTGAAGTGGTCACACCATTCCGACCGAGAAGCTACACGGGCGCGAGGATCACCTCCGTTCGAATATCCGGAGTTCTTTCAGTCCTAGATCTCGGGGCGAGATCCTCTTGTAGTGGTGGAGTGTTGTAACACCCGGAAGTAACTTTCCATATTTGTAACTCCAACTCTTGCCATTTTCGGCATTGTGATATGATATTCCCTCCGTGGTTGGGTTTTCTTCATTTTGCATTTTGTCCATGTCATGCATTTTATATCATGTCATCATGTGCATCGCATTTGCATACGTGTTCATCTCATGATTCGAGCATTTTTCCGTTGTCCGTTTTGCAATCAAACACTCCTATCTCCCCGGCCCTTTTACGTTTTTCCGTGTGCGGGTACTAAACCTTCTCGGAATGGGCGAGGTTTGTCAAGTGGCCTTGGTATATCACCCGTAGACCACCGGTCAAGTTTGGTCATTTGGAGCTCGTTTGGTACTCCAGCGGTTAACCGCACTCTATAAAGGCCTCTTTTAAGTTGCAGCCCAACACCCTCCAAAACAGCCCATTAACCCATCTAAGTCACTTCCATGCTCTCCGTCGTTCGATCACGATCGTGTGGGCGAAAACTACACCTCATTTGGACTCTCCTAGTTCCCTCTATGCCTATTTAAACACCTCCCCCGAAATTCGCGGATCATTTCCCCCCTAACCCTAATTTTTCCCCTCCGCGCCACGTGGCCCTCCGCCTCCTCCCATGCGCTTGACTTGCGAGAACCCATCCGAGAACCCGCCCGGCCCGTCGGCGCCGCCCCCGCCCTGGGTGCCCCGCGCCTGCCCGCCCCGCCGCCGCCGCCACCTCGCCAGCCGTCTTGGCCATGCTGTCTCGCTCCGCCATTGCGCGCCCGCCCCCGCCGCCGCCCGCCCGCATCCAGCCCGCCCGACTCCGCCGCCCTTCCTCCTCCTCGCCCGGGCTCCGTGAGCCAGAAACCGCCGTCGCCCCGATCCGATCGGGCGGATCCCGAACCGAGCCCGTTGACTTTCTCTTCCCCCCTCTTTTTCTTCTAAGTTTTTGCACCCTGTGATTATTTTGTGTCATTTTCTTCATGCTATAACTTTGCATCTGTAGATCCATTTTGCGCGTATAATATATCAAAATGTTCGTCTCGAAGAGTAGATCATTTCATCTCATTGCATCATTTTCATTTGAGCTCATCTTGATGCCCGAAATGCTGTTGGAAGAGGGCTATGTGATGTTAGTTTCTGTTTCTCAACAGAACTTGCACTTTTGTTATTTTTGCTATGATTAATGTGTGCATCCTATGAATTTGAGTCCTACATGTGTTTTGTAATATGCCATGCCATCTTTCCAGGGGTGTATGCCATGTATTGTTGTGATCTATGTGGTGACTAGCACAAGCATGCAAAATAGGTGTCCTGATGTTGCTGTTTTCAGCCCTGTTTTGCTGATATTTTGATGCCATGTTAACTTGATGATACCGAGAGATCCATGCATATTTTGAGATACTTCAGTAAGGATGTTTTGTTAAACATTTCTTTCTATATCCATCCATGCCTTTGTTTGCAATTATGGAGTGCCATAGCTTGAGTCAATCAAGCTCTACTTTTGCTATCAAATGTTTCCTGGCAGATTGTTTACAGGTTATTCAATTTTGCCAAGGTTGTTGTGGTTGATCCATGTATGCTATGTTATTGTTCTTGCCATGTATGTCTTCTATGCCATGTATTCTTGATGTATGTATGCTTAGTTTATCATGTAAGGCTCTGTAGTGAGTGCATTGAGCTTGTAAACATGCCTACTTGTTATCAGTTTTGACATGTCATGTTGCTGAATCTGTTAGCTGAAACTTTCGATATTGGCGTGGGTGTTACTATATTTTCTGATCCTTTTGGCTTATGGTCAGTAAGGGACTTTTGTTCTATGCTTTGAGTAGATTCATTTCATGCCTTGTTTTGCTATTTTAAGTTCCTGTAGCATGTAGTTTTGTTGCTCTGAACATTGCAACCTGATGCTGTTTTGCCATGTCCACTGATATTTTGTGCACTTTTGCCATGCTTGTTTGAACGGTTATGATGTGATTTAGCCGTAGCTCAGTGCTCATCTTTTGTCAAGCATCTTGTGTAGATCACTGCCATGTGCTTTGTTGATACGTTTGGGTGCAGTAGCTTAATTTATTGTTGCTTGCTAAGTGGCATCATGCTGTTAATGGCAGATTTGTGCCATTCTTGTTTTGCTTGTCATTTGCAAACCGTGCATCGATTCGGTGATCTTTATATCGATTTCAACGAAATCATCTCATCTTTCAGTGGCATACTTGGTTTGCGAAGTTGATGCCTGGTTCATCATTTACCTTCGGGCCTTTATCGCATTGCATATCGCATCTCGCATATCATGTCATGTTTTGCATCATGTTGATTGTGCATTGCACCGTGATTTATTGTGGTTCCTTTGTTTGTGTTGTTGCTTTGGGTAGAGCCGGAAGGCGAGTGCGTGAGCGAGGAACCTGTTGAGAACGCTTACGAGGACCAAGCTTTCGACAACTCGAGAACATTGCGAGCAAGATGACCATACCCTCGAAATCACTTCTATCTTTGCTATGCTAGTTGCTCGCTCTTTTGCTATGCCTATGCTACGATGCCTACCACTTGCAATATCATGCCACCCATATTGCCATGTGAGCCCCTAACCATCCTTTTCCTAGCAAACCGTTGATTGGCTATGTTACCGCTTTGCTCAGCCCCTCTTATAGCGTTGCTAGATGCAGGTGAAGCTGAAGTTTGTTCCTTGTTGGAACATGGAGATGTTGTTCCTTTTTGGAACATGTTTACTTGTTGGGGATATCACAATATATATCTGCTATAATTAATACATCTATATATTTGGTAAAGGGTGGAAGGCTCGGCCTTATGCAGTGTTTTGTTCCACTCTTGCCACCCTAGTTTCCGTCATACGGTGTTATGTTCTGGATTTCGCGTTCCTTACACGGTTGGGTGATTTATGGGACCCCCTTGACAGTTCGCTTTGAATAAGACTCGTCCGGCAAGGCCCAACATTGGTTTTACCATTTGCCACCTAAGCCTTTTTCCCCCGGGTTTTCGCGAGCCGAGGGTCATCTTATTTTAAACCCGGGCGATGCTCCTTGGCGTTGGTCCAAACTAGAGCACCGTCTGGGACCATTCCTTGGCAACTTGGATTACGTCGGTTCTGTGCGCTTAGCTTATCCGGTGTGCCAGAGCGAGATATGTGCAGCTCCTATCGGGATTTGTCGGCCGATCGATCGGGTGGTCTTGCTGGTCTTGTTTTATTCTTTGTCGAAATGTCTTGTAGTCAGGATTCGAGATTGATCGGGTCTTCCGGTAGAAGGAATATCCTTCGTTGACCGTGAGAGCTTATAATGGGCTAAGTTGGGACACCCTGCGGGGTAATATCTTTGAAAGCCGTGCCCATGCGGTATGAGGCAGATGGGAATTTGTTAATGTCGGTTGTAGAAAACCGAAGTTGACCTCAATTAAAATACACATCAACGCGTGTGTAACCGTGATGGTCTCTTCTCGGCGGTCAGGGAAGTGAACACGATGTTGGAGTTATGGCTGGCGTAAGTAGTTCAGGATCACTTCTTGATCGCTACTAGTTTCACGACCGTGCTTTGCTCCTCTTCTCGCTCTCTTTTGCGATGTAGCCACCATATATGCTAGTAAACTTGCTGCAGCTCCACTTTACTACCTGTCCTTCCTATAAGCTTAAATAGTCTTGATCTCGCGGTGTGAGATTGCTGAGTCCCTGTGACTCACAGATTCTACCAAAACAGTTGCGAGTTCCGACTATGCGGTCAGGTGATGCAACCGAGCTCAAGTGGGAGTTCAACGAGGCGTGGTCGTTACTATGTGTCTTTTCCTGATGATCGATAGTGGTGCCCAGTTGGGACGATCGGGGATCTGTGTAGCATTTGGGGTATCTTCTTTTATTTTGGTTCCGTGAGTCGGACCTTGAGTGTACTCGAATGATGGATGTTTATTTATGTATTGTGTGAAGTGGCATTTGTAAGCCAACTATGTATCTCTTTCCCTTATTTATTACATGGGTTGTGTGAAGATTACCTCACTTGCGACATTGCTTCCAATGCGGTTATGCCTCTAAGTCGTGCCTCGACACGTAGGAGATATAGCCGCATCGAGGGCGTTACATTATATCTATTTAGAGAGATGACAGCAACTGGTCATTCACATGGTTAGTCATAAAATCCTGCATAAAACTTGTAGATCACTGAATATGATATGTTTTATTCCTTGCAATAGTTTTGCGATATAAAGATGGTGATATTAGAGTCATGCTAGTGGGTAGTTGTGGATTGTAGAAATACTTGTTTTCAAGTTTGTGATTCTCCTAGCATGCATGTATGGTGAACCGTTATGTGATGAAGTCGGAGCATGATTTATTTATTGATTGTCTTCCTTATGAGTGGCGGTCGGGGGAATGCGATGGTCTTTTCCTACCAATCTATCCCCTAGGAGCATGCGCGTAGTACTTTGTTTCGATGACTAATAGATTTTTGCAATAAGTATGTGAGTTCTTTATGACTAATATTGAGTCCATGGATTATCGCACTCTCACCCTTCCATCATTGCTAGCCTCTTGATGCAGTGCATTGCCATTTCTCACCTCGAGACTTGGTGCAAACTTAGCAGTGCATCAAACCCTGTGATATGATACGCTCTGTCACACATAAGCCTCATTATATCTTCCTCAAAACAGCCACCATACCTACCTATCATGGCATTTCCATAGCCATTCGAGATATATTGCCATGCAACTTCCATCATCATCATATACATGACTCGAGCATTCATTGTCATATTGCTTTGCATGATCATAAGATAGCTAGCATGATATTTTTATGGCATGCGTTTTTTGATATCTTTGCTCGCTAGATCCTTGCACATCTGGTACACACGGAGGCATTCATATAAGTCATATATTTGTTCTAGTATTGAGTTATAATATTGAGTTGTAAGTAAATAGAAGTGTGATGATCATCATTATTAGAGCATTGCCCCAGTGAGGAAAGGGTGATGGAGACTATGATTCCCCCACAAGTCGGGATGAGACTCGGACTTTACAAAAAAATAAAAGAGGCCAAAAAGCCCAAATAAAAAAGAGGCCAAAGAAGACCACCAAAAATAAAAATAAAAATAAAAAGGAAAATAAAAAATGAGAGAAAAAAGAGAGAGGGCAATGTTACTATCCTTTTACCACACTTGTGCTTGAGTAGCACCATGATCCTTCATATAGAGAGTCTCTTGAGTTATCACTTTCATATACTAGTGGGAATTTTCATTATAGAACTTGGCTTGTATATTCCGATGATGGGCATTCTCAAATGCCCAAGGTATTCATGAGCAAGCAAGTTGGATGCACACCCACTTAGTTTCCATTTTGAGCTTTCATACACTTATAGCTCTTAGTGCATCTGTTGCATGGCAATCCCTGCCTTGATATCTATTAATGGGCATCTCCATAGCCCGTTGATACGCCTAGTTGATGTGAGACTTTGTCCTTTTTTTTCTTCTCCACATAACCCCCATCATCATATTCTATTCCACCTATAGTGCTATGTCCATGGCTCACGCTCATGTATTGCATGAAAGTTGAAAAGGTTTGAGAAACGTTAAAAGTATAAACAATTGCTTGGCTTGTCATCGGGGTTGTGCATCATGTGAATATTTTGTGTGGTGAAGATGGAGCATAGCCAGACTATATGATTTTGTAGGGATGAGCTTTCTTTGGCTATGTTATTTCAATAAGACATAATTGCTTGGTTGGTATGCTCGAAGTATTATTGTTTTTATGTCAAAGGATAGACTATCTCCTCGAATCACTCATGTCTTAATATTCATGCCATGATTAGATACGTGATCAAGATTATGCTAGGTAGAATTCCACATCAAAAATTATCTTTTTTATCATTTACCTACTCGAGGACGAGCATGAATTAAGCTTGGGGATGCTGATACGTCTCCGTCGTATCTATAATTTTTTATTGTTCCATGCCAATATTCTACAACTTTCATATACTTTTGGCAACTTTTATACTATTTTTAGGACTAACATATTGATCCGATTGCCCAATGCGGTTCATATACATTGCATGTTTTTGGTTTGTGGAATATCCATATCAAGCGGAGTCAAATGGGATAAAAGCAGACGGAGCTTATTTTGGAATATTTGGAAAATCTGGGAAAAAGATCAGCGTGAAAGCGGTGTCCGAGGTGGCCACGAGTAGGGGCCCACGCCCGTACCGAGGGCGCCCCCACCCTCGTGGGCCACCCGTAAAGCGGTTGATGCCCTTCTTGACCGCAAAGAAAGCTAATTTTTGGTAAAAATCACGGCGAAGGTTTCAGTCCAATCGGAGTTATGGATCTCCGAATATAAAAGAAACGGCGAAAAGGCAGTAGAACAGAACGTAGAACCAGAGAGAGACAAAGAGACAGATCCAATATAGGAGGGGCTCTCGCCCCTCCCATGCCATGGAGACCATGGACCAGAGGGGAAACCCTTCTCCCATCTAGGGAGAAGGTCAAGGAAGAAGAAGAATGAGGGGGGCTCTCTCCCCCTCGCTTCCGGTGGCGCCGGAGTGCCACCGGGGGCCATCATCATCAATGTCATCTTCACCAACAACTTCACCGCCATCATCACCAACTCTTCCCCCCTCTATGCAGCGGTGTAACCTCTCTCTTACCCGTTGTAATCTCTACTTAAACATGGTGCTCAACGCTATATATTATTTCCCAATGATGCATGGCTATCCTATGATGTTTGAGTAGATTTGTTTTATCCTATGGGCTATTTGATGATCGTGATTGGTTTGAGATGCATGTTTTATTATTGGTGCTATCCTATGGTGCTCTCCATGTCGTGCAAGCGTGAGGGATTCCCGCTTTAGGGTTTGCAATATGTTCATGATTTGCTTATGGTGGGTGGCGTGAGTGACATAAGCACAGACCCGAGTAAATAGGTTGTTTGCGTATGGGATAAAGGGGACTTGATACTTTAATGCTATGGTTGGGTTTTACCTTAATGAATCTTTAGTAGTTGCGGATGCTTGCTAGAGTTCCAATCATAAGTGCATATGCTCCAAGTAGAGAAAGTATGTTAGCTTATGCCTCTCCCTCAAATAAAATTGCAATAATGATTACCGGTCTAGTTATCGATTGCCTAGGGACAAATAACTTTCTCGTAACAAAAAGCTCTCTACTAAAACTAATTTAGTTGTGTCTTTATCTAAACAGACCCTAGTCTGTATTTTCGTGCTCTTTACTTTCTTGCAAGACTATCCAAAAACACCTACAAAGTACTTCTAGTTTCATACTTGTTTCTGGTAAAACGAACGTCAAGTGTGCGTAGAGTTGTATCGGTGGTCGATAGAACTTGAGGGAATATTTGTTCTACCTTTAGCTCCTCGTTGGGTTTGACACTCTTACTTATCGAAAGAGGCTACAATCGATCCCCTATACTTGTGGTTTATCAGAGCTTCGTGGGCCCCACGAGGGTGGGGGCGCGCCCCCCTACCTCGTGCCCACCTCGGAGCTTTCTTGACGTAGGGTCCAAGTCTCCTAGATCATGTTCGGTGAGAAAATCATGTTCCCGAAGGTTTCATTCCATTTGGACTCCGTTTGATATTCCGTTTCTTCGAAACTCTGAAATAGGCAAAAACACAGCAATTCTGGGCTGGGCCTCCGGTTAATAGGTTAGTCCCAAAAATAATATAAAAGTGAATAATAAAGCCCAATATGGTCCAAAACAGTAGATAATATAGCATGGAGCAATCAAAAATTATAGATACGTTGGAGACG
Source organism: Aegilops longissima (assembly GCA_021605205.1). Taxonomy (NCBI): domain Eukaryota; kingdom Viridiplantae; phylum Streptophyta; class Magnoliopsida; order Poales; family Poaceae; genus Aegilops; species Aegilops longissima. Next base: position 527,636,226 of record CM038678.1, on the reverse strand, counting down.
TATCAGGCATCCCCAAGCTTAATTCCTGCTCGTCCTCGAGTAGGTAAATGATAAAAAAGTATTTTTGATGCGGAGTGCTACTTGGCATAATGTCAATGCAAATCTTCTTAATTGTGGTATGAATATTCAGATCCAAAAGATTCAAGACAAAAGTTCATATTGACATAAAAATGATAATACTTCAAGCATACTAACTAAGCAATTATGTCTTCTCAAAATAACATGGCCAAAGAAAGTTCATCCCTACAAAAGCATATAGTTTAGTCATGCTCCATTTTCATCACACAAGAATGCTCTCATCATGCACAACCCCGATGACAAGCCAAGCAATTGTTTCATACTTTAATAATCTCAAACTTATAAACCTTCACGCAATACATGAGCGCGAGCCATGGACAAATCACTATGGGTGGAATAGAATATAATGATGGGGGTTATGTGGAGAAGACAAAAAAGGAGAAGATCTCACATCAACGAGGCTAATCAATGGGCTATGGGAATGCCCATCGATTGATGTTAATGCAAGGAGTAGGGATTGCCATGCAACGGATGCACTAGAGCTATAAATGTATGAAAGCTCAACAAAAGAAACTAAGTGGGTGTGCATCCAACTTGCTTGCTCACGAAGACCTAGGGCACTTGAGGAGGCCCATTGTTGGAATATACAAGCCAAGTTCTATAATGAAAAGTTCCCACTAGTATATGAAAGTGACAAAACAAGAGACTCTCTATCATGATGATTATGGTGCTACTTTGAAGCACAAGTGTGGTAAAGGATAGTAGCATTGTCCCTTCTCTCTTTTTCTCTCATTTTTTGGTCCTTTTTTATGGCCTTTCTCTTTTATTATTATTCCTCACTTGGGACAATGCTCTAGAAAATGATGATCATCACACTTCTATTTATTTACAACTCAATGATTACAACTCGATACTAGAACATAGTATGACTCTATATGAATGCCTCTGGTGGTGTACCGGGGTGGCTTTGCCACAAATACTATGTCAACTACATGATCATGCTAAGCAATATGACAATTATGAATGTGTCATGATGAACGGTATGGTGGAAAGTTGCATGGCAATATATCTCGGAATGGCTATGGAAATGCCATAATAGGTAGGTATGGTGGCTGTTTTGAGGAACATATAAGGAGGTTTATGTGTGAAAGAGCGTATCATGTCACGGGGTTTGGATGCACCAACGAAGTTTGCACCAACTCTCAAGGTGAGAAAGGGCTATGCACGGTACCGAAGAGGCTAGCAATGATGGAGGGGTGAGAGTGTGTATAATCCATGGACTCAACATTAGTCATAAAGAACTCATATACTTATTGCAAAAATCTACAAGCCATCAAAAACCAAAGCACTACACGCATGCTCCTAGGGGGATAAATTGGTAGGAAAAGACCATCGCTCGTCCCCGACCGCCACTCATAAGGAAGACAATCAAGGAACACCCCATGTTTCAAATTTGTTACATAATGTTTACCATACATGCATGCTACGGGACTTGCAAACTTCAACACAAGCATTTCTCAAATTCACAACTACTCAACTAGCACGACTTTGATATTATTACCTCCATATCTCAAAACAATTATCATGTATCACAATTAGCTACACCAACAGACCTTAAACAGGTCCAAAAACTAGCTGGATGCATGGCAGCTTTAAGAAGCTTTATCTCCAGACTAGGAGAAAAAGCATTGCCACCTTATCGCCTTCTCCGGCCTTGCCGACCACTTGAGTGGGCGGATGCGCAACAACGAGGCTGGAAGAAATAAAGGCTCTTTTAGCGAGCAACCCAATCCTGGCCGCACTGAACGTCAGCGAACCGATGTTATTATACATATCTGCAACACATGAGGTGGTGAGTGCAGTGCTCGTCATTGAGCAAGAGGAGGACGGACACAAATTCCCACTTCAGAAACAGCTATACTACGTATCCACTGTCCTCACACCATGCAAATCCCGGTACCCTCATTACCAAAAGATAGCATATGCGGTCTTCATGGCATCCCGGAAGCTACGACACTACTTCAAAGAGTGCTCGATCACGGTGGCTTCCGAAGTACCACTCAATGACATAATAAACAACCACGACACTACGGGCCGGATATCCAAGTGGGCCATTGAGCTCCTGCCATTCGACATAACATAGAAACCACGCCGAGCCGTTAAATCCCATGTATTGGCTGACTTCGTCACCGAATGGATAGAGGCCGAACTCCCTAAAGAGTACGGCACATATTCCAACTGGGTCATGCACTTCGATGGCTCTAAAATGCTGGGCGGCTTAGGAGCGGGCATTATCTTAACGTCCCCCACTGGAGACACAGTCTAGTACTACTCCAAATATTATACACAGACTCCAATAATGCAGCCGAATACGAGGCCTTATTGCACGATCTTCGGATGTCTGCCTCCATGGGCATACAACGCCTGGAGGTGTGCGGGGATTCAAATATCGCAATATCCCAAATAAATGGAGACTTTGACGCCAAAGATCCAAAGATGGCCGCCTATCGTAACACCATACTCAAAATATCAGCTCGGTTCGAGGGACTCGAGTTCCATCATGTGGCTCGAGAAAGTAATCAAGCGGCGGATGTCCTTGCTCGCATGGGCGCCAAGCGTGACCCCGTCCCGCCTAACATCTTTCTGGAAAGGCTCTTCAAGCCATCCGTGTTGTGGCAGGGTGAGAGCAGCAACACCAGTCTGGATCTGATTATGCCCCCAGATTCCGAACACAATACCGATATCGTCGGGGGCTCAGCCACTGAAATAACACCATCGGTCCATCTAATAATGGCAGTAATTGCCCCATGGACCGAACCCTTCTTGGCCTACCTTAATATGTGAGAGCTCCCTGAGGATCAGAATGAGGCTCGCTGCATTGTTCGACGCTCGAAAGCCTACAATGTCCATGACGGAGAGCTCTACAAGAAAAGCGCTACCACAATCCTTCAAAGATGTATGTCCGAAGAAGAGGGACGGCAACTCGTGGCCAAAATCCATGCTGGTCTCGGCTGTCACGACGCCGCGGCTTGGGCCCTTGTAAGTAAAGCCTTACGTACAGGTTTCTCTTGGCCGACGACCCGAGCAAATGCACAACACCTTGTCCAACAATGTGTCGGATGCCAGCTTTTCGCCAATCAAAGCCATATGCCGCCTATCGCTCTACAAACAATCCCCATTACTTGGCCTTTAGCGATTTGGGGGCTTGATATGGTTGGACCCCTTAAAGGAGGAAGCCATAAGAAAAAATATCCGCTAGTCATGGTAGATAAATTCACCAAGTGGATAGAGGCCAAACCAGTTAAAACGGCCGAAGCCGGACCAGTGATAGACTTTATATCTGGTGTCATGTATGAAAGGATCGATATAGTTGACTAGAGGGAGGGTGAATAGCCAACTAACAATTTTTAGCTTTTCTTTACCAATTTAAACTTTGCATCAAAGTAGGTTGTCTAGATATGCAACTAGGTGAGCAACCTATATGATGCAACAACAACAAGCACACGAGAAAGCAAGGGATATAACACAAATAAGCTTGCACAAGTAAAGGCACGAGATAACCAAGAGTGGAGCCGGTGAAGACGAGGATGTGTTACCGAAGTTCCTTCCCTTTGAGGGGAAGTACGTCTCCGTTGGAGCAGTGTGGAGGCACAATGCTCCCCAAGAAGCCACTAGGGCCACCGTATTCTCCTCATGCCCTCACACAATGCGAGATGCCGTGATTCCACTATTGGTGCCCTTGGAGGCGGCGACCAACCTTCTGAACAAGGTTGGGGCAATCTCCACAACTTAATTGGAGGCTCCCAACGACACCACGAAGCTTCACCACAATGGACTATGGCTCCGCGGTGACCTCAACCGTCTAGGGTGCTCAAACACCCAAGAGTAACAAGATCTGCAAGGGATTAGTGGGGGAGTCAAATTTCTCTTGGTGGAAGTGTAGATCGGGGCCTTCTCAACCAATCCCGAGCAAATCAACAAGTTTGATTGGCTAGGGAGAGAGATCGGGCGAAAATGGAGCTTGGAGCAAGAATGGAGCTTAGGGTTGGAAGAGGTGGTCAACTAGAGGAAGAAGACACCTCTTATATAGTGGAGAACCAAATCCAACCGTTATCCACTTAACCAGCCCGCGACATGCGGTACTACCACCCCTGACAAGCGGTACTACCGCAAGGCCTCACGGTACTACCGTGACCGACCGCGGTACTACCGCTACTACGGCAGGAACTAGGACAGGCCTGAAGCATAGAGGCTGAGAGCGGTACTGCCGCAGACGCGGTACTATTGCTCCCCCTCGTGGTACTACCGCAAGGCAGGATTGGCCTAGCCTGGGAAGAGCGCGGATGAATAAAAATACATTCGTGCCAACTTCCGCTGAAAAACAATCGATGCAAAAATCCGACACGGTACTACCGCACATGGCATGCGGTACTACTGCGCAGGGAGCGGATGTAAAAAATTACATCCGCCCCTACTTTTGCTCATGTAGTTGTGCCAGACCAGGACTCACGGTACTACCGCGCGCTTGGGGCAGTACTACCACGTAGGGCGCGGACGTAAAAAATTACGTCCGCCCCTACAGCCGCACGAGCAGTTGAGTCTGGTCTGAGGCCACGGTAGTACAGCTCTGTGGGAGCGCTACTACTGCGGGCGCCTACGGTACTACCGCAGGGGCTTGTGGTACTACCGCAGGGGCCTACGGTACTACTGCTCCGTAGAGCAGCTACCGCATGCCCCAGAACAGCAACACTTAGGAATCCTTCTCTTTGCATAGAAATGAGGAAAACGGAGGATGCTCCAAAGCGCAAGGGGAAAGGTGGTGCAGAGGAAGAAAACGTGTACGTGATGATTCCACCGAACCTTTCGAGCGGACCCCTCTTGATAGTACGGCTTTCCTATGACTCAAATCCACCGAAAAGAAAAGTAGAAAACGCCGTCTTCAATAGTCTTCGAGGGGCACCAAACCGTCTTGTGCCTAGCGATAAAATGTCTGAGAAACTCAAGGCACACGATTAGTCCGCAAAAGCATTGTCATCAATCACAAAAACACTTTAGGGATAAATATGCCCTTCCAATCTCCCCCTTTTTGGTGGATTGATGACAATACAGGATTTGCACAAAGGGAAATAATATAGAGCATAAACAAACCCTTCATCTCTAAAATATAGACGGGCTCCCCCTAAATTTGTGCAATCTAGATAGGTGCCATGGACTGCATGACACACATACTAGGATCATTACTCCCCCTATATTTTATAGACAAGGCATATCTCGCAATAATAAGGCTAACACTAAGCAAGATAGCAAACACGAGCATAGCATAAATAGCACAATATGTCATAAGCTCACCAAGATACGATAGAGTGCATATGTCTTACACCATATGAAGGAAAAGTCTCACAAGCGCAAACCAAACCAGAGCAAACGAGGTTCAACAGAACAAGCGCAAACGAAGCAACACGATAAAAAGACTAGCAAATCGCAAATCCTACACTCTCTCCCCCTTTGGCATCGAGACGCCAAAAAGGCAGAGAGGACACCTACACACCAGTGGTGGCTCAAGCGGAATAGTCACTCGCACACTCCTCGTCAGACTCGGCAGCGAGGACGGTCTCCTCGAAATCCTCCTCGGAATCAGTCCACTTGAAGGCTTGCTTCTCCATCCACTCAGCCTGTAGAGTGATGATCTTCTCAGAACCGCCAGAGACTTCCTCGCCAAAGACCTTCATAATCTTCTTGTCGCGGCGGTGACTCTCCTTGGAGGCAACGTGAGTCATGTACTGTCCCTTTGTCTGCATGCAGAATAGAATCTTCATCTTGTCCTTCAACTTCTTGGCCCACGAGGGCTCAGAGGAGCGAGGGGCAAACCCAGCAGCGCGGTCCTCACCAGCATCCTCCGCCTCAGCCTCCTAGTCGCGGTAGTACCACGTGAAGGCACGGTAGTACCGGGGCTCGGAGCGGTAGTAGAACTTTAGTACCACGGCTCGTGCGGTAGTACCGCACCTGAGGGGTGGTAGTACCGTACCAGCGGTAGTACCGCACCAGAGATGCGGTAGTACCGCAACAGCGTCAGATCTGAACCATTTGAATCTGAGAAAAACCGCGAAAACGAGGCGGTACTACGGTCGATCAAATCTACCACGGGACAACATATCAAGTATAATTTCTACGCAACACTACTCTACAACATCCTACTCTTGCATAGATTTGGCGTAAAATCTCAAGAACACATGCATCTCCCCAAAAACCTAGAGGAAAAAGAACGAACAAAGAGAGAGGTTTGGGAGAAACCTTGTTCCATGGCAAGAGGAAGTAGTGAAACGATCCCACGGTCGGAATCTGAGGAGAAGCGGTGGAGACGGAGATCCGGCGAGGTCTCCGCGCCGTTCTTGAGTAGGAGAGAGGCAGCGACGGGAGAGAAACAGACGAATGGGTATGGGGGAGTTGGAACTCCCCCTACCCGGGTCTTAACCCCCACGTGCACTCGTCAGCGCGGTAGTACCGCATCTCATCGCGGTAGTACTGCTCGGGCGGAAGTACCACACCGAAGCGGTAGTACCGCTCCCCCAGGCGGCAATAAAAAAATTACTGCCGCGTTGGGTGCGGAAGTACCATGCGCTCCACTTGCGGTAGTACCATGAGCTCAAAAAGATGCATGTTTCAGACAAAAGAGAAAGGGTCTTTGCAAGGAAACTTCAAGCGAAAGAGACACCACAAGAACACACTCAGCACGAAGGAAGAAAGGCAAGAGACAACCAGGACGAACCACGAGACACAACCTCTCCAAGGAGAGGGTTGTGGCCGGAGCCACCTATGTTTGAGTCAATTGGTATGGCACCACGAAGAATTATCCTTGGGCCCATGACTAAAACTCATCTTTGAAGCACAAGTACCATAAAAATGGCTAATGTGAAAGAGTTGATCAATTTAAGCATAATGGGGGGAGGGAGAGTTCATTGAGAGAACAACACTCCCCCTATGTCCATGCCTACATCTAAATGAGACAACAAGTTAAGTATGGTGAGGTGTGCAACGGTTCAAGCAACATTGCTCGAATCAATGATATTTAGCTCATGCCTTAACTCGCGAAATCTTGCTTCATCCAAAGGCTTCGTGAAAATATCTGCAAGGTTATCATGAGTGTTGACATAGTTGAGCTCGATCTCCCCTCGCCTAATGTGGTCCCGGATGAAGTGATACCGAATCTCAATATGCTTCGTATTGAAGTGTTGCATGGGGTTGAGAGAAATCTTGATGGCACTTTCATTGTCACACCAAAGAGGCACTTTGTCACAAGTGACACCGTAATCCTTTAAAGTTTGCCTCATCCAGAGAAGTTGTGCACAACAACTACCGGCGGCCACATACTCCGCTTTGATAGACGAGAGAGACACACAACTTTGCTTCTTGGAAGACCAACTCACCAAAGAGCAACCAAGAAATTGGCACCCTCCAAAAGTGGACTTCCTATCCACTTTGTCTCTCGCCCAATCGGAGTCCGAATACCCTACAAGCTTGAAGTTGCTCCTCTTGGGTACCATAAGCTAAAGTTTGGGGTATGAGCCAAATATCGAAAGATTCGCTTGACTGCCACAAAGTGGCTTTCCTTAGGTGCGGCTTGAAACCGTGCACACATTCCCACACTCAACATGATATCCGGTCTAGATGCACAAAGGTAAAGCAAGGATCCAATCATGGAACAATATACCTTTTGATCCACGGCTTTACCATTAGGATCAATGTCAAGTTGGCACTTGGTGGGAATTGGAGTGGAAGCCGGCTTGACATCACTTAGCTTGAATCTCTTGAGCATGTCTGGAGTGTATTTCGCTTGGTTGATGAAGGTACCTTCTCTTCTTCGCTTCACTTTGAACCCGAGAAAGAACTTCAACTCTCCCATGGAAGACATCTTGAACTTGGAGGTCATGAGAGAGGCAAATTAGTCATTTAAGGCTTTGTTAGGGGAACCAAAGGTAATATCATCAACATATAGTTGGCACAAAAACAACTCCCCTTTGACATTCTTAGTAAAAAGAGTGGGGTCGATTAACCCAACTTCAAATCCACGGTCTTGTAACAACTCGGTAAGGTGGTCATACCATGCACGTGGGGCTTGTTTAAGGCCATAGAGTGCCTTATCGAGTTGATACACATGATCGGGAAAGTAGGGATCCTTGAACCCGGGGCGTTGCTTGACATATACCAACTCATTAATAGGACCATTAAGGAAAGCACTTTTCACATCCATTTGTTGCAACTTAAAGTTGTGATGAGAAGCATAAGCAATCAACAAATGAATGGATCAAGGCGAGCAACAGGAGCAAAGGTTTCACCGTAGTCGATACCCTCGACTTGGGAGTAGCCTTGTGCCACCAACCTTGCCTTGTTGCGAACAATGGTCCCATGAGCATCTTGCTTGTTCTTGAATATCCACTTGGTTCCAATGACATTGTGGTTCCCCGTTGGCCTTGGCACCAATCTCCACACCTTGTTGTACTCGAAGCTGTTGAGCTCTTCATGCATGGCATTGAGCCAATCCGGATCTTCGAGCGCCTCATAGACCTTTTGGGGTTCAACACAAGAGACAAACACGTGATGTTCACAATAGTTTGCCAATTGTCTACGAGTGCTTACCCCCTTTTGAATGCTTCCAAGCACATTCTTCATAAGATGACCCTTGGTAGAGAGCTTGGATGCAATCTTGGCGGCACGACGCTCCAATTCCTCCTCGGAGGTGAGTTGAGGAGCAGTCACTTGATCATCTTGAGCGCCGTCTTGAGCTTGTTCTTGATCTTGAACTTGATCGGAGGAGAGAACTTGACCTTGGGCATAACATGGTGACTCAACACCGTCTTGAGGTTGATCTTGCCTTCGCTCGTGTTCATGAGGTTGAGGGCCTTCACTTTGTTCTTCGGAAGCGTGTGGGCCTTGGGTTGGTGATGGCTCCACTTGAGTGGAGCATTGTCCTTCTCCTTCGGCCACAAGGGGTTCCTCAATGGGTAGGATAAACCCAACTCCCATTCTTCTTATGGATTGAGAAGGAATTTCATCACCTACATCACAAGTGTCACTTTGCTCCACTTGGGAGCCGTTATTCTCATCAAACTCCATGTTACATGTCTCCTCAATAAGTCCCATGGACTTATTGAGGACACAGTAAGCATGAGAGTTTGTAGCATAACCAACAAATATGACCTCATAAGCTCTAGCCTCAAATTTAGACAAACGAACACCTTTCTTGAGGATGAAACACTTACACCCGAACACCCGAAAGTACTTGAGGTTGGGCTTGTTACCGATGAGTATCTCATATGGAGTCTTGTTCAAGCCCTTGCGGAGGTAGAGCTGATTGGATGCATGACACGCGGTGTTGATGGCTTCGGCCCAAAAGTTGTATGGAGACTTGAACTCCGCCATCATGGTCCTTGCCGCATCCATCAACGTCCGGTTCTTCCTCTCCGCTATACCATTTTGTTGAGGGGTGTATGGTGCGGAATATTAATGCTTGATCCCCTCATCACTAAGAAAATCATCCAAGGTGTAGTTCTTGAACTCGGTGCCATTGTCGCTTCTTATAGTCAAGATCTTTGCATTGTGTTGACGTTGAGCTTCATTCGCAAAGTCAATGATGGTTTGTTGGGTCTCGCTCTTCCTCTCGAAGAAATATACCCATGTGTATATTGAATAGTCATCCACAATCACCAAGCAATACTTTCTACCCCCAAGACTATCAGAGGATGGAGGCCCAAAGAGATCCAAGTGAAGGACCTCCAAAGGCCTCTTCGAGTAGATAATAGTGGTGGGAGGGTCAGCCTTCTCATGTAGCTTTCCTTCGATACAAGCACTGCAAGCACGATCTTTAGCAAAACTAACATTTGTTAGTCCACGAACATGGCCCCCCTTGAGAAGACTTTGCAAAGATCTCATATTGACATGGGCTAAACGGCGATGCCAAAGCCATCCCACGTCAACTTTAGCCATTAGGCATGTCGCGGTCTTAGTGGGTCGCTCCAAAAAGTTAATCACATATAGACCGTTCTCGACATGCCCAACAAAGGCTACTTTAAGAGTCTTGCTCCACAATAGGGCCACGGTATCAATATCAAAGAAAGTGGCAAAGCCCAGGATTGCAAGTTGACGGACGGAAAGTAAATTGTATGCAAGGGACTCAACAAGCATGACCTTCTCGATCATGAGAAATGACAACCTTGCCAAGCCCCAAGACCTTAGAGGACGAGGCATCACCCCACTCGACATTGGTGGTCATAGATGGAATCTTGTGAACGTCCACCACCAAATCCTTGCTTCCGGTCATATGATTAGTGGCTCCACTATCGAGCAACCATGATCCCTGATACGTCTCCAACGTATCTATAATTTTTGATTGCTCCATGCTACTTTATCTACTATTTTAGGCAATATTGGGCTTTATTATCCACTTCTATATTATTTTGGGACTAACCTATTAACCGGAGGCCCAGCCCAGATTCTTTGTTTTATGCCTATTTCGGTGTTTGAGGAAAAGGAATATCGACGGAGTCAAACGAACGAAATCAATCGGAGAAGTTATTTTGGAAGGAAACCCACACTGATGGACTTGGACCCCACGTCGGAAGATACGGAGGTGCTCACGAGGGTGGGAGCCCCCGGCGCCCCCCCGCCTCGTGGGGCCCCGTAGCTCCACCGACGTTCTCCTTTCACCCATATATACTGTTGTACCCTAAAACTTCCAAAACAGAAGATAGATCAGGAGTTCCACCGCCGCAAGCCTCCAGAGCCACGAAAAACCAATCGGGACCCCTTTCTGGTACCCTGCTGGAGGGGAGATCCATCTCCGGTGGCCATCTTCATCATCCCGGCGCTATCCATGACGAGGAGGGAGTAGTTCACCCTCGGGGCTGAGGGTATGTACCAGTAGCTACGTGTTTGATCTCTCTCTCTCGTGTTCTCGACTTCACACGATCTTGATGTATCGCGAGCTTTGCTATTGTAGTTGGATCTTATGATGTTTCTCCCCCTCTACTCTCTTGTGATGAATTGAGTTTCCCCTTTGAAGTTATCTTATCGGATTGAGTCTTTTATGAGAACACTTGATGTATGTCTTGGTGATCAACTTGCGGGTTTCGTGACATTGGGAACCTATGCATAGGGGTTGGCACACGTTCTTGACTCTCCGGTAGAAACTTTGGGGCACTCTTTGAAGTACTTTTATGTTGGTTGGATGAATCTGAGATTGTGTGATGCATATCGTATAATCATGCCCACGGATACTTGAGGTGAAAATGGAGTATCTAGGTGACATTAGGGTTTTGGTTGATTTGTGTCTTAAGGTGTTATTCTAGTACGGACTCTTTTATAGATCGATCCGAAAGAATAACTTTGAGGTGGTTTCGTACCCTACCATAATCTCTACGTTTGTTCTCCGCTATTAGTGGCTTTGGAGTGACTCTTTGTTGCATGTTGAGGGATTGTTATATGATCTATCTATGTTATTATTGTTGAGAGAACTTGCACTAGTGAAAGTATGAACCCTAGGCCTTGTTTCCTATCATTGCAATACCGTTTACGCTCACTTTTACCGTTCGTTACCTTGCTGTTTTTATATTTTCAGATTACAAATACCTATATCTACCATCCATATTGCACTTGTGTCACCATCTCTTCGCCGAACTAGTGCACCTATACAATTTACCATTGTATTGGGTGTGTTGGGAACACAAGAGACTCTTTGTTATTTGGTTGCAGGGTTGTTTGAGAGAGACCATCTTCATCCTACGCCTCCTACGGATTGATAAACCTTAGGTCATCCACTTGAGGGAAATTTGCTACTGTCCTACAAACATGTGCACTTGCAGGCCCAACAACGTCTACAAGAAGAAGGTTGTGTAGTAGACATCAAGCTCTTTTCCGGCGCCGTTGCCGGGGAGGTTAGCGCTTGAAGGTATATCTTTAGATCTTGCAATCGAATCTTTTTGTTTCTTGTTTTAGCACTAGTCTAGTTTATAAAATAAAACTACAAAAAAATGGAATTGAGTTTGTCTCATACGCTTCACCTTTTTAATATCTTTCGTGAGTATGATGGAAAGGAAAATTGTGCCAAAGTACTAGAAGAAGAATTACATAGAATGCTTGGCATAAAATATGTGAATGATGAGCATGATTGCAATGTTGTTAGTATGAATTCCTTGAATATCCATGATGATAATGATATGCAAAGCCACAAGCTTGGGGAAGCTATGTTTGATGAAGATGATAATTTTTGCCCCCCAAGTTTTGATGAGCAAATTTATTATGATGAAAGCATGCCTCCTATCTATGATGATTATTGTGATGACACGTATGCTTTAAAGAATAATGATAACCATGAAACTTGTCATCTTGATCTTAATTTTCAATCATATGATTGTTATTTTGTTGAGTTTGCTCCCACTATTATTCATGAGAAGAAATTTGCTTATGTGGAGAATAATAAAATTTCTATGCAAGTAGATCATGAAAATAATGATTAGGTGCTGGTTATATTGTTGAATTCATTCATGATGCTACTGAAAATTATTATGAGGGGGGAACATATGCTTCTACATATTGCAATAATATCAAGTTTCCTCTCTATGTGCTTAAAGTTTTGAAGTTATGCTTGTTTTACCTTCCTATGCAAGTTGATTATTGTTCCCATAAGTTGTTTGCTCACAAAATCCCTATGCATAGGAGGTGGGTTAGACTTAAATGTGCTAGTCATATTCTTCATGATGCTCTCTTTATGTTTCAATTCTTGTCTTTTATGTGAGCATCATTGAAATCATCATGCCTAGCTAGGGGCGTTAAACGATAGCGCTTGTTGGGAGGCAACCCAATTTTACTTTAGTTTATTGCTTTTTGGTTATGTTTAGTAATAAATAATCTATCTAGCCTCTGGTTAGATGTTGTTTTATGTTTTAATTAGTGTTTGTGCCAAGTAGAACCTTTGGGAAGACTTGGGTGAAGTCTTTATGATCATGCTGTAAAAAACAGAAACTTTAGCGCTCACGAGATTAGCTAGAACTTTTTACTGGAGAGTGATATTTAGTTGATTATTTTTGAAGATGATTACTAGACAAATTCCTCAGGTCCACCAATTTATTTTAGAATTTTTGGAGTTCCAGAAGTTTGCGTTAGTTGCAGATTACTACAGACTGTTCTGTTTTTGACAGATTCTGTTTTTCGTGTGTTGTTTGCTTATTTTGATGAATCTATGGCTAGTAAAATAGTTTATAAACCATAGAGAAGTTGGAATACAGTAGGTTTAACACCAAAATAAATAAATAATGAGTTTATTACAGTACCCTGAAGTGGTCTTTTGTTTTCTTTCGCTAACGGAGCTCACGAGTTTTCTGTTAAGTTTTGTGTTGTGAAGTTTTCAAGTTTTGGGTAAAGATTCGATGGACTATGGAATAAGGAGTGGAAAGAGCCTAAGCTTGGGGATTCCCAAGGCACCCCAAGGTAATATTCAAGGATAACCAAGAGCCTAAGCTTGGGGATGCCCCGGAAGGCATCCCCTCTTTCGTCTTCGTTCATCGGTAACTTTACTTGGAGCTATATTTTTATTCACCACATGATATGTGTTTTGCTTGGAGCTTCATGTCGTTTTGTTTTGTTTTGTTTTCTGTTAGTTAGAATAGTGTTTTGCACATTTAGTTTCAATAAAAAATTCAAGGATACCCTTTTTCATGCTTATTTTGCAAGTATGCATGTTGCTGTTTGAAAACAGAAAGTTTACCGCTGTTGCAAAAATTCTCTAGAAAATTAAGGGAGTGGTATAATGTTGAATCTTTTTGCATATTGAACTCTGATAAATTTATTGAAGTGTGAATTTTAGTTCATAATTTTTGGAGTTAGGGAAGTATGATGAATCTTGCATTCTTTACAGACTGTACTATTTTGGCAGATTGCTGTTATGTTTGCATTGTTTGCATATGTTTGCTTGTTTAATGATTCTATTTGATGATAAGAGTATTAAATATGCAGAGGCATTTATTATGCAATGTTGAATAATAATGTTAGTGATTTTTTACAGTAGGAAATGATAAGGTTTTGCATTGGTTTATACTAACCTATCTCACGAGTTCTTGTTGAGTTTGTTGTGAATGAAGCTTTTGATAAAAAGAGAAACCATGATATGAGAGGAATTAAGGAGACACAAAAGTTCAAGATTGGGGATGCCCAAGGCACCCCAAGATATTTTTTCAAGAAGTCTCAAGCATCTAAGCTTGGGGATGCCTCGGTAGGCATCCCACCTTTCTTCTTCAACAACTATCGGTTAGTATCGGTTGAGCCTAAGTTTTTGCTTCTTCACATGAGTTGTGCTATCCTTGCAATGTAGTTTTATTTAGCTTTGCTTGCTGTTTGAACAAAGTATCAAGATCTAAAATTATTAAATGGGAGAGTCTTCACATAGTTGAATAATTATTCGGCTACTCATTGATCTTCACTTATATCTTTTGGAGTAGTTTGTTGTTTGCTCTAGTGCTTCACTTATATCTTTTAGAGCACAATGGTGGTTTTATTTTTAAGAAATATATGAACTCTCATGCTTCACTTATATTATTTTGAGAGTCGTTAATAGCATGGTAATTTGCTTAATGTTAATATACTTGGTGTTCAAGATATGTGAAACTTTCTTTTGAGTGCGTTGAATACTAAGATAAGTTTGATGCTTGATAATTGTTTTGAGATATGGAGGTGATAATATCAAAGTCCTGCTAGTTGAGTAGTTGTGAATTTGAGAAATGCTTGTGTTGAAGTTAGCAAATCCCGTAGCATGCATGTATGGTTAAAGTTGTGTAACAAATTTGAAACATGAAGTGTACCTGGCTTGTGCATCCTTATGAGTGGCGGTCGGGGACGATAGAGATGATAAATAATATTTTTGGTATTTTTTTGGTATAGAGATGCAAAGTAAAAAGTAAAAGGCAAAGTAAAAACAAAGCAAGTATTAAAGTGATGGAGATTGATATGATGAGAATAGACCCGGGGGCCATAGGTTTCACTAGTGGCTTCTCTCAAGAGCATAAGTATACTACGGTGGGTGAACAAATTACTGTTGAGCAATTGACATAATTGAGCATAGTTATGAGTATATCTAGGTATGATCATGTATATAGGCATCACGTCTGAAACAAGTAGACCGAAACAATTCTGCATCTACTACTATTACTCCAATCATCGACCGCTATCCAGCATGCATCTAGAGTATTAAGTTAAAAACAGAGTAACGCCTTAAGCAAGATGACAAGATGTCGAGGGATAAATTCATGCAATATGATAAAAAACCCATCTTGTTATCCTCGATGGCAACAATACAATACCTGCCTTGCTGCCCCTTCTGTCACTAGGAAAGGACACCGCAAGATTGAACCCAAAGCTAAGCACTTCTCCCATTCCAAGAACTACCAATCTAGTTAGCCAAACCATACGGATAAATCGAAGAGACTTGCAAAGATAACCAATCATACATAAAAGAATTCAGAGAAGATTCAAATATTATCCATAGATAAGCTGGATCATGAACCCACAATTTATCGGTCTCAACAAACACACTGCAAAAAGAAGATTACATCGAATAGATCTCCACGAGAGAGGGGGAGAACATTGTATTGAGATCCAAAAAGAGAGAAGAAGCCATCTAGCTACTAGCTATGGACCCGTAGGTCTGAAGTAAACTACTCACACTTCATTGGAGGGGCTATGGTGATGATGTAGAAGCCCTCCGTGGTGGATGCCCGCTTCGGCGGATCTCCGGAACAGGCCCCAAGATGGGATCTCGTGGATACAGGAAGTTGCGGCGGTGGAATTAGGTTTTTGGCTCCTCTTCTGATCGTTTGGGGGTACGTAGGTATATATCGGAGGAAGGAGTACGTCGGTGGAGCAATAGGGGGCCCACGAGGCAGGGGGCGCGCCCTAGGGGGGGCGCCCCCCACCCTCGTGACCGCCTCTTTTGTTCCTTGGAGTAGGGTCCAAGTCCCCTGTATCACGTTCGGTGAGAAAATCACATTTCCGAAGGTTTCATTCCGTTTGGACTCCGTTTGATATTCCGTTTCTTCGAAACACTGAAATAGGCAAAAAACAGCAATTCTGGGATGGGCCTTCGGTTAATAGGTTAGTCCCAATAATAATATAAAAGTGGAAAATAAAGCCCAATATAGTCCAAAACAGTAGATAAAAGTAGCATGGAGCAATAAAAAATTATAGATACGTTGGAGACGTATCAGGCATCCCCAAGCTTAATTCCTGCTCGTCCTCGAGTAGGTAAATGATAAAAAGAGAATTTTTGATTCGGAGTGATACTTTGGCATAATTTCAATGTAAATCTTCTTAATTGTGGTATGAATATTCAGATCCGAAAGATTCAAGACAAAAGTCCATATTTACATAAAAATAATAATACTTCAAGCATACTAACTAAGCAATTATGTCTTCTCAAAATAACATGGCCAAAGAGAGTTATCCCTACAAAATCATATAGTCTGGCTATGCTCCATCTTCCCCACACAAAATATTTAAATCATGCACAACCCCGATGACAAGCCAAGCAATTGTTTCATACTTATGACATTCTCAAAACTTTTTCAATCTTCACGCAATACATGAGCGTGAGCCATGGATATAGCACTATATGTGGAAGATAGTCTCACATCAACTAGGCGTATCAACGGGCTATGGAGATGCCCATCAATAGATATCAATGTGAGTGAGTAGGGATTGTCATGCAACGGATGCACTAGAGCTATAAGTATATGAAAGCTCAACAAAAGAAACTAAGTGGGTGCGCATCCAACTCGCTTGCTCACGAAGACCTAGGGCATTTGAGGAAGCCCATCATTGGAATATACAAGCCAAGTTCTATAATGAAAAATTCCCACTAGTATATGAAAGTGAAAAAATGAGAGACTCTCTATCATGAAGATCTTGGTGCTACTTTGAAGCACAAGTGTGGTAAAAGGATAGTAACATTGTCCCTTCTCTCTTTTTCTCTCATTTTTTCTTCTTTTTTTTATTTGGGCCTTTTTTTATGGCCTCTATTTTTCATTTTTATTTTTTTTATTTTTCGTCCAGAGTCTCATACCGACTTGTGGGGGAATCATGGTCTCCATCATCCTTTCCTCACTTGGGACAATGCTCTAAAGAATGATGATCATCACACTTTTATTTTTCTTACAACTCAACAATTACAACTCGATTCTTAGAACAAAGTATGACTCTATATGAATGCCTCCGGCGGTGTACCGGGATATGCAATGAATCAAGAGTGACATGTATGAAAGAATTATGTACGGTGGCTTTGCCACAAATACGATGTCAACTACATGATCATGCTAACAATATGACAATAATGGAGCGTGTCATAATAAAAGGAACGGTGGAAAGTTGCATGGCAATATATCTCGGAATGGCTATGGAAATGCCATGATAGGTAGGTATGGTGGCTGTTTTGAGGAAGATATATGTAACATCCCAAATTTTCAATTTGGAATGTTATACATTAGGTCATCATGCATATCATATTTTCTCGCATTTTTCCGATCCTAGAAATTTCACGCAACTCAAGGACCCTCGGAGAGAGTTGGAAGTTTCATAATTTTCATATTTGGGATCTCTCAAATTTTTGAAAATAGGATCATTGGATTATTTAAATTATCTTCATAAAGTTTTTCCTATAAAAATATCTTGAGAGGGAATAATATGACTTTCCCAAACAATTAGGAAAATGAAGATATTATAAATGAACCAAATTTGGTTTTGGAGATTTATTTTGCTTAGGCAAAATGAGCTTTTAAAAAATATTTTTTGCATGTATTTTGTTTTTAAAGTTCATTTTGTTCGATTCATTTTATGAGTCGGAGAAAATTTGTTTTAATTAATTTGGAGTTCATTTGATATTTATTTTATTTGTTTTGTTTTAATTTTTATTTAAAAAAAAAACCGCGCCGCCCCCCCCTGGACCGAGGCCCAGTGCCCAGCCAGCCAGCCCTCCCAGCCCAGCGCGCCCTGCCCATCTCCTCGCCTCCTCCTCGCGCTCGAGTCCCGCTCGAGCACGGCAGCGCTTGCCCGCCGAGTCCCGCCCGCCCGCCTCCCTTGACCCCCTCCCAAGCCACCCCGCCTCTCTCCCCCCCCTCTTAAATACTCCCCGCCCCTCTCTCTCCCCAAACCCCGCCGCCCGAGCCGACCCGCGCCGCTTGCCAAAAAGCCTTGCCGTCGCCCTCGTCGCCGACGCCGCCACCGCCCGAAACCCCGCCCCTCGCGCCCGACCCCGCCGTCACCACCCGCCGCCCGGAGAGCCGCCGGCGATCGCCGGAGGTAGCCACCGCCGCCCGCGCCCGATCCGGTTTTCTCACCGAAACCGTCCGGTTTTTTTTTTTAAAAAAAAAAAATATATATATATATTTGTTCGGTTTTTTTTAGAAAACCTAGATCGGTTTTGTTTTTTTCGTTTTCTTATTTAACGGACGCTTACCAACCGTTCGTTTCATGGAACGCGTTCGTTAGATTCGATTACGTTAACTAACGTTCGCTTTTTAACTCGTTCGTCGTTTTTTTTAATCGGAATTAATCTGTTATTTTCGATTTGATTTGAGATCTGATTTTCAAAACTGTTTTATTTCTCGCTCGTTTATCGAATCGGTGATTCAAGCGCTGGAGTTTAGTAACGAAACCGCCGTTCCGACTACTCTACTTTCACAGAGTTTTGCCACTGTGAAATTTTGACCTAATTTCGGATCGCTAACCGAGAGGTTTCTCTCTCGAGTTTCGACTTTCGGAGTTTGTTTTGATTCGATTCTTTTGCAACCAGGGTTCTTAAGTTGAACTTTCTGGTTAGATCTTTTATTCGAGATTTTCCCTGTGCATTAGATGAGTACTTATTGTATGCTTGTTGTTTGTCTGCGTTAGATCACCGGTGCGCCGCTTGTTACTTGAATCTCTAGGACTCATGGATCATCGACAAGGCAAGTAACACTTTGATCATACCCTTCTACTACCCAGTTTTATGCATTAGATCTATTCCTCAAACACTTGCATGATTAGGATCTAATTAAATTGTGGGATGGGAATTAGATTGAGGTAGTACCTATTACTGTTTTACTTATGAAACCTTGGGAGTTACTTCTCGTTTGCTTGTTCATGCTATGCTATGCTAGTAGGCGTGGATTGGGTGAGTGAATATCCATGACAGATGTGAGATTGTTAATTAATGGTTTATCTAAGGTGGCAACCTAACACACATCTGGGTGGATTGAGGCACTGGTTTCTATCGAGGACTTGCTGTATTTCTTGGACCGCCACCTGTGCTCTAAGGGATCATAAGATTATTCAAGCTGAAACTTCCGTGTGCAGCCACAAGCCAATTATGGGCTCTGGCGTAGTTGACTAAGTCGTCACGAACTCTTACGGGTAGGCTAGCTGATGTAGGGGATGTAGGTTGGTACGGTCTACCCACATGTAAGGTGCTAGCGCTTCGAAGACTATGTCTCGGTCATCCGTTTCTCAAACACCATGTAGTCACGAGAACCAAGCGGAGGCGATCGAGTCTTGTGGGGAAAAGTCGCAAACCTCTGCAGAGTGTAATAAACTAATCATGATTAGCCGTGTCCCGGTTATGGACGATTTGAGTATCCGGTACTTGATTATCATGTGAATCTCAACATGTTACTTCTAAATAAAAGTTATTGGGTTTTGATGAGTACTTTTTAATTGGGATTGAGGATCTTGTCAACCATCTTCAATGTTTAACAACCACCATGATAGTTAAATAAAATTATTCCTTTGATGTAGGGAAAAATCAGCTTTATGCAAATGTAACAGAGAGCCTTACCACCAGCCAAATATGCATGTAGTATAGGCTTATTCATTCATTGCTCTTTATGTGTTACATTGCCAAGATATTCCATGTCTTGACCCGTTTTGGGCTGCAACTTTTACGTTATGAGACTTTTCGCACGACGAGTAAGGTGTTAGGTCGTGGTTCTATTCTCAGTGATGCCGTTGGAGTTGATGGACTCACTTATCTTCCAAGCCTTCCGCTGTTATCATTAGATGGCCTTAAGCCATATTTTTATTCAGTTCCCTTGTGGACATCGATGTAATAAGTGTGTGATTGCTACTCGCTATAAATCCTTGATGTCTTGTGTGGTGTCGGATTCTTGATCCAGGATGACACCGAGCACAGAGCGCTAGATCCATTCGGTCTGGTCGCTCTGAGAGAATGGTATCGAGCACACGCCGATCGTAGGACACGACCACTAAGTTAAAGCCATAGATCACTCTCTTCTCATTTTCTAACTCCTCATCTTTTCTACTCTCTTTAGGATGACGGACGCGAAGATCAAGTACACCCAACCGGATGAAGGCACACCTTTTGGATTTCACTTGAAGGAAGTTACTAAGTACCGAACATTGGATTACCAAGCTTCACCGAACTTTCAACGCCACTCTGCTCAAGAGGAGCGCTGGAAGATTCATGCTCACGTTCCAGAAGGACATTCGCCCCAATCACCAAGCCAATAGATAGTGTTTTCGATTGCACCAACTTGAGTCCGGGAAGGAGCATGGCAGCTCACATCACCATGGGACGCATTGGAGAAGTCTATCAAGAAGATCTCAAGGACACCATCTACCAAATTTGCGGACGCCGAGATGACAAGCGGGGCGTCGTCAACACCAAGAAGGATAGGTCCATTGCCGCATTCATCCAGAGTTAAATCAACACATTCGGCGCCAAGAGAATCAAATGTGCGATGACATGTTGGAGTTACAGAAGACGAAGGAAAGGATCATCGAAGTGGAAGAAGAACTAAAGACTACACGCAAGGACTACATGGACGAGATCGTAGCTCTGGCAAGACACAACAACGATCTTAAGTACGAGATCGAAGAACTCAAGAAGAAGTTGGCACTCGGGAATGAAGACCAGTATGTCGAGCATCAAATCGACTACATCAACATTGACGACTCAGATTCGGATCCAAGTGAACCCGACTTTGAAGACGAAGTCGAGCGGACATCATGGAGTCTTCCACGGTTCAAATTAGTAGAAGTCCCCACATATTAGTAGTATTCCCTCCATGTAACATTATAGTACACGCACTTTTGCGATAGTTAGATCGTTGTAAGCCCTTGTTTGATTGAATGAAGTGATTTTGTGTGCATTTGCTCATGTGCATTTGGGTAGTGATTCCCCTTAGACCTCATTCTATTCTATTCTCTCTTCTTTTCTAAACCCTTCAGATGCCTCCGAGACGCGACCCCGGACTCGTTTTCCCGCCAGAGATCACCCAATTGATCCAGCAGCAGAATACCCTGATTCAAACATTGGTGCAGAACAACAACAACAACAACAACAACAACAACCCACCGCCACCACCACCACCTGCGGATCATCTGACTCGTTTCCTTAGACTGAACCGCGCGGTGTATTCCAATAAGCACCGAGCCAATTGTAGCAGATGACCGCTCCGCAAGATAGGAAGGAGCTGACCACTGCAGGATGCACAGATGGTGAAAGAGTGAAGTTTGCAGACATCAACTTGAAGGACCCGCAGCAGCATGGTGGGAGAATTTCACAGCCACTTACCCGTGAGACACTTTGTCACATGGGATCAGTTTCAGCAAGCTTTTCGCACAGCCCATGTTTCAGCAGGAGCCATGGCCATGAAGAAGCGTGAGTTTCGCAACTTACGCCAAGGAGGAAGGACTGTTGGCCAGTATGTGGATGACTTTAGCAAATTAGCACGTTATGCCCCAGATGACGTTGCTACAGATGCAGCTAAACAGGAGAAGTTTCTAGAAGGACTGAATGATGAGTTCAGCATGCCGTTGATGGTAGCAAGTTTCAATAACTACCAGGAGTTAGTAGACCGAGCTCTCATGATTGAGGGAAAGCAGCAGCAAATTGAGAACCGCAAGCGGAAGTATGGACAAGGGAAGTATAACTCAGGATCCCAGCAGAAGCCACGTTATACCCCTAAATCAGGAATTCAGTTTCAGCATACCCATGGAGGAGGTAATTCGCACAACCATAATGGCACCAAGAATGGGAACGGGAATGGAGGAAGCAACGGACAGAACCGCACCAACCCGTCTACACCATCCAAGGTAGACCTGAGTCACATTACTTGCTTTAAGTGCCGCAAGACTGGGCATTATGCAAATGATTGTCCAGAAAGCCAGAATGGAAATGGCAATGGAAGCTCTGGAAAGAAGCCCAACCCTTTCAACAGGGGACAAGTGAACCACATTGATGTGGAGGAGGTTGAAGATCAGCCCGATGCAGTAATCGGTAAGTTTTTGGTTAAGTCTTTTACTGCAGTTGTTCTTTTTGATACTGGTGCATCGCATTCATACATATCAAGGGGATTTGTGGATAAGTACCAGTTACCAACCCAAGCCCTTAGGTCACCCATGCTAGTAACCTCACCCGGAGCGAGTACATGGCTAGTAAATGGTGTGATCGATCGCCACTACGGATTGGACACTATGTTTTCCCCGCACCTAATAGTTCGGAATCCCAAGGATTGGATGTGATATTAGGAATGGATTGGTTATCAAAGTATGGAGGAAACATAGATTGTACCGCAAGGTCAATTTTGCTCACCACCCGTAAGGAAGAAGGATTAAGTATGTATCACGGCACGAGCCGAGGAGAGCACAAGTAAATTGCTTATCGAGTGGTACAGAAGAAGTACCAGTGGTGAAGAATTATCCCGATGTATTTCGGAAGAGTTGCCGTGAATGCCGCGGATAGAGACATTGAGTTTTGATCGAGCTGTTGCGAGAACAGGCCCGATATCGAAACGACCGTCATGGATGCCCGCAAAGGATTTGGCAAATCAAGAAGCGATTAAGGAACTATTGGATAAAGGTTTTATTCGCCCAAGTTCTTCACCTTGGGGATCACCCGCTTTGTTGGTAGAGAAGAAGGATGGATCTTTGAGAATGGTTGTTGATTATCGTGGATTGAATGAAGTAACAATCAAGAACAAGTACCCACTACCAATGATAAATGATCTGTTTGATCGCTTGCAAGGAGCCAAAGTGTTTTCTAAGATCGACTTGCGATCAGGGTACCATCAGTTGAAGATTCGGGAGCAAGACATACCCAAGACAGCGTTTACCACGAGATATGGATCAGATGAGTATACCGTTATGTCATTTGGACTGACTAACGCACCAGCCTATTTCATGAACCTGATGAACAAAGTGTTTATGGAGTTTTTGGACAAGTTCGTCGTGGTATTCATTGATGACATTTTGATTTTTTCGAAGAATGAAGAGGAACACAAGGAACATTTGAGATTGGTTTTGGAGAAACTAAGAGAACACCAGTTGTATGCCAAGTTCAGCAAATGTGAGTTTTGGCTAAAGGAAGTTGGATTTCTGGACATGTTATATCCGGAGAAGGAATAGCAGTTGACCCCACAAAGGTTGAGACCGTAACCAAATGGGAAGCACCAACGACAGTTGGAGAGATTCGAGTTTCCTTGGACTCGCAGGATACTACCAAGATTCATTGAGAATTTCTCAAGGATTGCAAAGCCTATGACTGAATTGTTGAAGAAGGAAAACAAATTCATATGGACCGAGGACTGTGAGGCAAGTTTTCGGGAGTTGAAGAAAAGATTGGTTACCTCACCAGTTTGATATTGCGAGATCAAACTAAGGATTATGAGGTGTTTTATGGCGCTTCACGCCGAGGACTTGGAGCAGTGCTTATGCAGGAAGGAAGAGTTGTTTCAGTATGCTTCACGACAACTTAAGCCCCATGAGTTGAATTATGCCACTCACGATTTGGAGTTAGCAGCCGTTGTGCATGCCTTGAAGACGTGGAGACATTTTCTCATTGGAAATCATTGTGAAGTATATACGGATCACAAGAGTTTGAAGTACATTTTCACACGTAAGAATTGAATCTCGCACAAAGGAGATGGTTAGAGCTAATCAAGGATTATGATATGAGATTGCATTATCACCCCGGAAAGGCTAATGTCGTAGCAGACGCATTGAGCCGTAAGAGCCACGTCAATACCCTAATGATGGGAGGAATACCCAATAAGTTAGCCGAGGACCTTCGAGAGCTATGTTTGGAAATAGTTCCGAGAGGCTATGTAGCAGCATTGGAAATTCAGCCGACACTGATGGACAAAATCAGAGAAGCCCAAAAGGCAGATAAGGAAGTTGCCTCTATAAAGGAGAAAATGAGCAAAGGAAAAGCTAAAGGATTTCGTGAGGACGAGCACGATACCCTATGGTTTGAAGACCGTGTTTATGTGCCCAATGACCCGTAGATCGGGAAGTTGATTTTACAAGAAGCCCATGATTCACCCTATTCGATTCACCCAGGAAATACCAAGATGTATTTGGATTTGAAGAATATTTTCGGTGGACCGGAATGAAGAAGGATATTGCGAGTATGTAGCAATTTGCGGCGTATGTCGAAAGTAAAGGCGGAACATCAGAAGCCAGCAGGATTGTTACAACCATTGCCGATACCCGAATGGAAGTGGGATAAACTAGGCATGGATTTCATCACAGGTTTGCCAAAGACCCGTTCAGGATATGACTCGATTTGGGTCATAGTCGACCGTTTGACCAAGGTAGCCCATTTCATTCCAAATAAGACTACCTATAGCAGTGCTAAGTTGGCAAAGATATACATGACCAGAATTGTGTGTTTACACGGAATTCCAAGGAGCATTGTATCGCATGAGGAACCCGCTTTACCTCTAAGTTTTGGAACCAGTTACACGAGACATTGGGAACCAGATTGAATTCATACAGCATTCCACCCACGCACCGATGGACAGACCGAGAGAGTCAATCAGATTTTGGAGGACATCTTTGAGAGCTTGTGCACTAGATTATGGATCTAGTTGGGATGACAATTTGCCATATGCAGAATTTTCCTACAATAACAGCTTACCAAACCAGTTTAAAGATGGCACCTTCGAGGCCTTGTATGGAAGAAGGTGCAGGACACCGTTGTCATGGGACTAAACCGAGATCGCCATTGTTTGGACCAGATTTGATTAAGGAGTCTGAACAGAAAGTAAAGTTGATTCGACAGAGCTCAAGGTAGCCCAGTCCTGCATGAAGAGCTATGCCGATTCAAAGCGCAGCGATTGAGTACGGTTGGAGACAGAGTATATCTCGAGTATCCCGCTCGAGGAGTGAAGCGTTTGGAGTTAAAGGAAAATTAGCACCCGTTTTGTTGGACCATATAAGATTTTGCAACGCATGGGAGAAGTTATGTATAAGTTGGAATTGCGGAAGGACTGTCAGGAGTTCATGATGTATTCCATGTTTCTCGATTGAAGAAATGTCACCCGAGATAGCGGAGGTACCGTTAAGAGACACAGTGCCACCGAGGCAATTCAGTTGAAGGATGACTTGACATATGAGGAAAAGCCGCTTAAGATTCTCGATTATGCCAGCAGAGTTACCCGCAGCAAGGTTATCAAGTTTTGCAAAGTTCAGTGGAGCCACCACACTGAGGATGAAGCCACCTGGGAAAGAGAGGAAGTTTTGCTTAAGGACCACCCTCACCTATTTTCTAGCCAACCCGAATCTCGAGGGCTAGATTCATCTTAAGAGGTAGGTTTGTAACATCCCAAATTTTCAATTTGGAATGTTATACATTAGGTCATCATGCATATCATATTTTCTCGCATTTTTCCGATCCTAGAAATTTCACGCAACTCAAGGACCCTCGGAGAGAGTTGGAAGTTTCATAATTTTCATATTTGGGATCTCTCAAATTTTGAAAATAGGATCATTGGATTATTTAAATTATCTTCATAAAGTTTTTCCTATAAAAATATCTTGAGAGGGAATAATATGACTTTCCCAAACAATTAGGAAAAATGAAGATATTATAAATGAACCAAATTTGGTTTTGGAGATTTATTTTGCTTAGGCAAAATGAGCTTTTAAAAAATATTTTTTGCATGTATTTTGTTTTTAAAGTTCATTTTGTTCGATTCATTTTATGAGTCGGAGAAAATTTGTTTTAATTAATTTGGAGTTCATTTGATATTTATTTTATTTGTTTTGTTTTAAAGTTTATTTTAAAAAAACGCTTCTGGACCGAGGCCCACCGCCCAGCCAGCCAGCCTCCGCCCAGCCAGCGCCCGCCCATCTCCTCGCCTCCTCCTCGCGCCCGAGTCCCGCTCGAGCACGCAGCAGCCGCCCCGCCGCCGAGTCCGCCCGCCCGCCTCCTTGACCCCTCCCCAAGCCACCCCGCCTCTCCCCCCTCTTAAATACTCCCCGGCCTCTCTCTCTCCCCAACCCCGCCCGCCCGAGCCGACCCGCGCCCGCCCCGCCCGCCAGCCCATCGCCCTCGTCGCCGACGACGCCGCCGCCGCCGCGAACTCCGCCGCCCCTCGACGCCTCGACCCGCCGTCACCACCCGCCGCCCGAGAGTCACCGCGCGATCGCGAGGTAGCCACCGCCGCCGCGCCCGATCCGGTTTTCACCGAAACCGTCCGGTTTTTTTAAAAAAAATATATATATTTGTTCGGTTTTTTAAAAACCTAGATCGGTTTTGTTTTTTTTCGTTTTCTTATTTAACGGACGTTTACGAACCGTTCGTTTCAATGAACGCGTTCGTTAGATTCGCTTACATTATGAACGTCGCTTTTTAACTCGTTCGTCGTTTTTCTTTTTAATCGAATTAATCTGTTATTTTCGATTTGATTTGAGATCTGATTTTCAAAACTGTTTTATTTCTCGCTCGTTTATCGAATCGGGTGATTCAAGCGCTGGAGTTTCAGAATATGAAACCGCCGTTCGACTACTCTACTTTCACAGAGTTTTGCCACTGTGAAATTTTGACCTAATTCGGATCGCTAACCGAGAGGTTTCTCTCTCGAGTTTCGACTTTCGGAGTTTGTTTTGATTCGATTCTTTTGCAACCAGGGTTCTTAAGTTGAACTTTCTGGTTAGATCTTTTATTCGAGATTTTCCCTGTGCATTAGATGAGTACTTATTGTATGCTTGTTGTTTGTCTGCGTTAGATCACCCGGAGTGCGCCGCTTGTTACTTGAATCTCTAGGACTCATGGATCATCGGCAAAGGCAAGTAACACTTTGATCATACCCTTCTACTACCCAGTTTTATGCATTAGATCTATTCCTCAAACACTTGCATGATTAGGATCTAATTAAATTGTGGGATGGGAATTAGATTGAGGTAGTACCTATTACCTGTTTTACTTATGAAACCTTGGGAGTTACTTCTACGTTTGCTTGTTCATGCTATGCTATGCTAGTAGACGTGGATTGGGTGAGTGAATATCCATGACAGATGTGAGATTGTTAATTAATGGTTTATCTAAGGTGGCAACCTAACACACATCTGGGTGGATTGAGGCACTGGTTTCTATCGAGACTTGCTGTATTTCTTCGGACCGCCACCTGTGCTCTAAGGGATCATAAGATTATTCAAACTGGAAACTTCCGTGTGCAGCCACAAGCCAATTATGGGCTCTGGCGTAGTTGACTAAGTCGTCATGAACTCTTACGGGTAGGCTAGCTGATGTAGGGGATGTAGGTTGGTACGGTCTACCCACATGTAAGGTGCTAGCGCTTACGAAAGACTATGTCTCGGTCATCCGTTTCTCAAACACCATGTAGTCACGAGAACCAAGCGGAGGCGATCGAGTCTTGTGGGGAAAAGTCATAAACCTCTGCAGAGTGTAATAAACTAATCATGATTAGCCGTGTCCCCGGTTATGGACGATTTGAGTATCCGGTACTTGATTATCATGTGAATCTCAACATGTTACTTCTAAATAAAAGTTATTGGGTTTTGATGAGTACTTTTTAATTGGGATTGAGGATCTGTCAACCATCTTCAATGTTTAACAACCACCATGATAGTTAAATAAAATTATTCCTTTGATGTAGGGAAAATCAGCTTTATGCAAATGTAACGTGAGAGCCTTACCACCAGCCAAATATGCATGTAGTATAGGCTTATTCATTCATTGCTCTTTATGTGTTACATTGCCAAGATATTCCATGTGTTGACCCGTTTTGGCTGCAACTTTTTACGTTATGCAGACTTTTCGAACGACAGTAAGGTGTTAGGTCGTGGTTCTATTCTCGATGATGCCGTTGGAGTTGATGGACTCACTTATCTTCCAAGCCTTCCGCTGTTATCATTAGATGGCCTTAAGCCATATTTTTATTCAGTTCCCTTGTGGACATCGATGTAATAAGTGTGTGATTGCTACTCGCTATAAATCCTTCGATGTCTTGTGTGGTGTCGACATTCTCGATCCGTGGATGACATCGAGCACGAGCGCTAGATCCATTCGGTCTGGTCGCTACAATATATGGTGGGTGTATTATACCGGTGAAAAGTGCGCGGTATTAGAGAGGCTAGCAATGGTGGAAGGATGGAAAAAAGTGCGTATAATCCATGGACTCAACATTAGTCATAAAGAACTCATATACTTATTGCAAAAATCTAGAAGTTATCAAAGCAAAGTATTATGCGCATGCTCCTAGGGGGATAGATTGGTAGGAAAAGACCATCGCTCGTCCCCGACCGCCACTCATAAGGAAGACAATCAATAAATAAATCATGCTCCGAGTTCATCACATAACGGTTCACCATACGTGCATGCTACGGGAATCACGAACTTCAACACAAGTTTTCTTTAAATTCACAACTACTCAACTAGCATGACTCTAATATCACCATCCTCATATCTCAAAACAATTATCAAGCATCAAACTTATCTTAGTATTCAACGCACTCAAAAGAAAGTTTCACATATCTTGAATACCGAGTATATTAATATTAAGCAAATTACCATGCTATTAACGACTCTCAAAATAATCTAAGTGAAGCATGAGAGATCAATAGTTTCTTTAAAACAAATCCACCACCGTGCTCTAAAAGATCTAAGTGAAGTACTAGAGCAAAAATTATCACGCTCAAAAGATATAAGTGAAGCACTATGAGCAAAACTATCAAGCTCAAAAGATATAAGTGAAGCACATAGAGTATTCTATCAAATTCCAATTTATGTATGGCTCTCTCAAAAGGTGTGTACAGCAAGGATTATTGTGGTAGACTAACAAGCAAAGACGCAAATAATACAAGACGCTCCAAGCAAAACACTTATCATGTGGTGAATAAAAATATAGCTCCAAGTAAATTACCGATGGAAGTAGACGAAAGAGGGGATGCCTTTCGGGGCATCCCCAAGCTTTGACTTTTTGGTGTCCTTGGATTATCTTGGGTGTTCCATGGGCATCCCCAAGCTTAGGCTCTTTCCACTCCTTTGTTCCATAATCCATCAAAAGAATTTACCCAAAACTTGAAAACTTCACAACACAAAACTCAATAGAAATCTCGTGAGCTCCGTTAGAGAAAGAAAACAAAAGACTACTTTCAGGTACCGTAATGAACTCATTCTTTATTTATATTGGTGTTAAACCTAATGTATTCCAACTTCTCTATGGATTATAAACTATTTTACTAGCCATAGAGTCATCAAAATAAGCAAACAACACACGATATACAGAATCTGCCAAAAACAGAACAGTCTGTAGTAATCTGTAACTAACGCAAACTTCTGGAACTCAAAAAAATCTACCAAAATTAGAAGACCTATAAAATTTGTTTATTGATGAGCAGCAATTGGAATCAGTATTTTATCACGTTCTCGTTATTTTTAATAATTCGGGAACTGAGCGCAAAGTTTCTGGAAATTACAGCAAGATCAAATAACTATCATCCAAGAAGATCCAATAGGTCTAGCTTGGCACAAACACTAATTAAAACATAAAACCACATCTAAACAGAGGCTAAAAGGATTATTTATTACTCCCTCCGTTCCTAAATGTAGGGTGTATAGTTTTTGGCACGAAAATTAAAGAACGCACGTGAAGGCAAAATTTCACAAGTTTTGGGCAAGTTTACACCTGACTAATTGACATGAGAAAATAGAGGAGCTTGCATGATATAACGAAATGTAATCAAATCCTAAAAAAAATTATCCAAACGAGTGTTGCAACGCAATACAGCTTATATTTTGGATTTTTTTTTCAAAAATCTATACACCTTATATCAAGGAATGGAGTGAGTACTAAACAGAAGCAAAAACAAAAAAACTAAAAATAAAATTGGGTTGCCTCCCAACAAGCGCTATCGTTCAACGCCCCTAGCTAGGCATAAAAGCAAGGATAGATCTAGGTATTGCCATATTTGGTAGGCAATCCATAAGTGGCTCTCATGATAGATTCATATGGTAATTTTATTTTCTTTCTAGGGAAGTGTTCCATGCCCTTATTTAAGGGAAATTGGAATCTAATATTTCCTTCCTTCATATCAATAATTGCACCAATCGTTCTAAGGAAAGGTCTACCAAGAATAATAGGACATGAAGGATTGAAATCTATATCAAGAACGATAAAATATACGGGCACATAATTCCTATTTGCAACAATAAGAACATCATTAATTCTTCCCATAGGCTTTTTAATAGTGGAATCCGCAAGATGCAAGTTCAGAGAGCAATCATCAAAGTCACGGAAATCTAGCAAATCACACAAAGTTTTGGGAATAGTGGAGACACTAGCACCCAAATCACACAAGGCATGAAACTCATAATTTTTAATTTTAATTTTAATAATTGGTTCCCACTCATCATAGAGTTTTCTAGGGATAGAAACTTTCAACTCAAGTTTTTCTTCATAAGATTGCATCAAGGCATCAACAATGTGTTCGGTAAAGACCTTATTTTGACTATAAGCATGAGGAGAATTTAGCATGGATTGCAATAAGGAAATATAATCAATTAAATAGAAATTTTCATAATTAAATTCCTTGAGATCCAAAATAGTGGGTTTAGCAACATCTAGGTTTTTATTTCTTTCAATCCCACACTTATCAATTTCATCATCAAGATCTAAAAAATCTGAATTCTTAGAACGCCTTCTAGGTAAAGGGAGATCATATTCAGTTTCATCAAGATTCATATTGCAAATCAAAGATTTAATGGGGGACACATCAATAACTTTTAGATCTTCATCTTGATTTTCATACGAATTGGAAGAACAGCTTTAATAAAGGCATCTTTGGAAGCACGCATCCTAGCGGTTCTTTCTTTGCACTCATCAATGGAAATTCTCATAGCTTTGAGAGACTCATTGATATCATGATTAGGAGGAATAGATCTAAGCTTTAAAAAATCAATTTCAAGAGAAATTCTATCAACGTTCCTAGCCAAATCATCAACTTTAAGCAATTTCTCTTCAAGCAAAGCATTAAAATTATTTTGTGAACTCATAAACTCTTTAACACTACTCTCAAATTCAGAGGGAATCTTATTAAAATCTCCATAAGAGTTGTTGTAGGAATTTCCATAATTATTAGGAGGATTACTAGGATAAGGCCTAGGATTAAAATTCCCTCTATACGCGTTGTTACCAAAATTATTCCTACCAACAAAACTCACATCCATAGATTCATTATTATTCTCAATCAAAGTAGACAAAGGCATATCATTAGGATCAGAAGAAACACTCTTAGTAGCAAATAATTTCATAAGTTCATCCATCTTTCCACTCAAAACATTAATTTCTTCTATCGCATGCACTTTTTTATTAGTAGATCTTTCAGTGTGCCATTGAGAATAATTAACCATAATATTATCTAGAAGTTTAGTAGCATCTCCTAGAGTGATTTCCATAAAAGTGCCTCCCACGGCTGAATCTAAAAGATTTCTAGAAGCAAAATTCAATCAGGCATAAAAGTTTTGTATAATCATCCACAAGTTCAAACCATGAGTAGGACAATTACGTATCATTAATTTCATTCTCTCCCAAGCTTGTGCAACATGTTCATGATCAAGTTGCTTAAAATTCATAATATCGTTCCTAAGAGAGATAATCTTAGCGGGAGGAAAATACTTAGAGATAAAAGCATCTT
Source organism: Aegilops longissima (assembly GCA_021605205.1). Classification (NCBI taxonomy): domain Eukaryota; kingdom Viridiplantae; phylum Streptophyta; class Magnoliopsida; order Poales; family Poaceae; genus Aegilops; species Aegilops longissima. Next base: position 527,604,237 of record CM038678.1, on the reverse strand, counting down.
TGCACTTGTTCCAAGAATCAATACTATTTTTAGGCAGAGATGAAAACCATGCTTTAGCACGATCTCTAAGCGAAAAAGGAAATAGCTTCAACTTAACGACATCATTATTGACATCTTTTTTCTTTTGCACATCACATAAATCAACGGCTATTCAGATGAGTAGCGGCATCTTCACTAGGAAGGCGGTAATTGATATTTCATAACAAGATTCAACAAAGCAGTATTGATTTCACAAGATTCAGTATTGGCAAGAGGAGCAATCAGAGTGCTAAGGAAATCATTATTATTGGTATTGGTGAAGTCACACAATTTGGTAGCATCTTGAGCCATCGCGACAAACAAGCAATCGAACACACGAGCAAACAGAAGGCAAGCGGGAAAAAGAGGAGGAGATTGGGAAGAGAGGGCGAATAAAACGGCAAGAGTGAAGTGGGGGAGAGGAAAACGAGAGGCAAATGGCATATAATGTAATGCGAGAGATAGGGATTGTGATGGGTACTTGGTATGGTTGACTTGCTCTTGCGTGAGCCTCCCCGGCAACGGCGCCAGAAATTCTTCTTTCTACCTCTTGAGCACTGCGTTGGATTTCCCCGAAGAGGAAAGGATGATGCAGCAAAGTAGCATAAGTATTTGCCTCAGTTTTTGAGAACCAAGGTATCAATCCAGTAGGAGGCCACGCACAAGTCCCTCATACCTGCACAAAACGATAGCTCCTCGCAACCAACGCGATTAGGGGTTTTCAATCCCTTCACGGTCACTTACGAGAGTGAGATCTGATAGAGATGATAAATAATATTTTTGATTTTTTTTTGGTATAGAGATGCAAAGTAAAAAGTAAAAAGGCAAAGTAAAAACAAAGCAAGTATTAAAGTGATGGAGATTGATATGATGAGAATAGACCCGGGGCCATAGGTTTCACTAGTGGCTTCTCTCAAGAGCATAAGTATTCTACGGTGGGTGAACAAATTACTGTTGAGCAATTGACAGAATTGAGCATAGTTATGAGTATATCTAGGTATGATCATGTATATAGGCATCACGTCCAAACAAGTAGACCAAACGATTCTCGCATCTACTACTATTACTCCACTCATCGACCGCTATCCAAAGATGCATCTAGAGTATTAAGTTAAAACAGAGTAACGCCTTAAGCAAGATGACATGATGTAGAGGATAAATTCATGCAATATGATAAAAAAACCATCTTGTTATCCTCGATGGCAACAATACAATACGTGCCTTGCTACCCCTTCTGTCACTGGGAAAGGACACCGCGAGATTGAACCCAAAGCTAAGCACTTCTCCCATTGCAAGAACTACCAATCTAGTTGGCCAAACCAAACGGATAATTCGAAGAGACTTGCAAAGATAACCAATCATACATAAAATAATTCAGAGAAGATTCAAATATTATTCATAGATAAGCTGGATCATAAACCCACAATTCATCGGTCTCAATAAACACACCGCAAAAAGAAGATTACATCGAATAGATCTCCACGAGAGAGGGGGAGAACATTGTATTGAGATCCAAAAAGAGAGAAGAAACCATCTAGCTACTAGCTATGGACCCGTAGATCTGAAGTAAACTACTCACACTTCATCGGAGGGGCTATGGTGATGATGTAGAAGCCCTCCGTGGTGGATGCCCCCTCCGTGAAGCTCCTAACAGCCCCAAGATGGGATCTCGTGGATACAGGAAGTTGCGGCGGTGGAATTAGGTTTTGGCTCCTCTTACGATCGCTTGGGGTGCGTGGGTATATATAGGAGGAAGGAGTACGTCGGTGGAGCAATAGGGGCCCACGAGGCGGGGCGCCCTAGGGGGCGTGCCCCACCCTCGTGACCGCCTCTTTGTTCCATGGAGTAGGGTCCAAGTCCCTGGATCACGCTCGTGAGAAAATCACGCTTCGAAGGTTTCATTCCGTTTGGACTCCGTTTGATATTCTGCTTCTTGAAACACCAAATAGGCAAAAAACAGCAATTCAGGTTGGGCCTTTGGTTAATAGGTTAGTCCCAAAAATAATATAAAAGTGGAAAATAAAGCCCAATATAGTCCAAAACAGTAGATAAAGTAGCATGGAGCAATCAAAAATTATAGATACGTTGGAGACGTATCAGTATTCAAAGTCGCTTTGGCGCAATAGCTATTATTATCAATGGATATGGTTTATTCTACAATGGAAGGAATAGTCCTGAGTCGCTGCAGGATTACGACCCGGCACTTGGGGTTTACATTATTCAAATTGAGATTACATCAAATATGCAAGTCCCATGTCACTGCTAGCATGCACCATGGCACTTGGGGGCTAATGTAAAGTCATTTTTTGATCAGCTTATTGAAGACCCGACTCATCCCATTGTAATGAGCCGACCCTTGGGGGCTACCAGTTGCTCCTGTCAAAAATTCAAGGTAAACAAGCCTTGGTTCATTATATTGAAAGATCCACTACTCAGTTGGTAAAGTACAAAGCTCTTAACCTTATGGATGTGGGTTCAAGCCCCATGGTAGAGATTACATCATATGATGTTATTATCAATAAATATATACAAAGTCCCAGCTCAGTATTATCTTACTAAGCCGGCCCATGGGGGCTACACGTTTTTGTTCAAGTTTACATGGTTATATCTAAAAAGTCCCTACTCATTATTGCATAATGACCCGGCCCTTGGGGGCTACACTGGTTGAAGTTTTCATGAGCATAAGGCAATTACAAGTCCTGTGTTGTTTGCAAGCATGACAACCCGGCACTTGGGGGCTACAGGTGATATGCATATAAGGGAGGAATAACTTCAAATTCTCAGTTTTGAGCAAATCAGGTATTATATTATTATCGGAGAAATCTGCAAAGTTTATGACCCGGCGTCATCATAAGATTAACCCGGCATCAGCAACAATTACATGATCCGGCATCGTCTGTTTTATAATCCGGCGATTTTAGTAATGATAAACCGGCAAGTGTTACATCTTCAAGCCGGTTGAAAGTCAGATGAGTATTTCTAGACCAATATTTTTTAAGCCGGTGTTTTGGAGGCCGGCTCAAGTGGATTATCTCTTACTATATTTCTCTACAAGAAGACCAACGTCAGCAAATTGATTCTAAAGCTGGCCTGTTGACCCGAATTTTTCAAAAAGAAGTATCTGGATTATTTGCATTGACAAAGTTGAAGCATGTCTGTTAAAGAAGATTTTCTACGGGGTTATGGACATATTTATGACAAGGACTTAAAGATGTTCAGGTGCCGGCTTACAAGAATATTTAATCCGGAGCGCAACCTATCAAATTTATTCTTGAGTTATTTTGCAGGATCAGTTTAACATGGATAAATCCAAATTAAACCGGGGGCTAATCTCGGGGATATATCCCGTGGTATGACCCGGCCGGAAGTATGACCCGGCCGGTCTTGGCGTTTTCATTGGTAACCCGCCGGAGTGGCGACTCACGAGCCTGGCGACTCACAGAGGGCCCTAACAGCGGGTCAGATAGAAGACTAGGCCCAAGGCCCAGAAGGCCGGCTCATGTTATGGTGGGCCAGTTTACGAGGAAGGCATAAGGAGTTTTCCCTTAAGGGGGCAGACTAGGATTCCACTTGTAATAGACTAGTCCTAATCCTAATAGGACTCCACATGTAACCCGCCCCTTCAACTTATATAAGGAGGGGCAGGGCACCCCAAGAGGGACAAGCAACAGAAAATAATAGCTAGGGCTAGACACAACGGGGGAGCTGGCTTATGCAGCAACTTCCAAATGAGCATAATGAGACATAGCCACAAACAGCATGTAGGGCTATTATCGGATGATGTTTCCCGTGGCCCGAAGCTGTCTAAATCCTTGTCTTATGTTGCGTTTCTCGATTCCGCCCAACCCCTCTCAAGCTACCACATAGATGCGTTGGCCTCACGACTAAGTCCTCACACTAAGTACATTTGCCGTGACAATTCCACGACAAATAGTCTTAGTTTCCTTTTTCTCTTTAGTTTCTTTTTTCACAGTTGTCGAAAAACCCAAAAATATAATGGCTACGAAACTTGGGAGATTGCAACGTGATGCTGCTGTAAGAACTGAGTGATGATTCAAGTTTTTCAGTAGCTCAAGTTGGAGTTAAAATCCTCAGAGGTCCTGTTGTGTGGTTGTCTAGTTTCATTTGGCTCCTGTGTGGTTGTCTGTCACTAAAATAGTAGCTCCTCTGTGGGCGTTGTTATTTCTACTCATATCTAGGTTAGTTTGTTGTGATATCATTGGGTCTCCGTCCCATAGTAGGTGTGTCGATGAAGAGCACCTGAAGTGGGTTTCCCGGCGATGCTGAACTCGCTCTACCCTTGCCCGTCTCCCTAAAATCTTGCATTGGGTCAGATCTTTTGTGTTTCCTGAAGGAAATATGCCCTAGAGGCAATAATAAAGTTGTTATTTTATATTTCCTAATATCATGATAAATGTTTATTATTCATGCTAGAATTGTATTAACCGGAAAATTGATACATGTGTAGATACATAGACAAAACACCGTGTCCCTAGTAAGCCTCTACTAGACTAGCTCGATAATGAAAGATGGTTAAGTTTCCTAACCATAGACATGTGTTGTCATTTGATGAACGGGATCACATCATTAGGAGAATGATGTGACGGACATGAACCATCCGATAGCTTAGCATATTGATCATTCAATTTTACTGCTATTGCTTTCTTCATATCAAATACATATTCCTTCGACTATGAGATTGTGCAACTCCCGTATACTGGAGGAATACCTTGTGTGCTATCAAAAGTCACAATGTAACTGGGTGATTATAAAGATGCTCTACAGGTATCTCCGAAGGTGTTTGCTGGGTTGGCATAGATCGAGGTTAGGATTTGTCACTCCGAGTATCGGAGAGGTATCTCTGGGCCCTCTCAGTAATGCACATCATAAGAAGCCTTGCAAGAAAAGTGACTAATGAGTTGGTTACAAGATGATGTATTACGGAATGAGTAAAGAGACTTGCCGGTAACGAGATTGAACTAGGTATGAAGATACCGACGATCGAATCTCGGGCAAGTAACATACCGATGAACAAAGGGAATAACGTATGTTGTCATAACGGTTTGATAACCCACAAGCATAGGGGATCGCAACAGTTTTCGAGGGTAGAGTATTCAACCCAAATTTATTGATTCGACACAAGGGGAGCCAAAGAATGTTCTCAAGTATTAGCAGCTGAGTTATCAATTCAACCACACCTGGATAACTTAGTATCTGCAGCAAAATATTTAGTAGCAAAGTAATATGGAAGTAACGGAAACGATAGCAAAAGTAATATTTTTGGGTTTTGTAGTGATTGTAACAGTAGCAACGGAAAAGTAAATAAGTGTAGAATAGTATGTGAAAAGCTCGTAGGCAGTGGATCGGTGATAGAGAATTATGCCGGATGTGGTTCATCATGTAACAATCATAACATAGGGTGACACAGAACTAGCTCCAATTCATCAATGTAATGTAGGCATGTATTCCGAATATAGGCATACATGCTTATGGAAAAGAACTTGCATGACATCTTTTGTCCTACCCTCCCGTGGCAGCGTGGTCCTAATGGAAACTAAGGGATATTAAGGCCTCCTTTTAATAGAGTACTGGACCAAAGCATTAACACATAGTGAATACATGAACTCCTCAAACTATGGAGTGGTCCCGATTATTGTCACTTTGGGGTTGCCGGATCATAACACATAGTAGGTGACTATAGACTTGCAAGATAGGATCAAGAACTCACATATATTCATGAAAACATAATAGGTCCAGATCTGAAATGATGGCACTTGGGCCCTAGTGACAAGCATTAAGCATAGCAAAGTCATAGCAACATCAATCTCAGAACATAGTGGATACTAGGGATCAAACCCTAACAAAACTAACTCGATTACATGATAAATCTCATCCAACCCATCACCGTCCAGCAAGCCTACGATGGAATTAATCACGCACGGCGGTGAGCATCATGAAATTGGTGATGGAGGATGGTTGATGATGACGATGGCGACGGACTCCCCTCTCCGGAGCCCCGAACAGACTCCAGATCAGCCCTCCCGACAGAGTTTAGGGCTTGGCGGCGGCTCCGTATCGTAAAACGCGATGAATCCTTCTCTCTGATTTTTTTTCTCCCCGAACACGAATATATGGAGTTGGAGTTGAGGTTGGTGGAGCACCAGGGGGCCCACAAGGCAGGGGGCGCGCCCCACACCCTCGTGCCCAGGGTGTGGGCCCCCTGACATTGATTCTTTCGCCAATATTTTTTTTATTTCCAAAAATAATCTCCGTGAAGTTTCAGGTCGTTCCGAGAACTTTTGTTTCTGCACATAAATAACACCATGGCAATTCTGCTGAAAACAGCGTCAGTCCGGGTTAGTTCTATTCAAATCATGCAAGTTAGAGTCCAAAACAAGGGCAAAAGTGTTTGGAAAAGTAGATACGACGGAGACGTATCATGGTTCAACCGATAAAGATCTTCGTAGAATCTGTAGGAGCCAATATGAGCATCCAGGTTCCGCTATTGGTTATTGACCGGAGAGGTGTCTCGGCATGTCTACATAGTTCTCGAACCCATAGGATCCGCACGCTTAACATTCGATGACGATTTTGTATTATATGAGTTATGTTATTTGGTGACCGAATGTTGTTCGGAGTCTCGGATGAGAGCACGTGCATGACGAGGAGTCTCGAAATGGTCAAGAGGTAAAGATTGATATATAGGACGATAGTATTCGGACACCAGAAGTGTTCCGGAGGGTACCAGGTACATATCGGGTCACCAGAAGGGGTTTCGGGCACCCCGGGCAAAAGATATGGGCCTAATGGGCCAAGAGGGGAAACGCAGCAGCCAGCAGGGGATGATGCGCCCCCCATATGGGTTGCACCAGAGGATAAGGAAGGAGGGGAAGAGAGAAGGAAGGGGAGGGATTGGTCCTCCCCCTTCCTTACCTCCTACCTCCTTCTTCCTTCCCCAAAACTTATGGAAGGGGGGAGGTCGAGTTGGGGAGGCGCCCAAACAAGATTCCTCCTACTTGGGGCACCCCCTTGATGCTCCCCTCTGTTGGGGAATGTAGTAATTTCAAAAAATTTCCTACGCACACGCAAGATCATGGTGATGGCATAGCAACGAGAGGGGAGGGTATTGTCCACGTACCCTCGTAGACCATAAGCGGAAGCGTTATGACAACGCGGTTGATGTAGTCGTACGTCTTCACGATCCGACCGATCCAAGTACCGAACGTATGGCACCTCCGAGTTCAGCACACGTTCAGCTCGATGACGATCCCCAGACTCCGATCCAGCAAAGTGTCGGGGATGAGTTCCGTCAGCACGAGTGCACGACGGCGTGGTGACGATGATGATGCTCTACCGGCGCAGGGCTTCGCCTAAACTCCGCGACGATATGACCGAGGTGGAATATGGTGGAGGGGGGCACCGCACACGGCTAAGGAACGATCCGTAGATCAACTTGTGTGTCTATGGGGTGCCCCCCTGCCCCCGTATATAAAGGAGCAAGGGGTGCGGCCGGCCCTAGGAGGCGGCGGAGGAGTCCTACTCCCACCGGGAGTAGGACTCCCCCCTTTCCTAGTTGGACTAGGACTTGGGGGGGAAGGAGGAGAGGGGGAAAAGGAAAGGGCGCCCCCTCCTTGTCCTATTCGGACTTGGGGGAGGCGCGCTGCCCCTTGGCCCCTTCTCCTCTTTCTCCACTAGGCCCACTAAGGCCCATTAGGTCACCGGGGGGTTCCGGTAACCTCCCTACTCTCAGAAAATGCCGATTTCACCCGGAACACTTCCGATGTCCAAACATAGGCTTCCAATATATCAATTTTTATGTCTCGACCATTTCGAGACTCCTCGTCATGTCCGTGATCACATCCGGGACTCCGAACAAACTTCGGTACATCAAAACTTATAAACTCATAATAAAACTGTCATCGTAACGTTAAGCGTGCGGACCCTACGGGTTCGAGAACTATGTAGACATGACCTAGAACTATTCTCGGTCAATAACCAATAGTGGAACCTGGATGCCCATATTGGTTCCTACATATTCTATGAAGATCTTTATCGGTCAAACCGCATAACAACATACGTTGTTCCCTTTGTCATCGGTATGTTACTTGCCCGAGATTTGATCGTCGGTATCTAATACCTAGTTAAATCTCGTTAATGGCAAGTCTTTTTACTCGTTACGTAATGCATCATTCCGTAACTAACTCATTAGCTACATTGCTTGCAAGGCTTATAGTGATGTGCATTACCGAGAGGGCCCAGAGATACCTCTCCGACAATCGGAGTGACAAAACCTAATCTCGAAATACGCCAACCCAACATGTACCTTTGGAGACACCTGTAGTACTCCTTGATAATCACCCAATTACGTTGTGATGTTTGGTAGCACCCAAAGTGTTCCTCCGGTAAACCGGAGTTGCATAATCTCATAGTTACAGGAACATGTATAGGTCATGTAGAAAGCAATGGCAATATACTGAACGATCAAGTGCTAGGCTAACGAAATGGGTCATGTCAATCACATCATTCTCCTAATGATGTGATCCCATTAATCAAATAACAACACATGTCTATGGTTAGGAAACATAACCATCTTTGATTAATGAGCTAGTCAAGTAGAGGCATACTAGTGACTATATGTTTGTCTATGTATTCACACATGTATCATGTTTCCGGTTAATACAATTCTAGCATGAATAATAAACATTTATCATGATATGAGGAAATAAATAATAACTTTATTATTGCCTCTAGGGCATATTTCCTTCAGCCTCCCACTTGCACTAGAGTCAATAATCTAGATTACACAAAATGATTCTAACACCCATGGAGTCTTGGTGCTGATCATGTTTTGCTCGTGGAAGAGGCTTAGTCAACGGTCTGCAACATTCAGATCCATATGTATCTTGCAAATCTCTATGTCTCCCACCGGACTTGGTCCCGGATGGAATTGAAGCGTCTCTTGATGTGCTTGGTCCTCTTGTGAAATCTTGATTCCTTTGCCAAGGCAATTGCACCAGTATTGTCATAGAAGATCTTCATTGGTCCCGATGCACTAGGTATGACACCTAGATCGGAAATGAACTCTTTCATCCGACTCCTTCATTTGCTGCTTCCAAGCAGCTATGTACTCCGCTTCACATGTAGATCCCGCCACGACGCTTTGTTTAGAACTGCACCAACTAACAGCTCCACCGTTTAATAAAAACAGGTATCCGGTTTGCGATTTAGAATCGTCCGGATCAGTGTCAAAGCTTGCATCGACGTAACCATTTACGACTAGCTCTTTGTCACCTCCATATACGAGAAACATATCCTTAGTCCTTTTCGTATTTCAGATGTTCTTGACCGCTGTCCATGATCCATTCTGATTACTTTGGTACCTTCCTGCCAAGCTTATTGCTAAGCATACGTCAGTCTGGTACACAGCATTGCATACATGATAGAGCCTATGGCTGAAGCATAGGGAACATCTTTCATTTTCTCTCTATCTTCTGCTGTGGTCGGGCATTGAGTTTGACTCAATTTCACACCTTGTAATACAGGTAAGAATCCTTTCTTTGCCTGATCCATTTTGAACTTTTTCAAAACTTTATCAAGGTATGTGCTTTGTGAAAGTCCAATCAAGCGTCTTGATCTATCTCTATAGATCTTGATGCCCAAGATGTAAGCAGCTTCACCGAGGTCTTTCATTGAAAAACTTTTATTCAAGTATCCTTTTATGCTATCCAGAAATTCTATATCATTTCCAATCAATAATATGTCGTCCACATATAATATCGAAATGCTACAGAGCTCCCACTCACTTTCTTGTAAATACAGGCTTCTCCAAAAGTCTCAGTATAAAACCATATGCTTTGATCACACTATCAAAGCTTTTATTCCAACTCCGAGGGGCTTGCACCAGACCATAAATTGATCGCTGGAGCTTGCACACTTTGTTAGCTCCTTTTGGATCAACAAAACCTTCTGGTTGCATCATATACAACTCTTCTTCTAGAAATCCATTCAAGAATGCAGTTTTGACATCCATTTGCCAAATTTCATAATCATAAAATGCAGCAATTGCTAACATGATTCGGACAGACTTAAGCATCACTACGGGTGAGAAAGTCTCATCGTAGTCAACCCCTTGAACTTTTCTAAAACCTTTCGCAACAAGTCGAGCTTTATAGACAGTTATATTACCATCAGCGTCAGTCTTCTTCTTAAAGATCCATTTATTCTCAATGGCTTGCCGATCATCGGGCAAGTCAACCAAAGTCCATACTTTGTTCTCATACATGGATCCCATCTCAGATTTCATGGCTTCTAGCCATTTTGTGGAATCTGGGCTCATCATCGCTTCCTCATAGTTCGTAGGTTCGCCATGGTCAAGTAACATGACTTCCGAATAGGATTACCGTACCACTCAGTGCGGATCTTACTCTGTTGACCTCTGAAGTTCGAGAGAGACTTGATCTGAAGTTTCATGATCAATATCATTAGCTTCCTCACTAATTGGTGTAGTTGTCACAGAACCGGTTCTTGTGATGAACTACTTTCCAATAAGGGAGCAGATCTGATTATCTCATCAAGTTCTACTTTCCTCCCACTCACTTCTTTCGAGAGAAACTCTTTTCTAGAAAGGATCCGAATTTAGCAACGAAAATCTTGCCTTCAGATCTGTGATAGAAGGTGTACCCAACATCTCCTTTGGGTATCCTATGAAGACACATTTCTCCGATTTGGGTTCGAGCTTATCTGGTTTAAGTTTCTTCACATAAGCATCGCAGCCCCAAACTTTAAGAAACGACAACTTTGGTTTCTTGCCAAACCACAGTTCATGAGGCGTCGTCTCAACGGATTTTGATGGTGCCCTATTTAACATGAATGCGACCGTCTCTAAAGCATAACCCCAAAACGATAGCGGTAAATCAGTAAGAGACATCATAGATCGCACCATATCTAGTAAAGTACGATTACGACGTTCGGACACACCATTCCGTTGTGGTGTTCCGGGTGGCGTGAGTTGCGAAACTATTCCGCATTGTTTCAAATGTAAACCAAACTCATAACTCAAATATTCTCCTCCATGATCAGATCGTAGAAATTTTATTTTCTTGTTACGATAATTTTCCACTTCACTCTAAAATTCTTTGAACTTTTCAAATGTTTCAGATTTGTGTTTCATTAAGTAGATATACTCATATCTGCTCAAATCATCTGTGAAGGTGAGAAAATAACGATACCCGCCGCGAGCCTCAACATTCATTGGACCACAAACATCAGTATGTATGATTTCCAACAAATCAGTTGCTCGCTCCATAGTTCCGGAGAACGGTGTTTTAGTCATCTTGCCCATGAGACACGGTTCGCAAGTACCAAGTGATTCATAATCAAGTGATTCCAAAAGTCCATCAATATGGAGTTTCTTCATGCGCTTTACACCGATATGACCTAAACGGCAGTGCCACAAATAAGTTGCACTATCATTATCAACTCTGCATCTTTTGGTTTCAACACTATGAATATGTGTATTACTACTATCGAGATTCAATAAAAATAGACCACTCTTCAAGGGTGCATGACCATAAAAGATATTATTCATATAAATAGAACAACCATTATTCTCTGACTTAAATGAATAACCTTCTCGCATCAAACAAGATCCATATATAATGTTCATGCTTAACGCTGGCACCAAATAACAATTATTTAGGTCTAAAACTAATCCCGATGGTAGATGTAGAGGTAGCGTGCCGACCGCGATCACATCGACTTTGGAACCATTTCCCACGCGATCGTCACCTCGTCCTTAGCCAATCTTCGCTAATCCGTAGTTCCTGTTTGAGTTGCAAATATTAGCAATAGAACCAGATCAAATACCAGTACTATCTGCGAGTATTAGTAAGGTACACATCAATAACATGTATATCATATATACCTTTGTTTACTTTGCCATCCTTCTTATCCGCCAAATACTTGGGGCAGTTCCGCTTCGATGTCGATCCGCTTGCGGTAGAAGCACTCGATCTCGTGCTTAGGTCCAGACTTGGGTTTCTTCTCTTGAGCAACAACTTGTTTGCTGTTCTTCTTGAAGTTCCCTTCTTCTTCCCTTTGCCCTTTTCTTGAAACTGGTGGTCTTGTTAACCATCAACACATGATGCTCCTTTTGATTTCTACCTCCGCTGCTTTTAGCATTGCGAAGAGCTCGGGAATAGACTTGTCCATCCCTTGCATATTATAGTTCATCACGAAGCTCTTGTAGCTTGGTGGCGATGATTGAAGAATTCATCAATGACACTATCATCGGAAGATTAACTCCCGCTTGAATCAAGTGATTATTATGCCCGACATTTTGAGGATTTTGAGTATGTGTTCACCGACGTAACTATTCTCCTCCATCTTGCAGCTATAGAACTTATTGGAGACTTCATATCTCTCAATCCGGCATTTGCTTGAAATATTAACGTCAACTCTGGAACATCTCATATGCTCCATGACGCTCAAAACGTCGTTGAAGGCCCGGTTCTAAGCCGTAAAGCATGGCACACTGAACTATTGAGTAGTCATCAGCTTTGCTCGCCAGACGTTCTTAACGTCGTCGGTTGCATCAGCAGAGCTTCGCACCCAGCGGTGCTTCCAGGGCGTAATTCTTACATGCAGCAATGAGGATAATCCTCGAGTTACGTACCCAGTCCGTGTAATTGCTACCATCATCTTTCAACTTTGCTTTCTCAAGGAACGCATTAAAATTCAACGGAACAACAACACGAGCCATCTATCTACAAGAAACATAGACAAGCAAAATACTATCGGTACTAAGTTCATGATAAATTTAAGTTCAATTAATCATATTACTTAAGAACTCCCACTTAGATAGACATCCTCTAATCTTCTAAGTGATTACGTGATCCATATTAACTACACCATGTCCGATCGTCACATGAGATGGAGTAGTTTCAACGGTGAACATCAATATGTTGATCATATCTACTATATGATTCATGCTCAACCTTTCGGTCTCCGTGTTCCGAGGCCATATCCGTTATATGCTAGGCTCGTCAAGTTTAACCTGAGTATTCCGCGCGCAACTGTTTTGCACCCGTTGTATTTGAACGTAGAGCCTATCACACCCGATCATCACGTGGTGTCTCAAAGACGAAGAACTTTCGCAACGGTGCATACTCGGGAGAACACTTCTTGATAATTTTAGTGAGAGATCATCTTAAAATGCTACCGTCAAACAAATCAAGATAAGATGCATAAAGGATAAACATCACATGCAATCAATATAAGTGATATGATATGGCCATCATCATCTTGTGCTTGTGATCTCCATCTCGAAGCACCGTCGTGATCACCATCGTCACCGCGCGACACCTTGATCTCCATCGTAGCATCGTTGTCGTCTCGCCAATCTTATGCTTCTCGACTATCGCTACCGCTTAGTGATAAAGTAAAGCATTACAGTATGCTTGCATTTCATACAATAAAGCGACAACCATATGGCTCCTGCCAGATTGCCGATAACCGGTTACAAAACATGATCATCTCATACAATAAAATATAGCATCACGTGTTGACCATATCACATCACAACATGCCCTACAAAAACAAGTTAGATGTCCTCTACTTTGTTGTTGCAAATTTTACGTGGCTGCTACGGGCTGAGCAAGAACCGTTCTTACCTACGCATCAAAACCACAACGATAGTTTGTCAAGTTGGTGCTGTTTTAACCTTTGCAAGGACCGGGCGTAGCCACACTCAGTTCAACTAAAGTGAGAGAGACAGACACCCGCCATCACCTTTAAGCACGAGTGCTCGCGCGGGTGAAACCAGTCTCGCGTAAGCGTCACGTAATGTCGGTCCGGGCGCTTCATCTCACAATACCGCTGAACCAAAGTATGACATGTTTGGTAAGCAGTATGACTTGTATCTCCCACAACTCACTTGTGTTCTACTCATGCATATGACATCTACGCATAAAACCTGGCTCGGATGCCATTTGTTGGGGAACGAGTAATTTCAAAAATTTCCTACGCACACGCAAGATCATGGTGATGGCATAGCAACGAGAGGGAGAGTATTGTCCACGCACCCTCGTGAGACCGTAAGCGAAGCGGTATGACAACGCTGTTGATGTAGTCGACGTCTTCACGATCCGACCGATCCAAGTACCGAACGTCACGGCACCTCCGAGTTCAGCACACGCTCAGCTCGATGACGATAGCAAAGTGTCGGGATGAGTTCCGTCAAGACGACGGCATGGTGACGATGATGATGCTCTACGGCGCAGGGCTTCGCCTAAACTCATGACGATATGACCGAGGTGGAATATGGTGGAGGGGCACCGCACAGGGCTAAGGAACGATCCATAGATCAACTTGTGTGTCTATGGGGTGCCCCCTGCCCCCGTATATAAAGGAGCAAGGGGGGTGCGGCCGGCCCTAGGAGGAGGCGCGGAGGAGTCCTACTCCCACCGAGTAGGACTCCCCTTCCTAGTTGGACTAGGACTTGGGGGAAGGAGGAGAGGGGAAGCGGAAAGGGGCGCCCCCTCCTTGTCCTATTCGGACTTGGGGGAGGGCCGCTGCCCCTTGGCCCCTTCTCCTCTTTCTCCACTAGGCCCACTAAGGCCCCATAGGTCACCGGGGGGTTCCGGTAACCTCCCGGTACTCCGGTAAAATGCCGATTTCACCCGGAACACTTCCGATGTCCAAACATAGGCTTCCAATATATCAATTTTTATGTCTCGACCATTTCGAGACTCCTCGTCATGTCCGTGATCACATCTGGGACTCCGAACAAACTTCGGTACATCAAAACTTATAAACTCATAATAAAACTATCATCGTAACGTTAAGCGTGCGGACCCTACGGGTTCGAGAACTATGTAGACATGACCTAGAACAATTCTCGGTCAATAACCAATAGCGGAACCTGGATGCCCATATTGGTTCCTACATATTCTACGAAGATCTTTGTCGGTCAAACCGCATAACAACATACGTTGTTCCCTTTGTCATCGGTATGTTACTTGCCCGAGATTTGATCGTCGGTATCCAATACCTAGTTCAATCTCGTTAATGGCAAGTCTCTTTACTCGTTACGTAATGCATCATTCCGTAACTAACTCATTAGCTACATTGCTTGCAAGGCTTATAGTGATGTGCATTACCGAGAGGGCCCAGAGATACCTCTTCGACAATCGGAGTGACAAAACCTAATCTCGAAATCGCCAACCCAACATGTACCTTTGGAGACACCTGTAGTACTCCTTTATAATCACCCGATTACGTTGTGACGTTTGGTAGCACCAAAGTGTTCCTCCGTAAACGGAGTTGCATAATCTCATAGTTACGAGGAACATGTATAGGTCATGAAGAAAGCAATAGCATTATACTAAACGATCAAGTGCTAGGCTAACGAAATGGGTCATGTCAATCACATCATTCTCCTAATGATGTGATCCCATTAATCAAATAACAACACATGTCTATGGTTAGGAAACATAACCATCTTTGATTAATGAGCTAGTCAAGTAGAGGCATACTAGTGACTATATGTTTGTCTATGTATTCACACATGTATCATGTTTCCGGTTAATACAATTCTAGCATGAATAATAAACATTTATCATGATATGAGGAAATAAATAATAACTTTATTATTGCCTCTAGGGCATATTTCCTTCACCCTCCCTCTCCCACCTATATATACAAGGGGAGGGGGCGTCTAGAACACACAACAACATTTGTTAGCCGTGTGCGGCGCCCCCCTCCACAGATTACACCCTCGGTCATATTCTCACGGTGCTTAGGTGAAGCTCTGTGCGGATCACTTCACCATCATCGTCACCATGTCGTCGTGCTGACGTAACTCATCTACTTCCTCGACACTTTGCTGGATCAAGAGTTCGAGGGACGTCATCGAGTTGAACGTGTGCAGAACTCGGAGGTGTCGTACGTTTGGTACTTGATCGGTCAGAACGAGAAGAAGTTCGACTACATCAACCGTGTTGTAAAACACTTCCGCTTTTGGTCTAATAGGGTACGTAGACACACTCTCCCCCTCTCGTTGCTATGCATCTCCTAGATAGACCTTGCGTGAGCGTCGGATTTTTTTTTTTGAAATTGCATGCTACGGTTTCCAACAGTGGCATCCGAGCCAGGTCTATGCGTAGATGATATGCACGAGTAGAACACAAAGAGTTGTGGGCGGTGATCGTCATACTGCTTACCACCAATCTCTTATTTTGATTCGATGGTATTGTTGGATGAAGCGGCCCGGACCAACCTTACATGACCACGTTCATGAGACCGGTTCCACTGATAGACATGCAACTAGTTTTGCATAAAGGTGGTTGGCGGGTGTCTTTTTCTTCTACTTTAGTTGAATCAAATTTGACTGCGGCTAGTCCTTGTTGAAGGTTAAAACAACAAACTTGATAAATCACCATTGTGGTTTTGATGCGTAGGTAAGAATAATTTTTGCTAGAAGCCCGTAGCAGCCACGTAAAACTTGCAACAACAAAGTAGAGGACGCCTAACTTGTTTTTGCAGGGCATGTTGTGATGTGATATGGCCAAGACATGATGTGATATACGTTGTTGTATGAGGTGATCATGTTTTGTAAAAGTTATCGGCAATCGGCAGGAGCCTTATGGTTGTCTCTTTATTGTATGAAATGCAAACGCCATGTACTTGCTTTACTTTATCACTATACGTTAGCGATAGTTGTAGAAGCAATAGTTGGCGAGACGACTACGACACAACGATAGAGATCAAGGTGTCGAGCCGGTGACAATGGAGATCATGACTATGCTTTGGAGATGGAGATCAAAAGCACAAGATGATGATGGACATATCATGTCACATATTTTTATTGCATGTGATGTTTATCTTTTATGCATCTTAATTTGCTTAGTACGGCGGTAGCATTATAAGATGATCCCTTAACTAAAATTTCAAGGTATAAGTGTTCTCCCCAAGTATGCACCATTGCGACAGTTCGTCGTGTTGAGACACCACGTGATGATCGGGTGTGATAGACTCTACGTTCACATACAACGGGTGCAAGACTGTTTTGCACATGTAGAATACTCAGGTTAAACTTGACGAGCCTGGCATGTACAGACATGGCCTCGGAACACTGGAGACCGAAAGATCGAACGTGAACCACATAGTAGGTATGATCAACATAGAGATGTTTACCATTGATGACTACTCCATCTCACATGATGATCGGACATGGTTTAGTTGATTTGGATCATGTATCATTTAGATGACTTCAGGGATGTCTATCTAAGTGGGAGTTTTAAGTAATATGATTAACTGAACTTAATTTATCATGAACTTAGTCCTGATAGTATTTGCATATCTATGTTGTAGATCAATAGCTCGCGTATAGCTCCCCTGTTTTATTTTTGATATGTTCCTAGATAAAAACTAAGTTGAAAGATGATAGTAGCAATGATGCAGACTGGGTCCATGATCTGAGGATTATCCTCATTGCTGCACAGAAGAATTATGTCCTCGACGCACCATTAGGTGAAAAACCTGTTGTAGGAGCAGATACAGACGTTATCAATGTTTTGCAAGCTCGATATGATGACTACTTGATAGTTTAGTGCGCCATGCTTTACGGCTTAGAACCGGGACTTCAAAGACGTTTTGGACACCACGAAGCATATGAGATGTTCCTAGAGCTGAAATTGGTATTTCATACTCATGTCCGTGTCGAGAGGTATGAGACCTCTGACAAGTACTTTGCCTACAAGATGGAGGAGAATAGCTCAACCAGTGAGCATGTGCTCAGAATGTCTGGGTACTACAATCACTTGAATCAAGTGGGAGTTAATCTTCTAGATAAGATAGTGATTGGCAGAGTTCTATAGTCACTATCACCAAGCTACTAGTACTTCGTGATGAACTATAATATGCAAGGGATGACGAAAACGATTCCCGAGCTCTTCGCGATGCTGAAATCAGTGAAGGTAGAAATCAAGAAAGAGCATCAAATGTTGATGGTTAACAAGACCACTAGTTTCAAGAAAAAGGGCAAAAGAGAAATAAAGGGAACTTCAAGAAGAATGGCAAGCAAGTTGCCGCTCCATGAAGAAGCCCAAAGCTAGACCCAAGCCTGAAACTGAGTGCTTCTACTGCATAGGAAATAGTCACTGGAAGTGGAACTACCACAAATATTTGGCGGATAAGAAGGATGTCAAAGTGAACAAAGGTATATTTGATATACATGTCATTGATGTGTACCTTACTAGTATTCGTAGTAACCCCTGGGTATTTGATACTCGTTCAGTTGCTAAGATTAGTAACTCGAAACAGGAGTTGCAGAATAAACAGAGACTAGTTAAGTGCGAGGTGATGATGTGTGTTGGAAGTGACTCCAAGGTTGATTAGATCACCATCGCACACTCCCTCTACCTTCGGGATTACTGTTGAACCTAAATAAATGTTATTTGGTGTTTGCGTTGAGAATGAATATAATTGGATCATGTTTATTGCAATACAGTTATTCATTTAAGTCGGAGAATAATTGTTGTTCTGTTTACATGAATAAAACCTTCTATGGTCATGCACCCAATGTAAATGGTTTATTGAATCTCGATCATAGTGATACACATATTCATAATATGAATGCCAAAAGATGCAAAGTTGATAATGATAGTGGAACATACTTGTGGCACTGCCGTTTTTCGTCATATTGGTGTAAAGCGCATGAAGAAACTCCATGCAAATGGGCTTTTGGAATCACTTGATTATGAATCATCTGATACTTGTGAACCATGCCTCATGGGCAAGATGACTAAAACTCCGGTCTTCAAAACAATGGAGCGAGCTAATGACTTATTGGAAATAATACATACCAACGTATGCCGTCCGATGAACGTTGAAGCTCGCGGCGGGTATCGTTATTTTCTAACCTTCACAGATGATTTGAGAAAATATGGGTATATCTACTTAATGAAACACAAGTCTGAAACATTTGAAAAGTTCAAAGAATTTCAGAGTGAAGTGGAGAATCATCGTAACAAGAAAATAAAGTTTCTACGATCTGATCGCGGAGGCGAATATTTGAGTTACGAGTTTGGCCTTCATTTAAAACAAAGTGGAATACTTTCACAACTCACACCACCTGGAACACCACAGTGTAATGGTGTGTCCAAATGTCGTAACCGTACTTTATTAGATATGGTGCGATCTATGATGTCTCTTACCGACTTACCACTATCGTTTTGGGGTTATGCATTAAAGACAACTGCATTCACGTTAAATAAGGCACCATCTAAATCTGTTGAGACGACACTGTATGAACTGTGGTTTGGCAAGAAACCTAAGCTTCCGTTTCTTAAAGTTTGGTGTTGCGACACTTATGTCAAAAGGCTTCAGCCTGATAAGCTAGAACCCAAATCGGAGAAGTGTGTCTTCGTAGGATACCCTAAGGAAACAATTGGGTACACCTTCTACTACAAATCTGAAGGCAAGATCCTTGTTGCCAAGAATGGAAACTTTCTAGGGAAGGAGTTTCTCTCGAAAGAAGTGAGTGGGAGGAAAGTAGAACTTGATGAGGTAATTGTACCTTCTCTTGAATTGGAAAGTAGCTCATCACATAATACTGTTCCCGTGATGCCTACACTAACTAGAGAGGAAGCTGATGATAATGATCATGAAACTTCGGATCAAGTTACTACTGAACCTCGTAGGTCAACCAGAGCATGTTCCGCACCGGAGTGGTGCGGTAATCCTGTTCTAGAAGTCATGTTACTATACCATGACGAACCTATGAACTATGAAGAAGCTATGATGAGCCCAGATTTTGATAAATGGCTTGAGGCCATGAAATCTGAGATAGGATCCATATATAAGAACAAAGTGTGGACTTGGGTGGACTTGCCCGATGATCGGCAAGCAATTGAGAATAAATGGATCTTTGATAGGAAGATGAACGCCGATGGTAGTGTTACTATCTACAATGCTCAAATTGTCACAAAAGGTTTTCGACAAGTTCAAGGTGTTGACTACGATGAGATTTTCTCACTCGTATCGATGCTCAAGTCTGTCCGAATCATGTTAGCAATTGCCGCATTTTATGAAATCTGGCAAATGGATATCAAAACTGCATTCCTTAATGGATTTATTAAAGAAGAGTTGTATATGATGCAACCAGAAGGTTTTGTCAATCCTAAAGGTGCTAAAAAATTGCAAGCTCCAGCGATCCATCTATGGATTGGTGCAAGAATCTCGGAGCTGGAATACATGCTTTGATGACTTGATCAAAGCATATAGTTTTATACAGACTTGCGGTGAAGCCTGTATTTACAAGAAAGTGAGTGGGAGCACTACAACCTTTCTGATAAGTATATGTGAATGACATATTGTTGATCATAAATAATGTTGAATTTTCTGGAAAGCATAAAGGAGTGTTTGAAAGGAGTTTTTCAAAGAAAGACCTCGGTGAAGCTGCTTACAAATTAGGCATCAAGATCTATAGAGATAGATCAAGACGCTTGATTATACTTTCGATGAGTACATACCTTGATAAGATTCTGAAGGAGTTTAAAATGGATCAGTCAAAGAAGGAGTTCTTGCCTGAGTTGTAAGGTATGAAGTTGAGTAAGACTCAAAACCCGACCACGGCAGAAGATAGAGACAGAATGAAAGTCATTCCCTATGCCTCAGCCATAGGTTCTATAAAGTATGCCATGCTGTATACCAGACCTATTGTGTACCTTGCCATGAGTTTGGCAATGGGGTACAATAGTGATCCAGGAGTAGATCACTGGACAACGGTCAAAATTATCCTTAGGTACCTAAAGAGGACTAAGGAAATGTTTCTTGATTATGGAGGTGACAAAGAGTTCGTCGTAAAGGGTTACGTCGATGCAAGCTTTGACACTGACCCGGATGACTCTGAGTCTCAATCTGGATACATATTGAAAATGGGAGCAATTAGCTATAGTAGCTCCATGCAGAGCATTGTAGACATAGAAATTTGCAAAATACACACGGATCTGAATGTGGCAGACTCGTTGACTAAACCTCTCTCACAAGCAAAACATGATCACACCTTAGTACTCTTTGGGTGTTAATCACATAGCGATGTGAACTAGTTTATTTACTCTAGTAAACTCTTTGGGTATTGCTCACATGGCAATGTGAACTATGGGTGTTAATCACATAAAGATGTGAACTATTGGTGTTAAATCACATGGCGTTGTGAACTGGATTATTGACTCTAGTGCAAGTGGGAGACTGAAGGAAATATGCCCTAGAGGCAATAATAAAGTAGTTATTTTATATTTCCTTATATCATGATAAATGTTTATTATTCATGCTAGAATTGTATTAACCAGAAACTTGATACATGTGCGGATACATAGACAAAACACCGTGTCCCTAGTAAGCCTCTACTGGACTAGGTCGTTAATCAAATATGGTTTAAGTTTCCTAACCATAGACATGTGTTTTCATTTGATGAAAGGGATCACATCATTAGGAGAATGATGTGATGGACATGACCCATCCGTTAGCTTAGCATATTGATTGTTCAGTTTTATTGCTATTGCTTTCTTCATGTCAAATACATACTCCTTCGACTATGAGATTATGCAACTCCCGGATACCGGAGGAATACCTTGTGTGATATCAAACGTCACAAGTAACTGCGTGATTACAAAGATGCTCTACAGGTATCTCAGAAGGTGTTTGTTGGGTTGGCATAGATCAAGATTAGGATTTGTCACTCTGAGTATCAGAGAGGTATCTCTGGGCCCTCTCGATAATGTACAGCATAAGAAGCCTTGCAAGCAAAGTGACTAATGAGTTAGTTACAAGATAATGTATTATGGAACGAGTAAAGAGACTTGCCGGTAACGAGATTGAACTAGGTATGAAGATACCGACGATCGAATCTCGGGCAAGTAACATACCGATGGACAAAGGGAATAACGTACGTTGTCATAATGGTTTGACCGATAAAGATCTTCGTAGAATATGTAGGAGACAATATGAGCATCCAGGTTCTGCTATTGGTTATTGACCGGAGAGGTGTCTCGGTCATGTCTACATAGTTCTCGAACCTATAGGGTCCGCACGCTTAACGTCCAATGACAATTTTGTATTATATGAGTTTTGTGATTTGGTGACTGAATGTTGCTCGGAGTCCTAGATGAGATCACAGACATGACGAGGAGTCTCGAAATGGTCGAGAGGTAAATATTGATATATAGGACGATAGTATTCGGACACCGGAAGTGTTCCAGAGGGTACCGGGTACATATCGGGTCACCGGAAGGGGTTCCGGGCACCCCCGGCAAAAGATATGGGCCTAATGGGCCAAGAGGAGAAACGCAGCAGCTAGCAGGGGCTGCTGCGCCCCCCATATGGGCCGCACCAGAGGAGAAGGAAAGAGGGGAAGAGAGAAGGAAGGGGAGGGATTCGGCCTCCCCCTTCCTTCCCTCCTCGCTCTTCCTTCCTTCCCCCTCCAGAACTTATGGAAGGGGGAGGACAAATTGGGGAGGCGCCCAAGTAGGATTCCTCCTACTTGGGGCGCCCCCTTGCTGCTCCCCTCCCTCTCCCACCTATATATACATGGGGAGGGGTGCCTAGAACACACAACAACATCTGTTAGCCGTGTGCGGCGCTCCCTCCACATATTACACCCTCGGTCATATTCTCGCGGTGCTTAGGCGAAGACCTGCGCGGATCACTTCACCTTCACCGTCACCACGCCGTCGTGTTGATGGAACTCATCTACTTCCCCGACACTTTGCTGGATCAAGAGTTCGAGGGACGTCATCGAGCTAAACGTGTGCAGAATTCGGAGGTGTCGTACGTTCGGTATTTGACTGGTCGGAACGAGAAGAAGTTCGACTACATCAACCGGGTTGTCAAACGCTTCCACTTTCATCTACAAGGGTACGTAGACACAATCTCCCCCTCTTGTTGCTATGCATCTCCTAGATAGATCTTGCGTGAGCGTAGGATTTTTTTTAAAATTGCATGCTACGATTCCCAACATTTCCGTTACTCAGTTTGAGATGATGTTGATGTTGTGGTCTTCTCTAATTCACTGCACGTGGGCCATGGTGCGATAATCCGAGATCACTTAGGATTTGTACAGGCAACTAGCATAGCCTATTTTGATCATGTGGATAATTGGGAACTAGCTAAAGCTTTAGTTTTAAGACACGACATGCTCTAAACTTTGCAGCACAAGCAAGCTTCCAGAAAATTGAAGTAGCATCAGATTGCTTATCATTGATAAAAAAAGGTGAGGAGCACAGACCAGGACATATCCCGTACTGGTCGTGTCGTAGTTTATGGTATCAAATATATAGCCCTGAAGTTTGTTTTGTGTACTTTCATCATGCAAATCTTTTTTTTGCGGGTGAAAACCCGTATTACTCAATTCTTCAAGTCCTTACAATCAATAACACATAGCTTTAAGGAAACTTCAGGACTAGAACCTAGCCAAGTCATGGTTCTTCCCTCCGTCCGGGAAAAATTAGCTAAGCTATCACTAACCCTATTTTCGGTACAATTTACATGAGTAATACAAGAACCACAAATAGACATAAGGTGCCTACTCACTTTAATAGGAGAGCAGTAGATCGATCTATCTACCTCCTTTGCTTAGATAATCTTGACTGCGGCGATAGCGTCCATCTCGATCATAGTAGGATGATTACTTCTCTGAAGGACAAAATACAAGCCCTCCATGTAAGCACATGATTCCGCTTGAAGACCATCTCGACAAGAAAATAGAGCTTTGCATGCCGAGAACACAATACTACCATCACCTCTCTAAGCATCATACCTACAGAACCTCCTTCAATCCATCTGAATTCAATTTCATCTAGTTGTGCCTAAGAGGAATCCATCTAGCTTCTTTCACTCTAGGCGTTCTCACATGTGAAACCGCTAGTGCTTTATCATATGTAACTATTTGCTTCCCTTTCTTCCGATCTATTCTAAGATCTATCTTCAAACCAGTCAGTGAATCAAGGTAGCTCATTAGAAACTTCTTTGATGCTTCCATTAATGGCGGAGGTTTATTGTGGACCACCTCATTGTGAATGAATGTCAAAGTCGTCTACATGATTTTGCATGATGATGACTTTCATCATGTAAATCAGTCATGTAATCATCCTGCTTGTGTAGTTAGTTCCGTGAGACCATCAGGTATTATTTGTGATGAAGAGAATTTTAAAAAAGAATGATATGAATCTGCCCTTTCAAAAGAAATGAAATAGATCTGATGTCTCTCAGTCTCTCATGGCAATGTACTAGTAATTATATACTCTCTCTATTCACAAATATTGTATAAGATGTTTTGAATTTCAATATGAACTATATAAAGACTTAAATAAGTGAACAATGCATCTGATTCAAAATATTTCTTAAATTTGTGAATGAAGGAAGTACAATGTATATTGTCGAAAATACATATCTTCTAGAAGTTCCAAACTTTAACAACAGCTAGACCTTGAAGATAGCTACAAATCATATAGCTCGTCAAAACTTTTGGAAAAGGCAAGCTACTAAAAATTTCTAGGTGTGGAATTGTTATCAAATAATGATATAGTACTATATAACTTTGCAGATTGTTTCACACATGATCAATGTAATCCCACAAAAATCAAGAAATAACTAAATCTAGCGGCATTAATTTAATTGAAAATGAAACCAGTCTAGTGTAATGGTGTATCATCCTCCTTGACTCCTCCTAGCATGATGTGTGACAGCAGCGAGAATCTATGGATGTTGTTTTGGCTGCTGCACTGAGCGCCGGACCAGGTAACCCACAACGGTCGTCAGTCCTATTGTTCAGAGGACATTGCTCCTATTAGTAAGCCATAATAAACCTTGTTTGGAATCGACGTTGGGTCAGGAAAGTAGAAGTAGCAACGATCACAGCTGTGTAATCGACGGGAGTCGATATAGCGTGCAGAGGTCCCAAGTTTGGAGCCAAGGGAACTAAGATTCGGAGTAGACTAGAGGAGTATGTTAGATGGTGAGGAAGGACTGGCAGCATCTGGAAGAGGGTACGCACGGGGCAAGGTTTGCTATTGTATCCATAGAACTAGAAAGTAAGCCTGCGCTTTATTGCGTTGTTCTCCGGTTACCGAATGGATTATTTTTGTCTACCAAGGGTTATTATTACAATTCATACTCCGCGAATATCGTGGAGGGGGTCGAGCAAATGCAGATTCTCAAGGGCGCTATTGGAACGGTCATGTAGGACGATCTGTCTGGTTTTGGGTAGGTTCCGTTCGGGGGTTTTCTCTCGGGAAAATTTTGTGTTTGCCACTCTAGATATTGCCAATTTTTCTTATGCCACTCTAGATTTTGACATTTCACTTTTGCCACTCTTAGATTTTGACAATTATCACAATTGCCATTCTGCGGCAAAAGCAAAATAATTTTATTTCATTTTTGCCACTCTTAGCTTTTGACAATTATCACAATCGCCACTCTGAAAATTTTGCTTTTGCCAGGGGAATGGCAATTGTGATAATTGTCAAAAACTAAGAATGGCAAAAGTGAAATGTCAAAATCTAGAGTTGCATAAGGAAAATTGGCAAAATCTAGAGTGGCAAAAACAAAATTTTCCCTTTCCTCTCTACCTTTTTCTCCATTTGCACTTTTCTTTTCCTGTTTCTTTTTTACATTTTTTTTAATTATGGAATATACTATGAATTCGTGAACATCTTTTTAATGCATGCGTTTTTAAATGCATGATAAATAAATAAATAGACAAACATTTTCTTAAAACATAAACTTTGTTTAAAAGAAAATTGACCATGCTAAAAAAATCATGAGTTTTTAAGTTCGTGAATGCTTTTAAAATTCTTGACCCTTTTTAGAATTCTTGAATATTTTTTCTTATTCATGAACCCCTTTAAAATTTATTAACATTCAAGAACGTTAATTAAATTTTGTGAACATTTTTTTAAACTCACAATTTTTTTATTTTTTTAAATGATTTATTAGAAAAACCGGTTGAAGTAAAAAAAAGGCTGAAAAAATCAACGGGAAAAGTGACCAACACAATCCGCACATACTACTACATGGGCCGCAGACATGCGCATTTGCTAACAATCCTATCTATTCTTAAAATTTTCCCAAAGAAATCTATTCTTAAAAAATTGGAAAGTATTTTAATAGAAAGTTCGACTACTAAACTCACTTAGAAAAAAATCGCCAATGTAATACACACATAGGGCTACATAGGTTGTTGCCGTGGCAGTTCCAATATTGTCATGCGAGATCCAGAACCCGACCAGACCCTTAAATATAGGACCTCAATAAGTCCCAAACGTTCGGAATTTAAGCATGTCATCCCCAATGTTTTTTATGGCAAGTTTAGTTGCTGCGAGGTGGAAACTTTAGTTGTTAACACATAGCAACTTCATTCCAGTTTTATTTTTTGTCAGAAAATTACCATGTTTGTCAACAACGCCTTGACTAAAGTTACCATGAAAAGAGTTCGGATTAGCATGCTTAAAAATTGAACGTTCGGGATTTATCTATTCCGTAAATATACGGCTGAGCTAGTATTCGACAAAAAAATATAACATAACAAATTTATTGACCGATTTGATAGTTCAGTATGGCTCTTGTTGTTTGCTCGAACTAACTCCGTGCTGAAATTAACGAAGTGGCTGGCTTATTTTTTTTCCGCATTCTGGGACAAGAAATTCCCGGTCAAATGAATATTTTGTTTTTCCTCATCACAGCTATACACAATCCCAAGCAGAATCAATGAGAAAATTAAATCCAAATGTTAGTATCGGTGTGTCGTGTCTAATTTTCACTATCGATTTGTGAGGATAAAACAAGAGACTGTTGCACCTATTTAGTTCCTTCTAAATCAAGAAATTACTTCAACCTAAATCCTAATGCGGAATTGCAGACCAATGCTGTCTTTTTTTTTGCAGGGTAAAGGGAGTTTTTATTGCCTGATAGTAGTGTTACAATCAAGAGGTCACAAATCCTCGATGTAAGGTGAAGCTGAGTTCACCCACACAGCGACTCGCCATAAATTTTCTTGCTGATCATCGGGATCATTGTGCGCAATGTGACAGCTTCCATTATCGGTGTTGATCGGCTACGACCTGCAAGGTGCGTCGCCGCCTGCCGTTTTCCCGCCGGCAAACTGCCCTAGGCGGTTACGGAGTAGTGCATCCTGGACTAAACAAGCCAGCTTCAAGGACCAGGCTGGGCAACTCCGGGGGAAACCATAGATCTCCATGGGATCGAGCGATGGCGGTGCTCTTGCGCAGTAGTCCTCTTCAGGGCATCGTTTTGGAGTTTGCTACGGTCGAAGGAACCAGCGAGGCCGGCGGCGTACGCCCGGTGACGCAACTGCCGATGAAAATCACGCGCGACTACGGTCATGGCGGACGATGGCGACGTCTTTGATGTCGTTTCCTTGTTGATGAGAACATGACTACCTTGGATACGACCAAAAATATTGCATACATGCATATTTGTCAGGTGATTTCTAGTGCAAACTATTCAAAAATCTATTTATGTTATCCAGAACAAAAATACTTCACACACTTTTGTGTTTTGTCTAATTGCAGGTGTATGGGACATTTGTACAATCCACATATGAAGATAAGGGAAAATAAAAAGTTTAGGTTCTGTTCAAAAAGCCCTCTCACGTCACTTTTGGACCAAGAGAAGATAGAGTCCAAGTCTCTCACTTTCTGGATTCAGATTCGGACTGCACAGACATACCTGACTCAAAACGGCAACAACTTTTTCATACGAACTCCGAATTGAGTGATTCTTTTTTTGTTGGAAAGTAGATTTCATGATCTTTCCAACCCAACTGGATTCACCTTCAAATTCATCCGGAGCGTTGAGATATCGACGAAACAATCTGACACTACAGCAGAATCCGAGTCAAACAACAAGTTCAAAGGTGTTGCATCACCTTCAATTGGGCTCATGAGCCTTGTACGATCTAGGGTTAGTTTTAGGCTGCCTTGGGACGTCCTCCCACCTCCTTGGCCGCCACCCCTTGCTCCTATATAAGTAGATCCATCTAGTAGCTTTTTCATTGGGGATTTGATTAGTTAAAAGTTAGCCATCGCAACTTCGTGTACTTCGTTTGTGTCCAACGACCAGACCAAGACCACTTACGGATCCCCACCATTATCAATACTTCACATATATTTGCAATATTCAGATTGCTTTATCATATTCTTGCTCATTCTTCCATTGCTTGCAGGAATAGACCTTCGTGGTCGGGCTGACCGTGCTTCCGGCATCGTCAGTAACCTCAGGAGATTGGTTTAGCGATTGCTAAGGCACCACATCGTGCATGTTTGTAGTCGGATCGTCAAAGTCGGCTCTACCAAATCGATAGTTATCATCTCATCGAAAAATCGGGACACCCTCGCCTCTATTAAGTGGTATCAGTTTCCAGGTTGCTCGGTGAGAATTTTCAGCTTTCCCTAGATTAGATTTATTTTCTTACCTACTGTCCAAGAAAAAGCCACAAAAAAGTTAGATCTATTCAACCTTTGTCCAAACCAGTCTGAGCCTTTGCAATTTTCTTTTCATTGTTTGCATTATTGAATTATCCCTTCCGCTGTCCACAACCCATCCATCAATTTCCACCACGTGCTACCCACCGTTCATTGTCATAATCATCGTTGAGATCGTTCATATATTCACTTGATCCAATCTGCATCTTATCTAGTTTGTTTTGGAAATAGGGAGAGAAAAAAAGGAGAAAAAGAGAGAGAGAGAGAAAAGTAAACAAAATCAGAGAAAAAAAAGAGAGAAAGAAAAAGAAAAAATGTGAGGAAAAAAAAGAGAAGAAAAAAAAACAAAATTCGGATCTATCTAGACTCAATCTCGTAGTTGAATTCGGATTGGAATCTGTTTTGCGCACTGTTCAGTAAAACAGGCATAATTTCCTCATACAAAGTTCATTTTGGCTCCGATAGTACTCAAATGAAAGCTAGCGATGAGACGCATTTAAATAGTTGCAGAAGCTAGTACAATATTTGGCACCTCAAAATCAGCTTATAAATATGTCATTTTGCCCTCCGAAGTTCGCAAACACATCTTATTCCAGTTTTCAGGCCAGTTTTAGAATTTTTTTACTCCTCATATCAACTCGGAGTTGAGTATTCTTGTTGCGTTTGAAAGCCTGAGTCAGTACCTTTCTTGAGAAAAATTATCAAAAAATTGGCACAAACTTTTCCAAAGGAAAGTTGAAGAGAAAATTGTTGTATATCCTGCTTGGCAGTTGTTTTTCATTATTATCTTTACTGCCGTTGTGATCTTCACTTATATCTTGCTGTCCAGAGCTACTTAGTATCCTTCATTGATACTAGTTGTGCTACGCCGTGACCTCATTAGTGTTCTAGGCTCGCGTCTCTAGTCCGGTCTAGCCTAGGACCAGCACAGTACCGTCGTTGAGCGTTTATTCAACATTGCATCTCTGAATTGATTATTGCTAATCTTTTGCTACCATATATAGCCAACCGAGCTCCACATATTTCTACATCGTGTATACGTACGTTCCCCTGGCAATCGCTTTACAAAATCTTCGGAGTTATTTGACACCGCTGGTTGCCTGTCACCACCTGCCGCATGGTAAGATATTAATATTTGATTTACTGTGATTACTTTACAACCACATCCTAGTAGTTCATAGGAACATTATTCTCGAATTTTGTTTCTTGTTTCTACTAATCATGACAGGTTACGGAGATAGAAGTTCTTGGACGACGGACACATCTTCACCATCATGAGAGTTGGGACAACAAACACAAGCACATGGTCAGGTTATCTCTTTACCGTCATTTGAGGGTAGATTTAATCCTGCTATTTATCTAGCTTTGGATCTTGAGGTAGAACAAGTTTTTAGTCACCATGACTTTTCTGAACTTGAGCGAGTATGAGCTGCCACTAGAGCATTTACTGGTTTTGCTTCTGTTTGGTGGAGTGTGCATTGTAAGAAAGACATTGATAACCAACCTACAACTTGGAAAGATTTGAAAGATGTAATAAGACAACCATTTTTCCCTCCTTACTATCATCGTGAATTGCTTCGCAAATTTGAACAATTTAAACATTTTAATAATTATTCAATGAGACAACAACTTGTTCAATATTTTTTAAATGTTTGATTAACATTTTAATATACATGATAAACCTAGCCGGCCCAAGACAAAAAAGAAAAAAGAGACCCACCCGTTCCCACGTTCCACCTCCGCATTCCAGAATGCGACAACTATTTCTTGCCTTAAGCGAGTCGAGAGGGAACTCTCGCGTTGAGTTTTTGCTGGTCATTGAGGAATGAAACAAAAAGAAACATAAAAGAGAGCCAAGGCAGGATCGATCATTGTCCTGCAAAGAGATCACCAACATAGCTAACCACCCCAACCGCTTCCAGATACTTGTTAGAAGTAGGATCGCAGCGAACTAGAGGCGACCTAGCCGGTCTTCTCCATTTTTACTTTTACTTTTTATGTTTTCTTTTTTTTTCATTTATTTTTTCTTCTCCTATTTTTTCATTCTTTCTTCTTTCTTCTTTGATTTGTTTCATTCTTTTTCGTCTTCTTTTTCTTTTTTCTTCTCTGATTTTTTATCTTTTTTGCATTTTTGTATGATTTTCATTTGTCTTCTCCAATTTTGTTTTTTTCTTCTCCATCTTTTGTTTCTCTTTTGTGTTTTTATTTTCATTTTCACTCTACATTTATGTACATGTCAAAAACATGTTTGTAACAAGTGATCAACATTTTGATATACATGTTCAACATTGTCCTAACACTTATTCAACATTTTCAAATACATGTTCACATTTTTAATACTTATTAAATATTTTGAAATACATGTTCAACATTTTCATATACTTGTTAAATATTTTTTAATACCTATTGAACATTTTTCAAATACTTGTTCAATATTTTAATACTTATTCAACATTTGAAATACTTTTTCAATATTTTTCAAATACACGCTCAACATTTTTAATACCTATCCAATATTTTTAATACTTGTTCAACATTTTAATACTTATTCAACATTTTTCATATACTTGTTCAACCTTTTTTAGTACCTATTCAACATTTTTTCAAATGTGTTTTTGAAGAGTGTTTTTTGTAATATTTTCAAATGTGTTTTTCAATAGTATTTTTGAAGAGTGATCAAATTTTTCTCAATTTTTGTGCGCGAATAGTTGTTTATTCTGTGCTCCGGCCTCCGGCTTAACCACGCACCCGCACCAAGCCAGACAACCCCTGTACACCAACCACCACTTTTCTGATTTGATGGTAACGCTTACTACTTTGTAGTAAAAGTGCTCTGCCATTTACTATGTAGCACTAGTATTGCATGTTTAATCGTAATGCTTACTACTTCCTAGTAAAAGTGCTTATGCATTACAATTTTAGTAAATTTGATCGTAAATCATATGGAGCAAAATATAAAATTTGTGTTCGTCCTGTAAATAGAGATTAGTGATTACCACTGATTGTTAAACTCGATGGTGTTTGTACTATTTTTGAAACAAGAATTTACTATACTATGCATGCCCTATTACTATCACGTACATGTACTTGCATTTGGTAATTTCTTGTAATTTTGTTACTATGTTTTGTAAGGGATTTTACTAGGACTCATTACACTACTAGGAAAAGGGCTATAGATGGAATGAACACTAATGGCGCACTATACATGTGGTGCGCCATTACTAAATACTAATGGCGCACCATGTGTTGGTACGCCATTAGTGTGCAAATACTAATGGCGCACCACATCCCCCGATACGCCATTAGTAAAAAAAAATTATTTTTTTCAAAACTACTAATGGCGCACCGTGGGAGTGGTGCGCCATTAGTATTTGCACATAGTAAAGGCACACCACACCCACCGTGCGCCACTAGTAGTTTTGAAAAAAAAAAATTGTTAGTAATGGCGCACCTGTGGACAGTGCGTCATTAGTAGTTTTAACTAGTAATGGCGCACTGTCCACTGGTGCGCCGTTAATAAGTTTTTTTCAAAAAAAAATTAATTTCTTTTTCTTTTTTTTTCAAAACTAGTAATGGCGCA
The DNA here is from genome assembly GCA_021605205.1 of Aegilops longissima. Lineage (NCBI taxonomy): Eukaryota > Viridiplantae > Streptophyta > Magnoliopsida > Poales > Poaceae > Aegilops > Aegilops longissima. The sequence goes on along the minus strand of CM038678.1, from coordinate 527,572,140 downwards.
CCGTGGGTGTGGTGCGCCATTACTAACTTGGCAAAAAAGTTCCCGAATGCACCCCCCTTGGACCGCCTTTTTAGTTTTAAAAAAATAAAAGAAAATGATAAAAATGTCAAAAAAATAAAAGAAAATAAGTTTCCCATGTGATATGTAGTTGTTGGGAAAATTTATAAATATGAATTTCGACTTTATTTGCAAAATCTCTCTGGAAATTTGTAAAATGGCCATAACTTTTGCATACGAACTCGTATTAAAAAGTTTTTTATATGAAAAATCATCAACTCGAAAAGTTACATCCAAAAAAGTTACGGGGCTTTCAAGATCTACAGGCAAAAAAATTCAAAAAAAATCAAAATTACTAGTGGCGCATCGTGGATGTGGTGCGCCACTAGTAACAGAAAAAAAATTGGTTTTGAATTTTTTTTAAATTGTTTTTCAAAAAATGATACGTAATATGACCGGGAAGTTTGAAATATTTTTTAAAATTTCATCATAGTCATGAACATGAACAAAGTCCTAGACATCAACAAGGTATAATAGAATTGATATGCTAGATATATCAACAAGTGCCTGTGAAGTGAGCTGTTGCTGGGGTTGGATAGAACTCTGAAGTTAAGCGTGCTTGGGCTGGAGTAGTGTGAGGATGGGTGACCTTTCGGGAAGTTTGACCACGGAGTGCGATTTGACCTGAGTTTAAGCATATTGACCCGAGATTAAGCCATAGTGACCTGAGATTAAGAAAAAATTTCTGAAGAAAAAATTTGAAAAAAATGTTACTAATGACGCACTTCTATGTGGTGCACCGTGGGCTATACTAATGGCGCACCGATAATGCGCCATTAGTAGGCAAAACCGGTACGCCATTAGTAGGACTTTTTCTAGTAGTGTCAGGGTGAGTAGCTAGTGGGTGCTGGGTAAGGTGTGGTGCATGCTTCTGGTAACGAAATTAGCTAGTTACCATATTTGTTAAGGATTTTACTACATATGAGAATTAGGTGAATAATTAATGCTACATGGATATTGGTGCATGCAACCGGTAAGTGATTTAATTCTATTACTATATTTCCCGCTAAGGCTGGTCGCAATGGGGAGGAACTTAGGAGTAACATCACACACTCCAATACAACTTTGCTTATGTAGCACATATTTAATAAAGAGAGAGGTGCTTGTGGTAACTAGCTAAGTTGCCAGAACACCAACACTCCAAGAAACAATGAGTTTATAATCTAATAAATACATCGTTTCATGACACTACATAAATGTTCTTACCCACTATGGAGGTAATAACATAGTCTAGGGAAGTGGGTAAGTTACTAGCTTATGTTCTTACCCATTGTAACCAGCCTAACACTGTACTATTATATGGTAATCACATTTCAAATATATAATAAACCCCAACTAAAAAAGTGTAAACCAATAACTATAGGGCCCTGGCGTATCCTTACTATCGTCAAGTATGGACTAAACTATACATTACCATGTGATCACTATATTTTTTACAATCAAGCAATCAGATGAATGGTGCAAGTGTCATTACCATATATGTGAATATTTAATTATTTATTACTATGGTTCATTAGTGGTCATAGTGTGTGGTGCACGAAGTCTGGTAACACCGTGTCCATGTATACTCTTTGTTTACTATCATTAGCCGGAAGTGTTGTAGTACGAAGATGAGGCGCGTGGCTACCGTAAAAGGAATTAATTCCATTACTAGTTTCCCTATTGTGTTTTACCATCATTTGCATAAAGCCTTGGAGATTGAGGGAAAAAGTCCAAAAATAAACCTTGAAGTCGTAGATGAAAGCTAAATCAAACCCTGAACTTTCAATCCCTGAAATCAACACACTGAACTCTTCGATCCCGGTCTATTTTGAACCTTAAGAGCGTTTCCAAACAGGGATTGTTGACGTGGCCGGTTGAATCCCGGGATTGTTGACTGTGCACACGACTGGGCCGGCCCAACAGGCACGAAGCGAGTTTGTTTTTGTTCAGCCTATTTTTATTTCTTTTTTGTAATACGCGACGTGTAATAAAAATAGTCAAAAGATAGTCAACAGTTGATTGCACAGGGCGGCCCACCACATGACGAAGTGAGTTTTCTTTTCGTTTACCATATCGCGCGACGTATAAAAATACAAAGAAAAGGGCAACCGGAAGAGAGTCGAACATGCGACCTGGAGCTCCTGAACTCGTCGCGCAGGCCACCTAAATAAATGGCTGTTATTGATTTAACGAGAGGCCTGAGGTATTTAATCACACCGTAAAGTCCAGATTAGCAAGAAACATTTTTACGGGGAAATAAATGTTGCAAACGTAAACAATTTGTGAAAACGAACAACTTTTGAAAACAAAATCAGTTTCGGAAAAGAGACCACTTTTTTAAACATAATGCTTCTTGAAAAAATGGGAACAAATTTTGATACCTGAACAAAATTTAAAATGCAAACACTTTCTGAAAAAAAATTAAAACTAAGAGCAACTTTTTGAATCTGATCAAATGTGTGAGAAAAATGTTGAATGCTCCCTCCATAAAGAAATATAGTGATCTAAGCACTTTTATAATTGTTTACAGAGGTAGTACTTCTTAAAAAATGGACAACTTTTAAAAAATTGGAACACTTTTTGAAACATAATCATGTTTCAAAAAATGCAAGTAATTTAAAAACCTGAAAAAAAGTCTGAAAATTTGATTTTTTTAAATGGGAGCAGCTTTTTAAACAATGTAAAAAATGTTTGTACAGTTTGATAAAATGTTTCTTGTCATTTCAAAAATGTTAAACATGTATTTGGCAAAATGTTACTGCATATTCAGAAAGTGTTGTAAACATGCATCTTAAAAAAATTGTCCATAATGTATTTGAAAAATGTCAAAAGTGCATAAATAAATGTTTCATCTCCATGTTAATGTATACAATATATTTGAGAAATGTCGAAAGCTTAACAATGGCAGAGCGTAACAGTGTAAATAATGTATTCAGAAAACAAAATATAACAAAGGGTAAAAAGCCGAAGAAAACATAAAGAAAACGCGAAGGAAAAAACAAAAGAAAAAAAATGAAAACCCATAGCAGAGCGGGCGCGCAAGCTACTGCTCTAATGGGCCGGCCCAATTTACTTGCGACGTCAGCGAATACCAGCGAAATACTCTCAAGGTTTAAAATAGACCGGGATCGAAGAGTTTGGTGTGCTGATTTCAGGGATTGAAAGTTCAGGGTTCGATTTAGCTTTCATCTACAAGTTCAAGGTTTATTCTAGACTTTTTCCGAGATTGAGCGAGCTGCGCGCATAGCGGGGCAACTATCGACTGGCGCGCACGAGTGTGTGTGTATGTATGTGTGTGTGTAGAATATTTTAAAGTAAAAAAGTACAAAAATGAAGCAAAAAATGAGAACAAATTAGGGCAAAACGCCGACCCGTCTGGGGCTTCCTCAGGTGCGACGCATCCTTCCGTCTCGCTTAAAGCGAGACATAGGGGCGCCCCATATAGTGGGGGCTGAATTATGCCTAACTCGCTAAATCTAACTAACTTACTCCTGATTCTCAAAACAACTTAACTTAGGCCCAATAAGTATTTCTTCTATAAATTAATATAAGACATTTTTATCTATACCAACATACCACTATATAGTGTGTGAATAAGTTTGAATATGGATCGTTGGATGAACTCAATCGACGATCAAGAGATGGTAAATCCGAGCGTTGCTGACCATTCCATCAGATTCTGCCATACGTACTATCTAGAAGTTTCCGATTGTTAAAAACTTAGTACACCCTTGTACTTGTCACATATACTATCCTTAGACACGTCTCATTTATTCTAGAACCTTCCATGCACGACATTGCTCCATTAGAGTTTCTAGCTTGAATAAAAGTGTATATATTTATGATTTAGTCTAGAATCTTCCATGTATACTCTTTTCCATTAGAGTTCTCGCTTGAATAAAAGTGTATACATTTATGAGATTATTTGTGAATTTTTACTCATGGTGAAAGACTTCTGATGACCATTTCTTACAATCCACATATCTTTTTCAGAGAATTTCAACCAAATGCCGCAACAATATCTTACATATACATGAATTTAACCGTAAGCGTAAGGTCCATACACATCATGTGTTATATACATGTATTGGAACACTATGCAGACATAATATCAACATTGTGTTGTAATGATATCTCAAAACTCACGTGCAAAGCACTAGTAGATAGTAGTGATATTTAGAAGGTCTTCAATTAGTTTACAGAGAAAGTACTCATTGAAGTTCTCCTAGTCCTTTATTTTGGGGAGCTTTAAGGATTTCCAAGTTTCAGTTCATTTCCGAGAAGTTCAGGTGACCGGCGAGCGACCGCGCAAAGAAGTTGTCGCTCGGTCGAAGGAAGGCGGTACGAGATGATCACTCGAATGGCGCGTGCATGGAGGCTCACCTCACCAGTGCATGCACGGAACGAGATTATTACCACCGCCCTAGCACGGCCAGTGCCCTCCTTCCCTGGCGAGCTCAACCGCCTGCCGGCCGAAAGGCGTGAACAATTATTTGGACGCGACCCTACCGGCAAACGCCATTCATCTTTGCCCACCTTTTCCTTCTTTTCACGACAGGTTCCACTTTCGACATCGATCGACACTGCTCGCTGCCCTTTTAGAGTTTTAGAGCTGAGACCACTTTTGTAGCAGCCTGATTAACGCACACACGCTGTCAATGGATGTGAATGTTTTCTTACTAGAGAGACAAGTGCATAGAGAGACAAGTGCATGTAAATGTTGGCGTATTCGTGAGACTCCCCTTGCACGGATAATAAAGTGGCTTCTCTAAAGCTTTATGCGGAAGCAAACTATGAAAATTAATGCCTTTTCTTTCGAAGCCCATACAGCGAGGAGTATTAAGTGACACAGGGGATCGGGCAACGGGAGTCGGGAGGTACGGACACCAGCCACGACGAAATCGGTGCAGGGAATCATCAATGAGAGCGAACCATCGGTTGGCACCACAAGGCGAAGCTGTTTGCCTGCTTCCTGCTGTGCTATGCTCAACGGGTCCAACGAGCCAACTCGAGCGTAGGTACCTGAGGAGATAGGACATGACGATGCACAGATTTGCGGTCATAATCCCAGATCATTTCGGTCCACCTTGGAATCGATGGCATGGTAGACCATGATCCTTTAAACCTATCAATTCTTTCGCCAACTTTCAACTTTGTTTGTGCGCGTATTCTGTGCCGCTAGGAAGAAACTTGTCATCTCTGCTTGAAAGTCTCACAAGATTTCACATAAGCTCGAGCTCCATCAGATTTGGCTACATGTTGACGGGTTCCTCATACCGTGCGCTACTTTTAGTGTCTATAGGCTGTTGGTATGTGGGCAAGACCCTGGATGTTGACCTCATTAGTTTGCGGCGACATGGGGTGGTCCGTATTCTTGTGTCTATGACAAACACTCAGATTTCAACCAAGGACAAGGATGATGACACGCCGTTTGTTGCTACTGATGTGGTGGTTAAGCTCATGGGCTATGCATTTAGGTTCAGAAGAGAACCAACATGTTATGTTCCGGATCCATACTTTGCACCGTTCATTTGAGAACGCAAGGGTGATGATACTGACGATGTTGGCGGTGCGAAGGAGAAGGACGATGACATCGACAACTCGGATAACTCCGGAATCCCATCCAACCAACCTTCATCTAGTGATGCTCCTACATATGACAGTCATGCAAACGTGGTCTCTCATGGTGCTCCGGGAGGTACTTCTATGATTTTGACAGTGACCCCGTTTAACTCCTCGATGTAGACACCGAGGGGTATGGAGCTCGTCGCGCAACTTCGAGCTAACTCCATGTTACGTGGTTGTCTCGAAGTATCTCCGCGGATGCATCAGCGGGAGTACTCATTGCCTACCACTCCGCGGACTCCAATTGTGTCACAGTCGTCATCGCCTTCACGGTCAGATGCAACCCAGGCCGCTAACCGCGCGTCAATATGGGCCACCAGCTGCCTGGTGGAGCGACCGCTCGCGTCTCCAGAGCGGCCGCAGGAGGATTCTCAAGTGGAGGCCACCTGTCCCTCGTCTCTGGAGGAGTCGGCCTTCGGTGTGCAGCCACGGGCTGCTGCACCGGTGGCTCATATGGTGCCGATCCGACACCCGACTCAGGAAGAGCCGGCTTCGAGGGTGCGCCCACGTGTTGTCGTACGGGTGGCTAACGACATGCCCGCCGCAATGGCTGTTCATAGGCTAGGACCACTTGGCCCGCCTTTGGATGTGCAGCCACATGCCACTACGCCGTTGGCCTCGTTGCTTGAGCCATCGGTAGACACTATCGGGGAGGGGGTTGCTACTTCACCATCTTCCCACCTCCAGCAGCAGACCTAGTGCCACGACCATCGCTGGGGGTGACACAGACACGCCAAAGTTGTCGGCATGCGGTTGTCGACGACGGTACTATGGACATAGATAAGGACTCCTTGGCCAAGGCTATGCGGCATAAAGCAGCGCAGAACCTCGACAACCAAGGTATTACGTCGTCACACAAATCCTTTTTAGCTTTTCCCAATACAACCATCGTTTCTAAGTTGAATAATATGGGTGCTTGTCTAGGGAAGAATGAGAAGAATAATTCTATTTCGACTAACGCTTTGACACATTTGGAATATGGCCGATTAAAAGTTACATCACCTATTTCTAGCAAGTCTTATGCCTCCAATACTGGTGAGGAGGAGCTGCATGCCACATCATATGATCAGCCACTCTCTCATTTAGTAGGAGCGGTTTCGGACGTGGGCCTAGATGAACCCGGGCTTACTTATTGACTGAGCCTACAACATCCAGACGTAAATCAAAGACCGCACATTCGAAAAAAGATAGCAAGTCCCATAAGAGGGTGAAATGTTCTAAATCTCCTATTGTTTCCTCATGAACGAAATGTTTTTTAATAGAGGTCTTCGTGACTTGGTTAAACATTTATTCATTGCGAAATGTAATAGGGAATACAATTTAGATTATTTGGCTATCTCTGAAACGGGAAGACGTGATTACTTAGTAAGTATGCTTAACCGTCTTTCAGGCGGGATAGACTATACTTGGGTTTCACGACAACCTAGAGGTTGTTCTAGGGGCATTCTACTTAGTATAAATACATGGACTATGGATGTTTTGGCTAGTTCGGACGATGAGTTTCACGTTAAACTCCATATTTGCAACAAGGACGACAACTTCACATGGACCCTAGTCGCTGTGTATGAGGCAGCCCAGGATGAGTTCAAGGCCGATTTTCTCCGGAAATTAGTTAATCTAGTGAAAGATAATCCCTACCCCATTCTTATAGGTGGGGATTCCAATTTACTTCGATTTCCAAATGTGAAAAGTTGTGGTAGGTTTGATAATCATTGGCCTTTCTTTTTCAATGTTGTCATCGACAGTCTAGATCTACGAGAGGTTTCCATGATTGAAAGACAATTCACTTGGGCAAACATTCTTCCAGAACCGAACCGACATATGAGAAACTAGATCACGTTTTAATGGATACATACTGGGAATCTAAATTTTCTATGGCGTCTGTTCGTGCTCTACCTCGTATTGAGGCTATATCAGACCACACACCCATTCTCCTAACTACTTGTTTACCAAGACCACAACATAGACGCAAGTTCAATTTCAAAATTGGGTGGATGCTTAGGGATGGCTTCCATGACATGATCAAGGAGGTGCGGGAGAAACCTGAAAGGATCGATAAGGTTGACTAGAGGGGGTGAATAGGCAACTACCAAGTTTTAGCTTTTCTTAACAAGTTAGGTTTAGCAACAAATAGATTGTCTCGATATGCAACTACGTGAGCAACCTATATGATGCTAGCAATAACAACAACACAAGCAAGCAAGATATACAACACAAGTAAAGCTTGCACAAAGTAAAGGTAAAAGATAACTACAAGTGGAGTCGAGGGAGACGAGGATGTGTTACTGAAGTTCCTTCCCTTTGAGAAGTTCCTTCCCTTTGGTAACGAGGGAGACGAGGAGGTGTTTACACTTATAAGTACATGGTTGCATAACCAAATTAAACATCAACTTACATAGGTGGCTACTACAACCATGGCATTTGCACACACCAAAGTAAACTATTACATGCATAATTACATAGGTGGCTACTACACACATGCCATTTCCACACACCAATAAAGTAAACAATATATTACATGCATGATTAACTAGTATAAACGATCATCTGATCATCATCTACTTCTTGTGACGCTTGCTCTGCTTGTGGCTCAATCCGGGCTCGTAGATTTGGGTAACGAGGCACTTCCTCATGTCAACGATCTGCATGTGCATATCGTAGCATGTGTACACGCTCTTGGCCGCGAACCTGAGGTGAGGTTCATCCAGTTGCCTCATACAGGCCCTGTGCCAGGATACGTGACTTGTTCTCTGGGCATCCTGCTTCATCTTTTTGTAGTAGGGGTCGATGATGGTCGAGGCGAGTTCAACCAGGGAGTCCTTCTTCGTGCCGCCCCAGATCCTGTAGTGCTCACAGATTTCGACAAGGTTCTTGCAGGCCAAGCCCGTAACCCTGAGAGCTTTTACATCGTCGGTGGTTTCCACCGTAGCGAACTTGTAGTCGGTGCCGTTGACAAACCTGACGAAACGAACGCAAGGCTCTATGGCCATGCGGTAGTGGTAGATGAGGACATGATAGCGCACGCACAACTGGGCAACGACAACCTTCTGATCTTTGCTGGGGAAGACCGGCGGTGTACTGGAGGTCGACGCCAACCACCTTGTACTTGTCTCCAGCAAGCAACTGTTCAACGGTGTTCACGTAGTCGTCCACCACGGCCGGGTCGATGGTGTACACCACCGAGAGATCCGTCTCCCTCGCGTGGGTCTCCACTTTATGCTCGCTAAACTCCATTGGAGCGCCGCTAGACATCCCCTCTCTATGTGTCATCGTGGGTGTGCTTGTTGTGTTGTGGGGCGCAATCGAAAGGTTGAAGAGACTAATGTTATAAAGGCTGCAGGAATTAAAGGGGAAGCCGGATGGCCTGGAATATCGGCACGCCCTGATGGCAGTTCTAATTCGCAGCGCGTAACTCCATTGTGCCGCATGTAACTGCATCACGTGGCAACGCTGTCAGGACCCCGATCCTAAGTCACACCGATCTAGCATGTAAAACATCATATCACTTTGCGGCCTCAAGCACGGTATTCCCACGGGTGCCACCTTACCTGGCCCGAGACCGTTTGCGCCTTTTGGCTCACGTATATGACAGTGTCACTAGCATCCATATGACAGAGAACCTGCGCCGACATGACTAGACGTAAACCCAAAGTGGCACTAACTTACACGGACAGGCATACATGACCCAGCAATGAACGTGTCGGTCATCAGCGAGTGAATCTGGGCTGTAGCAGCTGGGCTAACAGGACTCCGGAGAATCCGGGCTGTAGCAGGCTAACAGGACTCCGATAGACACCGCGTGACATTTCCCCGAAGGGACAAACACATGAACGAACAAGGACACATGCGGCCAGCCTAAGTGTTCCGGAGCAGTAGCAAGCTACCATGGCTCAGTGGAAGCACTAGGAGACATTTTCCGGTAAGAGAGGCTACCAAGGATAAACAACTAGGTTGTTGGATCCCACACATACCAAGCATTTTAAATCATACACACAATATGGTCGATATGTGCAAATACAACATGGCATCACAACAAAACTCTACAACTCAAAGTATTTATTCATTAGGCTCCGAAGAGCCAGATATTACAAACACGGGTCTGATGACCCAGCATTCAAGTCAAACAAGCACAAGCACAAGCGGAAGCTTAACTTGTCTGAGTATATACAACTACAAATGAAAAGGCTGGGAAGCCTGACTATCTACAAGACCCTGCTGAGGGCACAAGATCGTAGATGAAGTAACAAGCTAAACGTCGAAGTCCACGCGGAACTACTAGCGAGACTGAAATCTCTCTGCAAAAACATAAATGAAGAAAATGTGAGTACAAATGTACCTAGCAAGACTTACATCAGAACTAGCTACATATGCATCAGTATCAACAAAGGGGTGGTGGAGTTTAACTGCAGCAAGCCAGCTTTGACTCGGTGGCTATCTTGAACTACGACTGCAAGTAACTCTTTTGAGGTGGCACACACGAGTCCACATATTCACCATAACAATACACCACTATGGATCCGCTCCCGTCTCCCTACGAGAAGGCCATCCATAACACTCATGCTTATCTTGCGCATTCTAGAGTATCCACTTTCACTTGTCTACGAACTGTACAGGCAACCCAGAAGTCCATTACCATGGACACGGCTATTAAAATAGATCATTTATAACCCTACAGGGGTGTACTTCTTCACACACGCTCTCGCCACTTACCACCATGTACACGTCGTGTATCTCGGCAACCTTCAAGCGGAAGCCTGGCGAGGGAGTCGGCCACGACCTGACTAACCACACAAGTCTCTACTCCAGGTTTATCGCCTATTCGGATTTCATCCGCAAGGAGATCCGGCTGGGGTGTCACTCACGGCCCCAAACGATGTGTTCAGGGTTCCCAAGCCCACCAAACGGACGATGCTTGGTATACCCGGCCACTGCACCTAGTCTGTCCCAAGCCCACCTGTACCGGTGCCACTTGGTAGACTACTAGCACTACCTACAAACGCCAGAAACTAGTTGCAACTCCTGGATAGGGATCAGGTTGATTAATAAGTCGAGAGAGCTTGGAGTGCCCGGAGCCCAATGTGTGGTAGTAGTTGTTCATGGATCACAAACACAGAACTCAGTTCCTGAGGACGGTTTCAATGAGACAACCCACCATGTACTCCTGCATGGCCTCTCACCGCTACCTTTACCAAATCATGTTCACACACTTAGCTCTCAACAGTAAGACATGGTCACCACATTCTAATTCATCCCCGATGAATCAGACCTGACTCAACTCTAAGTACTAGCAGGAATGACAACAAGCATGAATGAGTTGGCACAACAGGTCTCAAACAACTCCTACTCATGCTAGTGGGTTTCATCTATTTTCTGTGGCAATGACATGTCATGCAGAGGAAAGGGGTTCAACTACCGCAGGATTTAATAGTTGAATCGTTGTTGTCCTAATGCAGTAAAAGAGAGCAGGAGCGAGAGAGTGGAATTGTATCGGAATGATCAAGGGGGTTTTGCTTGCCTGGCACTTCGGAAGATAGTATAGTTCTTCATCGGTGTCATCGATCTCATCACCGGAACACGTCTATCGAGAGAGAACAACCACCGGCAACAGAGAAGGAACACAATCAATGCAATGTAACAATATGATGCATGATCATGACATGGCAAAATATTGTGTTTTGAGCTAATGCAGCTATCAACAGTTTAAATGAAGTTGGTTTGAACTCGTGGTTCAAATTCAAACTCCACATGTGATTTATTAAATGCCATTTAGTTGAATTGTCCTAAACAGTAGCCAAAAGTTGTTCTAACATGCATGAAAATGGTACATATGGATAGATAGGATTTTTTGATCATTTTTCATATATAAATCTTTGCATTTGGAGTTACAGATTAATTTCTATTATTTTTTGAAGTTTATAGCATTTTCTGGAATTTCCTGAATAAACTTAAATCTAGAAAATGCTTTACTGCGTCAGCATCGCGTCACTGTGATGTCAGCAAGTCAACAAAGGTGGTCCAGGTCAAACCTGACTAGTGGGCCCGCCTGTCAGTGACTAACTTAACTAACCTAAGTAAATTAGCACTAACTAATCCTAACCTAGATTAGTTAAGGACCTGGGCCCACACGTCAGTGACCCAGGGGGGCAAATCCCTGGTCAAACTGGGTCAAATCGCCGGCGACGGCCGAACGCGGCGGAGGCGTGGGTTTCGCGCTCCGGCTGCCAAACGAGCGGCGGAGGGCATATACGTGAAGCTGGGGAGCTGCCGCGTCGAGTGGTGGTGGTGGTTGGGCTCGGGGTGGTCGGAAAAGACACCGGCGACGATGTTGGCGGCTACCGGAGCTCGGGCGAGCTCGGGGTCGTCGCTAGGAGGCACGGCAGGAGGTGCGGAGCGGTGCTGCAGGCTCCTGGGGATGCGGCGAGTGCAGTGACGTGCTCGGTTTTGAGCCCGCGTGGCTGTGGCCACGACGACGACGGGCAGAGGCGGCGGCGCGTGTGGGCGAGCTTCGTGCGGTCGCTATGGTGCACGAGAGCAAGAACTGAGAGTGGGGGGGGGGGGGACGGAGCAGGGCTCACGGCGATCTCAGTGGAGCAGACGACGAGTTCGGGGGCGGTCGGAGCTGAGCAGGGCGGCGAGGTAGATCTCCGGCGACGGGCGGTGAAGACGAAGACGGTGCAGCGACTCTAGGGCGAACGAGCACTCGGGGCTCGGTCTGCTCGGAGGAGTGGACGACGGCGGAGCTCAGGGACACGACGGAGCGAGGAGGGAGAGGCGGTGGCTGCGAGTTTCATGGTGGCCCGGGCGCGGCTGCGTCGGCCATGGCAGGGAGAGGGCGAGGGAGAGAGCCAGGTGGGGAGAATGGTGTCCAAGGGGTCGGGGCTGCGCCAAGGAGGGCCTTCGAGGCGCCCGGTGAGGCAGGCAAGCACGGAGGAGGCATGGGCCTCGCGCGCTTGCACTGGCTCCCTCCTCTGCCTACTGGCAGAGGTAGGTGATGACTGGCACGGGCCAGATGGGCCGGCCCAGCCAGGTAGATGGCCTCTGGCCTTTCTCTCTCTCTCTCTCTCTTTGCTAATTTTGCTCGGTTTTCTATTTTGCTGCAACTGTTTGGTTTTATTTAAAATGCTAAAGCATTTACAAAAATCCTGGAAATAATTGTGGGCTCTGTTTGGAATATTTCCAACAGCCCTCACTTAAGTTCAGAATTATTTGGACATTTAAAATATTTTATAGCATTTAAATGTCCAAATGCAAATAGCTAATGATTTAATCTAGTGACCTTAGGTGTCCTGGAAAAATGTGAACCAATTTTGGCAGAGGTTCTAGACCAAGACAAAAGTGATGAACATTTTTAAGGGCATTTCAGGTTCATTGGGAAAATATTTTAGTAACCCTAGTTGGTTTAAGTGGCGCTGGGGGCTTGGTTCATCCCCATTTCAAGTTTCTGGAAATTTTAAACATGATGCATCACTCTAATGCAAGCACTGACTAGGGTTGTGACAACTAACCCCTACTAAACAAGAATCTCGTCCCGAGATTCAAGACGTAAGGTAAGAAGACAGACGGGACATGGAACTGGCACAAACTCCAAAATCCATTACATTCTTGAAGATGTTGATTCGTTGCATCATATTGATCTTGACGTCTTTGCCTTCAAGATCTTTGTCCAACACGATGATTATAGAAAGAAACTCTATAGGAATCGATCTTCTTAAAGATCGAGCAACTCACGATCAACTCACGGAATGAGACGTTGAACATCTCTTGAGCTGAGACACGGAACTCACATCAGGGTGATGGAAGTTAGACGGTGAAGATTCAAGTTGGTAGGCAACAATTCCACGCTTGAGTAAGATGGTGCAAGGTTTCAAAGTAGCGAGGAAATAATTGTCATGATCCCATAACAGGGCACCTTCGAGGAGCTGACTCGTAAAATTATTCCCTTAAGTGGCAAAAGAATACTTTTGATATGTAGATCATTGAAACTCTTCATACCAGGCTAAGGTGAAAGTGCGTTATATCAACTAGAGGGGGTTGAATAGGAGATATTTATGAATTCTTCACTGAGGAATTTGCAGGTGAGGAAATTCCTTAGCGAAGAACTACTTGCAGTGGAATAAGTACTCAAAAGTAAACATAGCAGAACACAAGCATGGTCATCATGATGAAATGAAGACAAGCACAGAGTACAGAAAGCGTAAACACAGGATAACACAGGAAGAAGACAAATAGACTAAAGAAATTGAACTAAGGAAATTGAGAAAGTCTTCAGTCAAAGTCTTCAAACACAGATATGAACAAGCGTACAACATAGTTATGAGGAAATGAAAGAGTTGAGGAAATAAAACCAGGTGGCTTGGTGAAAAAAATGATTTGGTAGACTAGTTCCAACTGATGTCTCAGTTGTACATCTGGTTGGAGCGGCTAGGTATTTAAACCTGAGGACACACAGTCCTCACCATATTCTCCTTGAGCTAAGGTCACACAGACCTTGCCCAATCACTCGTGGTAAGTCTTCAGGTGACTTCCGAACCTTCACAAACTCGGTCACTCGGCAATCCACAATTCCTCTTGGATGCTCTAGACCATGACGCCTAACCGTCTGGAAGAAGCACAGTCTTCAAAGGTAACAAGCGTCGGATCCACACAGGATCAATCTCTTCAGTGATGCTCAATCACTTTGGGTTTGTAGGTGTTTGGGTTTGGGTTTTTCCTCACTCGATGATTTTCGCTCAAAGTCCTCGGAGGATGGGATGCTCTCAAATGACAAGTGTCAGTTTCTCTCGGAGCAGCCAACCAGCTAGTTATTGTAGGGGCGGCTATTTATAACCTAGGGAGCAGCCCGACATGATAAGACATAAATGCCCTTCAATGATATGACCGTTAGGTGAGTAGATATTTTGGGACAGCTGGCGCATAACACAGCAACGGTCAGAAATTTGAGTATCAAATTCCTCGGGGCTATCATGTTCCTCCTTGTAGGAAATCCAGACTGGCGAATTCCTAACTCCTCGGTCGAATAAATTCTCGAGAGACCGTAAGAACTTCGTCTCACATCAAGAATATGACTGAATCAGTATGAGATTTCCAATGGCTTCACTCAAGGGATTGGTAGGTGTAGGATTTTGAGTTGAGCATCACTTGGAATTTTTTCCTTAGTATTTCCTCGTCCCCCTTTAACAATACGGTGTTTCCTATGACTCAAGAAAGATAAAATGAAACTACGAAAACAAAAGTCTTCACGCTTCATGTTCCTCGAACGAATACCAAGTCTTCAAGGTCACACCAATTTCTTCACTTTCAAATTCTTCAGGAAGTCTTCAGAAATACAAAGTCTTCAGCCGAAGAACTTCATTTTTAGGGGTAGACTTTCACTGTAAATATCAAACTCCTCATAGACTTATAGACCTGTGTACACTCATAAACACATTAGTCCCTTAACCTATAAGTCTTCAATACACCAAAATCACTAAGGGGCACTAGATGCACTTACAATATCCCCCTTTTTGGTGATTGATGACAATATAGATTAATTTTTCAACGGGGATAAACATATGAAGTGTAAATACTGATATTGAGGAATTTGATTGCAAGATATAGAAGAACTCCCCCTGAAGATGTGCATAGTGAGGAATTTGCTTTTGAAGCAATGCACACTTGAAGAGTTGAATCATGGAGATCTCCCCCTATATCTTGTAATTCATACACGCATTTGACATATGATATGAAGAATTTGAAATGCATGATGAAATATGGTGACTGATGTAATTCAGCATGCGTGCATAAACATTAATGAGGAATAAGCGTGCAGAAAATCACATCAAAAGTATTAGGCCACCATAGAGTTTAAGTTTACAACTCGATCCAGCAAAGTCATCAGAAGAATGAGGGTTGTAACTTAGAAAAAACGCCTATATAAGATAGACCCGCTTGAAGAATAACTCAAATTTCTCCCCCTTTGTCATCGAATGACCAAAAGGATGGAAAATGAGGACTAACGCCACTGAAGAATATCAAGTTGATGAAGGAGCGCCAGCATTATTGGGGTCGTTTGTTGATGTTGGGCCTGCCGCAGTGTCGTCCAAGTCTTCATGCTCGTCGGTGTCGCGCGATGAAGAATAGGAGCTGGCCACCAAGGAAGGAACCTTGACCTTCTTGTATTTCTTCGATGGAGGAGCAGACCAGTCAAAATCTTCCTTGAGACCCATTTTGTTCAGATCTTCTGTGCTGTAAATATGAGACAGAACAGCCCAGGTACGGTTGAAGGTTTCATGGAGGTAGTAATGGTTTTTCTTCACTACATTGTGGGTAGCAGTCATGTTGTGAAGAATTGAACCAAACTGACGCTTGCCCAATTTATGATTGCGATCAACCTTTTGATGAAGACTGAGGAGAATCTCACGATCAGTCATCACCCCGGGTGCTGTGCCTTGAGGATTTTGCTTGTTTGTGTTGGCGGCAGAGTCATGGGTGGCAGAGTCGTCATTGGTTGAGTAGGATGCAGCCTTGCAAAATTGACCATCCAATGGACGAGTGCCTTCATCTATAACAGCATTGGCCTTTCCCTTGTCATCAGCTGAGGAAAATGTCCGTTTGAGGACTTCAATCGGGGGCAAGTAGCTGCAATGGTTCAGTGTATCAGCTTTGTAGTTAAGTGAATACCTTTTTCTGATGAATCTCATAAGCCAAGGTGCATAAGGCTTCAGCTCAAATGGTGACATAGCGACATTGGCCAGAGTCCTCATGAAGAAATCATGGAAGTTGACGGGAACGAATGATATTGAAAAGTAGATTCTTCATGATGCCAATGACTTCTTCTTCATTCGAGTCGTGGCCCTTGATAGGACTCAATGTCTTCGTCAGAATGCGATAGACAGTCCGAGGCACATATAGTAATTCCTTCACGAGGAATTTGGTTCTTGGGGCTTGACCTGGCTTCAATGGCTCCATCAGCACTTGCATGTAGTGATCTGTAAGCTCAGGTTCACTGTAAACGCAACGAGCAGCTTCAAGGGGAGGATTGAGTGGTAAAGCACGAAGCAATTCAGTAGCTGGTGCCTTGTAGTGAGTGTTTTCAGACATCCAGTCCAGCACCCATGAATTCACATCTTCAGAGTCTCCGGTGATGTGCAGCGTTGCATAAAATTGAAGAATGAGTTCTTCATTCCAATCACATATGTCAGTGCAAAAGTTTAACAGTCCAGCATCGTGAAGAACACTAAGGACTGGCACGAAGCACGACAGAGATTCCATGTCCACATGAGGAATCTGCTCATGATCGAAGACTTTGTCTTTGTTGAACAACACTGAGGAATAGAAATTAGCCTGGCTGGCAGTCCAGAAACGCCTCTTCCTTATGCGAGCAGAGTCATAGGGGTTGTAGTCTGTGAAGAATACGTGCTCGCCGAAGAAATCATCATCCTTGAATTTTTTCTTCCTTGAGAATGGATCCTTTGGCTTGGGCAGAGGAGTGTCAGTGAGTTGCATCACAACCTCAGGTATCGCAATCTCGGGTTCTTTAGGCTGAGGAATTTCTGGTTCCTCTTTAGTGACAGTTTGTGTCTTCAGATGTTCAGCAGCAGCAGTTTCTTCAGCACTAGTGGCTGGAATTTCTTCTTGAACAGATGCAGTGGGTTGAGGTTCTTCAGAGCCCATTTGAACAGTTTGTGCTGGGGACTGAGGGATTTGTTGCAGTGGCCTGAACAGGGGAGAGTTGGGATGCTGACTTCCCCAAAAGTCATCATTCATCAATGGAGTAGTACTCCCAATGTCCATGTCAGAATTGTGTTCATCTAATTCTTCAACGCCGGCCTCTTCAGCCGTAAAATGAGGCATGGGCGAGGAGACAACTGGAGTTGAAGGGATTGCGTCCGCTTCAATTTCTTCATCCATCTGCTCTGACGAAGCAGCAGAAGGATTTTCTTCATCAGATCCGCTGGGGATCACATATTCTTCATCGAAAGGGACGATTTCCTTTGATGGCATGGTTGAGATAGGAACATCATCAATGGGGTTTGCAAATGAGCTGGTCAGAGACTTCATCTTCTTCGGTGCTAAAGAATCTGATGAAGCTGATGCCTTCCTTTTCTTCACTGCTGCATGCTCTGCAGCCTTAGTCTTCTTCACATCTGAAGCAGATGGAAGGATTGGACTTGGGGTAGGCGCAGGAGGAGTAGAGGAACGTGGTTGATTTTCTTCAGGCACAACTGATGCAGTTTCCCTGACCTATTCATTTTCTTCAGGCGCACCACTAGTGGATGCCCTGGCAATTTCTTCAGCGGCTGGAATGTAGTCATCAGCCCTGGAACTCACATTTTCTTCAGCAGCCTGATTTTCATCAGCGGTGCTGGCATTTTCTTTAGTAGGCTGAGCAGATGCTTCAGCCTGAGGAATTTCTTGTTGCGATGGGGCTGCAACATAGGACGTGAAATTTTCAGTTATCTTGACAAATCTGACCTTGGCTCCAAGCTAGTCAGCATAGTAACGATCAAATTCATCACTCAATTGCTTGATCTCAGCTTGCAAGGCAATGAGTTCTTCAGGGGAAAGCTTCAGGACATTTTGCTTCAGAAAGCGTTGGTTCTTGTACTGCGCTTTCTTCACTCTTCTTCCTTATTCAAATTTCCACTTTTCTTCTTCAATGAAGGCAGTCAAGACATGACTTTGACTAGGAGTGAGGTTCATCTCCGACAAGGGTGTGTTGGGATCCTTGTGCCATAAGTCAATGAAGTCTAGGATCAGCTTTGGATCCGGAAGAAGAGGCACATTGCTGCCTTTGGCTCTAGCGGCCTTGACTTGTCTGTCTCTGATGATTTCAGCAAGTTCTTCATCATCAGCTTCGTCTTCATCAGACGACACTTGAAAGGCGACCCGCTTCTTGTGAGGACTTGGTCGAGGACCTCGTCCAGCAGTAGACTTTTTCTTCAGCGGAGAGGGGTCAGCTGAGGAACTTGGAGCAGCTGAGGAACTAGCAGACGCTCCTGAGGCAATAGAGATGCCTGTTGTCCTTTGGCACGTGGCGAGATGCACAGGTGCAGAGGATTTGGTCGGAGCAGCTGAAGACTTTGGCGGAGGAGATGAGGACTTTGGAGGAGCAGGAGCAACGTGAGGAATTGGCCGTGAGGGCTTTGAGGATTCTGGCCGTGAGGGCTTTGAAGAAGAAGCACCTGGCTTGTGAGCAGGCTTCTTTGACATGGCCTTCTTCGGCTTGACAGCAGAGGCCTCAGCAGAGGCAGCAGCAGCAGCAGAGTCCTCATTGAATTTCCTCACTGCTTCTCTGGCTTGTCTGGCCAACTTGGCTTGGCGCTTTGCCCATTCATTAGGATAATCCTCACCGCGCTTGAGGCTAGTGGGATCTGCTTCTTGGCCAGGTGCCAACAGAGGTCTTGGCCATGGAGGATTGAGTGCGAATTTCTTCTGTACTCCCTCCACTCTCTTGCCCATCTCCTCTCTATCCTCTGTATGCGCACCTTGCGCTGATTTTTGTCCTCTTTTCCTAACTTGTCCTCATCAGGAGTGCAGTAATCTTTGTATATGTCATCAGGGATCTCAAAGGCAGTATTGATTTCAGGCCTCTTTCCTCCTTTTTGTGGCTTCTTACCGTCAGCCATTTTCTTCAGTTGAGGAATTTGAACAATTGAATTCTCTGAATAAGTATGCAACTTTTCTTCGAGGAACGCTGCAAATGAGTTAAGTTGATGAGAACCTAGTGATTCAGCAACGGACATGGGTACCTGTGAATAGAGTATAGTTGCGAGGAATTTGGAGAGGTCATATGCATTCTCAGAAGGTTTTGTAAAAAGAACAAGTTTGAGGAATTTGACCAGATGAGTCTTGAAGAATTTCACTAAGCGTTCTTTGTCTTAGGTTCCAGAGTTGTATAGATCGAAGATCCACACAATTGAGGAATCTTGAAGAAAAATTATTGCTTAGTGAAACGAATCAAGAACAGATGACATGTGGGGTGTTTAGCGTGTGAGGATTTGAAGAAAAACACCTTTGAAGATTTTGTGGTAATCATTTGATTCAAAGAGGGCAGTAAAAGTAACTTTTAATTACCCTAGACGAAGAACACGACAAACTGTGAGGTAGAGATGAGAAGTTTGTCTGTGCAGATCTTCCATGCCCAAACTCGGCGGAGGAAGACAGCTACGGCGGCGGCGGAGTGAAGATTCCGTGGCCGGCGTGAGTACGACGGCGACGAGGTCGAGGCAGTGAAGCTCTTCCTCACCGTCGACAATGAAGTAGTGGCGGAGCTAGGGTTTGAGAAGCTTGAGCTGGAGAGAGGTCGAGCGGAGTAAAGGAAGTGAGGAAGGGGGGGGGGGTATTTATAGCCACGGTGAAAAACTGTTCGCCCGAAGAATTTGGACGAACGTGCCTGACCCTTCTCATTAAACGACATGTGTCACCCACGTCTTGAGAAGTGGAGATCGTAAAGCGATCGTGGGTGAATAGATAAGTATTTCGTGGGATGCGGAGCGGTTTGAGCGGCAAAACCGAAATTTGGATAAGATAAGTTTTAACGTTCGTTCGCAAATTCTTGGTGACAAGGACACAAAGTGAAGATTTTGAGCGAGTTTCACATAGAACACACATGAAGAATTTGTGAATAGAATGGGTTGAGTTTAGCATAGAGGGGAAGGTCGATCACATTCACTTAGCAGAAAAAACAACTTGAAGAATTAGCCATAAGTGAATGCTTGAGAGGACATAAACTCACACACACACACACTATATATATATATATATATATATATATATATATATATATATATATATATATATATATATATATATATATATATATATATATATATATATATATAGTCAATGAAGAAAAACGACGGAATCAATGAAGACAATGCAAAGTTGAAGAAAATGAACAACTGAGGAATTTCAAAACTATGGAAAAACTCAAATTGAAGATTTTCAACTTTGGTGGTGCCGTGACCCACCGCATAAGAATGATGATTTCAGACACCGCGTACAATTGTCGTAGGGTTCTGAGAAGCAAATTCTTTGTTAATTTCTTCACACTTAGAGTGTTATTCTTCATTGTTTGAAGAAAAACGTCTCTTCATGTGTTGCACATCTAATTCATCAATTTTGCATAAGTGTTAGGATGAGTTTCCTTTCCAAAGAATATTAGAAGATTCTAAGATATTTAGCTCACACCGCAACTTGCTAAATCTCTTCTCATCCAAGGGAT
The DNA here is from genome assembly GCA_021605205.1 of Aegilops longissima. Lineage (NCBI taxonomy): Eukaryota > Viridiplantae > Streptophyta > Magnoliopsida > Poales > Poaceae > Aegilops > Aegilops longissima. The sequence goes on along the minus strand of CM038678.1, from coordinate 527,551,271 downwards.
TTGTGAAGATATCGCCTAGATGTTCTTCAGTCTTCACATGCTCAATAGAAATGTCGCCCTTCATCACATGATCACGAAGAAAATGATGACGAATCTGAATGTGCTTTGTCTTTGAGTGCTGAACTGGGTTGTGAGCAATCTTGATGGCACTCTCATTGTCACAGAAGAGAGGCACATTCTTCATGTTGACGCCGTAGTCCTTGAGAGTTTGCTTCATCCACAACAATTGAGCACAACAAGAACCAGCAGCAATGTACTCGGCTTCAGCAGTAGATAGTGATACGCAGTTCTGTTTCTTCGAGGACCAACAGACCAAAGATTGTACGAGGAAATGACATGTACCAGATGTTGACTTGCGGTCCACACGATCACCAGCATAGTCAGAGTCAGAATATTCAATGAGATCAAAAGCCGAGCCCTTGGGGTACCATAATCCAAGTGTTGGTGTGTGAGCTAGATATCGAAAATATGCTTCATAGCCTTATGGTGTGATTCCTTCGGTGTAGCTTGAAATTGGGCACACATGCAAACACTAAGCATAATATCTGTCCTAGATGCACATAAGTACAATAAAGAACCAATCATGGAGCGGTATACCTTATGATCAAGTCAATACCATTTTCATCGATTACAGATGGCCATTTGTGGGCATAGGAATTTTACGCCTTTGCACTCTTGCATGCCGAATTTCCTCAGTACATCCTTGTGGTATTTCTCCTGAGATATGAATATGCCATTGCGTTGTTGACGAATTTGAAGACCTAAGAAGAATTTCAATTCACCCATCATAGACATTTGATATTCTTCACTCATCATATAGGCAAATTCATCACTATAACGTTGGTCAGTACAGCCAAAGATAATATCATCAACATATATTTGGCACACAAATAGTTCACCATCATAAGATTTAGTGAAAAGAGTGGGGTCGAGTGAACCGGGTTTGAAGCCTTTCTTCATGAGGAATTCCTTCAAAGTATCATACCACGCCGAGGGCCTGCTTGAGGCCATAAAGGGCCTTATTGAGTCTGAAGACTTTGTCGATTCTTTGGATCTTCAAAACCGGGGTTGAGCAACATATACTTCTTCCTCAAGCTTACCATTGAGGAATGCACTTTTCACATCCATTTGATATAAAGTGATATCATGATGGTTAGCATAAGCAAGTAATATCGAATAGCCTCAAGTCTAGCAACAGTGCAAAAGTTTCATCGAAATCAATTCCTTCAACCTGTGTGTAGCCTTGAGCTACTAGCCGTGCCTTATTCCTCACCACAAGGCCATTTTCATCTTGCTTGTTGCGGTAGATCCACTTTGTGCCAATGATATTGTGCTTGCGAGGATCTGGACGTTTGACCAGTTCCCAGACGTTGTTGAGCTCGAACTGATGTAATTCGTCTTGCATGGCTGAATCCACGCAGGCTCCAGAAATGCTTCATTTACCTTAGTGGGCTCTGTGATAGAGACAAAATCATAGTGCCAACAAAATTTAGATAAATGTGAAGCTCTTGAGCGTATGAGAGGACCTGGTGCTTCAATGTCATCGATGATCTTTTCAACTTGCACTTCTGTTGCAACGCGAGGATGAGCTGGTTGTCGTCGAGGAATTTGATCAACATTTTCTTCAGCACCATTTTCTTCAGTATTTTCTTCAGGTGCATTAGCTCAACGTTCTTCACGATCTAGAATGAATTCTTCAGAAGATTCTTTAGTTGGAATGACATCCTCAGTAGCCTTGAACTTGATAGTTTCCTCAGGTGATGGTTCATCTATAACAGAAGTAGGTGCTCTCTTTGCAAGCCATTAGTTTGATCGAACCGCACATCTACAGTTTCAACAACCTTGTGAAGAACGTTGTTGAAGACTCTGTAGGTGTGCGAGTCCTTTCCGTAACCAAGCATAAAACCTTCATGTGCTTTGGTGCAAATTTTGAGTTGTGATGAGGATCTCTAATCCAACATTTAGCACCGAAGACTTTGAAATAACTCACATTGGGTTTCTTGTCAGTGAGGAGTTCATAGGCAGTCTTCTTGAAGAGTTTGTGAAGATATACTCTGTTGATGATATGGCACGCAGTATCAATTGCATCAATCCAGAAACGACGTGGCGTTTTGTATTCATCAAGCATAGTGTGAGCCATCTCAGCAAGAGTCTTATTCTTGCGCTCCACGACGCCATGCTGCTGAGGAGTATAAGGAGAATATAACTCATGAGTAATACCAATTTCATCAAGATGGTCATCGAGACCAGAATTCTTGAACTCAGTTCCATTGTCACTTCTGATGTGCTTGATCTTCACACCAAAGTTGGTTGAAGCCCTCGAGGAAAATCGTTTGAAGACTTCCTGCACTTCATGTTTGTAAGTAACAATGTGTACCCATGTGTATCGAGAGTAATCATCAACAATAACAAAGCCATATTGAGATGCATCATTTGAAACTACAGAATAATGGTTAGGACCGAAGAGATCCATATGAAGCAATTCAAATGGACGAGTAGTAGTCATGATAGTCTTCGTTGGATGCTTAGCCTTGGTCATCTTCCCAGCTTCACAGGCTCCACATAAGTGATCCTTGAGGAATTTGACATTCTCAATGCCAATGATATGCTTCTTCTTCGCAAGATTGTGCAAATTCCCCATGCCTGCATGACCAAGTCGTCGATGGCATAGCCAGCCTTCTGAAGCTTTTGCAAGTAGGCACACGGCTGGTTGTGGTCCTGTAGAGAAATCAACAATATACAAGTCTCCTCTCCTAAAGCCTTCGAAGACTTTGGTATTGCCAGCTTCCATGATCACAACACAACGATACTTGCCAAAGACAACAACCATATCAAGATCGCAAAGCATTGAGACAGACATGAGGTTGTATCCTAAGGACTCGACAAGCATGACTTTGTCCATGTGTCGATCCTTTGAGATCGCAACCTTAACTAGACCCAATACCTAACTTTTGCCTTTGTCAGCAAAGATGATATGTTTCAGATGCGATGGAGATAAGGGAGCATCCATCAATAGATTCTTGTCACCAGTCATGTGATTTGTACATCCACTATCGAGGACCCACTCAGTGGCTTTGGGTTGATCATCCTGTAGATGAATTAGTGCAGCTTACGAACTCATATACTTCATCGGTGAAGAATATGACATTAATTCATCAGATCAATTTCATCAAGCAATAGAACAGATAAAGCAGTATGAGGATGTGAGAAATGAAAGTTCATTTCTTCATGATTAGTCTGCGTCCTTTCACGCATTTTTCAGGTCTCCAGCAAATTCTTCGGACGTTCACACACGTCTGGAGACCTGACCCTGCAGAAGATATTAGTTCTTTTTCTTCACCACCTACATCTGAAGGGGTGGCAAAGAGTTCATCACTCTGCGAGCTCCATACGAGAAAGGTGGCATAGAAGCCAATCCATTCCGTTTCAGATAAGAGGAGTTAGGGTAAGCATATGAATAAGCAGAGAAATTCTTTGAGGACTTATGAACATAGTGGTTTGAAGAATAATGCACATATTCATAGCCCTTAGCTCTTCCCTGCAAAACAGAGGGGTTAGCACGATAATGATCATATGAGGACTTTGATCCTTTTGAGGAATTTGATCCACGTGAGGAATTTGATCCACATGAGGAATTTGGTCCGTGTGAGGACTTGGATCCATATGAAGAATTTGGTCCATATGAAGAATTTGATCTGGGGTTCCTATTCTTCACAGGTGGTGTCATGAGGACATTCACCTGAAGACTTTCAAGGCATCTTTTGGGAACCCAGATTTTCTTCATAGGGGAACCGTTCCTGCAATTAGTACCAACATATCTAGCAAATACTTCACCATTCTGATTTTTGAACAGTTTGTATTTGGAGTCAAATGACTCATCAGAAGAATGAGGAGATTCACATGTAAAGCCAAATAAATTGGATGGATCAACTGGAGGTCCCTTTGCAGCAACCCATGAGGTTTTGGGGTACTGCTCAGGCTTCCAATATGTACCATCAACATTGAGTTTCCTCTCAAAGGCAATACCCTCTTTCCTAGGGTTCCTGTTGAGGATCTGCTTTTGAAGCACATCACAAAGAGTCTGATGCCCTTTGATGCTTTTGTACATGCCTGTCATGTACAATTCCTTCAGCCCTGCATCATCAGTGATACTAGCAATGTATTCAGATGAGGAATTAGTGATAGCAGAGATAGTTGAAGAATTTGTAGCATTAGAAGCATTTGAGCATTCAGGTGAAGAACTAGCAGATTCACGTTCAATGCATTTCAAGCATGGAGGAACAAATTCTTCCTGAGAAGCGCTGATTTGTTGAGCAAGTAATGGATCACGCTCCTTCTGAAGATCTTCATAACTCACTCTTAGCTTTTCAAGATCTTGCTTTCTTTGAAGAAATTCATAAGAAAGCTTCTCATGATCAGATAAGAGAGTGTTATGATAACCTTGAAGGTTGTCAAACCTAGTCTGAAGTCTCTGAAGATTTTCAGTCAAGGTTTTAGTGCGATCCATTTCTTCACCCAACATATCATCACTTTTGTCTAGCATGTTTTGAATCTTTTCAAAAGCCCTTTGTTGTTTCACAGCAATCTTAGCAAGTTTAGAATAACTGGGCTTGAGGTTTTCATCAGATTCATTTTCACTTGATTCAAAGGAGGTATATTTGAGTACCTTGGCACCCTTTGCCATGAAGCAATAGGTGGGAGCGTAGTCATCATTGCCTTCATCAGCCTTGTTGGTGAGATCATTTTCTTCAGAGTTGAAGATAGACTTGATGACGAATGCAGTAGCGAGGGCTAGGCTCGCCACACCAGATTCAGACTCCTCAAATGCCTCCTCTTCCTCGTTTTCTTCAGATTCAGCGTCGGGGGTTGGGTGCGACATATGCCAAAGGATGGCTTATCATGGTGGGAGCGAGTAGAACGTCGCCGGAGCCCGGAAGCGGGATGAGGCGTAGACACGAACGCCGGCGTACTTTACCCAGGTTCGGGGCTCTCCTAGGAGATAACACCCCTAGTCCTGCTCTGCGGGGTCTCCGCATGATCACTAAGGCGAAGTGAGTACAAGGTTGCTCCTCGAGCTGTATGCTAGAGGTAGGAGAAGGCAAGGCCAGCTCTCTCCCTCTCTATATGATCTGGTCTAGTTCTAATGGGTTGGAACCCTTTGCATGAGTTCCCTGGGGGGTTTATATAGGCGTACCCCCAGGGGTACAAAGGTAATAAGACTGGGCGCGGGCCCAGCCGTCAGTCTCTTCGGCCACCGGCTTCTCCGCCGACTGCTGGGTCCCGCCGACTGGTCTGGTACGGAGCCGACAGGCCGTGTCCGCCGCTTGAGGGTCTTGTCGGCTACTGATTACTGTAGTTGTGCCTCTAATGACGCAGGCTTGGTCATGGTGTCGTGGCTACAGCCCCGCCGCTCGGGCGGCGATTCGTAGCTACTCCTCGCCTCGTCTGGTTAATGGCGCGGGACCCATGGGAGGGCAGGCCAACTCACGGGTCCGACTCCCATCGGGTCCGACCCGGCGCTCTTGCCGCCTTTTCGGACTCTCGGTGACCGGTAGGGCCCATCATCCCTAGGCCGTACCGACAGGCCGTCGTGGGTGCAGGACTCCTCCCACTGGTGCTGATGTCAGTGATGGCATGGCGACAGTGCCGCGCCGGACGGAGATCTCCGTGGTACGGCGCACTGTGGCCGAGCCATCCCCTGGAGTGGGCTTCACTGTTGCCACTTCCCGTCCCATCCTTCTTGATGAGGGTACGGGCTTTGTTGGAGCCGTGGGCCGACTCCCCAGGGCCGTCTTCTCTGGAAGCCGCCAGGCAGGAGTCGGCTTGTCTTGACCTCGCCTTCTGGGCTCGGCCGCCTACAGGCAGCCGGCTTCCAGAAGGCGGCTCTTTCCCTTGGCGTCTTGAGGGGCGCAGTCAGCCCCGATATCTTGAAAGGCTATGGGCGTTGGGTTAGCCTACCCGTGGCCCATTACCCTGACAGTAGTCCCCGAAGCTGGTGAGGCGCCGCGGATGAGCAACCGAGGAGCCTCAACAGTTTTCTCCCTCTGAGTGCTTGAGGTAAAACCTCGTTCGACTTCTGCCGGGCCGACTGGTGGGAGTCGGACTGGCCCAATTTGACTCGTCCAAAATTTTGAAACGCCTCAGCGGGATCCAAGTGGCGTGCTCGCTAAGCTTCCAGGCCGCCGCTCGTTCCGGGCCTGTCACGTGGCAACATGCGGTGGCGGGCGATCTACCGCATACCACGCGCCGATGGGACAGGCCTCACAAAGGGCTCATGATTATCGCACTCTCGACACGCGGGCGGATCCGCTGCGGTCGTGGTGGACGGTTGAAATTCGCGAGTTATCGCGCAGAACTTTGCAGACGATAAACGTGGGGCGGGGTAGTGGAGCAGAATCCCACGCCCCTCGGCTTCGCAGCCCATGAGCCTATAAGTAGGGGGAGGAGGGGGAGCGACAGAGCACGCGCGCCCCTCCTCCTCATTGCTTCCTCTTCTTCTTCCTCTCGCCGTTGCGCCCCAAGCTGTGTCGAGCGCAATAGCGGTCCGTTCCTGATGAGTTCTTATTCCGCTGCCGCGCCCCCCTCGGTGCACTCCGACACCTGGGACGGTTCGGAGGTCCACGAGGATCACATTGATTTCCTACGCAAGACGCGTCGGCTGCCCGGCAAGGATTTCGTGAGGGTCCGCCTCGCGCTGAAGAAGGAAATCTCGCCGGCACCGCAGGAGGGCGAGCGGTCGCCTTCCGCCGCAGACTACCTGCGCGGTAAAGCCTTTGTCGTGCGAGCAGCTTCTTCCTTCCGCGCTTGCCCGAGTTCCACGGCCTCCAAACAGACCACCTCACCCCAACACGGTGGTGTTGTTGTCATTGCCGCCTTTGTGCAAAGGCTTCTCGGGTTCTCCCCACCGAGCTCTGGGGAGTTCTTCTACTCCAAGCTCGGCACCCAAGCCGCAGCGCGGCTCGATCAGCGGGCGCCTTCATCGCCGTGCGAAGGTCGGGGGCCGACAACCCATTTCCCCTCATCAAGCTAATAAAGTCGGTGAAGATGTGGCAGCGGTCATACTTCTATGTGAAAAGCGTCTTCGCGGAGGGCGACTGGGTCAATCTGCCGGCCTACGTAGCCGGCTCGCCGGCTAGGAGGCAGCCCAACTGGTCATATCGGGCCAGGACGCTGACGCCCGCAGGAGTCGGCGCCGTCGCGCGACTCCGAGTGCTGACGCAGTCGGAGGGTCTGACCGGGCCGGATTTGCTGGCCGCCTTCGTGGCGCGCCGAGTTCTCCCACTCCAAGGTCGCCCCCACATGATTTGTCAGATGAGCGGGCATCGCGACCCGAGTCGGATGTGCACCAAGGAGATGCCTCACGAGGAGTTAGCCTACATGGTGAACTACCTTGCGGACTGCTAGCTCTTGGAAGAGTGGCAGTTCGGCAAGGAACCGTATTCATGCGCCAACCCACCGCCCGTGATGAGATGTTTTCTTTTTCTATTTTTCTTTGACTTCTTTGCCGCCGAGTCCGTCTTGTTCGGCCTGACCAGTCGGCTTTGGTCAGAACCCCCTCCTCCATACAGCAACCGGCGCCGCGGGGTCGTCCCGTGAATACCTCCCCGACCGGGCGGAGAGCGACATCGACGACCCCGACTTGGGGGCGGCGGCCTTGGAAGACGACGCCGAGGGAGGAGGCGGCGAAGCGGGCGGCCCGAGGCTCGGGGCCAGTCTCGAGGACTGGTCCGATGATGACGCGGAGGAGGTCTCCCCACGCCACCAGCCGGGAGCCGGCCAGCCCGGCACGAGCTCTTCTGCCGTGCCAGGCGCCCAAGGCGGCGTGAAGAAGCGCAGGGCCGCGCCGAGCATGTTCGGCAGCCGGCCGAAGAAGCCCAAGGGTCGGCCGCGGCAACCAAACGGGACGAGGTGGCCGCGAAGGCCAACCGCTTCCGCAAGGAGGTGAAGAAGCCGCCGCTGGTCTCCGCGTAAGTGCTCCTTTCTTTCGCCTTCACTTTTTCTTTGTTGATCTAGTCTGAGTTTTTGCTTGTTTTCCCTTGGTCTAGGGCTCCCCTCTCTCTTGATAGGGTCGCTGCCGCCTCCGTCGTGGGGTCGGCAGAGACTTCCGCCACCACTCGGCGGATCGACCCCGCCGCCGATCTCCAGGAGACGAGTGAGCGAAACACGCGAGAGGTGCGCGAGGAGCAGGACACCGCCCGCCTGGAGAAGGCGGAGGCTGAGAAGGCGGAGGCCGCCGCCAAGAAGAAAATGGCAGAGGCCGAGGCCGCCGACACGGCGAAGAAGTTGGCTGAAGAAGCCGCGCACCGCCAATCGGCGGTTTTTATCACTCCACTGAACTCCGCGCCGCCACCGCCGGAGGTCACAGGGCCGACTGGGGAAGCCGGTGGCGAGAACCCAGTCACGAAGAGGGACGACAGCGACGCCTCCATGCCGGATGTAGTTGTGCCGCCACCGCCGCCGTATGGAAGCGTGCAAGGCAAGCAGCCGGCGGACCCACCGATGCCGCCGACTGAAAACGAGGTGGTGGCGAGCTTAATCCTCGAGGTCGGCACGCCGACACGTCGCCGTCTTGCAAAGGCGGCATCGGCGCCACGCCCTTTTGAAACCGGCGCCGCGAGCTCCACGATCCCGGACGCTGAGGCGACGAGTGCCGCGCCCACTGGGTGGGTGCGGGGAGGCGGGACGGACCCGTTGAACCAGGCGCTCTTGGACGTCCAGGCCAAGATCCGAGCCGAGGTCGATGCCATCAAGGAGTGCACCAAGGCGCATCTGGCGTCGCGGGCAGCCATCCGGGTACGTTTCCTCCTTCTTTGTTTCTGTTTCTTGTTTTTCTTTGTGGGTGCGCGCCAGCGCACCCACTGGGTGTAGTCCCCGAGTTTCGGGCCGGCTGCTGAGCAGGCGGCTCGGAACTCTAATCGACGAGTTCCAAGTACTAACGTTTGTCAGGGTTTTTGTTACAGGACTACCACAATCTCCGCGTGACCACCTTCAATGCCAACGTTGAGGAGCTGGCCAAGCGGACCGCCGACTTGTCGGAAAGCCGGAGTGAGTTTTTATTCCTTCTGCGCGGGGGCGCGTTGGCGCACCCGTGGGCTGTAGTCCCCGAGATTCGGGCTGACTGCTGAGCAGTCGGGCAGGATCTTCTTGGCGACTATTTTCCCTTGCTGGTAACTGACACCTTGCCCGCTTCTTTCTTCTGCAGAAGCCAATGCCATCCTGCAGCAGCAGCTGGGCGAGGCCAACACCGCCCTGCGCACCAAGGAGGAGGAGTGCAACAAGGTGGCCGCGGAGGGCGATCTGCTGGTCACGCAGCTGGCAGGGCAGAAGGAGCTGCTCAAGAAGACCCAGAAGGAGGCGGAGGACAAGGAGACCACCCTCCTTGCCGAATTCGCGTCTGAGCGCTCCTCCTGGACCGACAAGGAGGCGATGCTGACCTCCGGCTTCCACGAGATCGAGGATCTTGTCGACGGTGAGCCTTCCCTTACTTTTCTTTTTGGAGTTGCCGGATGTTGGTCGAGCCGACTTCTAGTTTTTTGACTTGTTCTTCGTTCTTTTGTCTTGGCAGACTTCTTCCCTGGTCACTCGCAGGCTGCCAACCAAGCCATCGAGGCTGATCGCGAAGGGCGGAGGGCGGATGGCGCAAAGATCGATGCCGACGCCCCCTGAACTCTCGACGAGCAAATCCTGAGCATCGAGGCTCGCCTTCGGCCGGCCCACCGGATGCTGTGCCGGCTTCAACGTGTCGGCGCCCAGGTGATCGCCGCCCTGTGGCCAGACATGCGGGCACCACGCACCCCCAGCCGGACTGTCGACTGGCTGGAGGTAGCGGCTGGCCGCCTTGAGGCCTGGAAGGGCTCTTCGGCCCGAGCTGGAGCGCGTCGGGCCTTAGAGTTCGTCAAAGTGTGGTACCCTGGGCTGAGTCTAGCCTAGCAAGCCACGCTCCGGCTAGAAGCTCAGGCGGAGTTGGCGGCCGTGGAAGATGATCTCGTCAAGCGCGCGGCGTCGATCGCCGAGTACACTGACACCAGCTTCTTCGTCCCAGTGCGGGCTGAGAACGGCGATGAGGCACCGCCGGAGTGGTTCGCGATGAATCCAGGCAACGACAAAGACTCGGCGGAGGTGATCAGCTCCAGTGGCGAGGAGGAAGGCGAGGCAGAGGAGGGAGGCGAAGGGGAGGCACCAGAAGACGAAGCAGACGGCCAGCCTGAGCTCGACCGCGCCTCCAGCAACGAGCCGCGCCCGACCGAGCCGGCTATCGCCGGAGGGGATCAAGCTGAGACCGACCAGCCAGCCGCTCCAATGACTGGCACCGCTGACTCCTCCGATCCTCCGAACCCGTCTGCTGCTTCCTAGGCTGCCACTTTATGTTTGTTTTTATCTGCTTAATAGTCTTGAAGAACTTGTTAATTCGCACAATTCCACCCGCGGGGTGTATATTGAACTTCTGTTTGAAGACTCGGCCAAAGGCCTCTGCTATGTAAATATTTCTCCGAGTTCTATCTCTTCTTGCCTATTGCTCCTTTGGCTTTTTCTTTTGCCGCCTTCCCTTGGTTGCCGTTTTGCCAGCCGGACAACTGCTCTGCGGACTGCTGCTGGGTCAAGTACTTAGCTACTTTGGGAAGGCAAGTACTTAGCCATTTAGAGTTTTCTAGCAAGTTGAGTAAAAAACGGCGAGCCGGCTGCTCAAGAGTCAGTTGTAAAAGGCTGGAAGCCGGCTTGAACTATGTTCATGCTTTGAGTCCTTAGCCATTTTTCATGTGGACACCCATTCTACCTTACTCCTGTCCATCGGGCAGTCGCTCTGCGAGCTACGGCTTCTGACAGGAGACGGCTTAAGTGCCACACACTATTTGTCCCGCTGCAGGAAGCATTTCATAGTACAAGATGGCAAGTCCCCGGGCTGACTTGGTCGAACCCGGTGCCAAGCGGCATAACGAAAAATAACATACTCATAGGCATAATTCTTATCATATAGATAAAAGAGGGCAGTCCCCGAGTTCTTCTCGGGGGGCCCGAAGTCTTCATACTTTAATACAAAAGGTAGCGTGGTAGATACTACATTAACTGTAAAATCTTCAGAGGAGGTTTGCATTCCATGGCCGCTCCGTCTCTTTGCCGGAGTCGTCCCTCTTGCGTGCTTTCGGGCTTCGGCATCGACAGGTAGTAGGAGTCGCTGCCCAACACTTTGCTGATGATGAAGGGGCCTTCCCAAGGTGCTGAGAGCTTGTGCTGGCCGGCTGTTTGCTGGATCAGCCAGAGCACAAGGTCTCCTTCTTGGAAAGATCTCGGCTTGACCTTCCAGTTGTAGTATCGGTGCAGCCTCTGCTGGTAGATGCTGGACCGACTGAGTGCCAACAGCCGGCCCTCTTCCAGCAGATCGACGCCATCTTGACGTGCTTCTTCTGCCTCCTCTTCGGTGTACATGGTGACTCGAGGGGAGTCGAATTCCATGTCCGTTGGGATGACGGCTTCGGCACCGTAGATGAGGAAGAAGGGTGAGAAGCCGGTTGACCTGTTTGGAGTTGTGCGCAGGCTTCAGAGGACGGCCGGCAGCTCGTCGAGCCAGCAGAGCCGACGAGCTCCCAGCTGCTCGGCGAAGTCGAGGTTTGATGCCGACAGATGAGGCCGTTCGCCGCTTCTACTGGCTGTTTGACTGCGGATGGGCAACAGACGCTAAGTCCAGTCGGATGCCCTACATCGCGCAGAAACGGGCCAAGGCACCTTTGGCAAAATTTGTGCCGTTGTCGGTGATGATGCTGTGCGGTATGCCATACCGAATTGTGATGTCGGAGATGAAAGTCACAGCAGTCGGACCATTCAGCTTCTTGATTGGCTTTGCTTCTATCCACTTGGTGAACTTGTCCACCACGACAAGTAAGTGAGTCAGGCCGCCTCATGCCGTCTTGAATGGTCCCACCATGTCTAGGCCCCAAACAGCAAAGGGCCAGGCAATGGGAATAGTCTTGAGTGCAGAAGCCGGCTGATGCGGCTTGGAGCGGAACTTCTGGCACGCTTTGCATTTTTGGACCAGATCCTTGGCGTCTTCAAGAGCAGTCAGCCAGAAGAAACCATGGCGGAAGGCTTTGGCGACGAGTGCTCTTGAATCCGCGTGGTGGCCATACTCGCCTTGATGGATATCTTTGAGAATCGCTTGGCCTTGCTCCGGCTCCACGCAGCCCTGGTAGACACCAGTGACACTGCGCCTCACGAGCTCTCTATTGACTATGGTGTAGGATGCTGCCCGGCGTTGCACTTGCCGGGCCGAGATCCCATCAGTTGGCAGCTCTTTGTTCACCAGGAAACTGAGGATGGGCTGGGCTCATGAAGGTGCTGCGACTTCTGCAACTGTTAAGAATGCAACTTGGACGAGGGTGGCTGGGCCGGGAGGCGGCGTTGAGTCGGCGATCGCTTCTTTGTGTCGATGAAGTCCCAGCCGACCGGGTGCAGTCCCCGGCCGAAGTTCTCGTCCCAGGCTAATCGCGGCCGTCCCTGGGCAGGTCTGACTGCCGCATTCCCCGACCGCTGTCGGGACCCGTGCGGCCGGCCGAGCTCTTAAGTCGGATCCGACTGCTTCCGGAGGAGCCAGCACGAAGATAGAGTCTGACTCTGGCGATTGCTTGACAGATGGCTTGAGGAGCCGTTGAAGGGCGATGCCGGTTGGTATTGCTTGACAGGAGGAGCCGATTCGTGCCAGGGCGTCTGCTTGGTCATTGTCATTTCTTGGAACGTGGAGAAACTTGCATCCCTCAAAATATCCACTGAGTAGCTGTACGAGGAAGCGGTAGCTCGCCATGTTTGCATCTTTGGCGTCCCAGTCACCTGACGACTGCTGGACCACCAAGTCGGAGTCACCATAGCATAGGATCCGGCAAATGCCGAGCTCTTTGGCAAGTCGAAGCCCATGAATGAGTGCCTCGTATTCGGCGACGTTGTTGGAGGCGGCAAAATGGATTTGCAGCACATATTTTAGCTTGTCGCCTTTGGGAGAGGTGAGGACGATGCCGGCTCCCAAGCCGGTGCGCATCTTGGAGCCGTCGAAATGCATCCGCCAATGGGTGGAGTCGGTATTTGGCGGCAATCTTGGTCTCGGCCCGGTCGGCGAAGTTAGCCACCGCTTGTGACTTGATGGCGGTGCGGGCTGGTAGTAGATGGTGTAGGGGCCAAATCTATGGCCCATTTGGCCCTCGGCTGAAGCATCTCGGCTTCCAATGATCTCGGCGGTGGGCTGTCAGGACCACAGTGATTGGGTGCTCTTGAAAGTACGGCTTCAGTTTCTTGGCGGCAAAGTGCACGCCGTAGCACATCTTCTGGTAGTGGGGGTGGTTTTGCTTGGAGGTCTCTGGACTGGTAGTGCCTTGCCTTCCTCCTTGCGCTCTACCACGATAACTGTGCTGACTACTCGGCTGGTGGCGGCGATGTATAGGAGCATGGGCTCCTTAGGGGTCGGAGCCGCCAGAACAGGTGGAGTTGTCAACATCTTCTTCAACTGGAGAAAGGCTTCATCCGCCTTGTGGTTCCACTCGAAAAAGGTGGACTTCTTCATGATTTGGTATAAGGGGAGAGCCTTCTCGCCCAGCCGACTGATGAATCGGCTGATGGATGCCAAACAGCCGATGAACTTTTGTACGTCCAGCAGTCAGCCGGGTACTTCCATCATTTCAATGGCCTTGATCTTCACAGGGTTGCACTCTATGCCGCGTTCAGAGACCAGGAAGCCAAGAAGCTGGCCGGCTGGTACTCCGAAAACGCATTTCTCTGGGTTGAGCTTGATCTGAAATCGGGTAAGTTCTCAAAGGTTTCCTTGAGGTCTTCCAGCAGTGTTCCACGCTTCTCCGTCTTCACCACCACATCGTCCACGTAGAAGTGGGCATTTCTACCGAGTTGCTTGAGGAGGCACTTCTGCATGCAACGTTGGAAGGTGGCGCCGGCATTCCTCAAGCCGAACGTCATGGTCAAGTAGCAGAAGGCTCCAAATGGCGTGGTGAAGGCGGTCTTCAGTCTGTCAGCTGGGTTCAACTTGATCTGATTATATCCTGAATATGCATCTAAAAAACTCAACAGCTCGCATCCGGCTGTGGAGTCTATCACTTGGTCGATCCTTGGCAAAGCGAACGGGTCCTTGGGGCATGCTTTGTTGAGGCTAGTGTAGTCAATACACATTTGCCACTGCTTGTTCTTCTTCAATACCAGGACCGGGTTGGCTAGCCATTCTGGAAAGGACACCTCCATGATGAAGCCGGCTGCCACCAGCCGGGCTATCTCTTCTCCAACAACTCTTCTCTTCTCTTGACCCGGTAGCGCAAGGGCTGCTGGCCCAGTTTAACATCAGACCAAACATGTAATTTGTGCTTTCGGCGAAATCCGTGGGGCCTTTGGCATGTCTTTGGGGACCATGCAAAGATGTCACGATTCTCATGGAGGAAATCGGCGAGCTCGCCTTCTATTCTGTCAAGGTTTGCACCTATGACAGCGTACCTCTGAGTGTTCGGGTCAAGGGGTATCTTCTTCGTCTCTTTGGCCGGCTTGAACGAGCCCTCAACTTATAACTCCTTGGGATCGGGCAACAGCTCCGGCCGCTTGCCTGCCATCGCCACAACCCGGTCAAGGAGCCGCTTCTCGGCTGCGATCACAAGGGACTCGGCCAGCCGATTGCTCTCTGCAGCACAGGTGGATGACTTCTTGTAGTCGTCGGCTATGGTCAGAATCCCCTTGGAACTCGGCATCTTCATCTTGAGGTAGGCATAATGGGGGACAGCCATGAACTTGGCCAGGGCAGGCCGGCCAAGTAACGCATGATATGGGCTCTCAAGGTCCACCACTTCAAACCATACTGACTCTCGGCGGAAATGATCTTTGTTTCCAAAGAGGACGTCTATCAGAATCTTGCCGATTGGTGAGCAGGAAAGGCCTGGTACTATGCCGTGGAATACTGTCCGACTGGACTGAAGCTACCTCTGTTTGATTCCTAACTTCTCCATGGTATCCTTGTACATGATGTTGATGCTGCTGCCGCCATCTATCAAGACTCGGGAGAAGCGAGCAGCTCGCTTGTCCGTGGCAAAGGTGGCGTCCAAAACCAAAGCATAGGAGCCGGGTTTGGGCATTACTTCCGGGTGGTCAACTCTGCTCCAAGCTGATGGGCTTCTCGGACCAATGCATGAACTCTGGTGTCTCTGATGCTACTGCATTCACTTCTTGCTGCTACAGCCGCCTACTGCGTCGATCATCAGCCATACTAGTGAATATGACATAGGCTCCGTGCTCTTCTGGGTACTCGTCTTGTATCGCCCCGACTGGTCTGACAGCCGCTGCTGGGGTGGAGGAGGAGGTGGCTGCCCAGCAGGCGGAGGAGGCACGAGGCCGTCTCCCTTCGCGATCCTGGTGAGCTAGTGGCACTTCCGAGTGGTGTGGTTGGACGGCTTCGCACCACTATGGAATTTGCAGGGAGCATCCAAAGTCCGCTCATATGAGAAAGCCGGCAACCAGTTGGGCTTGCCGCCCTTCGGCGCTTAGTGCGGGGCTGCCCTTCCGGCTATTGGTCTTGTTGTTGCCACCTGCGGTGGAGGAAGCGGCTGCATGGCCTTGCGCTTGTGGTCGTTACATTGTTGGCGCCGTTGGTGTCACCACCGGGGAGTTGGGGAGCACTGAGGAGCCACTTTGCCATACACACTAACTTGGATTTCTGCCTTCATGGAGGAGTCGGCCATGGCATATTTGTCTGCTATGATTAGCAGCTCGTCGAGGGTCTCTGGTTCGTCGCAGAGGAGCTTGGGCTTGAGGAGGGTGCCCTCTCGGCACCCGGCGGTGAAGTATTCGATGGCATGTACCTCGTGCACGCCCTCGCAGGAGTTTTGGAGCTCGGCCCAGCGCGTGAGGTAGTCACGAGTTGACTTGCTAGGGCCTTGCATGCACAAGGAAAGCTGGCGAGGTTTGGGAGGCCACTTGTACGTGCTGGTGAAGTTGCAGACGAAGAAATCGGTGAAGTCGACCCAACTGCTGATGCTGCGAGGCTTCAAGCTGTTCAGCCAAGTCCGGGCCGTGCTCTAGAGCATGAGCGAAACGTACTTCACGGTGACACGCTTGTTGCCGTTTGCTATGCTGACAGCGGTGGAGTAGTCAACCAGCCAGTCTTCCGGCTTCACGGAGCCGGTGTATTTTGGCGTGTCTCTTGGGAGCATGAACCCTCTAGGGAAGGGCTCGTCTCGAATGCGGGGGCCAAAACACGGCGGACCCAACTCATCTTCTTCTTCAAGCGCCAGGGATCGGTGGAGACGGTCGATCCGGTGGCGGGCGTCGTTCTCTCCGACTCCCTCTCGACGGCCAAGGCGGTCGCCGAGTGTTGGGTGATCAACAGGCGGCAGGGAGACTCGCCTTTCCCTGCGTGGGGGAGGAGGCGGGCAGTCGTCCCGCCGTTCCACTGCTCTTGGGTGGCCGTCTTGGTCGCGCTCTATGGTGATGCGAGTCCGACTGCAGCTGGCAGCCGGCTCCTTGTCTTTCCTTCCGCGGACGCCACCAGTCGGTGTCCGAGACGTCGCGCCTTGGTCTCGGCGGGGATGTGAATCATCATTCTGCCAATGCGGCGCATCGGTTCTGCAGCCGGCTTCGTTTTGCTCGGCAGCCGCATCGAGGAGCCGCTGGATGCGCTCCGTCATCAGGCGACGCTCTTCGCCTTCGAACTTGTCCAGCTCGTCCACCGCCGCCTGGGCGGCTCAGATGTTCTCCGCGGGCGTGGCGTAAACGGGGCGATTCGCCCCGAACAGGTCGGCGATGGCCACACCGCGCTGTCGGACCGCGCCAAGGCAGCTAGGCCCAGCCGGAGCCGGCGTGCTGCCCACAGCGCGGTCCATCTCACGCTGGTAGGCCTCTGATAGGCGTCTCATGCTGGCCAGCCTCTTGGCACCTTCGACTAGCTGCAGGCGGCGCACCTCCAGTGTCTTGGCGTCGGCGTCTTCGGGAATGGGCGCTGCCAAGTCTTGCAGCGCCGCATCGAGCGGGTCGTGAGCACCTCCGCCGGAGTGCTCGCCATGATCAATGACAAGCACCTCTGTGACGGTGCTTCTGCCGCTCTCCGCGCAAGGGACCGACTCGTCGTAGACCACCACATTGGTGGGAAACGCATCGAGCGACGCGGTGTCGGCGTCGACCAGCATCGGGTCGGTGGAGCCAACGGACTCCAAGTCCACAGCGAGCTCACTGGCGACATGGAGTTGGTCGAGGAGGCCCGCGGGGAGGCTCTCGGGGCCGCCTGTGCCCGCGTCGGATGCGGGCTCGTCGGAGAGGCGAACCCCGCCGACAAGATCAGCGAGGCAACTGGCCGCGCAGGAGATTTCCCCACCATGCAGCGCATTGGCGCGGACTCCGTCTGGCGTGCCGGGCTGGCTGCGCTCGCCAGGGAGGAAAAGGGTTCCCGTCCAGAACAGATCTCCGGACGACGGTGCACCTTGCCCCACGGTGGGCGCCAAATGTCGGTGTCGGCGTCTCTGGAACCAGTACCCAGATTTACTGCGGCCCATGTCGCGTTCTGATGCGGCCGGGAGAGCCGTGATCGACGACCAGCTGCTCAAGATCCTCGCGAGGGGCCAGCCATCGCGAGGAGAACGACTCAAGACCTCCTCGGGGCGGCCTCACCTAGGCTGCTCGGAGAGGGCAACAATACCTCTCCCAAGAGTGGCCTCGGCTAGGCTGCCGGGGGGCGGAGATCTCAAGGCAAGGGCTGCCTCGGGAGGAGGTAGTGGCGCAAGCCATGATGAACCAGTGCCAGTGAGCGCCGGTAGCGTGCCAGTGGCGCAATTTCCATGCTCGGTGCAAAGGGAGACCTCCACGGCCTTGCAGGTTCCCCAAGGGGCCAGGCAAAGGTTTCCCCTTTGGTGCAACAAGACCGAAGACCGCAAGGACGGCAGGAAGGATGTCATCGCCGAGCCCACCACCGCATCACCGCCTTCCCTCTTTGCAGGCGAAGACCACCTTTTGTCAGGATAGGAGCGTCCTTGTGTTCCCGCTCAAATGGCCGTTGTGGGATTCCCTTCCCGCCTAAACATTTCGTGGGAAGAGGACCCTGGCCGTCTATATAAGTAGCTAGGGTTCCTATCATAGAAGGGGGATCGACCTACCCATTGAGACTTAGCATACCAAAGGAGCAAGAACATCCGCTCCCTCACCCATCTTGAGCTCGCCTCCTGAGCTCAGGAAACCACTGTACTTGTTCATACTCGAGCCCTCGCGAGGCCAATCCACTAAGCGGGGCGTGGGGTTTTACACATGAAGGTGCTTGAACTGGGTAAACTCTTGTGTGCTCTACTTGCTTGCTTGCTTGCATTCCATTCTCGCCACCAGGAGAAGAGCGAGGCGCTAGGTAGGCGTGTAGTGGGAGAGATCTTCGTCACGCCCCTGTATTCAAATCTTAAGGGTTTTGCGGAGCCCGAAATCCGACAGTCGGGGGTTGGGTGCAACATATGCCAAAGGATGGCTTATCATGGTGGGAGCGAGTAGAACGTCGCCGGTGCCTGGAAGCGGGATGAGGTGTAGACACGAATGCCGACGTACTTTACCCAGGTTCGGGGCTCTCCTAGGAGATAACACCCCTAGTCTTGCTCTGCGGGGTCTCCGCATGATCACTAAGGCGAAGTGAGTACAAGGTTGCTCCTCGAGCTGTATGCTAGAGGTAGGAGAAGGCAAGGCCAGCTCTCTCCCTCTCTATATGATCTGCTCTTGTTCTAATGGGTTGGAACCCTTTGCATGAGTGCCCTGGGGGGTTTATATAGGCCTACCCCCCAGGGGTACAAAGGTAATAAGACTAGGCGCGGGCCCAGCCATCAGTCTCTTGACCCCTTTGGCTTCTCCGTGTTGTTGGGGCCCGGCAGTGGTGGGCCCCTTGACTGATGCAGTGCGGAGCCGACAGGCCATGTCCGCCGCTTGAGGGTCTTGCCGGCTACTGATTACTGTAGCCGTGCCTCTAATGACGCATGCTTGGTCATGGGGTCGTGGCTACAGCCCCGCTGCCTGGCGGGCGATTACTGTAGCCACTCCCCGTCTCGTCTAGTTAATGGCGCATGGGACCCGTGGGAGGGGCAGGCCGACTCCCATCGGGTCCGACTAGTGGCGCTCTTGCCGTCTTCTGGACTCTCGCTGACCGGTAGGGCCCATCATCCCTGGGCCGTACCGACAGGCCGTCGTGGGTGCAGGACTCCGCCCACTGGTTCTGAGTTCAATGATGGCATGGCGACAGTGCCGCGCCGGACAGAGATCTCCGTGGTACGGCGCACTGTGGCCGAGCCATCCCCTGGAGTGGGATTCACTGTTGCCACTTCCCGTCCCATCCTTCTTGATGAGGGTACGGGCTTTGTTGGAGCCGTGGGCCGACTCTCCAGGGCCGGCTTCTCTGGAAGCCGCCAGGCTGGAGTCGGCTTGTCTTGACCTCGCCTTCTAGGCTCGGCCGTCCACAGGCAGCCGGCTGTTCCTCCAGCTGGCTTCCAGAAGGCGGCTCTTTCCCTTGGCGTCTTGAGGGGCGCAGTCAGCCCCGATGTCTTGAAAGGCTATGGGCGTCGGGTTAGCCTACCTGTGGCTCATTACCCCGACATTCAGCCTCAGAGTCCATTTCCTTGCCAATGAATGCCCGAGCCTTCTTGGAGCTGCTCTTCTTGTGAGATGAAGACTTTGAGGATTTTGATGATGAGGACTTTGAGGATTTCTTCTTTTTCTTCGCATCATCAGAACTGTAATCCTTGTATTTCTTCTTCTTTGATTCCTTTTCCCACTGAGGAAAATCTTGAATGTAGTGTCTAGGTTTCTTGAATTTGTGACAAAGCCTCTTCTTGTAGTCATTGGACGAGGAATCATTGCTCCTTGAGGGTCTCCAAAGCGACCACGTCTTGAGAACTTCTGGAATTTCTTCACGAGCAGTGCTAGTTCATGGCTCAGTTCATCAGGATCACCAAGGCTGCTGCTAGAGTCTTCATCTTCAGACTCAGAAACTGCCTTGGCCTTTAGTGCACGTGATCTGCTATAGCTCGAACCATAGAGATCTCTCTTTTCAGCAAGCTGGAACTCATGAGTATTCAGCCTCTCGAGGATATCAGCGGGATCAAGTGACTTGTAATCATCACGTTCTTGTATCATCAATGCCAGAGTATCAAATGAGGAATCAAGCAATCTCAACAATTTCTTCACCACCTCATGGTCGGTGATGTCGGCGGCACCAAGCGCTTGAAGCTCATTTGAGATGTCACTGAGGCTATCGAAAGTTTGTTGAACATTTTCATTGTCGAGTCTTTTGAAGCGGTTGAAGAGATTGTGAAGAACATCAACTCGAGAGTCACGCTGTGTTGAGACTCCTTCATTCACTTTGGACAGCCTATCCCAGATAAGCTTAGCAGTTTCCAAAGCACTCACTCTTCCATACTGTCCTTTGCTCAGATGGCCACATATGATATTCTTCGCTTGAGAATCGAGTTTCTTGAATCTGTTCACATAAGCAGCATTCAGAGAAGGTGTGACTGAGGGAACACCATTTTCCATAACATACCAAAGATCGTTATCAATTGCCTCAAGATGCAATCGCATCTTATTCTTCCAATAGGGGTAGTCCGTCCCATCGAAGGTAGGACACCCAAGAGAGACATTGATCATACCTGCGGTCGACATAACTAAAACTCCAGGTGGTTTAACCAAAATCACATAGAACAAGGGAGTACCTTGCTCTGATACCAATTGAAAGTGCGTTATATCGACTAGAGGGGGGGGGGGTGAACAGGCGATTTTTATGAATTATTCACTGAGGAATTTGTAGGTGAGGAAATTCCTTAGCGAAGAACTACTTGCAGTGGAATAAGTACTCAAAAGTAAACATAGCAGAACACAAGCATGGTCATCATGATGAAATGAAGACAAGCACGAGTATAGAAAGCGTAAACACGGGATAACACGGAAGAAGACAAAGCGGTGAAGAAATTGAGCGAGAAAATTGAGAAAGTCTTCAGTCAAAGTCTTCAAACACAGATATGAACAAGCGTACAACACAGTTATGAGGAAATGAAAGAGTTGAGGAAATAGAACCAGGTGGCTTGGTGAAGACAATGATTTGGTAGACCAGTTCCAACTATTGTCTCAGTTGTACATTTGGTTGGAGCGACTAGGTATTTAAACCGGAGGACACACAGTCCCGGACAAACAGTCCTCACCGTATTCTCCTTGAGCTAAGGTCACATAGACCTCGCCCAATCACTCGTGGTAAGTCTTCAGGTGACTTCCGAACCTTCACAAACTCGGTCACCCGGCAATCCACAATTCCTCTTGGATGCTCTAGACCATGACGCCTAACCGTTTGGAAGAAGCACAGTCTTCAAAGGTAACAAGCGTCGGATCCACGCAGGATCAATCTCTTCAGTGATGCTCAATCACTTTGGGTTTGTAGGTGTTTGGGTTTGGGTTTTTCCTCACTCGATGATTTTCTCTCAAAGTCCTTGGAGGATGGGATGCTCTCAAATGACAAGTGTCAGTTTCTCTCAGAGTAGCCAACCAGCTAGTGGTTGTAGGGGGCGGCTATTTATAGCCTAGGGAGCAGCCCAACATGATAAGACATAAATGCCCTTCAATGATATGACTATTAGGTGAGTAGATATTTTGGGACAGCTGGCGCATAGCACAACAACGGTTGGAAATTTGAGTATCAAATTCCTCAGGGCTATCATGTTCCCCACTGTGTAGGCAATCCGCACTGGTGAATTCCTAACTCCTCGGTCAGAACAAATTCCTCAGAGACCAGAAGAAATTCATCTCATCACATGAAGAATATGGTGAATGTATGAGATTTCAATGGCTTCACTCGAAGGATTGGTAGGTGTAGGATTTTGAGTTGAGCATCACTTGGAAATTTTTCCTTAGTATTTGCTCGACCCCCTTTAACAGTATGGTGTTTCCTATGACTCAAGAAAGAGAAAATAAAACTATGAAAACAAAAGTCTTCACGCTTCATGTTCCTCGAATGAATACCAAGTCTTCCAGGTCACACCAATTTCTTCACTTTCAAAGTCTTTAGAAAGTCTTCAGAAATACAAAGTCTGTAGTCGAAGAACTTCATTTTTAGGGGTCGACTTTCACTGTAAATATCAAACTCCTCATAGATTATAGACCTGTGTACACTCATAAACACATTAGTCCCTTAACCTATAAGTATTCAATACACCAAAATCACTAAGGGGCACTAGATGCACTTACATAAGGCAATTCACAAATGATCGTTTGATGGAGTTCGAGAGAATAACACGCTCGGGATAGAATGAATGATGTGTACTACCTTGTTGAAGACAATGTGAAGGATGATTTCTGCTTATCATCCCAAAGGATAGGGCCAAGGTAAGATCACTTTTTAAGATGGTCCCGGACAACAATTGTCGGGAAGGTCAGCCCATGGTAATATGGTACAGTTATGGGTGCAAGCTGGGAACAAAATGCAAATGTTGGGAATGTTCCAACCATCATATATGCCTGAGATTCAGATCTGGTTAGTAACAGGATACTTCAGACTCAACGTGTCTGCAAAGAAGATTTGCAACACAAATTGACGAGATGACATTGCGAGATTCTCGGGAGATGAACTACGATAGCTAGCTCCAAAACATGAGCTGGTTCTTCTACACACATGTGAACATGCTGTCCCAGACAAGCATGACCACATAGTAGTCTTACAATAAAACACTACCGAGTTCTGGTTGGGAACCATCATCAAGGATATCAAAGTCTTTACGCAAGTCCATGGATTAGATCCCAAGCATAGACTTATGTTTTCTTGAAAAAATCAATTAGTGGCTTGGTGTGCTAGGGAATACATATGGAGTGGAGGTAATTAATCTACCAAACCATAGGATACATTCACACATGCATAATTGACTTGGGATGATTCCAGAGGAAGCAAAAACAAGCTTTCTCTAATTCAAGGCGGCAACTTACATCAAATGCACGTGAATTGGAGGAAGTTACTTCTTCCATCCAAATATGTGCTTCGTGAACGGGACACGAGGAAAATTCCTACACAAGTTTCCAACGCTAGCTTAATGTTCAACATGAATCATGGAGGAGATAAAATGCTGCTGATGGGCTCAACAGAAACTCATCGGAATTTCCATATCACTGGAATTCCACCATTATGTGAACAAGGTGATAGCATTGGTCAGACCAAAATATGTAATGGTGTATGCTCTAGGGATCGACCACGAGTAAGACAACATTACGAACATCGTTGGTTCTGATTTGATTTGACGATAGCCCATACTCAAATCAAAGATTGGGTAAGACAATAGGTCCAACAACTGATCAAGATGGTCAATCAATGAAGAGGCCATCTTTCTTCAACCCACACACACACAAAAGATATCCCTGGGAGATGAACTAAGTCGGAAAAGCTTTTATCTTCCAACTCTCCAAGTTGTTGTTTAGCTTAACCAACTAGCTCAGGGGGTATCCTACACAGATTCTTGGAGAAGGGGTGGTTTGCAAGAAACCAACTTGATCACGAGCTCAACGTAACAGTCAGGGGACAACCTGGTGATACTTCCGAGAAGATATTCAGAAAATCACGAACCACCGATATGTTATTAAGCTCGAGAACAATCTTGCTTTTCAGGGCAAGACAATATGATCACAAGAGCAAGGGATTGACACAATCCTAACTCTTTGATCGAAGAGTGCACCAAGAAATATGGACTAGGTAGCACGATCAATCTTAGGATGATGATTCAGTAACCAACACGCTAAGAATGAAATTATTATCCATTAGCTACCAAGCAATGGAGTTGCTAGGTGTATTGATTTCACATAACATGGTTCACTTGTTGGCATTTCGGTTGCAACAACACGGAACCGAGGAATGAATAATGATGATGAGAAGTATCACTGCATCAATAATGCATAAGAGATTGTGCAATTCTCACGTCATTCTTGATATGAAAAGAGGGTGACTGAGGGAGTCCTGGATTAGGGGGTATCCGGACAGCCGGACTATATCCTTTGGCCGGACTGTTGGACTATGAAGATACAAGATTGAAGACTACGTCCCGTGTCCGGATGGGACTCTCCTTGGCGTGGAAGGCAAGCTTGGCAATACGGATATGTAGATCTCCTTCTTTGTAACCGACTCTGTGTAACCCTAGCCCCCTCCGGTGTCTATATAAACCGGAGGGTTTAGTCCGTAGGGCAACAACAATCATACCATAGGCTAGCTTTTAGGGTTTAGCCTCCTCGATCTCGTGGTAGATCAACTCTTGTACTACCCATATCATCAATATCAATCAAGCAGGAGTAGGGTTTTAGATCCATCGAGAGGGCCCGAACCTGGGTAAAAACATCGTGTCCCATGTCTCCTGTTACCATCCGCCTAGACGCACAGTTCGGGACCCCCTACCCAAGATCCACCGATTTTGACATCAACATTGGTGCTTTCATTGAGAGTTCCACTGTGCCGTCACCACAAGGAGTCTTTAAAGACAACATTACAGCCGAGGGAGCATTGGCTGTCGGCCAAACCCTCCGGCTAGGCGGTTTCGTCATGACCGCCTGTTCGGTTGCTGCACCGACGATGACTTCTCGGGTCATCGAAAACAGCCTCCACGTCAACTCAGAACTTGCCGAGCAGATGGATCCAATGGAGTTCTCTTTCTTAAACGAGCTCTAGGATCGCATCGCCGCCTTAGGAGTCACTACGGACTATGATCGGATTGGGCTTAAACCCGATCGAAGGGAGATTAACTCTCCACCGGTCACCCATCACATTGTGGTGGTGGAGGAACAATGCGGCGACTCTTCCTCTATCTTAAGGACTAACTACGTCCGGATTCCCGAGCTCTCCGAGCCGGACACCGAAGCCCTGAACCTAGAGTCCGGCAGCAGGCCAGACTTATCGGGCAACATCCCGGAACCCGAACTTCCAAGATCGGAAACTCCTCGGCCCCTGGGTCTCAGATCGGGTAAGGGTTCGGACTCAATTCCACCCACCCACCCAAGCATAAGTGATCTTTCCAACATCAGGCAAGAGCCCTAAGAAACAGTACATCATTATTGGGCCAGATTCCTCCTTGTGATGAACAAGGTTAAGGACTGTCGCGAGGAAGACGCAGTCTCATCTATTTGCAAAAATTGCACGGACAAGGGAATCCTTAATGACATAAGTCGCCATGACATATCACGCTTCGCTGACTTGGCATCCATAGTACAAAAATACTGTGCGACGGAAAGCGCCTGGAAAACCGAAACGAAATTTTGGGATAATCCGACTCTGAATACACACCCAGTCAGAAGTAAAAGGGTGCACTATCATAAGACACTTGAGTTAATCACAAAGAAGCAAAAGCCCTCTACAGAGCACGAAACCATATTGGAGAGATGGCTCAACGGACCCTGCAAAATTCATAGTACAAAGGATACCATACCAACACACAGCCTTAGAGCATGTTGGGTACTCCGGCAGGTGGCCAAAAGTGGCGAGGACCTTCTCATCCCAGATGCCACAGAAAACAATGGTATTAACGGTATTTGAGACCTTCGCATCAAATAATAGGCACAAGCGAACCCTCCGCAGCCTTGCCAAAATTTGCCTTGTGGCAACTATAAATCCATGGAGTGGCACGGCTATCACCTTCAATGCCAGTGACGAACCTAAATTCTGAACAGCCCGGGCACTAGCTGCACTGGTCCTCAGTTCAATTGTGGACGGCTTTCGACTCACCAAAGTACTCATGGACGGCGGCAGTGGATTAAACCTCATCTATGAGGAAACCCTTCAAAAAATGGAAGTAAACTGGAACCGCATCGAGCAAAGCAGCACAACCTTCAGAGGCATCATCCCCAGTCGGGAAGCACACTGTGCCGGAAAAATCATACTAGATGTGGTATTCGGCACGCTGGAGAACTATATGTCCGAAGAAATTACATTCCAAGTGGCCCCGTTCAGTAGCGGATATCACGCCCTTTTAGGGCGAGAGGCGTTCACGATCTTCCAAGCTATACCCCATTACGGGTACATGAAGCACAAAATGCCCGGACCCAACGGAATCATCACTCTTGCTAGTGATCCGGACACAGCACTCCGCGCCGAAAATAAAACAGCTGCATTAGCCCTCGAGGCATTATCTGAAGCCCTTGCGGCTGAGGAATTTGTTGGGGAACGTAGTAATTTCAAAAAATTTCCTACGCACACGCAAGATCATGGTGATGCATAGCAACCAGAGGGGAGAGTGTTTTCTACGTATCCTCGTAGACCGAAAGCGGAAGTGTCGGTGTCAAAACCGGCGGATCTCGGGTAGGGGGTCCCGAACTGTGCGTCTAGGCGGATGGTAACAGGAGACAAGGGACACACGATGTTTTTACCCACGTCCGGGCCCTCTCGATGGAGGTAAAACCCTACTCCTGCTTGATTAATATTGATGATATGGGTAGTACAAGAGTAGATCTACCACGAGATCAGAGAGGCTAAACCCTAGAAGCTAGCCTATGGTATGATTGTTGTTAGTCCTACGGACTAAAACCCTTCGGTTTATATAGACACCGGAGAGGGCTAGGGTTACACAGAGTTGGTTACAATGGGAGGATATCTACATATCCGTATCGCCAAGCTTGCCTTCATGCTGACGGTGTCCTGGACTAGGGGGTACTCACCACGTCGTCTCCCGATCAGTTGGATTGGGCAGAGGATCCCCATGGCCGAATACTCATGGGCCAGTCCGGACAGCTGCCGCATACAAGGAAGATTCCACAAGACTTGGCGATCAAGACAAGGACTCCTCCCCCACCGGCGTATTCGGCTAGGACTCTTGTTATCCTAGGCCTCTGGTACATTATATAAACCGAGGCCAGGCTAGTCGATAGAGAGACAACAAACAATCATACCATAGGCTAGCTTCTTGGGTTTAGCCTCTCTGATCTCGTGGTAGATCTACTCTTGTACTACCCATATCATCAATATTAATCAAGCGAGGAGTAGGGTATTACCTCCATCGAGAGGGCCCGAACACAGGTAAAACATCGTGTCCCTTGTCTCCTGTTACCATCCGCCTAGACGCATGAGTTCGGGACCCCTACCGAGATCCGCCGGTTTTGACACCGACATTGGTGCTTTCATTGAGAGTTCCTCTGTGTGTTCGGCAAAAGGTCGATGGCTCGCTGCAGATCAAGCTGCGACTTGGCATCTTCGTCACCAGCTCATTGGTCACCTTGGTTCGACCAAGGACTGCGCCTACCTCCGATCGTCATGTTGGGATGAGGGTCTTCATCAACATCAACTCCGATCTCTATCAAGATCATGGAGGAATCGTCCAGGGAGCCCGGGGGCTCAACGTCAACATTGCCCTCGGGCGAACGTATTGTTTTTCTTGACAGCGGACTTGTGTCTGCCGCCACCGCCTCCTCAAGCGTCATTTTAACGATTGCTTCGGTGGAATTGTGCAGAATTGAGTCTACAACAACCCTGGAAAATTTCGTCGAGTTCTGATGGAGGAATCTCTGGCAATCTCCAATATACGAAGCCGCATTGAATCTAGACGAGAATCTGGATGAGTTTAGGGCGTGGTGTCCAGCTTCTAGCTCGGACTTCCTTTGGAAGATCAACCGTTGATCGGCTGCGAATTCCTATATCTACCACCCTCAAAATTTCAGCTCGATCCGACCGTCCCAAACTCCAGGAACCTTCCGATTAGTGCATCACTTTTTGGATCTGTTTTCTCTGCGCAACGAATCCGACCGAGTTTGTCTTTTTTATGAACGGGATTTCAGACATCCTTTTTGAAGGAAGTTTTGTATGGGGTGTTGTGTTTTGTTTCCGAACACATCCCACTATCTTCAATATCATGCTGGTGTCAAACCAGTTCGGCAATATTGCTCCACGGCTGCCGACCTACGCTAGACACGTCGTCACTTTGTTGAGCCGAGCTCAACTTCTTCGGATCATCATCTCGGCAAGCCTATCAAGAGTCTGGCATCGCGAAGGATAAATCATCACCAACATCGCCGCCCCACGATTACATGGAGCGGGCATATCGGCATCGCCGCACGGTCGCTTCATCAAGCCGGCATCGACCACGTCACGACCTGCATCGGCAGGGCCGCACTATTGCTTCTTCAAGCTGGTATCCATCACGCTGACCTACTTCGACATCTCGGCTGGACCGGGTGCTTCGCCATCTCTTCATCAACCTACTCCGGATGATTCGGCGTCGCTAGCCGACTAGCTCCGTCACATTAGCTGGACCGAGGGCTTTGCCTCGGCGAGCCAACCTTTGCCAGCATTGCCATGCCGTCATTTTATCGCCCATCAGGCAATGGGTGCGCGGATCGAGTCCCAATTTTGGGAATCACCTCCCTTCGGATTGCTACAACAAATAAACCAGGTGCTATTAATCCCAGTATTTTTTGCTTGTTTGGGTTCATTTTTCCCAAGGAATTATTACTCTGGTTTGTCCATCATATGTACGCAGGTCTATCAAATGGTGGCCGCATTATCGACGGTCGCATGATGGTTTGGTCAGTTTCCGTACATAGTCCGGCAAACGCCGCATCCGGAACTCAGACCGACCTGTGAATCCAGGCTTTGCCACGCCTTTATTGCATTACGCCGACGACCTGCATTGACATTGACTTCGGCGCCAGGCCATTTTTCTTTTATTACTCACTTTGCATAAATTATTTATTATGCAACGATTTTTTTAATTACCATTATTACTATTATCTCCGGTTTGCACCATTTTTTGCGCACAGGAAAATGATCCGGGGACTTCGGCGTCACTCTGCCGGTCTGCATTGACCGTGCTATGTCACCACTTCGGCGTGTCGAGCTCTCCGCTCCGCCACCTCGGGACCGGCTTGGGGGATGGAACCTTGTCCCGTATCAAGCTCGTACCGCCTCATCAATACCGAACACATTAACCAGCTAAGTCGCTTTCATGCTCAAAGCTTTAATTTCTAACTTGTGTTCGGTTCGACTAAGCATTATACTTTTTTGGAAAAAATTTGCTTGTAAAAAATTTCCTTGTCCAAACTTTGTTTGTGACGCATAAATTCAAATACCCAATTCATTTGGGGCTTCCTTCATGAAGCTTTTCCTCTTGCATATGATTATACTTATGCGGCTTCATTCCTTGTTAGTGTATTATGCCACAATATACACCATATTGACTTAAGCGATTTGCAAGCTGGGTTGCCTCGCTCTGTGTTTACCCTCGTTCCCGATTGTTCGGCTAGGGAGTAAAGGAGCACCTCTGCGATTATCACGATCGGGTCACCCGAGCGGACCTCGGGCTGGGTGAAGCGAAAGCTAAGCGCTCTTACTGTTTTCAATAATGGCCAGCACACAACGGAACTCATGAGTACAAAAATCTATTGCACAAGTCTCATATTAACAATGAGCACCAAGAAAGGTATTGGTGGGGTACTATTTTCTTGAAGATGCTTCTTACACTTTATCGATAATATATCATAAGTTCCACGGCGCGCTTTGTCTGCATACAGCCTTATGACCTGATTGCTGGTTATCGGAAACACCGTCGATATTCTCGACGGATGGAGTACATAACACTTTTAGGTCCTTGACCGAAGAGGAGAAAGCCGACGGTCGGTTAAGGCAGCGTTTAAAGTTCGGTTGAACATATAAATGATATAAGTACTTGATACATAGAATCATTCTTTTACCCAAGTCACTTGGGGGCTCTTATGTTTATTTGAGCCGTTTTATAATAAGTGTTTTTCTTCTTAGTCGTTGCGAGAGTTTTTATTATTATTTATCACTCCTTTTCTCGACACGAGTGTGCGGTCACTAGCAGGGAGCCTAATTTCTCTCTCAAAACCGCTAGAGTTTAGTTTTCTAAACTTGCCTAATGAGAAGTACTCCACCTTGGGATGGGAGATTGAAGCCGTGGGCTGACCAGCAGAAGTCTTGAGATAGGATGTGTCATGTTAAAGCATGATAGAAGCATTTTTTCTAAAGTCAATTTTGGATTGGCACGAACACTTGATCTTGTTGGACGTCATGTTTTTACTGGACGTTTTTGGTTTTCAAGCTTTTGGCACTTTTAACTATTTGTGTGTTTTCAGCACAAGTCTCGGAGTCTGCGCGGACACCTTTAGAGATTCGGCAAAAACATTCTTGGATATTGCTATATATGCATCAGTTTGAATTGTGTCTTGGTCAATAGTTAGGTTGCGGCTCCGCGCTTGCCTCCTACGTTCCGCTTTGTTGGCTAGGTGTGCAAAGGAGAACCACTGCGATTGTGCTTCCATCTCGCATGGTCAAGCACCTCGATGGAAAAGCGAAAATGACTGTCACAATAGGTGTAAACTGGTCAGCGATCCGATGGCTATATTAAATGACGGGCCATTCATAAAATTGGCGAAGTGTTTCGGCTTGACCTCGATGTCGCGAACACTACCGGGTGCTAATGGCGGCCTCCCAAACCAAATCCTCAATATTTTGCTCTTACATTGGAGCTGAGGTTTCATGATCATGCTTAGCATGACAACCCGAAGAAAGGAACCGATAAGCGGGACTATTTTCTTTGAAAGACATTTCTTACATTAAGCAGTAATACAACATATCTCTCTCGTACCTTTGTTTATAAAACCGTATGGCCAGATTGCCTTGTTTGTCGTAAATCTTTGCCCTCATAAAGGCTTTATAAAGTAGGACAAACACTCCTCGACTCTTGGCCGAGGAGGTTAAGCCGATGGTCGGTCAACAAAGTTTTGTACAATGCGGATCCGAGCATTAATGACCTAAAGTACTTGGATACATTGAGTCATTACACATAATTTGTGAGTTTACTATGGATATCGATCCTTAATTGACCACCCGTGCCGCATTAAGGCTCGAGGCTCTTGGCTTCGGGCTTATTATTTACAAATATTAAAGGGCACATCAATCCCCGATCTGGTGTTGCCACCCGACCCGTGTCTTGGGGGCTACTGCATTGCACATTCTATGCAGAAAATTTTAAGTGCAATCTGATTTCGAGGAGATTTTGATCCTCGGGTTGGTCGGCCGCCCAACCCGAGTCTCGAGGACTGAGCACGCCGCTTTTGTGTCGAAGTATTCTGCGAGCTAGGACTTGATCCTCGGGCCGATTTTGCAAATCAACTTTGAGTCTCGGCGCTACTTGGATCAGCGGTCTTCGTCATCCTTCAGGTGCATCTCGGGTTTTAGACCAATACACACCTTGTGGAGCTCTTGGCTATGTATCTCGGCGGAGAATAAATTGCACCAATAAAAAACATTAACAAAAATCGGCCCACATTGGGGTGGTGCACCACCTCGAAGCGATCCGGCATAAAGCTCGGACGCTAGTGGCTGGCTCCATAGAGGGCATTTCCGGCATTAAGCTCGGCTAAACTCCTTCAAACTTCTTTGAACCAAGGTGATTTACGACACCTCGGATACAGTCCGGCGTTGGAGCTCGGATACATAGTCCGGCGTTGGAGCTCGGATACCGTCCGGCGTTGGAGCTCGGATACATAGTCCGGCGATAGAGCTGGGAAGAAGTCCGGCGTTGGTGCTCGGCTGAAAAGATACCTCGAATGCAGTCCGGCGTTAGAGCTCGGACGGAAGAGGACACTGCCTCCCGGGAATAACTTCAAACCCGAGGTGTGGCATAAAAATAACAAGGCATTGATAAAGGCCGGAAACTTAAAGGGGCTCCTCGGATACCCGACGTGTAAACTCGTCGAATGCATTTCGGCGATCCTCAAGATCGAAGATGAGAAGATTTGTTGAACCAGTTTTCAAGACCGACGACTGAAGATGAAGAACAGTTCGGAAGAATCGAGGAGCGTCCCTAAACTTGAAGACCGGTTCAGGGGGCTCTTGGCGGTGTCTGGACTAGGGGTACTCACCACGTCGTCTCCCGATCAGTTGGATTGGGCAGAGGATCCCCATGGCCGAATACTCATGGGCCAGTCCGGACAGCTGCCGCATACAAGGAAGATTCCACAAGACTTGGCGATCAAGACAAGGACTCCTCCCCACCGGCGTATTCGGCTAGGACTCTTGTTATCCTAGGCCTCTGGTACATTATATAAACCGAGGCCAGGCTAGTCGATAGAGAGACAACAAACAATCATACCATAGGCTAGCTTCTAGGGTTTAGCCTCTCTGATCTCGTGGTAGATCTACTCTTGTACTACCCATATCATCAATATTAATCAAGCAGGAGTAGGGTATTACCTCCATCGAGAGGGCCCGAACCTGGGTAAAAACATCGTGTCCCTTGTCTCCTGTTACCATCCGCCTAGACGCACAGTTCGGGAACCCCTACCCGAGATCCGCCGGTTTTGACACTGACACACGCCAAGGAAAGTCCCATCCGGACACGGGACAAAGTCTTCAATCTTGTATCTTCATAGTCCAGGAGTCCGCCAAAGGTTATAGTCCGGCTATCCGGACACCCCCTAATCCAGGACTCCCTCAGTAGCCCCTAAACCAGGCTTCAATGACGACGAGTCCGGCGCGCTGATTGTTTTGGGCATTGCAAGGCGGGTTCCTCCTCCGAATACTTCATAGAAGATTTTGAACACAAGGGTAGTGTCCGGCTCTGCAAAATAAGTTCCACATGCCACCGTAGAGAGAACAATATTTACACAAATCCATCCTGCTGACGTATTCCACAGCGTGACATCACACCACGACCAAGCCTTTATTCGAATCGTTTTTACTGTCCCACCTCAGCGCACTTAGTGAGGCGGTTTCCTTGGCATGTCTTGTCGAAGCAGAGATCGTGTCCCCTTATTCCGGGATTCTCATTAATACGGGCGTGGGTAACCCAACCGCACCATTAATTACGACGCTTGGGAGATAAGCTAGTTTTACCAGGCTGGCGGGGGCACATAGTTTCGTCCACCCATATAAGGGGATAACGATCCACCTTTTTCATCTACGCCTTCTTCCTCCTTCGCTTATTCATTTCACAAGACTTTTCGAGCTCCAGCGCCCAAGTCCGCACTTCCCACCTCAACCTTCTCCAGCCATGTCCGGAGCGGGAGGCAGGTGGATGGCCTCCTCCGTCACGGAGGGCACATAAGAAAGTTGAGAAAGCCGGATACTTGTCCAACGACATTGTGCACCGGCTTCGAGATAAGGGCAGCTCATCCCACCCCTGGCCCCGGGCCCCATGAGAGGTGGTGTTCCTCCCCATTTCCTCCATGGCCCGGGCTTCCCTCCACCCATTTGTCCGGGGCTCATGTTCCACTCGGCCTGGATTTCCACGATCGGCCCCGAACTTCATCCTCAACATCTCGGCGTTTATCGTCGTGTGCGAGGCCTTCCTCCGCATCAAGCCCCACTTTGGCTTATGGCTGAAGACCTTGAATGTCAAGCCGAAGGTAGTGGGTGGCCAGCAAGCGGAGTGCGGAGGCGCCATGGTGGGCAAGATGCCCAACGTTACATGGCTCTAGGGCTCCTTCGTGGAAACCATCAAAGGGTGGCAATCGGGGTGGTTCTACATCACCGAGCCGCGTGACCCTGAATGGGCAGCGGCCCCCGAATTCCAATCTGGCATCCCCACACGGCTCACCTCCTGGAAAGAGATGGGCCTATCGTGGGGTAATTCGGGAGAGCTGACCGGACTCGATACCTGCGTCCAAAACCTGGTGGACAAGAAGGTTAAACTTGTCAACGTAGTCCAGGTCATGCTCATCCGCCGGATCCTCCCGTGTCAGCGACGGGCTTTTAACTTGTGGGAATTCGACCCGTCCCAGCACCAAACTCTGACCAGGCTCTTCGACACAACGCATGCGAGGAAGCCTGGAAGGTGCTATTCAAGGGCGCCGAGGTTCCCCCTCCCATTACCGAGGATCGCGGATTCTGCGCAAAGCGCCAAGCCAGCGTAGTAAGCTTGTTTCACCCTTACAGGATACTTGTTTTTCATAGTTTGACTCTATGTGTGATCTAAGCTCCCGTTCCTTTGATAGGACTGGCAGAAGAAGGCCGGACAGATCGACTATCCGGCTCCTTTGCCCGAAGGTCCAACAGATGCCCACCTGGCGAAGCTGCTAGTCTCGACACCTTACGTGGTGCCGGAGAAGAAGGCCAAGAAGAAGGCCGTGGGAACCCGGAAGAGCTCCCGGTGCCCGGTGGAGCCGGACTCATCGTCCGATGACTCCGAGGCGGGCTCCTCCCATGAAAACGAGGAGGAGGAAAAAGAGGTCTCTCCCCAAGTGGGGGGAGAGAAGAAAAGGAAAGCCGCCCCAACTGGGGAGGCCGGGGGTCCAAGAAGGGAAGGACCCTTCCTCCGGGCTACTCCCCAACGCCGACGACGGCGAAGAGGAGTGGCCATCCAGGGCCAAGCCCTGGCAAAATCGTAAGTATCCGGATACCAGAATAACTCATGGCGCTCCTTTATTGCACATCACCTTCTGACGCCGAATATAATCATGCAGTCCGCCCGAGCCCAGTCGCGTGTCGTCGGCGGCTCCTTAAGCTTGTCGGATGTGAATAGCACTTCACTTCGACCGCCTCCTCCCCGCCCTCGGATGATGCCGAGGTGGAGTCCCAAAAGGTCAAGCCGGGAGGAGGTGGTCTGGAGGCGCCGCCAGAGCACTCCCGGACTCAGCGCAGGGGACAAAACCTCCAAGGGCTCCAAGTCCGCCCAGGCTGACACCGCACCGGAACCTTCAGCGGTTCCGAGTCCGGCAGCGGCCCCTAGTAAGAAGGGCAAGCCTCGACACCGTGAACTCCGTCCAACCGGAGGCACGGATAATTCTTGGAGGTGCTTAACGGCTCCTCCATCGACGAGGAGCACCACACTATTATGAGTGCGGTGATCCGAAGGTTCGATCCGCCAAGGCGGGCTGATGAAGCTCGTGCCAGCCTTCTAACAGGCTTTGAGGTATGTATTTAAGATATGTAAAAATATTACGCATAGGCAGTAGCCCTCGATGCTCAGTTTGGCGTTGGAAAGAAAAGCCGAGTGAGGATCTAAAAGATATCTGTGAGGAGTCTAATATAAATATGTCAATATGGGAATGCAGGCTGCGCTGCTGACCTCTGCCGCACTGACTGCGGAGGTCGATGCATTGAGGCAGAGCCTCGAGCGGTCCGAGAACGAGCTCAGCCTTGCCAAGAAGCAGCTCGAGGACAAGGAAGGTAAGTAATACCTTATGTAAGTATATAAAAAAGATGTGGTTGCAAAAAATGACAGGACCAACGTGAGTATTACAGGGGCCACAACCGAGGTGGTGACCCTGAAGGAAGCGCTGTCCAAGGCCGAGGACAATGCGACCGTGGAGCGCACCGAGCGAGAAAAGCAGGAGGCGCGGGTGGCGGAGGTGCAGCAAGAGCTCCAGTGTCACGCCCAAGATGCGACCCTATCCTAAAGGAACTCGAAGGTCCCACCAAGGATAGAAGCGCATCTTGAAGACGCTTTTGCAAGGTGGATATCATTACATCAACATTACATAATAGGTAGGGATACATACATAAGGCATAGAATGCCACACGAATACAACAACATCATATACAAGAGATCAACATCCGACTACGGATGAAACATAAACAGAAACTCAAACGACATCCACCCTGCTAGCCCAGGCTGCCGACTTGGAACCTATCCCCTGATCGAAGAAGAAGCAGAAGAAGAACTCCAACACAAGCAAACATCGCTCTCGCGTCATGATCATCACAAAACCTGTACACAAGCTGTTGTTGTAGTAATCAGTGAGCCAAGTGGACTCAGCAATCCCATTACCATGGGTATCAAGACTAGCAAAGCTTAATGGGAAAGGAAGGGGTAAATTGGTGAGGTTGCAGCAGCGACTAAGCATATATGGTGGCTAACATACGCAAATGAGGCGAGAAGAGAAACAAAGGCACGGTCGTCAACTAGTAATGATCAAGAAGTGATCCTGAACTCCTACCTCGTCGGACATAACCCAAGAAACCGTGTTCTCCTCTCGATCAACCCGAAAAGAGACACTCACGATTCACGCATACGGTTGGTGTATTTTAGAAGAGTTTGCTTCAAGTTTACTACAACGGATATTAACAAATTCCCATCGCCACATAACCGCGGGCACGGCTCTCGAAAGTTTATACCCTACGGGGTGTCCCAACAGCCCATGATAAGCTCTCGCGATCAACGAAGGATATTCCTTCTCCCGGAAGACCCGATCAGTCTCGGAATCCGGCTACAAGACATTTCGACAATAATAAAACAAGACCAGCAAGACCTCCCGGCGTGCCGACATCCCGATAGTAGCCACATATCTCGTCTCGAGCCACGACCGGATGAGCGATGACGTCTGACAACCGACGATACCCCAAGTTGCCTAGGGGCGGCACCGCAAGTGGCTCTAGTTTGGACCAACACTTAGACAAGCATTGGCCGGGGGGCTAAAATGAAGATGACCCTTGAGGCGTGACTCCCAAGGGAAAAAGGGTAGGTGAGGCAAATGGTAAAACCAATGTTGGGCCTTCTTTGGAGGAGTCTTATTCAAAGCGAACTGTCAAGGGGTCCCATAAATCACCCGACCGCGTTAGGGACGCAAAATCCGGGAGCATAATACCGATATGACGGAAACTAGGGCGACAAGAGTGGAACAAAACACCAGGCATAAGGCCGAGCCTTCCACCCTTTACCAAGTATATACATGCATTAATTAAATAAGATATATTGTGATATCCCAACAAGTAAACATGTTCCAACAAGGAACAACATCTCCATGTTCCAACAAGGAACAAACTTCATCTTCACCTGCAACTAACAACGCTATAAGAGGGGCTGAGCAAAGCGGTAACATAGCCAAACAACGGTTTGCATAGGAAGGGTGCAAAAGGTTAGAGGCTGACATGGCAATTTGGGATGGCTTGATAAACAGGTAATAGGTAGCGCAGCATAGCGATAGAACGAAGCAACTAGCATAGCAATGATAGTAGTGAGATCCAGGGTAGCGGTCATCTTGCCTGAAATCCCGCAAGGAAGAAGAACGAGTCCATGAAGAAGATGAACGGATGAAGCCGAACCAAGCGTAGATGAACGAATCCTCACGATCGCAACGAAACAGGAACTAACAAGAAGAAGCACACAACATAGTAAACACTCCACACATAGACAAGACATGATGCACAACAAGCATGATGCATGACAAGGCTAGATGGAGCTACTCATGGCAAGAGATGATGCAAACAAGAGCAGCACATCAAAACAAGTTTAAATGAGGCCGGAAACAACATATAACAATTCCGGTAAGTCCTCATATGCAAATTTCGAAATTGTTCCAGATCTGAATAAACCTTATGTTCAAGTTGTTAAACAGCAAGTTAAATAGCACCAAGAGGATCTACACGAAATTCTAGTCAAGTTACATATAAAGTTCATTAGATTCGGAGCTACGGTCTAGAAGATATGAGCAACACA
Source organism: Aegilops longissima (assembly GCA_021605205.1). Taxonomy (NCBI): domain Eukaryota; kingdom Viridiplantae; phylum Streptophyta; class Magnoliopsida; order Poales; family Poaceae; genus Aegilops; species Aegilops longissima. The sequence continues at coordinate 527,513,895 of CM038678.1, read as the reverse complement.
AGTTAAACATGGCATTGATGCAAAATGCATACAAACATCAAGCAAACACCTCAAAACAAGGATGCAACATGATAATATGAAGCTACATGACAAATGAAGCAAGTTTCATATAGAGCACACTCAAGACGGAGCAACGGTTCAACACATACACATGAAACAAGTTATAGCAACAATCTGTCCAAAACAGCAACTAGGCATATTGCAAGCACCAAAACACTATACTACAGCATCTCAATGTAATAGCAAAAGGCATGGGCATGATGTACAGGTAAGTCATGACAAAACATGAACACTGAGCTATCTCCAGAAATCACTAGAACATGCTCAAAATGACATGGCAAGATTGCAAATAATAACAGTTTCAGACTTATCAGGAAATAACATCAGGTTGCAATGTTTAGAGCTATCAAACAACATGCTACAGGAACTTATCAAGGCAAACAAAGGCATGGCATGAATCTACTAAAATCATAGAAGAAAAGTCCTTTACTGACCATGAGCCAAAAAGGACCAGAAGATATGATGGCACCCATGTAAACATGGCAAGTTATATGACAGATTCATACATGGCAGGAACAACAATAAGTAGGCATGTAGGTGAGCTTGAACCACTCACCACAGAGCAATACATGGCATGGCAAGGCAACCAACAGTAATAAGACATGGCATAGAAGCTATACATGGAAAGAACAACATCATAGCATACACGGATCAACTACAACAACCTTGGCAAAATTGAATAACATGTAAACAATCTGCCAGGAAACATTTTATAGCAAAAGTAGAGCTTGATTGACTCAAGCTATGACAGTCCATAATTGCAAAAAAGGGCATGGATGGATAGAGAATAACCATATGTTCGAAACATCATTGCTGAAGTATCTCAAAATAAGCATGGATCTCTCGGTAGCATCAAGTTAACATGGCATAAAAATATCAGCAAAACAGGGGCTGAAATCAGCAACATCATGAAGCCTAGTTTGCATGCTTGTGCTAGTCACCACCGAGATCACAAAAATACATGGCATACACCCCTGTAAAGATGGCATGGCATATTACAAAACACATGTAGGACTCAAATTCATAGGGTGCACACATCAATCATGGCAAAAATGACAAAAGTGCATGTTCTGATAAGAATCTGAAACTAACATCACATAGCCCTCTTCCAACAGCATTTCGGGCATCAAGATGAGCTCAAATAAAAATGATGCAATGAGATGAAATGATGTACTCGTAGAGACGAACAATTCGACATATTACACACACGAAACGGAACTACGGATGCAGAGATATAACAGGTCAAACATGGTAATAAAATGAAAGAAATCTGGGATTTAGTGGATTATACCCTCGCGAAGAAAGTCAACGGCCGGATCGGGATCTCGCCGGAGACGAGGTAGAAGGTGGCCGGAGCTTGAGGAGATGGGCGGCGCCGGCGCGGGGAGATGGCCCCGGACGGATCCGGCGGATCCGGCCGGCCAGCGAGGGTCAAGCGGCGCAGGGCCGGCGAGGGCTCGGGCGGCGCGGGGAGGCCTTGGCGCCGGCCGGCCAGGGGAAGGCGCGACCGGCGCGTGGTGGCGACCAGGCAGCTGGCGAAGCGCGGGCAGGCGTAGGGCCAGCGGGCGGCGGACGCCAGCCGCCGGCGAGGGCGGAGGCTGGGCGCAGGCGTATGCGATGTGGCGAACCAGCGGGGCGGGCGCAGATGGGCCGGAGGGCCAGCAGCGGGCTCTCGGCTGCTCTGGCAGCGGCGGCGGCGCGGGGCGGACACGTGGCAGCCCGGGAGTGGTGGGGAGCGGCGGCGGGATGACGTGGCAGCTCGCGATTGGCCCGGGTGACGTGGCTGCGGGCGGTGGACATGTCCGGTGGCGGCGCGGACGTGTCCGGCGGCGCGAGAAAGAGGAGGCTAGGGTTTGATCTGCGTTTTTGGACGGGGAGGGACACATATTTATAGGTAGAGGGAGCTAGGAGAGTCCAAATGGAGCACGGTTTTCGCCCACACGATCGTGATCGAACGACCGAGAGCATGGAGGGGAGTTAGATGGGTTTTGGGCCAGTTTGGAGGGGGTGTTGGGCTGCAAAGAGAAGGGGGGGGGGGGTTTCACGATTACCCGGTTAACCGTTGGAGTATCAAACGACCTCCAAATGGCACGAAACTTGACAGGCGGTCTATCGGTGCTATACCAAGGCCGCTTGGCAAGACTCGGTCCATTACGAGAAAGTTTAACACCCACTCACAACGAGAGACGAAAGGGGAACGCCGGAGGGCATAGGAGCGCCGGATTGCAAAACGGACAACGGGGAAAAGGCTCGGATGCATGAGACGAACACGTATGCAAAATGAAATGCACATGATGATATGATAAAATGCAACACACAAGCAAATGACATGGCAACGACGGCGAAAAGCTTAAGGACACCTGGCGCATCGGATCCGGGGCGTTACAACACTCCTCCACTAACAAGAGATCTCGTCCCGAGATCTTAGAACCGAGACGGAAGGGAAAAAGGATGAGGTGAAACAAGAACTCAAGAGAAGAAGCAAAGAATCGAGAGCACACGAGAAGAAAAGAGAAGCGACGAGAATGACAAGAATCGAAAGCTCACGGAATCAGATAGACTATGAAACAACTCGTTCTAACCGGAGTGGTTAGAATGAGAAAAGAAACGGATAAGACTGAAAGGATTTAGGCAGCACTCCGGCTAAAAATGGAATGATTAGAACATGAACTTCAGAGATGGAATGACACCTGTCGACATAAGCAACGCAATACCTCCGGAAGAATTGGAAAAATTGAATGAAAAGAACTTAGAAGGAAGGATTGACTGGAGTTGTTGAGAAAATCAACAACGAAAGAATAAGCTTGTTGTGGACTTATGGATAACATCTCAAGATCATAAGGTGATAACCGGCCACAAATTGAAATGATTGAATAGCTGAGAAGAACGAAGAGATGCAAAACTCCACTTCAGAAGAATACGGAGAATTAATTGCACTTCGAGATGAGAAGAAAAGATACTTGAACTCCACCAACAAAATCTTGATGAACTCTTGAAGAAAGAAATAAATCATTAAGAACCACCATGAAGAACTCCGGTAAAAAAAGGATGATGAGATAGAATGAAGGAATAAAGAATAAGATGAGCCTTGCGGTGATTTAGATGGAGATTCCGACGAAATAGTCGAGTAAATTTGAACTCCGGAAAAGAAAAGATGAAAAGACTTGGAACTAGAATTTATTCCTCACGAACAAACTCCGAAGGAAGGGATTACTCACTTTGATGAAATAAGAATAAGATTTATTGTATGCTTATCCTTCATCAAATTAAATTGATGACAAGCAATGTATTTTTGCATATTACTTATTCTTCTTGAAAATGATTGAGAAGTGACATGTCGCAAACTTGAGAAGGTCTTCATGACCCACCGGTAGGATTGAAAGAAGGAATGGATAATATGACAAACAAGGAAAATAATCTTGAACGAACCACCGTAAGAATTCGGAAATGACTGAAGAAAGAGAATGAATCACCGGGAAGAATTAGAGAAGCACGGAGATACTTGAGGGAATTTAGAGAAAAGAGATCGAAGAGATCGTGAGCTGATAGAAGAATACTTGAACGAAGCACCGGAAGAATATTGAGATGAACGAAGCTGAAAACTTGGAACGAAGAAATATTCTGAAAAGATGACCTCCGGATGATCGAGACGGAAAACAACTCCTGAAATACTCCGGATGGATGAAAAGAATTTGCATGACTCGAAACAATTAGATAGGATAACATCAAGCTAGCACCATGAATCTCCGGGGGAACGGACAAGATTTAAGAGGAACTCTTCTTCGATCTTCAGATGACAACGAGAAACACCGCAAAAATTACTGAGATACTCCGGGAGAATGGAAAGCAAAGAGGTTGAACCAACAATGAAAAGAATTTGAACGAGATCTTGGAGAAGGCATCTGACTGATGAAATTCATTCTTACGTCACACTTGAAAAGAAATGAGAATAACTCCGGGGGAATTAGAAGAGTCAGGTAAGATCCTGGGAAAGACCTGTGGGTTAGGGCCCAATGAAGAGAAAACACCGTTGGAAAGGTTGTTGAACAGATAGATGAAGCACCGGAACAATTGAAATATTTGAATGAGGTGACAACCTCGAATGAATTGGAACACAGACGAATCTCCTGAGATGACTTGAGAACTCCAGAAGGATAAACTGGCGAGAGGCGAACGAGCAAAGGAAAATATTTGAGCTGAGGGAAAGAATACGATCGACAACGAAAAACTTGAATTGAGTGCACCGGAAAAAGAAAGGGATGAAGAATGACGAACAAGACGAGAATTCACCGGTTGAAATGATTGAGGGAAGACTGAAGAGGCTCCGTACGAATGAAATTGATGGTCGGAAGAAACTCGAACTTCCGGAAGAAAAAGGGTGGGAGGGTGGGAAAACAAAGACAACTTGGAAGGGGAAACCGACGAATATCTTGAAGAGAAAACACCAGTTGAAATCATTGAAAGAAAGCAAAGACTTCACACGAGTAGAATGGATACTCGATTACGGACTCCGATTCCGAGAAGAAGAAGGGTGGGTGGGTGGGAAAAGAAAACAACTGAGGATTGAACTTGCAAAACAAAGAGGGTCAAATCACCATGACGAGAAATGCACCGGAAGCAAAGAGCTGAGGAACAACAATCGGAAAACCAACTGCGTGATCCTAAAGAAAATTTGAAGGGGAAGAGAAGTAATTCAAAATACCTACGTCAAGATTCCTTACCAGAGCGACGAAGGGGCAGAGGAGTAAAAAGAATTCCTACTCTCCGATATAACTGGACTCCGAAAACAATTTTCTTCTAGACTAAACAACGGCCAAACTACACGATCAATCAAGGGGGCTCCTAGGGTCGGTCGAGGCTCTGATACCAACTTGTCACGCCCAAGATGCGACCCTATCCTAAAGGAACTCGAAGGTCCCACCAAGGATAGAAGCGCATCTTGAAGACGCTTTTGCAAGGTGGATATCATTACATCAACATTACATAATAGGTAAGGATACATACATAAGGCATAGAATGCCACACGAATACAACAACATCATATACAAGAGATCAACATCCGACTACGGATGAAACATAAACATAAACTCAAACGACATCCACCCTGCTAGCCCAGGCTGCCGACTTGGAACCTATCCCCTGATCGAAGAAGAAGCAGAAGAAGAACTCCAACACAAGCAAACATCGCTCTCGCGTAATGATCATCACAAAACCTGTACCTGCAACTGTTGTTGTAGTAATCTGTGAGCCACGAGGACTCAGCAATCCCATTACCATGGGTATCAAGACTAGCAAAGCTTAATGGGAAAGGAAGGGGTAAATTGGTGAGGTTGCAGCAGCGACTAAGCATATATGGTGGCTAACATACGCAAATGAGAGCGAGAAGAGAAACAAAGGAACGGTCGTCAACTAGTAATGATCAAGAAGTGATCCTGAACTCCTACCTACGTCAGACATAACCCAAGAAACCGTGTTCTCCTCTCGATCAACCCCGAAAAGAGACACTCAGTGTTACGCACACGGATGGTGTATTTTAGAAGAGTTTGCTTCAAGTTTACTACAACCGGATATTAACAAATTCCCATCTGCCACATAACCGCTGAGCACGGCTCTCGAAAGTTTATACCTGCAGGGTGTCCCAACTTAGCCCATGATAAGCTCTCGCGATCAACGAAGGATATTCCTTCTCCCCGGGAAGACCCGATCAGTCTCGGAATTCCGGCTACAACACATTTCGACAGTAATAAAACAAGACCAGCAAGACCTCCCGGCGTGCCGACATCCCGATAGTAGCCACAGATCTCGTCTCGAGCCACGACCGGATGAGCAATACGTCTGACAACCGACGATACCCCAAGTTGCCTAGGGGCGGCACCACAAGTGGCTCTAGTTTGGACCAACACTTAGACAAGCATTGGCCCGGGGGGGCTAAAATGAAGATGACCCTTGAGAGCGCGACTCCCAAGGGAAAAAGGGGTAGGTGAGGCAAATGGTAAAACCAATGTTGGGCCTTGCTGGAGGAGTCTTATTCAAAGCGAACTGTCAAGGGGGTCCCATAAATCACCCGACCGCGTTAGGGACGCAAAATCCGGGAACATAATACCGATATGACGGAAACTAGGGCGGCAAGAGTGGAACAAAACACCAGGCATAAGGCCGAGCCTTCCACCCTTTACCAAGTATATAGATGCATTAATTAAATAAGATATATTGTGATATCCCAACAAGTAAACATGTTCCAACAAGGAACAACATCTCCATGTTCCGACAAGGAACAAACTTCATCTTCACCTGCAACTAACAACGCTATAAGAGGGGCTGAGCAAAGCGGTAACACAGCCAAACAACGGTTTGCATAGGAAGGGTGCTAAAGGTTAGAGGCTGACATGGCAATTTGGGATGGCTTGATAAACAGGTAATAGGTAGCGCAACATAGCGATAGAACGAAGCAACTAGCATCGCAATGATAGTAGTGAGATCCAGGGTAGCGGTCATCTTGCCTGAAATCCCGCAAGGAAGAAGAACGAGTCCATGAAGAAGATGAACGGATGAAGCCGAACCAAGCGTAGACGAACGAATCCTCACGATCGCAACGAAACAGGAACTAACAAGAAGAAGCACACAACATAGTAAACACTCCACACATAGACAAGACATGATGCACAACAATCATGATGCATGACAAGGCTAGATGGAGCTACTCATGGCAAGAGATGATGCAAACAAGAGCAGCACATCAAAACAAGTTTAAATGAGGCCGGAAACAACATATAACAATTCCGGTAAGTCCTCATATGCAAATTTCGAAATTGTTCCAGATCTGAATAAACCTTATGCTCAAGTTGTTAAACAGCAAGTTAAAGAGCACCAAGAGGATCTACACAAAATTCTAGTCAAGTTACATATAAAGTTCATTAGATTCGGAGCTACGGTCTAGAAGATATGAGCAACACAAGTTAAACATGGCATTGATGCAAAATGCATACAAACATCAAGCAAACACCTTAAAACAAGGATGCAACATGATAATATGAAGCTACATGCAAAATCAAGCAAGTTTCATATAGATCACACTCAAGACGGAGCAACGGTTCAACACATACACATGAAACAAGTTATAGCAACAATCTGTCCAAAACAGCAACTAGGCATATTGCAAGCACCAAAACACTATACTACAGCATCTCAATGTAATAACAAAAGGCACAGGCATGATGTACAGGTAAAGCATGACAAAACATGAACACTGAGCTATCTCCAGAAATCACTAGAACATGCTCAAAATGACATGGCAAGATTGCAAATAATAACAGTTTCAGACTTATCAGGAAATAACATCAGGTGGCAATGTTTAGAGCTATCAAACAACATGCTACAGGAACTTATCAAGGCAAACAAAGGCATGGCATGAATCTAATAAAAGCATAGAACAAAAGTCCTTTACTGACCATGAGCCAAAAAGGACCAGAAGATATGATGGCACCCATGTAAACATGGCAAGTTATATGACAGATTCATACATGGCAGGAACAACAATAAGTAGGCATGTAGGTGAGCTTGAACCACTCACCACAGAGCAATACGTGGCATGGCAAGGTAAACAACAGTAAGAAGACATGGCATAGAAGCTATACATGGCAAGAACAACATCATATAATACACGGATCAACTACAACAACCTTGGCAAAATTGAATAACATGTAAACAATCTGCCAGGAAACATTTTATAGCAAAAGTAGAGCTCGATTGACTCAAGCTATGGCACTCCATAATTGCAAACAAGGGCATGGATGGATAGAGAATAACCATATGTTCAAAACATCATTACTGAAGTATCTCAAAATAAGCATGGATCTCTCGGTAGCATCAAGTTAACATGGCATAAAAATATCAAGAAAAGCAGGGCTGAAATCAGCAACATCATGAAGCCTAGTTTGCATGCTTGTGCTAGTCACCACCGAGATCACAAAAATACATGGCATACACCCCTGTAAAGATGGCATGGCATATTACAAAACACATGTAGGACTCAAGTTCATAGGGTGCACACATCAATCATGGCAAAAATTACAAAAGTGTATGTTCTGATAAGAATCTGAAACTAACATCACATAGCCCTCTTCCAACAGCATTTCGGGCATCACGATGAGCTCAAATGAAAATGATGCAATGAGATGAAATGATTTACTCGTCGAGACGAACAATACGGCATATTACACGCACGAAACGGAGCTACGGATGCAGAGATACAGCAGGTTAAACATGGCAAGAAAATGACAGAAATCTGGGACTTAGTGGATTATACCCTCGCGAAGAAAGTCAACGGCCGGATCGGGATCTCGCCGGAGACGAGGTAGAAGGTGGCCGGAGCTTGAGGAGAAGGGCGGCGCCGGCACGGGGAGATGGCCCCGGACCGGATCCGGCCAGATCCGCCGGGCGGCGGCGGCACGGCGGCGGCGCAAGGGGCAGGCGGGCTCCGGCGGCGGGAGGGAAACCGGCGCCGGCCGGGCGCGGCGGGCGGGCGGCGGCGGCGACCCATGCGGCGGGCAGGCGAGCGGCCTGTGGCAGCAGGACGCCAGCCGCCAGGCGGAGGCGGAGGCGCTGGGGCGCAAGCGGCGCTGCTGACGAGAGGCAGCCCGGGCGGCGGCGCGTGGATGGGCGGGAGTGCCCGCAAGGTTTCTCTCGGCGCCGGCGGCGGCGGCGGGGCGGACACGTGGCAGCCCGGGAGTGGTGGGGAGCGGCGGCGGGATGACGTGGCAGCTCGCGATTGGCCCGGGCGACGTGGCTGCGGGCGGTGGACATGTCCGGTGGCGCGAGGAAGAAGAGGCTAGGGTTTGATCTGCGTTTTTGGACGGGGAGGGACACATATTTATAGGTAGAGGGAGCTAGGAGAGTCCAAATGGAGCACGGTTTTCGCCCACACGATCGTGATCGAACGACCGAGAGCATGGAGGGGAGTTAGATGGGTTTTGGGCCAGTTTGGAGGGGGTGTTGGGCTGCAAAGAGAAGGGGGGTTTCACGGTTACCCGGTTAATCGTTGGAGTATCAAACGACCTCCAAATGGCACGAAACTTGACAGGCGGTCTATCGGTGCTATACCAAGGCCGCTTGGCAAGACTCGGTCCATTCCGAGAAAGTTTAACACCCACTCACAACGAGAGACGAAAGGGGAACGCCGGAGGGCATAGGAGCGCCGGATTGCAAAACGGACAACGGGGAAAAGGCTCGGATGCATGAGACGAACACGTATGCAAAATGAAATGCACATGATGACATGATAAAATGCAACACGCAAGCAAATGACATGGCAACGACGGCGAATAACTGAAGGACACCTGGCGCATCGGATCCGGGGCGTTACATCCAGGCTCTTGTGGAAAAAAAAACATGAGAGTTTGGAGCTTGACTCAAAGACTCGAGAGTCCGAGCTCGCCTCGGCCCTTGAGAGCGCCAAATCTGCCAAGGATGAAGCCCAAAAAGCCCTCCAGGAAATTGAGGCGATGAAGAAGATAGCGGCGGGTAAGGCATTCTTTATGCAAAGCAAGCACGTGAAAGTAAATTATTTCTTACTTACCCGAGTCCGAGCTCTCCAGAGCATTCGCAGATCTTCCCTTGAGCAGGTCCGACGCTGCTGCCGATTCTACCGAGCCGAGGAGGGAGCTCGATGGAGAAGGTGTTCGGTCCCAAGATGCCGAGGCCGGACACCCGGTTCCCTTGAGCGACCAGCTGAAGCAGCTGGTCGAGCTCCATAAGGTGGCCGAACAGGCCATGAAGGGCCTTATAGTCCGGCTATGGCCTGGGGAGGTCATGCCTGGGAGCTACTTTGGACTGGTGAGGCGGCTGGCGGATGCATGTCCACGACATGAAGTCATCAAGTGCTCCGTATGCATCAAAGGCGCCCATAGGGCCCTTGCCCGTGTTAAAGTGCACATGGGCAAGATGGATGTTGAGAAGCTGGTGACAGATGGGCCACCGCAGGGCAAGGAGCATCGCAAGCCCTAGATGTATTATGAGGGCGTCCTGAAGGGTGCCCGCCTTATGGTGGATGAATGTTCCGAGGATGTAATTTTTGAGTAAACTCGCTTGTGTTATCCTGTGCGCTGAAAACTTGTTCATATGCGCTAAGCAATGATTTTTGAATTTAAAATATTACCTTCTGTGCGGCCGTTTATTAAATCTGAGAGATGGCGAGTCGTCGCTTCTGCCCCCATGCCACGAGTGCTGGGGTGTTCGGGATAAACCTGAGCGCTCTTGTTCCCATTCTTGGGTCCTTCGAGGGAGGCGCTCAGCAGAGAGAACAAGGCAATCCGACTATAATGCTTTATCACTCTCACTTAACCATATAATTCTATAATTTTAAATTTCGGCGAAGCCCCTAGTATTCGGAAGACCGAGTTCGGGGCGCTATCCACGCCTAGGCCGCACAAAGCCGGCTCCTCGCTCTAAGCGGCATAAGTCTTTAGGGACTCGAAACCTCTCGAACAGGGACCAGCTCTCGCCCTATCATGACGGTCAGTTTTAGCTTTCTCTACTGAGGTGCTTAACCCAGCTCAACCGGGGCACAATCGCAGTAGTTCTCCCAGTGCTACCTTAGCCGATATAATGGAACGTAAGGTACCAAAACATGGGAGCTGGGCAAACCCAACTATTGACCCAAGACATGATTCGGAGCCGATGCATATAATGCTATAAGTTCGGGGTGCCGCACTCGTGAGAGTGTTCGGACTTCTCACACCATATTCTGGGGTACTTAAGCCCCTGGTGTATTGGCCGTACCAAAGTGTACGGTTGCGTAATGTCATAACTGAACATATTTACATAAAAAAGGAATGCAATAATAGACAAAAGCTATGTATTGTTTATTCGAAAAGGCTGCGGTAAAAGCAGAACGATACAAATAGTGCGATAAGCAAGAGATGGGATTATTTGACATGTCCCCCTCCAGGGGCGAGCTGCGGGATGGTATGTAAGACAGGTATTTAGCTCGTTATAGAGACCACCTGGATATTCGACGTAGCTTTCTGCCTCCCTGGCTGTTGCATCGTGTGTTCGGCGAATGTACTGCCGGACAGGCCTTCCGGAGAGTGGAGTCCTGAAAGTAAGAAAAAGGGAATGACAAAATAGGGAGCCCCTTGTGCGGTTGAGCCGCATATTGGGCATGCCGTGGTCGTGCCCCTCCCCCTATGCCCATGGTATTTCCAGAGCGTAATTGTGTACGCATAGTACTGGTTTCGCAATTTCGCGAGGGCTGGGGTTGGGGCCGCATTTCTATGCTTGCTCGGAACGTGCCAGGCGGTCTTGTTGTAGGTTACTCCGGGCGCGCTCGACGGTGTCCGGACGTTTAAGAGCCGGACTGGATAATTGTCGTGAGAGGCTACTTTGTGCTTCCGCCGCGAGGGCCGCCGTGTGCTCCTCCTTTCGGAGAGAGCGTTCGGTGTTTCCATTGACCGTAATGACTCCTCGAGGGCCTGGCATCTTGAGCTTGAGATATGTGTAGTGCGGCACCGCATTGAACTTTGCAAATGCGGTTCGTCCGAGCAGTGCGTGATAACCACTGTCGAACGGGACCATGTCAAAGATTAACTCCTCGCTTCGGAAATTATCCGGGGATCCAAAGACCACCTCAAGTGTAACTGAGCATGTACAGTTGGCCTCTACACCTGGTATGACGCCTTTAAAGGTCGTCCTTGTGGGTTTAATCCTTGAGGGATCTATGCCCATTTTTCGCACTTTATCCTGATAAAGCAGGTTCAGGCTGCTGCCGCCGTCCATAAGGACTCTAGTGAGGTGAAATCCATCAATGATTGGGTCTAGAACCAATGCGGCGAATCCGCCATGGCGGATGCTAGTGGGGTGGTCCCTTCGATCAAAAGTGATCGGGCAAGAGGACTGAGGGAGTTCCGGACTAGGGGGTGTCCGGATAGCCGAACTATTATCATCGGCCGGACTCCAAGACTATGAAGATACAAGATTGAAGACTTCGTCCCGTCCGGATGGGACTTTCCTTGGCGTGGAAGGCAAGCTTGGCGATCTGGATATGTAGATCTCCTACCTTTGTAACCGACTACATGTAACCCTAACCCTATCCGGTGTCTATATAAACCGGAGGGTTTTAGTCATGAGGACGAACAACAATCATACCATAGGCTAGCTTCTAGGGTTTAGCCTCTTTGATCTCGTGGTAGATCCACTCTTGTAACACACATCATCAATATTAATCAAGCAGGACGTAGGGTTTTACCTCCATCAAGAGGGCCCGAACCTGGGTAAAACATCGTGTCCCTTGTCTCCTGTTACCATCCGCCTAGACGCACGATTCGGGACCCCTACCGAGATCCGCCGGTTTTGACACCGACATTGGTGCTTTCATTGAGAGTTCCTCGTGTCGTCACCGATAGGCCCGATGGCTCCTCCGATCATCAACAACGACGCGGTCCAGGTGAAACTTTTCTCCTGGGCGGATCTTCGCGTTCGGCGGCTTTGCATTCGCGGGCCAATTAAGCAGGCCATCCGGAGCAGATCGAAGCTACGCCCGCCGTCGTCAGATTTGAAGTTTAAACTATACGGCCGATATCCGCGGAGACTTGATCTTCGACGGATTCGAGCCGCAGCCAAGCGCCGCACTATCTCGATGGGCATGATCTAGCTCTGCAGCGAAAGTGCCACGAGGCCGCACGATATCCGCTCCGACCCTTAATCCGGAGCCGGATCCCCCGATCGAGGACGAGTGGTTGGACACCGCCTCGGGGGCTACAATCTCTACGGCGATCGAGCCGAACTCCATCCTTGTCCTTTGCGAAGACCTTGGCTCCAGGAAGCCGGACTCCTCTCCGGACTCCGAACCCTCCGCGCCCTTGCCAATCGAATCCGATTGGGCTCCCGTTATGGAGTTCACGGCCGCGGACATCTTTCAACACTCGCCCTTTGGCGACATCCTGAATTCACTAAAGTCTCTTTCTTTATCCGGAGAGCCCTGGCCGGACTACAATCAGGAAGGTTGGGATACGGACGACGAAGAAATTCAATGCCCACCCACCACCCACTTCATAGCCACCGTCGAAAGCTTACATGACGTGCTCGATTTCGACTCCGAAGACATCGACGGTATGGACGACGATGTAGGAGACAACAATGAACCAGCACCTATAGGATGCTGGACAACCTCATCCCATGATGTATACATGGTGGATACGCCCAAAGGAAATGAAGACGAGGAGCAACGGGACGCTACGAAGGATAAATCCCTCGAGAAGCAGTCAAAACGGCAACGTAAACGACGAACAAAGTCCCGCCTCAACAAAGACCCAGCCATAGAGCCGGGCGAACCGGTGGACAACGAACAAGTTATCGAGCAATCGTCCGAACAAGACAACTTGGATAAACAATCTGTCCCCGGCGAAGACAACAGTCCGGACGACCTCACACCGGACAAACCATTGGAGCAAAATGACCTCCAAAAAAAGCTCGTCGCCAGGCGCGTAGCCTGAAAAAGCAGAAGCGGAAGCTCAAAACAGCGGAAGATGCACTCAGGATTAGATGGAGCAAAGTATTCAGCACCGCAGATAAGTACGGCGATAGTCGCCGAACAAAGAGCTACCCGAAAAGAAAGCTACTGCCCGAATTCGATGAGGAGGCCTTAGAGCCCCCACAATTAAAAAGCAAGAAGGCCACCCGGTCGGATGGACGACCCCACGGCAAAAAGAGAGCGGTGAATGGCACCACACACAAGCCAATATGCGATCCGCATAAGGATTCACATCAAGAGGATGGCCCAGTTAGGTCCATCTATGGGCCAAGAAAGCAGGCTCGTCAAAGTAATGCAATGCGCCAAAATTCCGAAGATCACGGCACACCCAAATATAGGGGCGCCGCACACCTCCTATGTTTCACCGATGAGGTGCTGGATCATGAATTTCCAGCGGGATTCAAACCCATAAACATAGAGGCATACGACGGAACAACAGACCCTGGAGTCTGGATCGAGGATTACATCCTCCACATACACATGGCCAGAGGAGACGATCTCCACGCTATAAAATACTTACCCCTTAAACTCAAAGGGCCAGCTCGGCATTGGCTTAAAAGCCTCACCGAAAACACCATTAGAAGCTGGGGAGAGCTCGAGGACGCATTCTGGGCAAATTTTCAGGGGACTTATGTCCGCCCTCCGGATGCAGACGATCTAAGTCACATAACTCAACAACCCGGAGAGTCAGCCCGGAAATTCTGGAACATGTTCCTTACTAAAAAGAACCAAATAGTCAACTGTCCGGACGCCGAAGCCTTAGCATCTTTCAAACACAACGTCCGAGACGAATGGCTCGCCAGACACCTCGGCCAAGAAAAGCCAAGAACAATGGCCGCATTAACAAGCCTCATGACCCGCTTTTGCGCGGGAGAGGACAGCTGGCTGGCTAGATGCAGTACCAGCGACCCGAGTACATTCGCAACCAGGGATGGAAATGGGAAATCATGACGCAGAAGAGATCAGCGCCAGAATAAAGAAAATGGCCCAAATAGTACGGCGGTCAACGCCGGATTCAAAAGCTCTCGGCCGAACAACAAAACACTGCCCCTAATGGATAACAGTGACGAGCTATCCAATCTAAACAAGATTCTGGATAGACTGTGTCAAATACATGGTACCTCCGGGAAGCCTGCAAACCATACCCACAGAGATTGTTGGGTCTTCAAACAGTCCGGCAGACTGAACGCCGAACACAAGGGGCTCGACACACCAAGTAAAGATGACGACGAGCACCACAAGCAGAACCCGGAAAACAAAAACTTTCCAACAAGAGGTCAAAACAGTAAACTCACTTCACGTGATCAAAGGAAAAAAAGCGGCACCCCTAAAAGGCGCCGCACACATCGGGTTGTCAAAACCAATCACCTTCGACCAACAGGACTATTCCGATAATATCCGAACGCAGGATGGACTGCCTTGATATTGGATCCTATAATCGACGGATTCCAATTTACACATGTCCTCATGGATGGCAATGACATAAACCTGATATATCGAGACACAATCCGCAGGATGGGGATAAACCCAACCAAAATTCGCCGTAGCAACACCTCCTTTAAAGGAGTACTGCCCGCCCATACGCCTCTGCACGGGCTCCATATTGCTAGAAGTTGTGTTTGGCTCATCCGACAACTTCCGTCGCGAAAGGTTACTCTTCCATGTCGCCCCGTTTAAAAGTAGCCATCAAGCACTATTGGGACGCGAAGCTTTCGCCCGCTTTAACGCAATACCGCATTATGCATCTCTAACACTTAAAATGCCCGGTCCACGCGGCATCATCTCGTTAAAAGGAAGTATTAAGTGTTACTCGAGCGCGGGAGAACGGGAGACTGCCTTGAAAGCCCCACAGCTATCCGGCTCTGCTAGGCAAAGAACCTGAATTGGTCATTCAAACCCCGGACACGGCTAGACGAGTCCGGCGCCTACCAGCGGCATACCCCCATACGAGGGGCCGCATGCATATATAACAAGAGACAATAAAGCTCAATTTTGTTCACTTCTTCGAACCGTACTCTGTTCATTTAATATTAAGTACATCTTTCGACGCCCTTTTCTTTCAAACTAAGTTCCTCTCTTTTACAGATGAACAACGTGCTACACCCGTCCCAAGATACGGCTGCAACGGAGACACAGCGCAGACGTGCAGCAGGACCCGTTGCAAGGATTCTTTTCAGATTAAGACCCTGCGTAAACCTTTTTTCACTGTCTCTTGTTGATATACATTCCCCCAGTTCCTTAAATATAATTGAGGAGGAGGCTGGTGCTTTGGCATTGGCCGCACCAGAATTTTTGCGCTGCACTGGACACAAAGGGCTTAGGGCCTTATTTTGCCCATTTTCATAAATACCGAATACCTTAGGGAGTATTCGCGTCTCGAAGTTAGGCCTTATATGCATCAGCTCGAATCATGTCTTTGGTCAAATGTTGGGTTGCCTGCTCTCGTGTTTTGCTGCCTTACGCCCGCTTTTCACGGCTAACGCGGCACCGGAGAACTATGCGATTGTGCCCGGTTCGCCGGGCGAGCACCTCAAGAGAGAAAGCCGAAAACTGACTGTCATGATATAGCGAGAGACTGGTCAACCACTCGATGACTCACAGAATGTTTAGAATTCCTCGCATTAACGAAGGACCGGTTTTCGGTCGATACATACGCACTTCGAATTCGGAGAGTGCGTTGCCCCGGGCTATATAGTAGCCCCACCCTCGAACTCCTATGGCTAAGTGAAAGTGATAAAGCATTATAGTCCGGTTGCCTGGTTTGCTACGCTATCACCTCCTTAACAGGACCAAGACGTTGGATTAAGTGTGAAAAGCGCCTTTTTTGCAAACACCCCGCACTATGTGCGTGGGGGCTGAAACCAAGGACTGCCATCTTTCGAGTTATATACACATATACATAAACGGCCGCACGGGAGTAGTTTACTACTTGAACGCACAAGTATAAAAAGCACTTATATTACATTGAAAACATTGTTTTCACAAATCATACATGTCATTTAAACATAATATCCTTCGAGCACTGCGTCTCTATGAAACGAGCGCCCGGCAGGACTTCTTCAAAGTAGTGCTCGGCAGGTACTCGGCCTCTGTCCGAATTCTGGGATGCAACGTCAGTGGCCTTCATCTCTGCCCAGTATGTCTTGACACGGGCAAGAGCCATCCGCGCTCCCTCAATGCACGCCAATCGCTTCATTGCGTCGATACGCGCACCGCACCAAGAAACTGCTGCACTAAACCAAAATAGCTCTTCGGCTGGGGTCCGTCCGGCCACAAGTGAGTCAACACATGCTTCATGGCAAATCCGAACAATCGATTCAGCTCGGCCCATTCGGCCAACCGATCGGTCAGCGGCAGAGGACGCTCCGGACTATGGAATTGCGACCAATATAGCTCTTCCCTTCTGTGCCCCTTCTGGCCCCGGAAGTGCTCAACTGCGTCCACAGCGCTCGCCGCCAAGTCCAGATAAGCATCCTCTGAACTCCACAATTTTTCCAACTGAGCATACAGGGGATCTGTATATTTCCTCCGCAGCAGAAACGGTTGGCAGCTCTCAAAGCCGATTGGGCATTCTTGGATTTGGCGGCGGCCTTCTTTAGGCCCTCTTGTTCCGCTTGACGCTCTTTTTCAAGAACCTCGCATCGATCGGTAGTACTCCTTAACTTTTTGGCCATATCGGCCATCTCCTCTTTGCTTCGGCAGTGAGCAACCCGTTCAGCTTCTAGCTCTTCGGCCGCCTTTAAAGCGGCCGCATTACTACTCCTGGCTTGCTCTTTCTCTTGGGCGAGTTCTACCCGCAGCTCCTCAACGGCAGCGGCACCATATGCATTAAGCATACAAACAGTAAGACATGGGCGTCAAGCTCCCTTACCAGGTGTCTGCATAGAAGTCGCATACCTTGTGACTCGTCAAACCGTTTATTGACCAGCGCGATGTCCGCATCCGCCTCATCAAGCTGCCGCTTTAGTTCGGCATATTCATCAGTCCGGCTGGCCTTCGGACGCCCCGCCACCTGTTTAGGAGCGGCGGTATGTTAAAACAGAGAATTTGATCCTCGGCACGTCATCAATTTTGACAACATACCGAGTCTCAGGGGCTACTATATATACATGGCACATTTTATATGCATAACTGTCAGAAGGTACAATATTTTTTGCGTACCTCAAACCCCGTCAGTAAGCTTCTGACAGCTTTGTGCAATCCACTCTCTGCGGATGCAACTCTTTCAATCACCGTACCCATTAGAGCACGGTGATCTTCTGAGATAGCCGCTCGCCCGAGCAGATCCTTCAGCTCCTCCGACCGCACACCACTTGGCGCCGGACCTTCCGCCCCCGCCGGACTTGGGGGAACCCTCCGCGACGACACCTCCGGGTCGTCCGCTTCACATGAGGGTGCGACAGGTGGAGGCGTTTCGCTCTCCATCATCTCCGGAAGAAGATTCCCCGAAGACGAGCTCTGCTGAGAAGGGCTGAGGTCCGAACTACAAGGTACAATTTCGGTTATCTTCATAAATAAATACAGGGATGTTCCTTATTTACAAGACCCCTTCTTTCTACTTACGGCTCGCTGGAGGGTTGATCCCCTTGGGAAAATAATGCGGCTGGGTTACTTCCCAGCGCCGGACTCTCTGCCGAAGATTCCCTTCCTTTCTTTGAGGCCTTGACCTCCGGATCTTCCGAAGCGGTCCTCTTCTCTCCTCGGAAGGTGGGACAATCCCTCCTTCCTTGATAGCCTCCTTCGCAGAGGCAGTTGCTCCCCCGCTCCTCCCTTCGCCTTCTTCAAAAGGCGCGACCTTCAACATCTTGGTCAACATGGGATCCGGCGTGGTCTCTGGGAGGGGAGCCGGACACCTTATCAACTTTGCCTTGGCTATCCACTCCTGTTCAAGAAACGGCTCCTTTAAAGGGCATATATATAAAATAAATGAATGAACAGCTTGTCCGGTTACAGGACTACTTACTTGAGTATCTGAGCGATTGCAGCTTAGTCCTGCGTCCTCGGTCAAGTCCGGACACTTCTCTTGTGATCCAAAGAACAATTTATACATCTCCACGGGCGTCGTGCCCATAAAATTTTGGAGAGCTCGTGGTCCCTCCGGACTGAATTCCCACAGGCGGAGGCGGCGTTCTTGCAGGCTGAAGGCGCCGGATCACCATAACCTGCGCCACTTGCAACCAGATTGATCCTCTTTCTGGAGATCTCGAATCACGGCCTGCAGCAGGGGAACATCCTTGGATGGCCCCAGAGCCCCCTTGTTAACCAATGACGCCACGCTGTGGTGGACTGGCGGAAGGCGGGGCGCCGCCCATTTGGTGCCCCTGGGAGCGGTGATATAAAACCACTCCCGTTACCACAAACCAAGCTCCTCTTGAAAAGAGCCCTCGGGCCACGGAGCATCAACACATTAGCTTATGACCGGCCCTCCGCACTCTTCTTGCTGCCCCTTGATCGTCTTTGGCTCCACCTTGAAGGTTTTGAGCCACAATCCAAAGTGGGGGGTAATATGGAGGAAGGCCTCACATACAACAATGAATGACGAGATATGGAGGATGGACTCCGGATTCAAGTCATGGAAATCAAGCCCATAATAAAACATGAGCCCCCGCACAAAGGGGTCCGTTGGGAAGCCTAAGCCCCGAAGGAAGTGGGACACGAACACCACGTTCTCGCCGGGCTCAGGAGTGGGAGTGACCTGCCCTAGAGCATGCAGCCTATGCGAGATCTCGCCGGTCAGATACTTGGTGTCTCGCAGCTTTAGCACATCTTCTTCTGTGACGGAGGAAGACATCCATCGGCCGTGCTGGTCGGAGCCGGACATCGTCGAAAGTCCGAAGCGCCTGAATCTGAAGCTTTGGGTGTTGGAACTCGAAGCGCAAGGCGAACTCGATGGAGGGTGTAAAAAGAAGAGGGCCTTGGTCTCACTATAAAGAGGTTGAATACCAAGAGCCCACCCCGTGGTCGATTAGGACTCGCCTTTGATAGAGAAGGCAGGCCAACGGGCACGGTTGGGTTACCCACGTCCGTATTGATGAGAATCCCGGAATAAGGGGGCATGATCTACGCTTTGATAAGACGTGCCAAGGAAACCGCTTCGCTAAACTCGCTGAGGTGGAACAATAAAAAACAATTCATATAAAGGCCTAGCCGTGGTGTGATGTCACGCCGCGGAACACGTCAGCAGATCTATGCAAAAATTATTCTCTCCACGGTGTTATGTGGAACTTGTTTTGCGAGCGGACACTATCCTGGTGTTCACAATCTTCTATAAATTATTCGAGGAAGAACCCGCCTTGCAATGCGAAGACAATATGCGCTACTGGACTCGTCGTCATTGAAGCCTGGTTCAGGGCTCTTGAGGAGTTCCGGACTAGGGGTGTCCGGATAGCGAACTATTATCATCGGCGGGACTCCAAGACTATGAAGATACAAGATTGAAGACTTCGTCCCGTGTCCGGATGGGACTTTCCTTGGCGTGGAAGGCAAGCTTGGCGATCGGATATGTAGATCTCCTACCTTTGTAACCGACTGTAACCCTAACCCTATCCGGTCTCTATATAAACCGGAGGGTTTTAGTTCAATGGGACGAACAACAATCATACCATAGGCTAGCTTCTAGGGTTTAGCCTCTTTGATCTCGTGGTAGATCCACTCTTGTAACACACATCATCAATATTAATCAAGCAGGACGTAGGGTTTTACCTCCATCAAGAGGGCCCGAACCTGGGTAAAACATCGTGTCCCTTGTCTCCTGTTACCATCCGCCTAGACGCACAGTTCGGGACCCCCTACCCGAGATCCGCCGGTTTTGACACCGACAAGGACCACAGGTTGAACTTTGGGGCGTCTGGCTCCAGCGCATATACGTCCCTGAGTGCACGCTTCCGCTCCCTTTTGGGGATGTGGGTTGTGTATATCATGTTCACCGTCTGCACTTGTCGGGGGAAGCCCTTCTGTCCCCTATTGTTCGGCGGCCGGGGCTCCTCCTCGTCATCGCTATGCAGCCCCTTGTCGCTGTTTTCGGCATTTAACTTGCCTGCCTGTTTGAACACCCAACAATCCATGTTGGTGTGATTGGCTGGTTTTTCGGGGGTGCCGTGTATCTGGCACGAGCGATCGAGTATTCGGTCCAAACTGGACGGGCCCGGAGTATTTCTTTTAAATGACTTTTTCCGCTGACCGGGTTTGGAGCCTCTGAATCCGGCATTAAAAGTCGTATCCTCAGCATTGTCGCCGTTAATGCGGCGCTCGTGCTTGTTGCGACGCGACCTGCCATTGCTGCCCTTGGTATCCGAATTACCGGGGTTCTTGGTCATGTTATTACTACGAGCTAGCCAGCTGTCTTCTCCCGCGCAAAAGCGGGTCAAGAGTGTTGTGGGGGCTGCCATGGATTTCGGCTTTTCCTATCCTAGGTGCCGGGCAAGCCACTCGTCACGGATGTTATGTTTGAAGGCTGCAAGGGCCTCTGTGTCCGGACAGTCGACTATTTGATTTTTCTTGGTTAGGGACCATGTCCAGAATTGTCTGGCCGATTCCTCTGGCTGCTGAATTATGTGGCTTAGGTCATCGGCGCCCGGTGGTCGCATTATAGGTACCTGAAATTGTCGAGGAATGCAGCTTCCAGGTCCTCCCAACAACCAATTGACTCTGCTGGCAAGCTGTTAAGCCAATGCCGAGCTTGTCCTTTAAGCTTGAGTGGGAGGTATTTGATGGCGTGTAGATCATCACCGTGGGCCATGTGGATATGGAGGAGGTAATCCTCGATCAATACCGCAGGATCTATTGTGCCATCGTATGATTCGATGTTGACGGGTTTGAAACCCTCGGGGATTTGATGATCCATTACTTCATCTGTGAAGCATAGTGGGTGTGCGGTGCCTCTGTACTGGGCTATATCACGACGTAGCTCAAATGAGCTTTGTCTACTGTGTTCGGCCCGACCGGATTTGCCATATCCGGCGTGACGATTATCGTCACGTGTCGTGGGGCGCCCACGCGATCCATAGATCGATCTTGTGTGCCTTGCCTTGTCCTACAATATATATCGCAGGTCTGGCGCATTCCCCGCGCCTTGATATTTTTTGAGTGACGCCGGGGTGTGGCTTGAGTGGAGGGCCGAGAGGCCTCTCTGTCGCGGCCACGAGGTGGCCGGTCGGCCGCGTCGTGCTCTGGTGATGTAGGTTTGGGTGCTTCCTCCTCAAATCGGGGCAGCAGCCTGCGCTTCGGGTAGCTCTTGGAGGGGCATTCGAGTCCGTACTCTTCGGCCGCAAGGACTTCAGTCCATCTGTCGGCTAGCGAGTCTTGGTCAGCTCTAAGCTGTTGCTATTTTTTCTTGAGGCTGCTCACCGTGGCCATAAGCCTGCGTTTGAAATGCTCTTGTTCGACGGGATCCTCGGGAACGACAAACTCGTCGTCATCGAGGCTTGCCTCGTCTTCGGAGGGAGGCATGTAATTATCGTCCTCTACCTCTTTGTCTACCGCTCTTTCATGAGGGCTGGCTTCTCCATCCTCCTGTGCTGAATTCTGCTGGAGGGGGTTGTCTTCGGCACTGTCTGGGGTGTTATTATCTCCCGTGCCGGAATCTCCGTTTTTGCTTTGGCGGGATTTAGAGCGGCGCCGCTGACGCCGACGCTTAGGCTGCTTCTTGGAGGGGTCATCCTCCGTTGTTCCATCGCCGTTCCCTTCTTTTGGGGTGTCCACCATGTATATGTCATACGACGAGGTGGCCTTCCAGTGCCCTACAGGCGCTGGTTTTTGGTCGTCTCCTGCATCGGTGTCCATACCGTCGATGTCTTCGGAGTCGAAGTCGAGCATGTCGGTTAAATCATCGACAGTGGCTACGAAGTGGGTGGTGGGTGGGCTTTGAATTTCTTCGTCGTCCGCATCCCAACCTTGCTGACCATAGTCCGGCCAGGGCTCTCCTGATAAAGAGAGATACTTTAGTGAATTCAGAATGTCACCGAAGGGCGAGTGCTGAAAGATGTCTGCGGCGGTGAACTCCATGATCGGCGCCCAATCGGATTCGATTGGCAGGGGCGCGGAGGGTTCGGAGTCCGAAGAGGAGTCCGGTACCTTGGAGTCACAGGCTTCGCAGAGGACAAGGATGGTGTTCGGCTCGATCGCCGTAGAGATTGGAGCCCCTGAGGCGGTGTCCAGCCACCCGTCCTCGATCGGCGCAGTCGGCTCCGAGCTAAGGGTCGGAGCGGACATGGGTGCGGTCTCCAGGGCACTGTTCGGCGGTAGAGCCAGATCATGCCCACCGTAACAGTGCGACGCGCTCGGCTGTGGCTCGAACCCGTCAAAGATCAAGTCTCCGCGGACGTCAGCCGTGTAGTTCAAACTTCCAAGTCGACTGGGTGGCGGGGCGCAGCTTCGATCTGCTCCGGATGGCTGTTAATTGGCCCGCATGCAAAGCCGCGAATCGAAGATCTGTCCGGGGAGAAAAGTCTCACCCTGGACCGCATCGTTGTTGATGATCGGAGGAGCCATCGGACCTAAAGATGACGACACAGAGGAACTCTCAATGAAAGCACCAATGTCGGTGTCAAAACCGGCGGATCTCGGGTAGGGGGTCCCGAACTGTGCGTCTAGGCGGATGGTAATAGGAGACAAGGGACACGATGTTTTTACCTAGGTTCGGGCCCTCTCGATGGAGGTAAAACCCTACTCCTGCTTGATTAATATTGATGATATGGGTAGTACAAGAGTAGATCTACCACGAGATCGTAGAGGCTAAACCCTAGAAGCTAGCCTATGGTATGATTGTTGTTCGTCCCACGGACTAAAACCCTCCGGTTTATATAGACACCGAGAGGGCTAGGTTTACACAGTCGGTTACAATGGGAGGAGATCTACATATCCGTATCGCCAAGCTTGCCTTCCACGCCAAGGAAAGTCCCATCCGGACACGGGACGAAGTCTTCAATCTTGTATCTTCATAGTCCAGGAGTCCGGCCAAAGGTTATAGTCCGGCTACCCGGACACCCCCTAATCCAGGACTCCCTCAGGAAGCGTTAGCACAACGCGGTTGATGTAGTCGTACGTCTTCATGATCCGACCGATCAAGTATCGAACACACGACACCTCCGAGTTCAGCACACGTTCAGCCCGATGACGTCCCTCAAACTCCGATCCAGCCGAGTGTTGAGGGAGAGTTTCGTCAGCACGACGGCGTGGTAACGATGTCGATGTTCTACCAATGCAGGGCTTCCCCTAAGCACCTCTACAGTATTATCGAGGTGGACTATGGTGGAGGGGGGCACCGCACACGGCTAAGAGATCAATGATCAATTGTTGTGTATCTAGGGTGCCCCCTTGCCCCCGTATATAAAGGAGCAAGGGGGGTGCGGCCGGCCAGGGGAGAGGGCGCGCCGTAGGAGTCATACTCCCAACGGGAGTAGGACTTCCCTCCTTTTTCCTAGTTGGATTAGGACTTGGGGGGAAGGAGGAGAGAGGGGAAAGGAAAGGGTGGGGGCGTCGCGCCTCCTTGTCCAATTCGACTTGGGGGAGGCGCGTGCTTCCCTTGGCCGCCTCTCCTCTTCCTCCACTTGGGCCCATAAGGCCCAACAGCCTCCGGGGGGTTCCGGTAACCCCTCCGGTACTCCGGTAAAATCACTATTTCACCCGGAACACTTCAGATATCCAAACATAGGCTTCCAATATATCAATCTTCATGTCTTGACCATTTCGAGACTCCTCGTCATGTTCGTGATCACATCCGGGACTCCGAACAACCTTCGGTACATCAAAACATATATACTCATAATATAAGTGACATCCAATCTCGTTACTGGCAAGTCTCTTTACTCGTTCCATAATACATCATCCCACAACAAACTCATTACTTGCAATGCTTGCAAGGCTTAAGTGATGTGCATTACTGAAAGTGCAACTACCCCTAGATGGTTTTGGTAATTCATAACAACATATAGCTCATTGAGCTAATACTATTCCAAGACAAATATTTCAGGAAAGCTCAATGAATGGCATGGCATGGATGATGAAAGTCGATCCCTCAAAATATTAAGGACAAAGGATTGGCTCAAGCTCAAAAGCTCAAGACTCTTCATTTTACATTTTAGTGATCCAAGATCACACTGAGTCTATAGGAAAAGCCAATACTATCAAGAAGGGATGAAGTGTTGCTTAATGAGCCTTTTTCTCCATGTGCTTAGTGATATGCTCCAAAACCCTCCACTACTTTCTCACATCCACAAATGACCTAAACCCAAAGTCAAACTCGGCCCTACCGATTCTTTCTATCCGGCGCCACCGAGTTCAGATGTCATAGCCACTGCCACAAACCCTAGGCAAATCGGTTTCACCGATAGGGATCTCGGTCTCACCGAGATGGGATTGTAATCTCTTTGTTTCCCCTTCGTAACATTTCGGTCTCACCGAAAAAGCGAATCGGTCCCACCGAGATTACAATGTAAACTCTCTGTTTCCCTTTTGTAACTTTTCGGTCTCACCGAAAGAGCAAATCGGTCCCACCGAGTTTACCTGACCAACTCTCTGGTTAGCTAATTACCAAAATCGGTCTCACCGAGTTTGTGTAATCGGTCTCACCGAGATTACGTTATGCCCTAACCCTAACCATATCGGTCCTACCGAGTTGCATGTCAGTCCCACCGAAAACCCTAACGGTCACTAGGTTTACTAAATCGGTCCGACCGAGTTCTATGATTCGGTCCCACCGAGTTTGGTTAATTGTGTGTAACGGTTAGATTTTGTGTGGAGGCTATATATACCCCTCCACCTCCTCTTCATTCATGGAGAGAGCCATCAGAACAAACCTACACTGCCAACTTACCAGTTCTGAGAGAGAACCACCTACTCATGTGTTGAGGCCAAGATATTCCATTCCAACCATATGAATCTTGATCTCTAGCCTTCCCCAAGTTGCTTTCCACTCAAATCTTCTTTCCTCCAAATCCAATCTTATGAGAGAGAGTTGAGTGTTGGGGAGACTATCATTTGAAGCACAAGAGCAAGGAGTTCATCATCAACACACCATTTGTTACTTCTTGGAGATTGGTGTCTCCTAGATTGGCTAGGTGTCACTTGGGAGCCTCCGACAAGATTGTGGAGTTGAACCAAGGAGTTTGTAAGGGCAAGGAGATCGCCTACTTCGTGAAGATCTACCGCTAGTGAGGCAAGTCCTTCGTGGGCGACGGCCATGGTGGGATAGACAAGGTTGCTTCTTCATGGACCCTTCGTGGGTGGAGCCCTCCGTGTACTCGCGCAACCGTTACCCTATGTGGGTTGAAGTCTCCATCAACGTGGAAGTACGATAGCACCACATATCGGAACCACGACAAAAACATCAGTGTCTCCAATTGCGTTTGAATCCTCCAAACCCTTCCCTTTACATTCTTGCAAGTTGCATGCTTTATTTTCCGCTGCCTATATACTCTTTGCACGCTTGCTTGAATTGTGTGAAGATTGCTTGACTTGTTCAAAAATAGCTAAAATCTGCCAAAGTCTAAAATTGGGAAAAGGTTAAGTTTTTATTGGTCAAGTAGTCTAATCACCCCCCCTCTAGACATACTTCAAGGTCCTACAAGTGGTATCAGAGCTTTGGTCTCCATTTGCTTTGATTTCCATAGCTTTTGGTGGTCATAGCCTTGGTTGCACAACCTAGGAGAGTATGGCGTCTAGCAAGGGAAATTATCATCGTAGAGGTCCTTACTTTGATGGCACTAATTTTGCTAGT
Source organism: Aegilops longissima (assembly GCA_021605205.1). NCBI lineage: Eukaryota > Viridiplantae > Streptophyta > Magnoliopsida > Poales > Poaceae > Aegilops > Aegilops longissima. The sequence goes on along the minus strand of CM038678.1, from coordinate 527,487,595 downwards.
TGGAAGCATAAGATGAAAATGCATATTCTCGGACATAACCCCGCCGTTTGGGCTATTGTGTGTATTGGCTTGCAAGGTGAATTCTTTGATGGGAGAGAACCGAACCGTGAAGCTAGTGCGGATGAGTTGAAGATGTTGCAATACAACGCTCAAGCTTGTGATATCCTCTTCAATGGATTGTGCCCCGAGGAATTCAACAAAATCAACCGTCTTGAGAATGCAAAGGAAATTTGGGATACTTTGATTGATATGCACGAAGGTACCAACTCCGTCAAGGAATCCAAGTTGGATGTGCTCCAAAGTCACCTTGACAAGTTCAAAATGAAGGATGTGAAGGTGTCGCTGAAATGTACTCTAGGCTTGCTCTTATCACAAATGAGATTGCCGGCTTATGAAGTGAAGAGATGACCGATAGATTCATCATCAAGAAGATCCTAAGAGCATTGGATGGAAAATATGATACCGTGTGCACATTGATCCAAATGATGCCCAATTACAAAGATCTCAAGCCTACGGAAGTCATTGGAAGAATTGTTGCTCATGAGATGTCACTCAAGGATAAGGAGGAACTTCACAACAAGTCGAGTGGTGCTTACAAAGCCTCATGTGAAGCCCCCACATCATCAAGTGAGAAACAAACCTTCAATGAAGAATTGAGCTTAATGGTGAAGAACTTCAACAAATTCTACAAGAGTAGAAGCAAAGAAAGAAGCTCTAAGTCAAGGTCCTACAATGACAAAAGATCTTCTAGTCGAGAGCGTAATTGCTACAATTGTGGGAGACCCGGACACTATTCCAATGAGTGTACGGCACCCTACAAAAGAAGAGAAGATTCTCCCAAGAGAAGAAGTAGAAGAGAAGAATCACCACCAAGAGAGAGAAGGAGTAGAGATGATCGTTATGAACAAAGACCCTCACGGAGAAGCAAGGATTCGGAAAGGAAGGACAAGTCATCAAAGAGCTACACAAAACGAAGACATCAAGCTCATGTTGGTGAATGGGTATCCGGCTCCGACTCCGACCATCACTACGAGAGAAGCTATAATTCCGACTCCGAATACACTCAAGATGAAGGTGTTGCCAGTCTAGCACTTGTGTCAACCAACTCCTACGACATATTTGAATCACCAAATGAAGGAATTGGTAGATGCTTCATGGCCAAAGGTCCTAAGGTAACACATCCCGAGTATGTTGATTTTGATGTTGATGAAGATGACTTGCTAGGTGATGATGATTTACTTGTTGACAACTCTAGTGATGAATACTATGATGAAACGTCAATTAATCATGCTAATCAAGTTGAAACGAATGACAATGATAAGGAGAAAATTGAGCGTCTAACTAAAGAACTAAACACTCTTAAGTTAGCTCATGAAACTATCTTTGAAGATCATCTAGAACTTTTAAGGGCTCATGAGAAGTTACGCTTTGAAAAGCTCAATCTCGAGCAAGAGCATGAGTTCCTAAAGGCAATCAATGATGATCTTCGTAAGAAAAGTTCTTCTTACATTGCCAAGCGTTTACTCTTATCTACTTACATGCCTCAAGTCAAGTCTAGTAACAAGAACAAGAAAGATTCTTCTTCTAGTAGTAACAGTAACAATGCTAAATCCAATATTGTTGCTTCTAGTAGTTCTCTTGATTCCACTAGTGATCCTCTTAGCCAAGTTACACTTGAGCAAGAAAACAACTTATTGAAGGGAATTATAGAGAAAGGTGTATACAAGAGTCTTGCCGGGAGTAAGCAATTTGAGGAAATTGTATGCAAGCAAGGAAGGCACTGGAAGAATCAAGGTGTTGATTTTGAACGAAAGTTCAATGCCAATGGAGTTGAGTGGGAAGAAGATCAATACCCCAAGATGAAGTTTGTTCCTCAACAAGAGAAGTATGATCCTACTTCCTTCAAGGGAACACAAGCTCAAGATGATCTTCCACCACAAGACCACAAGAACAAAGGCAAGGACAAGCTTCAAGAGGAGATTGATGCATTTGAAGAAGCACCTAAGGCCTTGGTCAAGTGGATTCCCAAGACTACGTCAAGTTGTACTTCATCAAGTATAACTACTACACCAAGGATTCCCATCAAGTTGATGTGAATCCCAAAGAAGAAGAACTAGAGAGTTCTTGAGGGTGACTCCGCCAACATTTTTCACTCATATCATTATGGCAAAGAAAAGTGCAATCAACTTCCATATCTTGCACTAGTTCAAGGAGTCACAAACCCTCATGTTGGTAAGGCAAGGGACAAGGTAACCTAATGTTTTCATGGACATCATTTTGTGTGTGCATCACTCTATGTCTATGGATATTCTTGTTTGTTCCTTGTGGGACTAACCCATGTAGGTATTGAAAGTGCAACTCACTCCAAAGGATTGCTCCAAACGATCTCAACATTGAGCATCCACATCTTCAACACCTACATGAAGTCATCATCGACAAAACCCAAGGTTAGTTTATCCCTCTAAGGGGGGATCTCACATCTAGGGGGAGCTTAACTCTAAGAATTGAGTCAAAGCAACTCTAATGATGTGAACACATAAATGCTTTATGTAAAAGTGGTAACCCCACTTGAGCTTAAACGATGAGTATGACCTATGATCAAATGTTCTCATTTGACTCCTAAGTCAATATACTCATATATAGATGACCTAGTCATCGCCAATTGTTTGATAGATGCTAGAATTGGTTGTGCATGATTTGTCACATATTTCATTTGTCATTTTATTGTGTGATCATGTTGGTTGCATATTTACTCATTCGAGGACATCCACTTGTTGTTTTGATTGTTTGGCTTTTCTTTCTTTGGCCAAGTGGATGGACAAGAATGCCTAAGAACCTTCTCTAGCTATCTATGCTTTTCTCGTCTCAAACCCTATTCATGCTACATCACAAAATTTGATCAAGTCACATTCGAACCACTCTGTGTGAGGAGCACTCGGAGTCCCCGATTCATCATAGACTTAAACTTCCAAAACTTCTTTGTGATTTTTGGTCTGACCGATTCCTCCATTTCGGTCATACTGAGATTACTAAGTTGATCTAGGTTTTCATCTCGGTGCAACTGATTTGTACTTTTCGGTCACACCGAGTTGCTATAACTGTTCACAGTTTTGCATCTCAGTGCCACCGAGTTTTACCACTCGGTCACACCGACAGGGTCGGGCTATATATATCACACGGGCAAAATTTGGAAAACTTTCTCCGAATCCTTGCGCCCGCGCATAGCTCGCTCTGCCAACTTGGTCTACGGATCGTCGACTTCGTCGCCAGCCGCCTCCAGTCGCTGGTCTCCGCCGTCGTCAACGGAATTCTCCTCCGCCGTTGCCGCCGTAGCGAGTTCCCGCCAAACTAGGGTATGGACTCGATCACAGTGCTTTCCTTGTCTGATTCTCAGCACATTGTGTACATTATGCATCTTGCCACGATTGAAACACTCCTATCCAGTCAAATCAATCCTTAGAATAGTTGCGATTCGAAAATTTAGGGTTAGGTTTCCGCCGAAACCATCTCGGACCCATCGAGTTGAAAAACTCGGTCCCACCGATTTGGCAAATGCCATTGCACTAGTAAGTCTCGGTCTGACCGAGAATTGCTAATCGGTGTGACCGATTTTAGGACTTTGTGAAACCCTAGCAGTCTCGGTGCCACCGAACTGTGACTCGGTCTGACAGAGTTCACTAGTTTAGGTTCCAAAACTGCTTCGGTATCACCGAGTTTAAAAATCGGTAGATACGAAATGTTTTCAGTGGGAAACTAAAACTAAGTTTTTTGAATCATTCTTTTGCAAAAATCTCTGCATTTTGTGATGCTCATCCACTCTACCTCATCTATAACTATTCACAGGGTCAGCAGTCAGTTGAACAACATGTCAGACCAGAGTGATAGTCAGAACAAATCTGAAGAGCGGATCCAATTGAGCGAGGGCACAAGTCCCTCAAGCAGCTCAGATGAGGGGAGCAGAAGCACTCTGAGCAATTTGCCCAAGGCTGCCACTAGGTCAAGAAAGAAGAAGACCTTAGAGTCTGAGAATGAGGATTACGTGGCAGTTGAGGATGAGGCAAGCTCCAAGAAGAAAGTGCTCAAGAGGGAGTTCAGCATATCTGCAGTGAAGCCTGGCTTGAAAACCAAAAGGCTAGCAGGTAGAAAACCAATGTCCAAAGCCAGAGTGTCTACTCAAGCTCCTTTCGAATCTCAACCCAAAGAGCATGTTGCTGCAGAGGGAAAGAAAAGGAAATAAAGGGTCAAGAAGACCATGGCAAGAGTGATAGGGAAGCCTTCCATGATGGAAGAGGAAGAAGAAGAGGTTGCAGAGCCTGCACCCAAGGCACAAAAGCTGATGGGTGATGCAATCAAGTCAGGGGCTGCAACTTCCAAGCCCAAAGCTGCCTCCAAGCCCAAGAATGCACCCAAGAGGAATACCAAGAGCATACCAGCAGCCGAAAAGAACAAGGCCCCATTGCCTGAGGTTGAAGCTGAAGAAGATGAAGAAGGGAAGGTCTTAAGGAAGCTCAAACCCAAGATCCCAGACCACAATGATGCTCATCCTGTGGCTGAAAACATGAAGATCAGGAGAGATAATGGGTTGAGGCTATGGAAAGAGACAGATCCATATGCCACGAGGAGAAGGACTATTGTGGATTACAGGATCCACACCAAGGAGCAGCAGGACTTTTACGAGACTGTCTTGCTGGATAAGAATCCCATAATTTGCGATATGAGATGGGTTAACTGGACCTACATGAAGGAGAACGCAGAACACTACCCTGGAGTATATGACAGCTTCAGTGCTTGTGGAGTTGCTGATTTTGTTGGGAAGAAGCTCACCAACTGGAACGATGAACTTATCATGCAATTCTACTCCACAACACATTTCTATCCAGATGGCAGGATAGTGTGGATGTCAGAAGGAACCAGATATCAGTCTACCATAGAGGAATGGGCAAGCTTAATCAATGCCCCAAAGGAAAGTGAGGATGACCTGGAAATTTATGGTAAGAAGAAAATGGATCATAGCACAATGTCACACATGTACAAGGAGATCCCGATGATGCACTTGAGAACTTCAAGTTTGGATCAGTCCATTTTTTTTCGTCGGGGCTGCCTATGATCAATCTGGATCTTAAGGCATACTCTATTGCCCAAATCAGGTGACCATAACATGATTAGAGGACATGCAATCAATTTGCTTCATGTTTTTGATGTGCCTCAGAAATTCAAGGTCATGAGCCTCATAGTCGAGACAATCAAGAGGACATCAGCAGATCAGAAGAGAAGCTGTGGTTATGCCCCACAGATTCAGGAGTTGATAAACTCGAAGATGGGCACAGGAAAGTATCTATTGGATAAGGAACACATGGTTCTCTATCCATATTTTGAGGACAATCGAGTTGTCATGACTGAGAATGAACCATCATCAGTGCAAGCTCAGGAGAGAAAGGAGAAGGCAAGGAAAGAGAAAGCTGCAAAGATGCCAACTCTACCAGAGGCATCTGACTACTTTCTGAAGAACAAGCAGGAGTAGCTTGGTTACTTAATAGCATCAACTCTGCGGATTGAGAAGGGGTTGGCCACCCTAACTCAAAACCAGGAGAGCCTGGAGAGAATCATGGAACAAAAATTCTATGATCTTGATGTCAAAGTGACTGAGATTCAGTCAGCTGTGGAGCAGTTACAAGATGATATGGAGGAGAGGAAGGGCAAGACGACAACTGATGCATTTTCCAGAGTGCCTAGAGCTCAGAGGTCAGCTGCAGTACCAACTCCAGACACCAGAGCCACTACTTCAGCTCCAGCTACATCTCCAGCTCAGCCAGCTCCAGTTCCAACTTCTTCAGCTCCTACCACGTCTACTGATGCGTTCATCCTTGGAGTCCTGTCTACACCAACACCAGAAGACCAAGCCTGAGAGACGACATAGTACTATGCATTTTCTATGAACTTTTTGGTAACTTGTTACCAAAGGGGGAGAAAAATGTATAGATCATAGGCTTCGAGAGAGAGAGATTTGCTTTTGTTCTCTCTTGTCTTCTTGGTTGAACTTTTTTTTTTTGCGTTTGATTGCTTGAGATACTATGAATTACCCATGAGACATTGATGATCATGTGTTTGATCATAAGCTACACTTATGCCTTTATGATATTATCTTATTTATCCTTATATGATCATTCACTGTGCTTGGTGATGAGTGCATGTATTCAATAATTATTATTTTGAGCGCTCCACCAAGATGTATGTGACATGGAAGAGTAACCCATGAGCCTAATTTCTTGTGCATTTGCAGTCCAAAGCAAATCTTAAGATATGCAAAAATTTAGGGGGAGCTCTTGATTATCACATACTTCTCAAAGCGACGATGTTTTTCAATTTTATTATCATTTGTCGAAGCTTTGATCTATATGTTGTCATCAATTACCAAAAAGTGGGAGATTCAAAGTGCAACTATCCCTAGGTGGTTTTGGTAATTCATAACAGCATATAGCTCATTGAGCTAATACTATTCCAAGACAAATATTTCAGGAAAGCTCAATGAATGGCATGGCATGGATGATGAAAGTGGACCCCTCAAAATATTAAGGACAAAGGATTGGCTCAAGCTCAAAAGCTCAAGACTCTTCATTTTACATTTTAGTGATCCAAGATCACATTGAGTCTATAGGAAAAGCCAATACTATCAAGAATGGATGAGGTGTTGCTTAATGAGCCTTTTGCTCCATGTGCTTAGTGATATGCTCCAAAACCCTCCACTACTTTCTCACATCCACAAATGACCTAAACCCAAAGTCAAACTCAGCCCTACCGATTCTTTCTATCCGGCGCCACCGAGTTCAGATGTCATAGCACTGCCACAAACCCTAGGCAAATCGGTTTCACCGATAGGGATCTCGGTCTCACCGAGATGGGATTGTAATCTCTCTGTTTCCCCTTCGTAACATTTCGGTCTCACCGAAAGAGCGAATCGGTCCCACCGAGATTACAATGTAAACTCTCTGTTTCCCTTTTGTAACTTTTCGGTCTCACCGAAAGAGCAAATCGGTCCCAACGAGTTTACCTGACCAACTCTCTGGTTAGCTAATTACCAAAATCAGTCTCACCGAGTTTGTGTAATCGGTCTCACCGAGATTACGTTATGCCCTAACCCTAACCATATTGGTCCTACCGAGTTGCATGTCAGTCCCACCGAAAACCCTAACGGTCACTAGGTTTACTATATCGGTCCGACCGAGTTCTATGATTTGGTCCCACTGAGTTTGGTAAATTGTGTGTAATGGTTAGATTTTGTGTGGAGGCTATATATACCCCTCCACCTCCTCTTCATTCATGGAGAGATCCATCAGAACAAACCTACACTTCCAACTTACCAGTTCTGAGAGAGAACCACCTACTCATGTGTTGAGGCCAAGATATTCCATTCCAACCATATGAATCTTGATCTCTAGCCTTCCCCAAGTTGCTTTCCACTCAAATCTTCTTTCCTCCAAATCCAATCCTATGAGAGAGAGTTGAGTGTTGGGGAGACTATCATTTGAAGCACAAGAGCAAGGAGTTCATCATCAACACACCATTTGTTACTTCTTGGAGACTGGTGTCTCCTAGATTGGCTAGGTGTCACTTGGGAGCCTCCGACAAGATTGTGGAGTTGAACCAAGGAGTTTGTAAGGGCAAGGAGATCGCCTACTTCGTGAAGATCTACCGCTAGTGAGGCAAGTCCTTCGTGGGCGACGGCCATGGTGGGATAGACAAGGTTGCTTCTTCGTGGACCCTTCGTGGGTGGAGCCCTCCGTGGACTCGCGCAACCGTTACCCTATGTAGGTTGAAGTCTCCATCAACGTGGAAGTACGATAGCACCACCTATCGGAACCACGACAAAAACATCCATGTCTCCAATTGCGTTTGAATCCTCCAAACCCTTCCCTTTACATTCTTGCAAGTTGCATGCTTTATTTTCCGCTGCCTATATACTCTTTGCATGCTTGCTTGAATTGTGTGAAGATTGCTTGACTTGTTCTAAAATAGCTAAAATCTGCCAAAGTCTAAAATTGGGAAAAGGTTAAGTTTTTATTGGTCAAGTAGTCTAATTACCCCCCTCTAGACATACTTCAAGGTCCTACAATTACCGAGAGGGCCCAGAGATACCTCTCCGACAATCGGAGTGACAAATCCTAATCTCCAAATACGCCAACCCAACAAGTACCTTCGGAGACACCTGTAGAGCACCTTTATAATCACCCAGTTACGTTGTGACGTTTGGTAGCACACAAAGTGTTCCTCTGGTGAATGGGAGTTGCATAATCTCATAGTCATAGGAACATGTATAAGTCATGAAGAAAGAAATAGCAACATACTAAACGATCGGGTGCTAAGCTAACGGAATGGGTCATGTCAATCACATCATTCTCCTAATGATGTGATCCCGTTAATCAAATGACAACCCATGTCTATGACTAGGAAACATAACCATCTTTGATCAACGAGCTAGTCAAGTAGAGGCATACTAGTGACACTCTGTTTGTCTATGTATTCACACATGTATTATGTTTCCGGTTAATACAATTCTAGCATGAATAATAAACATTTATCATGATATAAGGAATTAAATAATAACTTTATTATTGCCTCTAGGGCATATTTCATTCAGAATTAACTGCGCTATGCTCCACAGTAGACAGGGATGACGTGATACTTGACAAAAGATCCAAGTCCACCTCTTTTAAACCAGCGGACGAAATAGTAAAATTCCAAGTCCACCCAATGGACCCTACAAAAACAGCCTCCATCGGGGCACAGTTAAACCCCGCCGTGGATGCCGCACTACGAGAGTTCCTGTGCGAGAATTGGGACATATTCGCCTGGCACCCCTCAGATATGCCAGGAATCCCACGCAGGCTGGCCGAACACAGCCTTAATATCCTCAAAGGATTCAAGCCAGTCAAGCAGGCTCTTCGGCGTTTCTCCGAACCCAAGAGACAAGCTATGGGAGAGGAACTAGCCAAGTTATTGGAGGCCGGATTCATCAGAGAAATAAAACACCCGGACTGGCTAGCAAACCCGGTGATGGTACCGAAGAAGGACAAATCCTAGCGCCTATATGTCGATTTCAAGGACCTCAACAAGGCCTACCCAAAGGATCCCTTCCCCCTCCCCCGCATCGATCAAATCATTGACGCTACCGCAGGACACGATTCATTGTGTTTCCTCGACGCATACTCCGGCTACCACCAAATCAAGATGGCGGAGTCCGACCAAGCCGCAACGACATTCATCACACCATACGGCCTCTTCTGTTTCAACACAATGCCTTTTGGGCTCAAAAACACAGGCGACACATATCAACGCATGATTCAGACATGTCTGGAAAAACAGATTGGCAAAACAGTGGAGGCATACGTAGATGATGTGGTCATTAAAACCAAACACGTCGACTCTCTAATAGACTACTTGAGGCTAACATTCGACAGCCTCCGAACATATGGCACCAAGCTCAATCCGAAAAAATGCGTTTTCGGCGTACCGGCCGGAAAGCTACTGGGCTTCATTGTCTCCAGCAGAGGAATCGAAGCAAATCCGGCCAAAATCCGAGCTCTGTCACAATTGGCTATCCCAACAGACCTCAAACAAATCCAGAAATTAACTGGATGCGTGGCGGCTTTAAGCCGCTTTATCTCCCGCCTGGGAGAAAAGGCATTACCCCTTTATCGCCTCCTTCAGCGCACCGAACACTTCGAGTGGACGGACGCTGCCACAGCCGGATTGGAAGAAATAAAAGCCATACTTGCAACCAATCCAATCCTGGCCGCACCAAACATCGGCGAACCAATGCTGTTGTACATCGCGGCAACTCATCAGGTTGTAAGCGCAGTACTCGTCGTCAAACGAGAAACGAATGGACACAAATACCCCCTTCAAAAGCCGGTATATTATGTATCCACTGTCCTCACTCCGTGCAAATCACGGTACCCGCATTATCAAAAGATAGCCTACGCGGTATTCATGGCATCCCGGAAGCTGCGACACTACTTTCAAGAGTGTTCAATTACAGTAGCCTCGGAAGTACCACTTAACGATATTATAAACAACCGCAATGCCACGGGCCTGATTGCCAAATGGGCCATTGAGCTCCTCCCGTTCGACATAACATACAAACCCCGGCGAGCCATTAAGTTGCAAGTATTGGCCAACTTTGTCGCCGAATGGATGGAAGCCGAACTCCCTTAAGAGTACGACGCATACTCCAATTGGATCATGCACTTTGACGGCTCCAAAATGCTGGCTGGTTTGGGGGCGGGTGTCGTCCTGACATCCCCAACCGGAGATACAGTTCAATACGTACTCCAGATAATGTATACCGACTCCAACAATGCAGCCGAATACGAGGCCCTGGTACATGGTCTTCGGATGGCAGTTTCCATGGGCATTCAACGCCTGGAGGTGCGTGGGGATTTGAACCTCGCAATATCCCAAATAAATGGAGACTTCGATGCTAAGGATCCGAAAATGGCGGCCTATCGCAACGCCGTACTTAAGATGTCAGCTCGGTTCGAGGGGCTCGAATTCCACCATGTGGCTCGGGAAAACAATCAGGCAGCAGATATCCTCGCCCGCATCAGCGCAAAACGCGATGCGGTCCCACCCAACATCTTCCTGGAGAAGCTGTTTAAACCATCCGTGGTATGGGAAGGGGACGCCGGTAACAATAATCCGGACCCAGTCACAATGCCTGACGCCAAGAATTCTGACATAATCGGAGGCTCTGCCACCGAAATAACAACTTCAGTCCACGTAATAATGGCCATCATCGCCCCATGGACAGAACCATTCCTGGCCTACCTAACTAGGCAGGAACTTCCCAAGGACCAAAATGAGGCACGCTGCATAGTGCGGCGATCTAAATCCTACAGGGTCCATGAGGGAGAGCTTTACAATAAAACCACTACCGGAGTCCTTCAAATGTGCATTTCGGAAGAGGAAGGGCGGAAGCTTCTGGCAGAAATTCATGCCGGACTCGGCAGACATCACGCTGCAGCCCGGGCCCTTGTAAGCAAGGCCTTTCGTACTGGTTTTTATTGGCCGACGGCCCGGGCAGATGCACAGGACTTGGTCCAACGCTGCTTCGGATGACAGCTTTTTGCAAACCAAAGCCACATGCCACCTACCGCCCTCCAAACAATCCCCATTACCTGGCCCTTCGCGGTCTGGGGCCTTGACATGGTTGGGCCCCTTAAAGGAGGAACCCATAAGAAAAAATACTTACTGTTCATGGTGGATAAATTCACCAAATGGATAGAAGCCAAACCTGTTAAAATGGCTGAATCCGGACCGGTGATAGACTTCATATCCGGGGTTGTACACCGTTATGGCGTCTCCCACAGCATCATCACTGACAACGGCACGAACTTTATGGCCGACGAGGTAAAACTCTAGTGCAACAACATGGGCATTCAGCTCGATTATGCTTCCGTCTATCACCCACAAACTAATGGTCAAGTTGAGCGAGCAAATGATCTTATCATGAGAGGCATCAAACCCAGACTAGTGCAATCCCTAGAGGAATCTAACACGCACTGGGTAGAGGAGCTCGACTCTGTACTCTGGGGTGGCGGACCACGCCGAATCGCACTACCGGAAACACACCCTTCTTTATGGTGTACGGCGCTGAGGCGGTTCTGCCCTGCGACATAATTCATGACTCACCTCGAGTGCGTATGTACGAAGAAAGAGAAGCCGAACTCGATCGGCAGGACAATCTGGACACCCTGGAGGAGGAGCGCGACGTGGCCAAAGCCCGTTCCGCATTCTATCAGCAACAGGCTCGACGATATCAAAGGAGAGATGTACGGGCCAAAACTTATAACGTTGGCAAACTCTTTCTACGCCTGCCGGAGAAAAAAAGAACAAACTCGAGCCCAAATGGGAAGGTCCCTTCATTATCGACCAAGTTCTGACCGGCAGAGCATACCATGTGCGGGACGCATCGGATAACCGACTTGAGCCGAACCCTTGGAACACAGCCATGCTTCGAAGATTCTACGCCTAGCGCCGGACTCTATGTTCGTCTCCTTCCTCTGTCCATTTTTATATACACATTATCTGTTTTTCTTTCTTTCTTTGATTTCTACTTTCTCAAGGCCTTGAAGGGCCAACCTGTGCCTTGCTTGCACACTATTGACGCGCTAATCGCGCTCATTATACCTGGGGGCTTCTTACACAGAAGCTTAATTATTTTTCTGGGCTTTATGCCCCGCACATGTGTTATTCTTCTGCATGTACCTTTTCTTCGCCATTATATGCATCGATATGACTTAAGTTTTGGCCAAGCTGGGTTGCCTTGCTCTTGTATTTATGTCCTACGTTCCCGTTAATTCGGCTAGGGCATAAGGGGAGCACCTCTGCGATTGTTACTGCCGGGTCAGCCGGATGTGTACCTCAGACTGGGTGAAGCTGAAAGCTAGCGTTCTTAAGGGAATATTCGGTAGGTGAACAAAAGATGATTTTTATTTATTTTCCATATGTGCCCCCAGATGTTTTCCTGCGTCTCTTCTTGCAGTCCGGACATGCACTTTAGGGCATGCATGCCTAGGGAAAGAAACCCTTAACGGAACTATTCTCCTTGGAAGATATTTCTTACTACCCATGTAATATAACATAACTAGTTGGGCACTTGTCTGTTCAAGCACTAATGACCCCTACGCCTGGTTTCCACGCATACCCTGGTTCTTATATAACTGAGTGGGTATTCGGATACACTCCGGACTATCGGGTCCCGAGGTTGAAGCGAAAAGGTCCGCCATGACAAATGATCTACAATCCGGCTAGAAGGCATTATACATGTCGATTTCATTACATAGTCATTTAGACTGACTGAATTCCTCTTCTATACCATCCAACAGGCTGTCTAACCAGCAATCCTGTTGGGAATACTTAGCGGCTAATTCTACTTGCCCGTACACTAAGTTGACGGGGATGTCTATGCCATCGGGCCCCACGGGTCCGACCTCGGCCATGTGGTTTGGGTCAGCCTTGGTATACCGCGTCTTCACCATGGCCCAGGCTTCCCTGGCACCTTGATGGCAGGCCGATATCTTCCATAATCGGAAGCGCCACCGCGCCCCCTTGAGGTTCTCCGCAAGCTCTCGAATGCCTGCTGGCAGGGCGACGGATGGCCACAAGGCTTGGGCAATACCCTGCATCGCCTGCCGAACTTGTTCATGCAGTTGCGACAGCTCGGACAGAAGATCACCCGCAGACCCGGGCATCTCCTCCGTAGGACGACCCGTCAGCATACCTGCAGACATAACTCTGTTAGCCGGCCTCTTCGCCAAACTCTTTTAAGGGTTCGTTTAAGCACTAACAAAAAATGCCGCGTCGAAGCCGCTTATTCTCCTTCACGGAGTCCGCAAGCTGGGCCCGAACATCTTTCAGTTCCACGCTCAGCTGGGTATTAGCGTCTCGGAGTTTATTTTTCTCTTCAATGACGCGCGATAGCACACGCTCGCCAGGATTTAGCTGTCGTTCAGCACGTTTCGCATTCCCTGGCACGGCCTCCGGATTTTCTCCGGAGTCATCTGCAACGGCTATTGTTAGACTTGCAGGCACGCCACACATATATCTGGTACCTGCCAATTCGCAGCATAAACTCAGTAGTTACCAGAGGGGGTCTTCTTGGACTCCTCTTCTGCGGCAAGTGCGGCCTGAAGCTGGGCTTTGCACTCTTCCAGCTCCTGATATAATTGGGTATTATTTTCTGTCAATACCTACGTAAGTCATGATCCTTAAATTAGTTATTCTAATTGCTTCAAGTCTCAGGGGCTACTGATATGTATAATCATCAAATTTTCTCACCCGTATATCCTTTACATACTGGTCCGTGGCTCTGGCTAGACCATTTTGAGCAGAACGGATGTACGCATCTCCGGAGTTGAACGCATTAAACGCCTCCTGGGAGAAACAAGCGTCACGGAGTACGATTCGGTGACGCCTATGATTCATGGCGCTCTCCACTTCAGAATTTGTAGCGGATATCCTATCCGCATCCTCTGTATACGGAGCATCCAGTGTTTTCCTCGTGTCAGCCTCTGCCTCCGTGTCCGGCCCTGGAGCCCGACTGGTAGAAGCGTGATTGGTGACATCTCCGGATATTATCTGGCGAGCGTTCTTCCTTCTAGGAAACGCGGGTGTAATTATGTTTTTAAAGACGACAAACCGCAGAGTGAGGTGTTGCATCATACCTCTGCGCCGGCGCCTCCGTCCGGACTGCCTTCCTTTTTAGCCTGTCCGGCTTTGGAGCCCCTTGTTGGCGAATTGCCACAGGCTCGGTATGGCGTCCCGAGGACCTTCCCTATAAAACACCATTTGTATACGGTAGGTGAAGTGCTTAAAAGAAAATCCATTTCAAAGGTTGGGACTCTGGTCTCATTTACCTGCGATGCTGGGAGTAGCCCAGGGTAGTCGGCTGTAATGGCCATCATGGCGTCATCACAACTTAACTGATAGAAAATCCTATCGATCAGCTCCACGAATATGTCCGGATCCTCCTTGAGGCCGGGATCGAGGGCCTGTTCAGGGTCCTCTGGTTGTGGAGGCGGGCTGCTTATCTCCCTTACAGCCTTACGCAGCTCCTGCGTTGAAATTGCAAGGTAAAATATTTAACTGTAGAAATGCGGAATTAGTGGGCATAAAAAGTGGCGGCCTACCCAGCTCGGAGGATTGTACATGGAGAATACATCCTGTGGGTTGATACGGAGGAACTCCTCTTCCTCTCCCTTGTACAGACCGGACAAATTTTTTTTTGACTGTGAACTATGGGGCAAAACCCCCACAGCAATTCATAACTTTATTAAAACCAAAAAGACAGTTACAACAACATGATTACAAGAGGTAACCAAAAGGAAAAGAAAAGATTAAACTTAAGGTGGCAGGAAAGAAATCCACTTGAGCAAGTCATCCTTGTAGCCAGATTTCATTCTGTGCTGCATCAGAGTCATGTCATGTTTGAAAGCTCCTCTCCATTTATTGAAACTGGCCCTCTCCCGTCTGAAAACCTTGGCATTCCTGATGATCCAAATATTCCAGCAGGCAATAAAAACTGCTTCAGTGAAGAAAGGCTTATCAAAACTCCTCTTTGCCTGGATGACCAAATCAGACATTGAGCTTCCAGCCGACCAATCAATCTACAAATAGTTCCAAACTCGATAATCGAAATTGCGGTTAAAGAAAAGATGGTCTCTGGTTTCTCTTGCTTGAAGGGGCATAGCTTACAGCAACACCATCATCCATGTGCGGTGTCTCCTGTCAACCATATCTTTGGAGTTGAGTCTGTCCATGATGAGCATCCAAGCAAAAACCTTGATCTTAGAAGTACAGGAGGATTTCCAGATCCAGCACAGCAAGGGGTTGAAGATTTCATTCCGAAAAGTATGGCAGTAAAACAACTTGGGTTTGTCAACCTTTGAAGAGCCCTACCATAACCACAGGTCCTTGCAAGTATCATCTCTTATGTGGGAGACTAACATATCTCTTATTAAGTTTAACTCATCAAAAGCTTGAGCAGACAAAGGTAGGTGGAAGTGTTGGTATAAGTCCGTGGAATTGAAGATATCCTTAACTGAAATCCATGGATCCTTGGCAAAAGAGAATAATCTTGGAAATCTAGACTTCAAGCTAGAAACTTCATTGCCAAGATTCCAATTGTCAGACCAGAAAAGAGTAGTGTCTCCAGTATTTACCTGCACCCAGGAGCAGTCTCTAAAATTCTGCAAGACCTTGCAAATATCCTTCCACCAAAAGGAGCCACAAGGGGATGTTCCCTGGGGCATTCCATCATAATAGTATGAATCCAAAATTAAAGACACCCAAGGTAGATCTTTTCTGTTAAGAAAATTACTAGCATGCTTGAGAAGCAAAGCCACATTTTGAACACCCAAGTTCAGAATACCAAGACCACCCTTGTTTTTTGGTCTACAAATCAGATCCCAAGCAGCAAGAGATGGTGCAGGCTCATCCCTATTTTTTCTCCACAGACATTGTCTTTGAATTCTTTCCAGCTGCTTGAGGATACCAGCAGGAACAACCAGACTACCCATAAAGAAAATTGGTATGGAAGACAAAGCAGAGTTCAAGAACTGCAGCCTCTCACCTTGATTAAGGAAGGAGGAGCTGGCAGTCATTCTCCTTTCCATACAATCCACAAGAGGCATGAAGTCAACCATCTTAGGTCTTGTAGTGCCCACAAGCAAACCAACATAATTAAAAGGCATCTTTCCAATTTGGCATCCAAAAGCAGAAGCAAGATCTGTCATGACTGCATTTTCAACATTAATAGGAATGATGAAAGATTTATGGTAGTTATCATCAAGGCCTATGGACTGTGAGAACACCATCAGCATATCTTTCAGGGCTAGAAGCTGCTGCCTGTCAGCAGGCAGGATGATCAGAGTATCATCAACATATTGTATGACAGGGTAGTCTTGATCATGGCAAGGAATAGGCAACTTAAGGATACCCTTGCGGAACATATCATTAATCACGGTTTGCAGTAGATCAGCAGCTATCACAAAGAGCAGAGGTGAAACATGATCCCCCTACCTTACCCCTTTTTTGCAAATGAATTTCCTCCCAGGGACACCATTAAGAAGGACAGAAGAAGTACCAATGGCAAGCAGCTGCTTCATCCATAGGATCCACTTCTCATTAAAACTTTTGTACCGGACAAATTTTTGCTAAGGCAGCAGGCGAGTCCGGCCCCTTGCGGCCGCAGCGGGAGGCATCATCTTCCCCGTTGAAATACCACATAGGGTGGCCCCGATATTGAAGTGGCTGCACCCCCCGCATAAGGCATATTGACATAACCTCGGTTATTGCCAGTCCTGATTTGGCCAACGCCTTTATCTGGCCCATCAGGTAGAGAACATCTCTATCATCTTCCTCCCGAGGGCTCCGTGGCCGCCAGCTCAGGCGCTTCTTCAAGGGAGCATCATCAAACTCAGGAAGGCCGATCTGAACAGGATCTGGAAGGGGGACGTCCTCCATATAAAACCACTCTGAAGGCCAGTCTTCGGACGTCTTCTTCGTGGTACCGGATAGGTAAACGGTCCCGACGATGCGCCATATCTCGGCTCCGCCCACTTGATATATCAACCCCCTCTGTGTACGGGGCACTAGGCAGAACAACTTCTTCCACAGTGCGAAATGAGCCTCACAGCCCAAAAACAGTTCGCAAAGGGCTACAAAGCCGGTGATGTGCAATATGGAGGAAGGGTAAGGTTGTGCAACTGGAGGCCGTAGAACTCCAGGAGCCCTCGGAGGAACGGATGGATTGGAAATCCGAGTCGTCTTAATAAATAAGGGACGAGGCATACCCGCTCTCCCTTGGAGGGGTTGGGAAAGCTCTCCGCTTGCTCCCCACCATTATAGGTGGCGATCCCAGCGAACTAGGACCATATATGCTGGAGGAAGAAATCCCTGGGTCTGCAGCTTTACTAATTGACTGTGCGGGACGGAACACTTCTCCCAGTCCCCGGGCTTAGGGCTGCTGGAGCGAGAGGAGGAGCTGCGCTGGCCGGCCATAGATGGATTTTTTCGGGCGCGCTCCGATGAAATGCTCGCTGAGGGAGAATGATGTGGTTCGGATATGAGAATCCTCGTCTCTTTAATAGACAGTTCATTCACGAGAAGCGCAACATTTACGAGAAGCCGAACACTATTTAACAGGTACTCAGGGTTTGGAGGAGAACCCGCCTTGCAATGCCGAAGACAATCTGCGCGTTGGACTCATCGTCATTGAAGCCTCGTTCGGGGGCTACTGAGGGAGTCCTGGATTAGGGTGTAACCGGACAGCCGGACTATATCCTTTGGCCGGACTGTTGGAGTATGATGATACAAGATTGAAGACTCCGTCCCGTGTCCGGATGGGACTCTCCTTGGCGTGGAAGGCAAGCTTGGCAATACGGATATGTAGATCTCCTTCTTTGTAACCGACTCTGTGTAACCCTAGCCCCCTCCGGTGTCTATATAAACCGGAGGGTTTAGTCCGTAGGACAACAACAATCATACCATAGGCTAGCTTTTAGGGTTTAGCCTCCTCGATCTCGTGGTAGATCAACTCTTGTACTATCCATATCATCAATATCAATCAAGCAGGAGTAGGGTTTTACCTCCATCGAGAGGGCCCAAACCTGGGTAAAAACATCGTGTCCCATGTCTCCTGTTACCATCCGCCTAGACGCACAGTTAGGGACCCCCTACCCGAGATCCGCCGATTTTGACACCAACAGTGACACTCCGGGGTAGATCAGAACAAAGCTGGGTTGGCATTTTGATCTGCAGAATACAACTACCTTGACCCAATCCTAGATATGGATAAGGTACTGGAGTTTGTTTCCCCTAGTCATTCCAGAATAGAATGGCTTGACGGACCACAAGAATAATAGGCATCGATGAACACGATTGCACACATACTCTTGACTATCAATTGATAGATGATGGTCGGAATACAACTGAAAATGGACAACTCAAGGAGCATATGATTTTCTGAGTTCCGAATGCATAGATTAGTATGTCGAGCAAAGCTCAACATTTCTTCCAGATAACCCGTGCAGAAAGGTAGAACTGGCAGAGTCACAATATAGAATGGAGAACTCATCAAGAGCACTCTCATTATGATCCTTTGGTTCAGGAGAACTTTTGCCATGACGGTTCATGGTATTGGAAGAATGATATACCACGGACCTTGAGGACTATCACAAAGGTTACTAATATCCTAAAGGAACGAGAAAACACTATCAACAGGAGGTAGGTGGAGTGAATCTTGGGTTCAAGGACCCAGAAATAGAATACCTACTAACTAAATAACATCACGAGATGCTTTCGAGAATGGTGGCCAGAATCATCACACTGGGAACACAAAACATGGCTAGATTACTAGATGACCCTCTAAGACACCTAGGGTCATAATAATAGCTCCAATATATAAGTCGAGGCAACAGAGTACCTCAACTTGGCGATTAGTGTGCTTAATCTGGCCCAAAAAGGACATCAAAAACAGAGGGAAAGGATTTTGCAAATGCATCAGATTGTTTAGAAACCTGGGACGACTCGGACAACATAACGGCTGTAAATGCTCATAAAGATTTGAGACATCCTGCAAAATGGCGGCATAACAACTCAACATCACAATATCAAGGTTCTGAGGCCATCTAACAACACACTGGAGTAGTAGAAACTGAACCGAGGCTTGAGACCAACACTCCTAAGAGTCTACGGATTAGTAACACGTGATCCTGATAGAAAGGTGAAAAGCCTAGTTCTTATGCCCCGTGGAAGAGAAGAGGAAGACTCATATCAGAAGGCCATAGAGTAAAGGAGTAAAAAGATCCTTACGTTCCCTTCCACAATCAATTCCCTTATATAACTAAAGCATTTCTAGACTCGACTTCGGCCAGTTTGGCTTGGTAATCCTACAGGCAGTCAGGCTCTGATACCAAAGCTGCCAGGACCCCAATCCTAAGTCACACTGATCTAGCATGTAACACATCATATCACTTTGCGGCCTCACGCATGGTATTCCCACGGGTGCCACCTTACCTGGCCCGGGACCGTTTGCGCATTTTGGCTCACGTATATGATAGTGTCGCTAGCATCCATATGACAGAGAACCCGGGCCGACATGACTAGACGTAAACCCAAAGTGGCACTAACTTACAGGAACAGGCATACATGACCCAGCAACGAACGTGTCGGTCATGAGCGAGTGAATCCGGGCTATAGCAGCTGGGCTAACAGGACTCCAGAGAATCTGAGCTGTAGCAGGCTAATAGGACTCCGATAGACACCGTGTGACATTTCCCCGAAGGGACACACACAAGAACGAAGAAGGACACATGCCGGCCAGCCTAAGTGTTCCAGAGCAGTAGCAAGCTACCATTGCTCAGTGGAAGCACTAGGAGACATTTCCCGGTAAGAGAGGCTACCAAGGATAAACAACTAGGTTGTCGGATCCCACACATACCATTCATTTCAAATCATACACACAATATGCTCGATATGTGCAAATACAACATGGCATCACAACAAAACTCTACAACTCAAAATATTTATTCATTAGGCTCCGAAGAGCCAGATATTACAAACATGGGTTTGATGACCCAGCATTCAAGTCATACAAGCATAAGCACAAGCGGAAGCTTAACTTGTCTGAGCATAGACAACTACAAATTAAAAGGCTGAGAAGCCTGACTATCTACAAGACCCTGCTGAGGGCACAAGATCGTAGCTGAGGTAACAAGCTAAACGTCGAAGTCCACGCGGAACTACTAGCGAGACTGAAGTCTCTCTGCAAAAACATAAATTAAGCAAACGTGAGTACAAATGTACCCAGCAAGATTTACATCAGAACTAGCTACATATGCATCAATATCAACAAAGGAGTGGTGGAGTTTAACTGCAGCAAGCCAGCTTTGACTCGGTGGCTATCCCGACCTACGACTGCAAGTAACTCTTTTGAGGTGGCGCACATGAGTCCACATATTCACCATAACAATACACCACTATGGATCCGCTCCCATCCCCCTACAAGAAGGCCATCCATTTCACTCACGCTTATCTTGTGCATTTTAGAGTACCCACTTTCACTTGTCTATGAACTGTACAGGCAACCCAGAAGTCCTTTACCGCGGTCACGACTATTCGAATAGATCATTTAGAACCCTGCAGGGGTGTACTTCTTCACACACGCTCTCGCCACGTACCACCATGTACACGTCATGTATCTCGGCAACCTTCAAGCGGAAGCCTGGCGAGGGAGTCGGCCACGACCTTCCTAACCACACAAGTCTCTAGTCCAGGTTTATCACCTATTGGGGTTCCATCCGCAAGGAGATCCGGCCGGGGTGTCGCTCACGGCCCCAAACGATGTGTACAGGGTTCCCAAGCCCACCAAACGGGCGACACTTGGTATACCCGCCACTGCACCTAGTCTATCCCAAGCCCAACTGTACCGGGTGCCACTTGGTAGACTACTAGCACTACCTACAAACACCAGAAACTAGTTGCAACTCCTAGACAGAGATCATGTTGATTAATAAGTCGAGAGAGTTTGGAGTGCCCGGAGCCCAATGTGTGGTAGTAGCTGTTCATGGATCACAAACACAGAACTCAGTTCCTGAGGAAGGTTTCAATGAGATAACCCACCATGTACTCCTACATGGCCTCTCACCAATACCTTTACCAAATCATGTTCACACACTTAGCTCTCAACAGTAAGACATGTTCGCCACATTCTAATTCATCCTCGATGAATCAGACCCGACTTAACTCTAAGCACTAGCAGGCATGACAACAAGCATGAATGAGTAGGCACAACAGGGCTCAAACAACTCCTACTCATGCTAGTGGGTTTCATCTATTTTCTGTGGCAATGACAGGTCATGTAGAGGAAAGAGGTTCAACTACAGCAACATGTAACAGTTGAATCATTGTTGTCCTAATGCAGTAAAAGAGAGCATGAGCGAGAGAGTGGGATTGTATCGGAATGAACAAGGGGTTTTTGCTTGCCTGGCACTTCTGAAGATAGTATAGTTCTTCATCGGTGTCATCGATCTCATCGCCGGAACACGTCTATCGAGAGGGAACAACCACCGACAACAGAGAAGGAACACAATCAATGCAGTGCAACAATATGATGCATGATCATGACATGGCAAAATGCTGTGGTTTGAGCTAATGTAGCTAACAACGGTTTAAATGAAGTTGGTTTGAACCCGTGGTTCAAATTCAAACTCCACATGTGATTTATTAAATGCCATTTAGTTGAATTGTCCTAAACAGTAGCCAAAAGTTGTTCTAACATGCATGAAAATTGTACAGATGGATAGATTGGATTTTTCGATCATTTTTCATATATAAATCTTTGCATTTGGAGTTACAGATTAATTTCTATGATTTCTTGAATAAACTTAAATCCAGAAAATGCTTTATTGCATCAGCATTGTGTCAATATGACGTCAGCGAGTCAACATAGGCGGTTCATGTCAAACCTGACCAGTGGGGCCCGCCTGTCAGTGACTAACTTAACTATCCTAAGTTAATTAGCACTAACTAATCCTAACCTAGATTAGTTAAGGGCCTGGGCCCACACGTCAGTGACCCAGGGGTCAAATCCCTGGTCAAACTGGGTCAAATCACCAGCGTTTAGTCATCGGCAACGGCCAAATGCGGAGGAGGCACGGGTTTCGCGCTCCAGAGGCCAAACGAGCGGCGGAGGGCATATACATGAAGCTGGGGAGCTGCCGCGTCGAGTGGTGGTGGTGGTTGGGCTCGGGGTGGTCGGAAAAGACACCGACGACGATGTTGGCGGCTGCCGGAGCTCGGGCGAGCTCGGCGTCATCGCTAGGGGGCACGGAGGAGGTGCGGAGTGGTGCTACGGGCTCCTAGGGATGCGGCGAGTGCGGTGACACGCTCGGTTTAGAGCTCGCGTGGCTGTGGCCATGACGGCGACGTGCAGAGGCGGCGATGTGTGTGGGCGAGCTTCATGCGGTCGCAATGGTGCTCGAGAGCGAGAACGGAGAGGGGGGGGGGCGGAGCAGGGCTCACGGCGATCTCAGTGGAGCAGACGACGAGGTCAAGGGCAGTCGGAGATGAGCAGGGCGGCGAGGTGGATCTCCGGCAATGGGCGGTGAAGACGAAGACGGTGCAGTGACTCCAGGGCGAGCGAGCGCTCGGGGCTCGGTCTGCTCGGAGGAGGAGACGACGATGGAGCTTGGGGACACGACGGAGCGACGAGGGAGAGGCGATGGCTGTGAGTTTCATGGCGGCGCGGGGGCGGCTGCATCGGCCATGGCGGGGAGAGGGCGAGGGAGAGAGCTAGGTGGGGAGAGTGGTGTCCAGGGGGTCAGGGCCGCGCCGAGGAGGGCCTTCGAGGCGCCCGATGAGGCAGGAAAGCAGGGAGGAGGCGTGGCGCCTCGCGCGTGCATGCGCTGGCTCCCTCCTCTGCCAACTGGCAGAGGTAGGTGATGACTGGCACGGGCCAGATGGGCCGGCCCTGCCAGTTAGGTGGCCTTTGGCCTTTCTCTCTCTCTCTCTCTCTCTCTCTCTCTCTTTGCTAATTTTGTTCGGTTTTCTATTTTGCTACAACTGTTTGGTTTTATTTAAAATGCTAAAGCATTTACAAAAATCCTGGAAATAATTGTGGGCTCTTTTTGGAATATTTCCAACAACCCTCACTTAAGTTCAGAATTATTTGGACATTTAAAATATTTTATAGCATTTAAATGTCCAAATGCAAATAGTTAATGATTTAATCCAGTGACCTTAGGTGTCCTAGAAAAATATGAACCAATTTTGGCAGAGGTTCTAGACCAAGACAAAAGTGATAAACATTTTTGAAGGGCATTTCAGGTTCATTGGGAAAATATTTTAGTAACCCTAGATGGTTTAAGTGGTGCTAGGGGTTTGGTTCATCCCCATTTTAAGTTTCTGGAAATTTTAAACATGATGCATCACTCTAATGCAAGCACTGACTAGGGTTGTGACAAACGCGCGCGGCGCAACCGCATGCATATCGGCCTCTGTTAGGGAACACAGTAATTTCAAAAAAATCCTACGCACACGCAAGATCTATCATGGTGATGCATAGCAACGAGAGGGGAGAGTGTAGTCCACGTACCCTCGTAGATCGTAAGCGGAAGCGTTATGACAAAGCGGTTGATGTAGTCGTACGTCTTCACGATCCGACCGATCCTAGTACCGAAAGTACGGCACCTCCGCGATCTGCACACGTTCGGCTTGGTGACGTCCCACGAACTCTCGATCCAGCTGAGTGTCGAGGGATAGTGATGTTGGGTGGAACCCTATACGGCCGATCTTTCATGAAAGGAGCGGATCCCGCGAAGAACACGAAGAACACAAGGGGGAAATCACAAAGGGAGACACAAGAGAAACACTCAAACCAACGAGATTAGGTCACACATGTGCTAGATCCTCGAGACACAAGAGGAGATACAAGATTCACGATCAACAACAAATTCACCAATATAAGGGTGAAACACATAATGCATAAGACGCATGAAAGTACCGGGTGCTTCGGATAAACCCATAGGCATGACTAACCAATCATACAAACCAAACTTTGTTTTGAAAGCGGTTTTCCATTCATCACCCTCTTGTATTCGTATTTGATAGTAACCACTTTTAAGATCAATTTTGGAAAAGATAGTGGCACCGCTAAGTTCATCTAGCATATCGTCAAGGCGTGGAATGGGGTACCTATAGCTAACGGTGACAACATTGATGGGTCTACAATCGGAACACATGCGAAAGCTACCGTCTCTTTTTGGCACAAGAATGACCGGTACGGCACAAGGACTCAAACTTTCGCGCACATGTCCATGGTTTATGAGATTCTTTACTTGCCTTTGTATTTCTTTGGTTTCTTCGAGGTTTACTCGGTAGGGGGCCTTGTTTGGAAGTGGCGCTCCGGGGATGAGGTCGATGCGGTGCTCGATGCCTCGTAGTGGAGGTATACCCGGAGGTAGCTCGCCAGGGAAAACATCTTGGAATTCCTGCAATAAAGAAGATAACTCTAAAGGTAGATCCTGAGAGGTGTTAGCTTTTGGTGCTTCGTCCTTGCACAAAAGGACATATTGTAGGACACTTGATGGGTTCTCACACACTTCTCTCATCTCATGTTTGGTAGCAAATATAACTAAGTTTTTCTTGTCGCTCATCGTGGAGGCACTCAATTTGGGCTTGTGGAGCTCACTCTCTTTTTGGTGGGTCGCTCTCTCGCTATTCTCTCCATGATGGGTGGCTTGCTTGTCGGCGATCACTTGGCTTGGTGACATAGGTCGTAGCACATACTCCTTTCCTTTCATCTTGAAGCTATAGTGGTTTGTACGCCCGTTGTGGATGACACCTCGGTCAAATTGCCATGGCCGTCCAAGAAGGAGGTGGCAAACGGTCATCGTAAGGACATCACACTCCAAAGTGTCTTCGTAAGCTCCGATCTTGAAAGAAACTTGTACTCTATGCTCGACTTGGATGGTGCCGGTGTCGCTTAGCCATTGAACCTTGTAGGGGTGCGGGTGCTTCATCTTGACCAATTGAAGCTTGGAGCATAGTTCTTCACTTGCTAGGTTATGGCAACTCCCTCGACCGATGATGACCTTGACGGACCTTGCATTGATGTCGGCCTTGGTGTGGAAGATATGGCATCTTTGGTCTTCGTCTTGTTGATGTTGAAGAGTCAAGACCTTGGAGACAACAAGAGCGGGGCTTGAATCTTCATCACAAAAGATTTGATCATCTTCATCTTCGTTGTTCACTTGCCGGTGCATGGCCACTTGCTCAAGGGCTTCCATTTCTCCTTCACTCATTGAGTCATAGGTTCCATCGTCGTTGAGGATCATGGTGCGCTTGTTTTTGCACTCTAAGGACTTGTGGCCTCGACCGCCGCATGTGAAGAATTTGAAGGAACTTGTCTTGATGGTCTCATCGGTTGGGGTAGATGTTGATGAAGCTTTCGTCTTGAAGTTGCTTGTAGTAGGAGGATGACTTGAGGTTGTTGAAGTTATCTTGTAACTTGACTTGTCACCGTTGCTTGTAGATGGTTTGGTTGAGGTAGGAGGTGTTGGAGTCGTTGAAGCTTGATTTTAGGAGAAGCCGTAGGACTTGCATGAGTACTTGGCGTACTTGAAGTCATCTTGCACTTGACGTTCCGCCTTTGTAGCTTGATGCACTAGCTCGATGAGGTTCGAGTATGGCTAGAAGTCGGCAATCTTCTTGATAGGGTGATTGAGTCCATTCAAGAAACGTGCCATAGTTTGCTCATCATCTTCCGTGACATTGGCTCTTATCATGGCAATATCCATTTACTTGTAGTACTCTTCAACGCGCTTGGTTCCTTGCTTGAGTAGATGGAGTTTCTTGAAGAGGTCGCGGTTGTAGTAGTTTGGCACGAATCGTGCTCTCATGACATCCTTCATTTGCGCCCAAGTAGTGATGGGTGGTTCACCTCTTGCCTCTCGGCACTCAATGAATTGTTCCCACCAAATGAAGACGTAGTCTTGGAATTCAAGGGATGCCATTGCGATCTTCTTCTCTTCTTCGTAGTTGTGCAAGAGGAAGATTTTGTCAACCTTCAATGCCCATGATATGTACTCTTCGGGGTCATTGCTTCCGGTGAACTTGGGCATGGTGAACTTTAGCTTGCCGTATCGTTGCTCTTCATTGTGTTGGGGTCGGGGATGATGACGCCCATGTCGTTGAGGATTGAAAATCGCATATTGCTCTTGGCGAGGAGGGTTTTCGATCTCATGTTGCTCTTGTCTTGGATGATTTCCAATTTCTTCATGCTCGCGATGAACTTGACATTCTTGTCTAGCTTGAGGAGGCACTTGTCGATCTTGATGAGGAACTTGAGGAACTTGACGATGCACACGTGATTGATAAAGCATTTCTTGAGCTTCATCGCGAAGTGCTGCTTGATGTAGACGAGCTTGTCGGCCTCGTTTGGCTACGGCTCGACTTGAATCTCGAAGGGCGCATTGCGCCTCAAGTGCTTGAGCTTCACGTATTTGTTGTTCTTGGCATTGTGCCTCGGCATCTTGCGCATCTTGATGTTGTCGCGCACGCTCCTCTTGTGTCACATCCCTAGTGCTGGTATGCTCAAGGCTAGCTAGTCATTGTGCATCATGTTTAAATTCCAGTTAATTTTGAAATGGGGATTTGTGAAACCCTCAGAATAACTTTTGGAAATGACCTAAATAAAAATTGCTCCAAAAGGTCCAAGAAAATGCTCATGTGGCCCTCTCCGAAAATATTGGACAGAGATAACAATCTAACCAATATTTTAGGATCTCATAAGTATTTATTTTGGGCATTTGGAATTAATCAGATAATTATTTGCCTTGGATATATATTATTATATATATAAAATATTGTCCAAAAATTGTGCCCTTTGTTGAGGAGCTCTGGAATAATATAGTTAGCTCCTGCAAAAATTGGCATAATTAAATAAATTGGTTTGGTATTTCAAATAAGTCAAAACAAATGTCAGAAAAATAGGAAAGGAAATAAATAGGAAAAGGGGAGCTTACCTGACTTACCTGCGGCCTGGCCGGCCCAGCTGGCCAGCCCCGGCCCAGCCCGCCTTCCTCCTCTGTCGTCTTCCTCCCCGACAGGAGGTCGGGCACGTGCCCGACGCGCGCACCGCTGCGCCGCGCCACCTCCTCCCTCCCTACCTGCCTGCCCTCTCCCCTCCTCGTCTGGATGCCCCGGGGACGCCACGCAGCCACCCCGACCTCTCTCGCTCTCTCTCGTTCCTCCCCCTCCCCTGGAGCTCTCTCTCCCACCGCACCCGAACGCCACCGAGAGCGTCGCCGCTCGCCGCCGTGGCCACCGCCTCCCCCTCGTTCCTCCGTCGTGTCCACGCGCTCCGCCACGACTCTCTCTACCCCCTCGTCAAGCCACGCACCTCCGGACGCGCTCCATCACCCCCACCGCCGTCTTCTTCAACCCGCGGCCGTGCAGATCTCCGCGGCCGTCAGACGCCGTCATCAGCGCATCGAGCCCGCTTCGACGCCCGCTGCAACCGCGGTGAGCTCCGCCACCGTTCCCCTCTCTCCGTTCTCGTCCCCGTACGCCGTAGCCGCGTCCCCGCTCGAGCCCGAGCTCCGGCCGCCGCCGCGAGCTCTGCTCCGGCGAGCTCCGGCGCCCAGCGGCTTCTCGCTCGCTTCCACAGGCGGAGAGCACGAGCTACGCCCGGTGCTCTCCGGCGCCGTTCCGTGGCCTATAACGCGACTCCGCCGAGCCCGTGGTCGCCGGGCGGCTTAACGCCGTGGGGTTGACCGTTTGACCTCGCCGGGCGTCGGTGGGCCCGTGGTCGGTGATTAGCAAGGCTAATCACCAACTAACCTACCCTCGACATCGACGGTGGGCCCTAGTGCCCCTAATCTCTAATTAAATTTAAACTAACCCCCTGTTAACCCGTGTCACTGACGTGTGGCCCCCACACGTCAGGTTTGACCCAGCCAGCCGCAGTTGACCGCTGACGTCATGCTTGCGCAGTGCTGACGCAATATTTTATTTTCTGGATTTAGTTAAATCAGGAAATTCCAGAATATATTCAAAACTTCAAAAATTCATAGAAATTCAACCGTAGCTCAGATTCAAATAATTTATATATGAAAAATTATCAGAAAAATTCAATCTATCCATCTGTGCTAGTTTCATGCATGACAAACCAACTTATACATGCTGTATAAGTGAAACTCTAAAATGGCATTTATAAGAGCTTACTTTGGAATTTCATTTGAACCTTTGGTTCAAATGGACTTCATTCAATCTAATACCAGTTGCATTAACTCAAACAGCATCACATCTACATGCCATGTTCATGCATCATATTGTTGCATATGATTGTGTATTGATTGCCGGCACCGTTCCTTCTCGATAGGTCCCGCTCGGAGGCGTTCAGTACACATCTATGAAGCGGTGCCTCCCTTGTTGACTTACCGGCAAGCAAATCCCTTGTTCATTCGATACAATCCTACTCTCTCGCTCCTGCTCTCGGTTATTGCATTAGGACAACAACGATTCATACGCTACTTTGTGCTGCGGTAGTTGAACCCATTCCTCTGCATGACTGTCATTGCCACGATAAATAGTTAAAACCCACTAGCATGTGTAGGAGTTGATTGAGCCATGTTGTGTTCCTACCATGCTATGCCTGCTATTGCTTAGAGTTGTGTCAGTCTGATTCATTGGGAATGAATTGGAGTACAGTTCTATGTTCGATCTTTGAGAGTGAAGTGTGTGAACACGATTGGTAAAGGTAGCGGTGAGAGGCCATGTAGGAGTACATGGTGGGTTGTCTCACCGGAACCGTCCTTAAGCCTTGAGTTCTATGTATGTTGTCCAATGACTCGATACTACCACACATTGGGTTCCGTAACTCGACCCTCTCGACTTATTAATCAACTTGATCTCTGTCCGAGAGTCGCAATTAGTTTCGGTGTTTGTAGGCGGTGCTATTTTTCTACCAAGTGGCACCCGGCAGGTGGGCTTGGGACAGACTAAACACAGGTGGCACGGTGTACCAAGTGGCACCGGATGGTGGGCTTGGGAACCCTGCTCACATCGTTTGGGGCCGTGGCGACACCCGGCGGATCTCCTTGCGGATGGAACCCGAATAGGCGATAAGCCTGGATTAGAGTCTTGTGTGGTTAGTCGGTCGTGGCGACACCCTCGCCAAAGCTTCCGCTTGAAGGTTGCGAGATACATGGCGTGTATATGGCGGTAAGTGGCGAGGCGTGTGTGAAGAAGTACACCCTGCAGGGTTATCATGATCTATTCAATAGCCGTGTCCTCGGTTATGGACTTCTTGGATGCTTCGTGGTACATAGACAACTTGAATTGGATACTCTAAAATGCTCAAGACAAGTGTGAGTGCTATGGATGGCCTTCTCGTGTGGAGACGGGATGAATCCGTAGTAGTGTATTGATGTGGTGATTAGTGGACTCGTGTACATTGTCTCACCTCAAGAGTTCTTGCGAGTCGTAGAACAGGATAGCCACAGAGTCAAAGCTGGCTTGCTGCAACTAAACTCCACATTACCTTTTGACACTAATGCATGTATGATAGGATCTGATGTAAGTCTTCTGAGTACCTTTGTACTCACGTTGCTTTATTTATGTTTTGCAGCGGAGACTTGGTCTTACTAGTAGTTCCGCTTGACTTGACGAGTAGCTTGTTACCTCAGCTACGATCTTGTACCCTTGGGAGGGTCTTGTAATAGTCGGGCTTCTCAGCTTTTTTCTTTTGTAGATGTCTGTACTCAGACATGTAATGCTTCCGCTTGTTGCTTGTATGCTCTGAATGATGGGTCATGTGACCCCTGTTTGTACTTATTGCTATGTGGCTCTTCTGAGCCTTTATCTATATGGGTTTGCGTTATGTTGTGATGCCATGTTGTACAGCACATACTTGCATGTTATGCGTACGTGTAACTTGTATTGCTATGTGTGGGATCCGACAACCTAGTTGTCTATCCTTGGTAGCCTCTCTTATGGGGAAATGTAGTCTCGTGCTCTGGCGATAGTAGTCCGCTACAGCCCGGTTCACGAGTCCTGCTAGCCCAAAGACTCTGCTTGGACACTTGATGGCGGCATGTGTTTCACTTCGTTCCTATATACATCCCTTCGAAAATGTCACGCGTGTTATTCGAGTCCTGCCTAGCCTGCTACAGCCGGGATACGGAGTCCTGTTAGCCAGTGCTACAGCCGAATATATCGTTGATGACCGACATGCTCGATGTGATTCATGTATGCTGTCCCCATAGGTTAGCGCCGCTTTGGGTTCACGACTAGCCATGTCGGCCGGGTTCTCCGTCATATGGATGCTAGCGACACTATCATATCGTGAGCCAAAATGCATAAGCGGTCCGGGCCATGGTAAGGCGACACCGTGGGAATACCGTCGTGAGGCCGCAAGGTGATATGATGTGTTACATGCTAGATCGGTGTGACTTAGGATCGGGGTCCCGACAGCTTTGGTATCGAGCTTTGATGCTGTAGGATTTCCAAGCCAACCTGATCGAAGTTGAGTCTAGAAATGCTTTAGTTATATAGGGAATTGATTGTGGAAGGGACGTAAGGCTCTTTTTACTCCTTTACCTCATGGCCTCTGATCTGAGTCGTCCTATCTTTCCTACGGGTTAAGGAACTAGGCTATCTCTTACATCTATCGGGATCACGTGTTACTATTTCCGTAGTCCCATAGGGTTGGTTGATCGAGTCTTACCCAGCTTTGAGTACCCTCGGTATAGCATGTTTAGTATTATCCCGAACCTTTGATTGATGATGTTGAGTATGGTGTTACCCCATTTTGCGAATCTCTCATTTTGAACTTTTACTGCCGTTATGCTGCGGAATTGCCCGAGAATTCGAGAGTTACTAATATCGGTGTCCCGCATTTTCAGTATGTAGTGATGTGATTCCGTCCTTGGTTCCGTTTCTCAGGATGTCATCAGTTAAGCGAAGTTCTGCTGCTCGTAGCCAGAACCACGGAGATGGAAGGGATGAGGATCCTCCCGACCAGCATTCTTTGACAGGGTTTATGCTAGAAATGGAGAGGAACAAACGTGAGTCTAACCGTTTGTTGGCACGTATCGAGGAGAACACCGCACATCAGTCCAAAGGGTTTGCAACCATTCATGACTTCATTAACTTGCACCCACCTACCTTTCATCATTCCATCGAGCCACTCGATGCCGATGGTAACCTTCAGAGCATCACTCATAAGCTGCGTTCATAAGCGTATCTCAAGATGACAAGGTCACCTATGCTGCATACCACCGGAAGGTCATGCTAGTCTTTGGTGGCGTAACTATGAGGCTATGCTTCCAGCTGGTCGATTCCAACACGGAGAGATATTCACCGAGGCTTTCATGCGAGCATCACATTCCTGAAGCCCTCATCGATCGCAAGAGAGAAGAGTTACGTAGTTTCACCCAGTGAGATGGCTGTGATGCTTACAGCAGAGAGTTTGAGAACCTTGCCCGTTATGCCACAGAAGAAGTGTCCACGGACGCCAAGAAGCAGGCTAGGTTCCGGAAGGGTCTCAACCCCAAGTTGCGTCGTGACCTCCACCTGCACCATTGCGATACATTCCAAGCTCTTGTGAACAAGGCCATTAATGCAGAGACAGCCCAGCTCACCTACGAGGAGTCTCGTAAGCACCATCGTGAATTGGTTTCTTCCTCCGGTTCTAGTTCGCAGAAACGCCGAATTTGGATTCCGAACTCTGCTCTTCCACTCGGATATTCACCGAGGCCATCCCATATGGCGCCTCACCCAGTTCAGTTACATACTCCACCCAGGCCTACTGCTGGACCACTTGTCAATGTGGGTCCACGTCCAACTTCAGGGACTTGCTTCACATGCGGAGAGCCAGGACACTATGCACGTGACTGCTCTCAAACCAGTTATGCTCCACCCCAGCCCGAGAAGCCTGTTGGCTGTGTTAAGCCATCACGCAAGATGATCAGTGTCAAGTCAGCTCCCGCTGAACGCGGATCTGTGCATCACGTCTCAGCTAAAGACGCTCATGATGATCCGGATGTCGTTCTTGGTACACTCCTTGTCAATTGTCATCCCGCCTCAGTTCTATTCGATACTGGGGCATCTCATTCCTTCATTTCCGAAAGCTATGCTAACTTGCACAACATATCATTTTGTGATATGCCCTCTCCGCTAGTCATTCAAACTCCTGGATCCAAGTGGCAAACGTCTTGTATAAGCCATGGTAACGAAATCCTTGTTGACAGACTTGTATTCCTTGCCTCACTTATAGCCCTCAAGTCTTCAGATATTAACATCATCTTGGGTATGGACTGGATGACAGCTCATCATGCCAAGATTGATTGTTTCACTAGGTCTGTTCAGCTTACACACCCATCTGGCAAGATAGTCACTGTCTCCACTAGAGTTGCAAAGCGTCAACTCTATTCTCTTAATGCCAGCCCTCTTCCAGACCTTGAAGATATCCCGGTAGTCCGTGACTTTCCGGACGTTTTTCCAGAGGAGCTGCCAGGTGTTCCACCTGACAGAGATGTAGAGTTAAATCATAGATCTTATCCGAGAACCGCTCCAATCTCTAGGAGACCTTATAAGATGGCACCCTTAGAACTAGCCGAGCTTAAGAAACAACTTGATGAGTCCTTGCAAAAGGGTTTCATCCGTCCTAGTTCTTCTCCTTGGGCTTGCCCCGTCCTCTTCGTCAAGAAGAAGGATGAATACGGACGGATGGTTGTAGATTATCGTCCGTTAATTTGGTCACGATAAAGAACAAGTATCCGCTCCCGGGATCAACGACACGTATGATCAGCTCGCTGGATCCTCGATCTTTTCTAAGATGGATTTGAGGTTAGGCTACCATCAAATCAAGATCAGAATGGAGACATTCCCAAGACAGCCTTTGTCACTCGCTATGGCGATATGAGTACACCGTCATGTCCTTTGGTCTAACCAACGCTCCAGCTACATTCTCCGCTTGATGAACTCGATCTTCATGGAGTATTTAGATAAATTTGTCGTGGTTTACCTCGATGATATTCTTATTTACTCGAAGAATGAGGAAGAGCATGCGAACATCTCAGACTTGTGCTAGAAAAACTCGAGAGCACCGCCTTTATGCCAAGTTCTCCAAGTGTGAATTTTGGTTGCGAAGTGACCTACCTAGGCCACGTAATCTCCGGTAAGGGCATTGCTGTCAATCCCGAGAGAGTTCAGGCCGTTCTTGATTGGACTCCACCAAACCGTTAAACAAGTTAGGAGTTTCCTTGGTCTAGCCAGCTATTATCGCCGCTTTGTTGAAAACTTCTCCAAAGTAGCTAAACCCCTCACGGAACTTCTCAAGAAAGATAAAAGTTTGAGTGGTCCCCACGGTGTGAGTACAGTTTTCAGAAACTGAAAAGGCGCTGACTTCTGCTCCCATACTAGTGCCACGGTTTCACTAAAGACTTTGTTATCTCTTGTGGCGCCTCACGACGAGGATTAGGTTGCATTCTTATGCAGGATCGTCATGTGATTGCCTATGCATCTCGTCGATTGCATCCACATGAGGAGAATTATCCTACACATGATCTAGAGCTTGCAGCCGTAGTCTATGCACTCAAGACCTGGCGACATTACCTTCTTGGTAAGCGTTGCGAGATCTACACCGATCACCGAGTCTCAAGTATATCTTCACCCAACCAGATTTGAACCTTAGACAAAGGCGTTGGTTGGAGTTGATCACAGATTATGATCTAGGGATTACCTACACCCGAGCAAAGCCAATGTCATGGCTGATCGTTAAGCCGTAAATCCTATTGCAACAATCTCATGTTGCAGCAAGGCCAACCACTTCTCCATGAGGAATTTTGTAAGCTTAACCTTCACATTGCTCCTCACGGTTCCTTTCTACCTTGGTGGCGAAACCTACTCTGGTGGATCATATCATAGAAGCCCAGAAGCATGATACGGGGATTACCCGGATCAAGAGAAACATTGCCAAGGGTATTGCCGGCAATTTCTCTATAGATGATCGAGGTGTCGTTTTCTTTGGGCACCGCTTTGGTGGTCCCCAAGAAGCAACATCTTCGACAACTGATTCTTAAGGAGGCGCATGAATCTCCTCTCACAATTCATCCCGGTAGTACTAAGATGTATCGGGACCTCGCCGAGGTTACGGTGGACTAGGATGAAGAGAGAAATTGCTCGATTTATTGCTAAGCGTGGCGTTTGCCGTCGCGTTAAGCA
The DNA here is from genome assembly GCA_021605205.1 of Aegilops longissima. Taxonomy (NCBI): domain Eukaryota; kingdom Viridiplantae; phylum Streptophyta; class Magnoliopsida; order Poales; family Poaceae; genus Aegilops; species Aegilops longissima. Next base: position 527,453,308 of record CM038678.1, on the reverse strand, counting down.
GAGCATCAAAGGACTGCTGGCACCCTTCAGCCCTTAGCTATTCACGAGTGGAAATGGGATAAAGTTGGTATGGATTTCATCACCGGCTTTCCGGGACCAAGAAAGGGAATAATGCTATCTTCGTGATCGTTGATCGTCTTTCCAAAGTGGCTCACTTCCTTCTGTTCGAGAGAGTATCACTGCTAGTCAGCTTGCTGACTTATACATTCTCGAATAGTGTCACTCCATGGTGTTCCACTAGAGATCAATTCAGACCGTGGTAGTCTTTTCACTTCTCATTTACGGGAGAGTTTCCAAACTGCCATGGGAACCCATCTTTTCTTCAGTACCGCTTTCCACCCTCAGTCAAGTGGTCAGGTGGAAAGGGTCAACCAAATTCTCGAAGACATGCTTAGAGCTTGCGTTATCTCATTCGGTATGGATTGGGAGAAATGTCTTCCTTTCGCCGAGTTTGCTTATAACAATAGCTATCAATCCAGTCTCAAGAAAGCTCCTTTTGAGATTCTCTATGGGCGAAGATGTCGAACACCTTTGAACTGGTGAAAACCGTGAAAGAAAATTCTTTGGACGGACATGATCCGGGAGGCGGAAGAGCAAGTTCGCATCATTAGTGAAAATTTGAAAACAGCCCAATCTCGTCAAAAGAGCCAATATGACCGTCGTCATAAGGAAGTGGCTTATGAAGTTGGCGACAAGGCTTACCTTGAGTTACTCCTCTAAAGGGTACCCATCGTTTGATATCAAAGGCAAGTTGGCTCCTCGTTACATTGGCCCTTTCGCATTCTCGCTAAGCGAGGAGAGGTTGCCTACCAGTTGGAACTACCCCACATCTTTCTCGAGTTCATGATGTCTTCCACGTCTCTCAACTCAGCGTTGCTTCTCGGATCCTATCCATGAGTGGACCACAAGCACGCTTGATCTCCAAGATAACCTCACATACCGAGAGTACCGGTTCGCATTCTTGATCAAGCGAGCGTGTTACTCGGCGTCGAATATCAAGTTTCTCAAGGTTCATGGTCTCATCATTCCGAGAGAGAAGCTACCGGGAGCGAGAAGATCGTCTTCGACCGGAGTACCCGCTTTCTTTCCGTCGACCCACAATCTCGGGCGAGATTCTTTCAAGTGAGGGCGAGTTGTCACATCCTAGTGCTGGTATGCTCAAGGCTAGCTAGTCATTGTGCATCATGTTTAAATTCCATTTAATTTTGAAATGGGGATTTGTGAAACCCTCGAATAACTTTTGGAAATGACCTAAATAAAAATTGCTCCAAAAGGTCCAAGAAAATGCTCATGTGGCCCTCTGAAAATATTGGACAGAGATAACAATCTAACCAATATTTTAGGATCTCATAAGTATTTATTTTGGGCATTTGGAATTAATCAGATAATTATTTGCCTTGGATATATATTATTATATATATATATAATATTGTCCAAAAATTGTGCCCTTTGTTGAGGAGCTCTGGAATAATATAGTTAGCTCCTGCAAAAATTGGCATAATTAAATAAATTGGTTTGGTATTTCAAATAAGTCAAAACAAATGTCAGAAAAATAGGAAAGGAAATAAATAGGAAAAGGGGAGCTTACCTGACTTACCTGCGGCCTGGCCGGCCCAGCTGGCCAGCCCCGGCCCAGCCCGCCTTCCTCCTCTGTCGTCTTCCTCCACGACAGGAGGTCGGGCACGTGCCCGACGCGCGCACCGCCGCGCCGCGCCACCTCCTCCCTCCCTACCTGCCTGCCCTCTCCCCTCCTCGTCTGGATGCCCCGGGGACGCCACGCAGCCACCCCGACCTCTCTCGCTCTCTCTCGTTCCTCCCCCTCCCCTGGAGCTCTCTCTCCCACCGCACCCGAACGCCACCGAGAGCGTCGCCGCTCGCCGCCGTGGCCACCGCCTCCCCCTCGTTCCTCCGTCGTGTCCACGCGCTCCGCCACGACTCTCTCTACCCCCTCGTCAAGCCACGCACCTCCGGACGCGCTCCATCACCCCCACCGCCGTCTTCTTCAACCCGCGGCCGTGCAGATCTCCGGCGACCGTACGCCGTCATCAGCGCATCCCCGAGCCCGCTTCGACGCCCGCTGCAACCGCGGTGAGCTCCGCCACCGTTCCCCTCTCTCCGTTCTCGTCCCCGTACGCCGTAGCCGCGTCCCCGCTCGAGCCCGAGCTCCGGCCGCCGCCGCGAGCTCTGCTCCGGCGAGCTCCGGCGCCCCCGCGGCTTCTCGTCTGCTTCCCTGGAAGCGGGAGAGCACGGGCTACGCCCCGGTGCTCTCCGACGCCGTTCCCGTGGCCTATAACGCGGACTCCGCCGAGCCCCGTGGTCGCCGGCGGCTTAACGCCGGTGGGGTTGACCGTTTGACCTCGCCGGGCCGTCAGGTGGGCCCCGTGGGTCAGGTGATTAGCTTAAGGCTAATCACCAACTAACCTACCCCTCCTGACACTGACCGGTGGGCCCTAGTGCCCCTAATCTCTAATTAAATTTAAACTAACTCCCCTGTTAACCCGTGTCACTGACGTGTGGCCCCCACACGTCAGGTTTGACCCAGCCAGCCGCAGTTGACCGCTGACGTCATGCTTGCAAGATCTTGGCGCAATATTTTATTTTCTCGATTTAGTTAAATCAGGAAATTCGAGAATATATTCAAAACTTCAAAATTCATAGAAATTCAACCGTAGCTCAGATTCAAATAATTTATATATGAAAATTATCAGAAAAATTCAATCTATCCATCTGTGCTAGTTTCATGCATGACAAACCAACTTATACATGCTGTATAAGTGAAACTCTAAAATGGCATTTATAAGAGCTTACTTTGGAATTTCATTTGAACCTTTGGTTCAAATGGACTTCATTCAATCTAATACCAGTTGCATTAACTCAAACAGCATCACATCTACATGCCATGTTCATGCATCATATTGTTGCATATGATTGTGTATTGATTGCGGCACTGTTCCTTCTCGATAGGTCTGCTCAGGAGGCGTTCAGTACTGCTCTATGAAGCGGTGCCTCCTTTGTTGACTTACCGAGCAAGCAAATCCCTTGTTCATTCGATACAATCCTACTCTCTCGCTCCTGCTCTCGGTTATTGCATTAGGACAACAACGATTCATCTGCTACTTTGTGCTGCGGTAGTTGAACCCATTCCTCTGCATGACTGTCATTGCCACGATAAATAGTTAAAACCCACTAGCATGTGTAGGAGTTGATTGAGCCATGTTGTGTTCCTACCATGCTATGCCTGCTATTGCTTAGAGTTGTGTCAGTCTGATTCATTGGGAATGAATTGGAGTGCAGTTCTATGTTCCGATCTTTGAGAGTGAAGTGTGTGAACACGATTGGTAAAGGTAGCGGTGAGAGGCCATGTAGGAGTACATGGTGGGTTGTCTCACCGGAACCGTCCTTAAGCCTTGAGTTCTATGTATGTTGTCCAATGACTCGATACTACCACACATTGGGTTCGGTAACTCGACCCTCTCGACTTATTAATCAACTTGATCTCTGTCCGAGAGTCGCAATTAGTTTACGGTGTTTGTAGGTAGTGCTATTTTTCTACCAAGTGGCACCCGGCAGGTGGGCTTAGGACAGACTAAACACAGTGGCACGGTGTACCAAGTGGCACCGGATGGTGGGCTTGGGAACCCTGCTCACATCGTTTGGGGCCGTGGCGACACCCGCCGGATCTCCTTGCGGATGGAACCCTAATAGGCGATAAGCCTGGATTAGAGTCTTGTGTGGTTAGTCGTCGTCGTGGCGACACCCTCGCCAAAGCTTCCGCTTGAAGGTTGCCGAGATACATGACGTGTATATGGCGGTAAGTGGCGAGAGCGTGTGTGAAGAAGTACACCCCTGCAGGGTTACCATGATCTATTCGAATAGCCGTGTCCTCGGTTATGGACTTCTTGGATGCTTACGTGGTACATAGACAACTTGAATTGGATACCCTAAAATGCTCAAGACAAGCGTGAGTGCTATGGATGGCCTTCTCGTGTGGAGACGGGGATGAATCCGTAGTAGTGTATTGATGTGGTGATTAGTGGACTCGTGTACATTGTCTCACCTCAAGAGTTCTTGCAGTCGTAGAACAGGATAGCCACAGAGTCAAAGCTGGCTTGCTGCAACTAAACTCCACATTACCTTTTGACACTAATGCATGTATGATAGGATCTGATGTAAGTCTTGCTGAGTACCTTTGTACTCACGTTGCTTTATTTATGTTTTTGCAGCGGAGACTTCGGTCTTACTAGTAGTTCCGCTTGGACTTGACAGTAGCTTGTTACCTCAGCTACGATCTTGTACCCTTGGGAGGGTCTTGTAATAGTCGGGCTTCTCGGCTTTTTCTTTTGTAGATGTACGTACTCGGACATGTAATGCTTCCGCTTGTTGCTTGTATGCTCTCAATGATGGGTCATGTGACCCTGTTTGTACTTATTGCTATGTGGCTCTTGAGCCTTTATCTATATGGGTTTGCGTTATGTTGTGATGCCATGTTGTACAGCACATACTTGCATGTTATCGTCGTGTAACTTGTATTGCTATGTGTGGGATCCGACAACCTAGTTGTCTATCCTTGGTAGCCTCTCTTATGGGGAAATGTAGTCTCGTGCTCTGAGCGATAGTAGTCCGCTACTGCCCGGTTCACGAGTCCTGCTAGCCCAGCACTCTGCTTGGACACTTGATCTGGCGGCATGTGTTTCACTTCGTTCCTATATGTCCCCTTGAAATGTCACGCGTGTTATTGAGTCCTGCCTAGCTGCTACAGCCGGGATACGAGTCCTGTTAGCCAGTGCTACAGCCGAATATATCGTTGATGACCGACATGCTCGATGTGATTCATGTATGCTGTCCCCATAGGTTAAGCGCCGCTTTGGGTTCACGACTAGCCATGTCGGCCGGGTTCTCCGTCATATGGATGCTAGCGACACTGTCATATACGTGAGCCAAAATGCGTAAACGGTCCCGGGCCATGGTAAGGCGACACCCGTGGGAATACCGTGCGTGAGGCCGCAAGGTGATATGATGTGTTACATGCTAGATCGGTGTGACCTAGGATCGGGGTCCCGACAGCTTTGGTATCAGAGCCTGACTGCCTGTAGGATTTCCAAGCCAACCTGATCGAAGTTGAGTCTAGAAATGCTTTAGTTATATAGGGGAACTGATTGTGGAAGGGAACGTAAGGCTCTTTTTACTCCTTTACCTCATGGCCTCTGATCTGAGTCGTCCTATCTTTCCTACGGGGTTAAGGAACTAGGCTATCTCTTCTGTCTATCAGGATCACGTGTTACTATTTCCGTAGTCCCATAGGGTTGGTTGATCAGAGTCTTACCCCAGTTTTCGAGTACCCTCGGTATAGCATGTTTAGTATTATCCCAGAACCTTTGATTGATGATGTTGAGTATGGTGTTACCCCATTTTGCAGAATCTCTCATTTTGAACTTTTACTGCCGTTATGCTGCCGGAATTGCCCCAGGAATTCGAGAGTTACTAATATCGGTGTCCCGCATTTTCAGTATGTAGTGATGTGATTCCGTCCTTGGTTCCGTTTCTCAGGATGTCATCAGTTAAGCGAAGTTCTGCTGCTCGTAGCCAGAACCACGGAGATGGAAGGGATGAGGATCCTCCCGACCAGCATTCTTTGACAGGGTTTATGCTAGAAATGGAGAGGAACAAACGTGAGTCTAACCGTTTGTTGGCACGTATCGAGGAGAACACCGCACATCAGTCCAAAGGGTTTGCAACCATTCATGACTTCATTCGCTTGCACCCACCTACCTTTCATCATTCCATCGAGCCACTCGATGCCGATGGCCAACCCGTAGCATCACTCATAAGCTGCGTTCATAAGCGTATCTGAAGATGACAAGGTCACCTATGCTGCATACCACCTGGAAGGTCATGCTAGTCTTTGGTGGCAGAACTATGAGGCTATGCTTCACAAAATAGAAGCTTATGGTGAGGCTTGGTTAGGACGGTGGCACAAAATTTGATGCAATTTTTAGTGAGCTTCAATAATGTTGGAAAATATTCACAAATTTGCAAATGCAACAAGTAGACCAATAGCAAGATGTTGTACATGGAAACACACACGCAAATAGATAAATGGGGTCGGGCAACAAAGGGATGAGCCAAAATGTGGAATCCACGAAAATCCTCTTGTTGCACAACACTAGAGAGATGCTAGCACGATTGCACAATAGGCGGATATGAACTTATGCACAACCTACTAAGCAAAAATGCAACGAATTCTATCCCAAGTATGCTATATGTATGGTATTCCAATGATATGATCCAAGATGACCGAGTATGACAATCTTATTGTTGTATGATGCTATGATTCTCGCTTATAAGATCTTTTCTTATCTTTCCCTTTTGCTTAAAAGCTTGTTTGGCTCTTTGTTGTTTGAGCTATTTTCTCATGCAATGCTTCACGAACCAAGATAGCAATTGAGTATATGCGATGACAACTTTGTGACACAAGAGATGATACCAAGGTATGCAACACGATGATATGGTATGTATGCTATGGCAAGTATGATTACTAATGTGCACAAGTCAGTTGCCAGCAATACTCAAATGCTAGTATTGATGGGTAAGGTACGCAAAAATAAGGCTATGGGGTTATCAATGCAATTGCAAGAAAGTATGATGATATCATGATACCAAGATGAGGTTACCGTTGATGACGAGTCCTTTGCGAAGATGAGCGACGGTGATGTCGATGTCGAACTGTTCCTAGTTAGCCGAAACACCCTAGGAAATGATGAACCACAACTCAAATTCTCGAAACCAAAGTCAAAATGGTGGTATCGAAGTTGGCAATGCGAAAGTGAGATTGTTTGCGAAAAGCGGTGGTGGTATGCGGATGATATGGTGGAGGGTCTAGGCGAAGATTCCCAAATGACAAAAGTTTGAAGGTGTGAAATTGTGTTGGAACCTATTTATGTGGATGGGGGATGTCAATAGCTACTCAACGAGCTAAAGAACGCGAAAATCGGACTCCGGATGTGGAAGTTATGGTCTAAATTGTCAATCAGCCGAGGCTGAACGTGGGAGGGGCGGAAGTACCCTTGGGAAGGCGGTTGTATCACTCCTGGATCTCAGCGGTAGTACCGCTAGGTTTGGGCGGAAGTACCTCTGGTGTCGGGATGAACTTGTGGCGGAAATGGATGATTTCGGGGGTAAAAATTGATGGGTTTTGTGGATGGAAAGTGGTGAAACTTGGGGAGATGCTAGATCCACACGAAACCAAACAAATCCATGGATCATATCCAACAAAACTTCATCACATCAACAAATCACAAAAAAAAGTTTGGGGCTATTTTTGGTGGGGATTTTCGAATTTAGGACAAAAACAACAAAATCAAGCTAGAAAACGAAGAGTGAAGGCTCCGAAATAGTGATCACCGTGGCTCATGATACCAAGATAATGTAGGGTGGAACCCTATACAGCCGAACTTTCACGAAAGGAGCGGATCCCACGAAGAACACGAAGAACACAAGGGGGAAATCACAAAGGGAGACACAAGAGAAACACTCAAACCAACGAGATTAGGTCACACATGTGCTAGATCCTCGAGACACGAGAGGAGATACAAGATTTACGATCAACAAAGGACGATACAAAGGGTAACCAGTTCTTCTCCGTGAGGAGGTTTTGATGGGGCCACCCAAGAGGAGGTCTTGAATCCGATTGGAAGGATCTTCTCCGAGGAGGCGCGATCTCCGAGGAGAAAGTAACCAAGTGGATGGGCAAAGCTCTCACACAAACATGAGCTAATTCTTTGCTAACCCTAATTCGGAGCTAGGGGATGAGTACTTATAGTCCAAAGGGTAAGTTGGGGGTTACACAGGTCGTTGACCCTTTCACTGCGCACATGCAGGCCGGTAGTACCGGTCATGGGGGCGGTAGTACCGCTGGGAGCTCATGCAGGGCGGAAGTACCGGACATGGGGGCGGTAGTACCGCTGGGAGGTCAGGCGCTGGCTTTGGGACGTCAAATGGGCCAGCGGTTGTACCGGGAGTCGGGGCGGTAGTACCGGTCTTATGGCGGTTACCGATACATCTGGTGTAGTTCCGGCCTTGCACCGCTCAATCACAGAAGGTGGTCCGGTTGTGGGGCGGTTGTCGGTGTCAAAACCGGCGGATCTCGGGTAGGGGGTCCCGATCTGTGCGTCAAGGCTGATGGTAACAGGAAGCACGGGACAGAGATATTTACCCAGGTTCGGGCCCTCTCGATGGAGGTAAAACCCTACTTCCTGCTTGATTAATATTGATGATATGGGTAGTACAAGAGTAGATCTACCACGAGATCGTAGAGGCTAAACCCTAAGAGCTAGCCTATGATGGTATGATTGTAATTGTGATCGGCCTTCTAAGGACCAACCTCTCCGGTTAATATAGACACCGGAGAGGGCTAGGGTTTACATGGAGTCGGTTACAAGAAAGGAAATATAATATCTGGATCGCCAAGCTTGCCCTCCACGCAAAGGAGAGTCTCATCCGGACACGGGCCGAAGTCCTGAGTCTTGTATCTTCACGCTTCAATAGTCCTGACGTTGTACACAGTCCGGCTGTCCGGATACCCCCTAATCTAGGACTCCCGCAGTAGCCCCTGAACCAGGCTTCAATGACGATGAGTCCGTCGCACAGTATTGTCTTCGACATTGCAAGGCGGGTTCTTCCTCCGAATACTCCAAAGTAATCATCGAACACTTAGACCGTGTTCGGATCTGCGAGATGATCTTCATATGCCACCGTAGAGAGAATGATATTTCACAAATGCATCTGTTGACAATTTTTCCTGATGACGTGACATGTTATTATGGTCGGATCGTTATTCGAACCGTTTTCCCACAACCAGCTACAACGCATATTACGAGGCGGTTTCCTTGACACGTCTTGTCGAAGCAGAGATTGTGTCCCCTTATAACGGGATTCTCATCAATACGGGTATGGGTAATCCCACCACGCCATCAAGCGTGGCGCTTGGGAAGCGGCGATTCCCAGCGAACAAGTGGGGGCGCACGCTTTGGCGCCTCTATAAAGGATAAGATTTCCTCATTTTTACCCAAGCCTTCTTCCCCCTTTGCCCACTCTTGCCCCCTCGAGCTCCAGCACCCAAGCCCAAGTCTCCTCCGCACAACTAAACATGTCCGGAGCAGGAGGCAAGTGGGTGGCTTCCACCATCAAGGAGAAGCACATCACAAATCTTCGCGCGGCCGGATACTTGGCCGCGGACATAGCGCACCGGCTACCGGATGCCGGGCAGGTCATTCCGACCCCAGGACCCCACGAGAGGGCCGTATTCGTTGCCCACTTCGTCCATGGACTGGGATTTCCTTTCCATCCCTTCGTCCACGGGCTCATGTTCTACTACGGACTAGATTTCCATGATCTAGCCCCAAATTTCATCCTCAACATCTCGGCGTTCATCGTCGTATGCGAGGCCTTCCTCCGCATCCGACCTCATTTCGGCCTATGGATGCAAACCTTCTGCATGAAGCCGAAGATCGTAAGCGGCCAACAAGCGGAGTGCGGAGGAGCCATGGTGGGAAAGATGCCTAATGTCACCTGGCTGGATGGCTCCTTTGCGGAGACCGTAAAAGGATGGCAATCGGGGTGGTTCTACATCACCGAACCGCGTGGCGCCAACTGGGCGACGGCCCCCGAATTCAGGTGCAGAGCCCCATGCGGCCCACCTCACAGGAAAGGAAGGGCCTGTCTGAGGCGATTCTCTGGAACTGACGGACTCGGACATGCATCAAAAGCATGAAGGACAAGAACATCAAGCTTGTCAACGTGATCCAGGTCATGCTTGTTCGCTGGATCCTTCCCTGTCAAAGGCCGGCAGTCAATCTATGGGAGTTCGTCCCGGCCAAACACCAAACGCTCCGGAAGCTCTATGACATGACGCACAAAGGCGCATGGAAGGTGTTATTCAAGGCCTATGAAGTGCCTCCTCCCACATACGAGGACCGCGGGCTTCACGCCGCGCGGGCTCCTAGTCAGGTGAGTTCAGACTACCACTGGAGTCGGTTTTTTCCAATATGTTCAAGGAAGATCCTTAAGTAGTTATCCATATTTGCCTCAGGATTATGTGGAGACGGCGGAGCAGGTTTACTATCCGGCTCCGCTGCGGAAGGCCAGTGATGCTCTCTGCGGAGATGTTGGTCCCATACCGTACAAGGTCTTGGAGAAGAAAACCGAGAAGAAGGCCGGGGATCCGAAAGGGTCTCCGGCGTAAGGTTGTGCCAGAAGCCTCGTCCGAAGATGAAGAGGCAGACTCCTCCCACGAGAGGGAGGAGGAAGAAGAAGAAGACGCCCCATCCGGAAAGAATGAGGGGCCCGGAGAGGCGGGCCAGGGGGCCGGAAAAGGCCGTCGACGCAAGGCCGTTATACCCTGTCGTCGATGGCGACGAGCAATTCCTCCAGCGAGGCGGGGATCAGAAAAATTCCACCTCCCGCCTTTGGGCGAAGTGGAGAAGAAGAAAAGCCGCCCGGGCCGAAGGCTGGGGCGTCCAAGAAGGGGAAGGTACCCCTTCCGGACTACTCCGCCACGGCCGCTCATAGCGAGGAAGGGTGGCTGCCCAGGGGGAAGCCCCCGGTGCGATCGTAAGTGTCCGCACTCCATCATAACTTCATTCTATAGCTTTTGTTTAACACCGAACATATGTGCAGTCCGTCCAGGGCTTACCCCGAAGTGTCTTCCTCCGGGTCCCTGAGTGATTCGGAGATCAATTCACTTCCGACAGCCACTACTCCTCAACCCACGGATGACACGGAGGTGTTGTCCCAAAGGCTCCCCGAGCGGGGGAGGTGACTCTGGAGACACCCCAAGGCGGGGTCCCAGACATCGGATACGCGGGGTTCAAGGTCCCCGCGGATTGTGTCGATGAGAGCCACAATAGGCCGGGCTCTCAGCCGAACACTGTCCCGGAACCTTCAATGGTTCCGAACTCAGGCGGACAACCCCTCGTCAGGGAGAGTGAGACGTCTGCATCGAGGACTGCCGGTGCGCCTGAGGCGCCGGATTATCTGCTGGAAGCGCTTCCCGCTTTGCGGTGCTTCCATAGATGAGGAGCACCGTACTCTTATGATTTCGGTGATTCGGAAGGTTTCGTCCGCCAAGAGCAGACTAACCGAAGCTTGCACCAGCCTCTTGACAGGCTTTGAGGTAAGTAATAAATATGTGTAAAATTACCACCCGATAGGTAGTAGCCCCTGATACTCTGTTTGGTGTTCGGAAAGAAAAACCAAATGGAGGGTCAATTATAATCCGCAAGGGTCTAACAATAAATATTCATGTTCATAAGTAGGCTGTGCTACTTGCTGCTGCTGCCCGTACTGCTGAAGTTGCCGAACTGAAGCGGGATCTGGAGCAGGCGCAGGGAGAGCTCGGCCTCACGAAGAGGCAGCTCGAGGAGAACAAAGATAAACGATTCCCCATTCGTATGTATTTAAAGATAGGCAAAATTGGTCGGTCTAATGCCAAAGCGTCGTGACTGTTTAACAGGGGCCACCGCCGAAGTGGCATCCCTGAAGAAAGCATTGTCTGAGGCCAAAGACAAAGCGGCCTTGGAATGCAAGGAGCGCGAAAAGCAAAGTGCTAGAGTGGGCGAGGTACAGCAAGAGCTCCATGACCTTGGCAAGAAGTGCAAGTCCGTGGAGCATGATCTGAAGATGAAGGAGGCCGAGCTTGCGAAGGCCCTTGTAAATTTGAAAGATGCCAAGGCGAAGCCGAAAGCACAGAGGAGATCCGGAGGCCAAAAGGATAGCAGCGGGTAAGAAATTCTTTATGCAAAGCAAACATGTGGAGGCGTTTCTTTTACTTACTCGATTCGGAGCTCTCGAGGGCATTTGCAGACCTGCCACGCAGCGTCTCGAGGCGCTGCGGAGTTCTCGTGCCGGAGGGAGCTCAGCGGAGAAGCTGTTACGGTCCTAGTATCTGGGGCCAATCATCCGATGCCTCTGGCGACCAAGCTGAAGCAGTTGATCGAACTCCACAGGCGGCGAACTGGCTATGAAGGGCTTCATAGTCGGGATGTGGCTGGTGAGGTCTGCCAGAGCTACTTTGGCACGATAAAGAGGATGGTGGATGCCTGCCGCGGCTTGAAGTGATCAAGCGATCCGTTTGCATCGAAGGTGCCCGCCGAGCCTTTGCCCGCGTCAAGGTGCATTGGGGCAAGCTGGATGCGGAGAAGCTGGTCAGGGCGGGCCGCCCGGAGGGCAAGCGCGATCGCCATCCCGAGATGTACTACGATGGCGTGATGAAGGGTGCTCGTCTAAATGGCGATGAGTGTACCAAGGGCGCCATTTTGGAATGAATTCACTTCTGTCATGTTTGTAATTTGAAAGACAAAGTTACTTGCGCTATGTGGCGCTTTTGTTATTAAAATATTACCTTTTGTGCGGCTGTTTATAAAATTCTGAAAGTAGGCGGTCGTCGGCTTCCTCCCCCACGTAACTAATCTTTGGGTGTTAAGTGAAAACCGGACACTCTTTATCCAAATGTTTGGTCCCTTAAGGAGGTGTCGGCGCGCGTAACAGAGGCAATCGGACTATCGTCTTTATAACTTTCCTTAGCCATAGAAGTCTACAATTTTAAATTTGGTGAAGCCCTAGAATCGGAAGGCGAATCGAGGCGCTATACCGCCTAGATCGGATGAAGCGATTTATCGCCTAAGCGGAAAATCTTTAAGGATTTTAAAACCTCTCGAACAGCGACCAGCTCTGGACACATCATGCGGTCAGGTTTTGGTTCTCTCTTGAGGTGCTCGTCCGGAGAACCGGGCGCTATCGCAGATAGTTCTCCTGCGCTACCTTAGCCGATCTAACGGGCGTAAGGCACCAAAACAAGGGGCAGGCTATCCCAACTGTAGACCCAAGACATGATTCGGAGCTGATGCATATAGTGCTATAAGTTCGGGGTGCCGCACAGTTGAAAGTGTTCGGACTTTATTTTCCATATTGCGGGGCATCATGAGAAGCCCCTGGCAAACTGACCGCACCAAGGTGTACGGATGCAATATCAAATAAACATTTATAAGAGAAAAAAATGCTCAAATAAGAATAATAAGCTGACGCTATATATAATCTCCCATCGACGAAAAATACGTTTAAGCGTACGTTTACAATGGATGCGTTAAGCAAAGATAAAATAGGACTATTTGACATGTCCTATCCAGGGGCAGGCTGTGTTCAGATAGATAAAGCAGGTATAATGATCGTAAATATATTCCACCTGGGTATTTCCTTCTGCGCACAACGTCTGCTGCCTCCTTGGATGTCTCTTCCCTATAAGTCCGGCAATTCGGCTCTTTTGAGGATGCTGCACCAACGCGGTGTCCTGAAAGGTAAGAGGCAAAGAGTATGAAAGTACTTGGCGGTTACCCGCACTATTGACTGAGTCGTTGATGCGCTTCCGCCTATGCACATGGTATTTTGAGTGCGTCATTGTGTGCACGTGGCACGAATGCTGATTTGATGGGGCTTAAGCGGAGGCCGGACTGCTAGTCGCGCTCTTGGCGTGCCCGATGATCCTGTTGCGGGGTGCTCCGGACTCTCTTGACGGTGCTTGAAGTTGTTGTCGCCGGATTGGTTTGTCGGAGAAGGTCGCATTGTACTTCCACGGCAAGGGCTGCGGTATGTTCTTCTGTTAGTGGAGAGCGGTCCATATTTCCGTTCACTGTTATGACCCCGCATGGTCCTGGCATCTTGAGCTTGAGGTATGCGTAGTGTGGTACCGCATTGAATGTAGCGAATGCGGTTCGTCCGAGAAGTGCATGGTACCCACTGCGGAAGGGGACGATATCGAAGATTAACTCTTCGCTTCGGAAGTTGTCCGGAGATCGAAGACCACTTCAATGTTATAGAGCCCGTCTGCGGGCCTCTACTCCGAATTACACCTTTAAAGGTGCTTTTAGTGGGCTTGATCCTTGAAGGGTCAATGCCCATTTCTTTCTTGTGTCTCGATAAAGCAGGTTCAGGCTGCTGCCACCGTCCATAAGGGCGCTACGTGAGTGGAATCCGTCAATGATTGGGTCTAGGACCAATGCGGCCGAGCCGCCATGACGGATGCTAGTAGGGTGATCCCTACGACCAAGGTGATCGGACAAGCTGACCATGGATTGAATTTGGGGGCGACTGGCTCCATCGCATAGACGTCCCTTAGTGCCCGCTTCTGTTCCCACTTGCGAATGTCCGTGGCGTAGATCATGTTGACCGTTTTCACCTGGGGGGGGGGGGGGAATTTCTTCTTTCCCCCCGTGTTTGGACGTCGGGGCTCCTCGTCATCGTCGCTGTGCAACCCCTTGTCCTTGTCTTCAGCGTTTATCTTCCCGGCCTGTTTGAATACCCAGCAATCTCTATTGGTGTGGTTGGCTGGCTTGTCTGGGGTGCCATGAATTTGGCACAAGCGCTGCAGTATGCGGTCCAGACTGGACGGTCCCTGATTATTTCTTTTGAACGGCTTCTTCCGCTGACCGGGCTTGGATCCGCTGAATCCGGCATTGACTGCCGTGTCTTCAGTGCTGTCACTGTTCTTCCGTCGCTTATGTCTGTTACACCGTGGCTTGCCGTTATTGTCGCTGCCATCCGAATTGCCAGAATGTGGCGTAGTGCTGCTGCGAGCCAACCAACTGTCCTCGCCCACGCAAAAGCAGCTCATTAGTGTTGTGAGAGCTGCCATGGACTTGGATTTTTGCTGGCCGAGGTGTCGAGCGAGCCACTCGTCACGGATATTATGCTTCAAAGCCGCAAGGGCTTCGGCGTCCGGACAGTCAACTACTTGGTTCTTTTTAGTTAGGAACCGAGTTCAGAATTTCCCGGCTGACTCTCCGGGTTGTTGAGTAATGTGGCTCAAGTCATCGGCGTCAGGTGGTCGCACATATGTACCCTGGAAGTTGTCAAGGAATCGTCTTCGGGTTTTCCCAACTAACGCGAATTTCTTTGGCAGGCTGTTTAGCCGATGTCGGGCTGGTCCTTTGAGCTTAAGGGAAGATACTTGATGGCGTGTAGATCGTCTCCGCGGGCCATGTGAATGTGGAGAAGAAAATCTTCGATCCATATTGCGGGGTCTGTTGTGCCATCGTATGATTCGATGTTTACGGGTTTGAACCCTTTTGGGAATTCATGATCCATTACTTCGTCAATGAAGCAGAGGGGGTGCGTGGCGCCTACATGCGGGCTATGTAGCTCGCAGGTCGAATTGCTCGGGTGGCTATATTGGCCCGACCGGACTTGTTGAAAGTGTATCGGCGTGGCGATCGTAAATCGCGTCTTAGGCGCGCCCCGCGATCCGTAGATCGATCTTGGCTGTCTGTTTTGTTGCCGGGCGTAGTATGTTGGCGTGGGGGTGTTGGCTGGTATGCTGTTTTATCCGGCCACGAGGTGGCGGTCAAGCCTATGGTGCTCGAGTCCGTATTCCTCGGCTGCGGGACTTGATCCATCTGTCTATGAGCAGGTCTTGATCAGCTTGGGTTATTCTTTGCTTCTTTTTAGGCTCCTCGCGGTGGCTATAAGCCGGCGCTTGAAGCGCTCCTGCTCTCACGGGATCCTCGAGAACGCCCGAACTTCGTCGTCGCCGAGGCTAATCTCGTCTTGAAGGGGGCATGTAGCTGTCCTCCTCCGGGTATTCGTCCGTCGCTTTGTTCTTACGGGCTGACCTGCTCATCCTCTGTTCGGCCTGCTCGGCGGGCTGATCAGGGTTGTATTCTTCTTCGGCACCATTGGATTGTTTTCGTCTCCTGGGCGGTATTGCTGTGGCGGGGCTTGGAGTGGCACCGACGACGCCCATTCTTTGCTTTTTTCCCTGAGGTTTTATCCTCTGTTGCCTCATCGCCATTTGTTTCCTTCGGAGTGTCCATCATATATATATATCATAAGAAGAGGTGGCTGTCCACCGCCAGTGAGCGGTGGTTCATGTTCTTCTCCTGCATCTCGTCCATACCATCGATGTCTTCGGAGTCGAAGTTCAGTACCTCGGTTAAATCATCGACCGTGGCAATGAAGTGGGTGGTGGGTGGGCAACGAATTCCTTAAATCGCTTTGCCTCCCACTCGGGCGAACATAGTTAATGAAGAGCCTCGACAAAGAGAGAGACTTTAATGAGTCAGCATGTCGCCAAAGGCGAGTCTTTGGAAGATATCCGTGTGGTGAACTCCATTACGAGCCCATCCGGCCCGGCGGGCTCGGAGTCTGTGGACTAGAACCGACGTCCGGATACGAATCCGGGGGTTCGGAGTCACATGCCACCGCAGAGGTAAGCCCCGTGTTCGGCTCCACCGCCGATGAGTGTGCGACCTGTGGGGCGGGGTCCATCCCTCCGTCCTTAGGCAGCGTAGCCTGCTCGGGATCTAGGTCCGGGGATGCTACGGGGGTGATACCCCGAGCTTCGTCCCACGGCAGGTCTAAGCCGTGCTCGTCGTGACTGTCCGGTGCTCCTGGCATAGGCCCAAATCCATCGAAGATCAAGTCTCCGCAGATGTCCGCCGTGTAGTTCAGGTTTCCGAACCTGATCTGGTGGCCAGGGGCATAGCTGTCGATCTTCTCCAGATGGCCAAGCGAGTCGGCCTGCAGAGCGAAGCCGCCGAACCCGAAGATTTGTCCGGGAGAAAGGTCTCACCCGGGATCGTGTTGTCGACGATGACTGGAGGAGCCATCGAGCCCTGGAGCGACGACGCAGAGGAACTCTCAATGAAAGCACCAATGTCGGTGTCAAAACCGGCGGATCTCGGGTAGGGGTCCCGATCGTGCGTCAAGGCTGATGGTAACGAGAAGCAAGGGACACATATGTTTACCAGGTTGGGCCCTCTCGATGGAGGTAAAACCCTACTTCTGCTTGATTAATATTGATGATATGGGTAGTACAAGAGTAGATCTACCATGAGATCATAGAGGCTAAACCCTAAGAGCTAGCCTATGATGGTATAATTGTAATTGTGATCGGCCTTCTAAGGACCAACCTCTCCGGTTTATATAGACACCGGAGAGGGCTAGGGTTTACATGGAGTCGGTTACAAGAAAGGAAATATAATATCCGGATCGCCAAGCTTGCCCTCCACGCAAAGGAGAGTCCCATCCGGACACGGGCCGAAGTCCTGAGTCTTGTATCTTCACGCTTCAATAGTCCGGATGTTGTACACAGTCCGGCTGTCCGGATACCCCCTAATCCAGGACTCCCTCAGTGGTAGTCGGCTGGTTGTTCTGCCCGGGCGGTAGTTGGGCGGTTGTTCCGGTCCTTCTGGGCTTGGCAGATTGTCTCCATGCTCTTGATGTTCATCTTGCACCGTAACTTCTCCTTGGTACCTAAGCACACAATACATCTCAGTTTGAGGTAGTAGCCATGTCTCAAGTGGGTCAAAGGGGAGTTCAACAAGGAGAGAGTTAACCTCGTTCTCGATGGTTCTCGCACGGGCTCTTGTCATTGGTCCAAGTGGTGTTGTGGTATATGTAGGTAGGTCCATGGGGATGGTATTGGGATGCTCCACATCAGATAGCTTCGTCAACACGACAGCGTGATGACGGTGATGATGAAGCTACCGGCGCAGGGCTTCGCCTAAGCACTGCAATGATATGACCGAGGTGAATTATGGTGGAGGGGGGCACCGCACACGGCTAAGAGATCAACTTGTGTGTCTATGGGGTGCCCCCCTCTCCCGTATATGAACGAGTGGAGGAGGGGGAGGACCGGACCTCTATGGCGCGCCCTGGGAGGAGTCCTACTCCCACCGAGAGTAGGATTCCCCCCTTTCCCTAGTTGGAGTAGGAGAGAAGGAAGGAGGAGAGAGGGAGCAGGAAAGAGGGGCGCCGCCCCCCTTCCTAGTCCAATTCGGAACCAAGGGAGGGGGCGTGCGGCCTGCCCTGGCCGCCCCTCTCTCTCTCCACTAAAGCCCATTAGGGCCCATATACTCACCGGGGGGTTCCTGTAACCCCCCACTACTCCGGTAAATGCCTGAACTCACTTGGAACCATTCCGATGTCCAAACATAGTCATACAATATATCGATCTTTATGTATCAACCATTTCGAGACTCCTCGTCATGTCCGCGATCATATCCGGGACTCTGAACAACCTTCGGTACATCAAAACACATAAACTCAAAATGTCGATCGTCACCGAACATTAAGCGTGCGGACCTTACGGGTTCGAGAACTATGTAGACATGACCGAGACTCATCTCCGGTCAATAACCAATAGTGGAACCTGGATGCTCATATTGGTTCCTACATATTCTACGAAGATCTTTATCGGTCCAACCGTATAACAACATACATTGTTCCCTTTGTCATCGGTATGTTACTTGCCCGAGATTCGATCGTCGGTATCTCAATACCTAGTTCAATCTCGTTACCGGCAAGTCTCTTTACTCATTCCGTAATGCATCATCCCTCAACTAACTCATTAGTCACAATGCTTGCAAGGCTTATAGTGATGTGCATTACGAGAGGGCCCAGAGATACCTCTCCGATACTCGGAGTGACAAATCCTAATCTCGATCAATGCCAACTCAACAAACACCATCGGAGACACCTGTAGAGCATCTTTATAATCACCCAGTTACGTTGTGACATTTGATAGCACACTAATTGTTCCTCCGGTATTCGGGAGTTGCATAATCTCATAGTCATAGGAACAGGTATAAGTTATGAAGAAAGCAATAGCAACAAACTAAACGATCATCGTGTTAAGCTAACGGATGGGTCAAGTCAATCACATCATTATCTAATGATGTTATCCCGTTTATCAAATGACAACTCTTTTTCCATGGCTAGGAAACTTAACCATCTTTGGTTAACGAGCTAGTCAAGTAGAGGCATACTAGGGACACTCTATTTGTCTATGTATTCACACATCTACTAAGTTTCCGGTTAATACAATTCTAGCATGAATAATAAATATTTATCATGATATAAGGAAATATAAATAACAACTTTATTATTGCCTCTAGGGCATATTTCCTTTAGTCTCCCGCTCGCACTAGAGTCAATAATCTAGTTCACATCGCCATGTGATTTAACACCAATAGTTCACATCACCATGTGATTAGTTCACATCGCCATGTGACTAATACCCAAAGGGTTTTACTAGAGTCAATAATCTAGTTCACATTGCTATGTGATTAACACCCAAAGAGTACTAAGGTGTGATCATGTTTTGCTTGTGAGAGAAGCTTAGTCAATGGGTCTGCAACATTCAGATCCGTATGTATTTAGCAAATTTCTATGTCTACAATACTCTGCATGGAGCTACTGTAGGTAATTGCTCCCTCTTTCAATATGTATCTAGATCGAGACTTTTAAAGTCATCTAGATCGGTGTCAAAAGCTTGCATGGACGTAACTCTTTACCACAAACTCTTTTACCACCTCCATTACCGAGAAATATTTCCTTAGTCCTCTAAGGATAATTTTGACCGCTGTCCAGTGATCCACTCCTGGATCACTATTGTACCCTCTTGCCAAACTCATGGTGAGGTACACAATAGGTCTGGTACATAGCATAGCATACTTTATAGAACCTATGGCTAAGGCATAGGGAATGACTTTCATTCTCTTTCTATTTTCTGCTGTGGTCGGATTTTGAGTCTTACTCAACTTTACACCTTGCAACACAGGCAAGAACTCCTTCTTTGACTGTTCCATTTTGAATTATTTCAAAATTTTGTCAAGGTATGTACTCATTTGAAAATCTTATCAAGCGTCTTGATCTACCTCTATAGATCTTGATGCTCAATGTGTAAGCAGCTTCACCGAGGTCTTTCTTTGAAAAACTCCTTTCGAACACTCATTTATGCTTTATAGAAAATTCTACATCATTTCCGATCAACAATATGTCATTCACATATACTCATCAGAAAGGCAGTAGCGCTCCCACTCACTTTCTTGTAAATACAGGCTTCACCGCAAGTCTGTATAAAACTATATGCTTTGATCAACTCATCAAAGCGTATATTCCAACTCTGAGATGCTTGCACCAGTCCATAAATGGATCGCTGGAGCTTGCACATTTTGGTAGCACCTTTAGGATTGAAAAAAACTTCTGGTTGCATCATATACAACTCTTCTTTAAGAAATCCATTAAGGAATGCATTTTTTGACTTCCATTTGCCAGATTTCATAAAACATGGCAATTGCTAACATGATTCGGACAGACTTAAGCATCGATACGCGTGAGAAAATCTCACCATAGTCAACACATTGAACTTGTCGAAAACCTTTTGCGACCCTTTGAGCTTTGTAGATAGTAACACTACTATCAGCTTCCGTCTTCCTCTTGGAGATCCATTCATTCTCAATGGCTTGCTGATCAACTAGCAAGTCAACCAAAGTCCATACTTTGTTCTCATACATGGATCCCGTCTCATATTTTATGGCCTCAAGCCATTTCGCGGAATCTGGGCTCATCATCGCTTCCTCATAGTTCGTAGGTTCATCATGGTCTAGTAACATGACCTACATAATAGGATTACCGTACCACTCTGGTCGTACTCTGGTTGACCTACGAGGTTCGGTAGTAACCTGATCTGAAGTTTCATGATCATCATCATTAACTTCCTCACTAATTGGTGTAGGCATCACTGGAACTGATTTTGGTGATGAGATACTTTTCAATCCGAGAGAATGTACAATTACCTCATCAAGTTCTACTTTCCTCCCACTCACTTCTTTCGAGAGAAACTCCTTCTCTAGAAAGGATCCACTCTTAGCAAAAAAGATCTTGCCTTCGGATCTGTGATAGAAGGTGTACCCAATAGTTTCTTTTGGGTATCCTATGAAGACGCACTTCTCCGATTTGGGTTAAGCTTATGAGACTGAATCTTTTTCACATAAGCATCGCAACCTCACACTTTAAGAAACGACAACTTAGTTTTCTTGCTAAACCACAACTCATATGGTGTCGTCTCAACGGATTTAGATGATGCCCTATTTAACATGAATGCAGCTGTCTCTAATGCATAATCCCAAAACGGTTGTGGTAAATCGGTAAGAGACATCATAGATCGCACCATATCCAATAAAGTGCGGTTACGACGTTTGGACACACCATCATGCTGTGGTGTTCCAGGTGGCGTGAGTTGTGAAACTATTCCACATTGTTTTAAATGAAGACCAAACTCGTAACTCAAATATTCGTCTCCGCGACCAGATCATGGAAACTTTATTTTCTTGTTACGATGATTTTCCACTTCACTCTGAAATTCTTTGAACTTTTCAAATGTTTCTGACTTATGTTTCATCTAGTAGATATACCCATATCTTCTCAAATCATCTGTGAAGGTCAGAAAATAACGATACCCGCCGCGAGCCTCAACACTCATCTGATCGCATACATCAGTATGTATTATTTCCAATAAGTCAGTTGCTCACTCCATTGTTCTGGAGAAAGGAGTTTTATTCATCTTGCCCATGAGTTATGGTTCGCAATCATCAAGTGATTCATAATCAAGTGATTCATAATCAAGTGATTCCAAAAGCCCATCGGCATGGAGTTTCTTCATGCCCTTTACACCAATATGACCTAAACGGCAGTGCCACAAATATGTTGCACTATCATTATCAACTTTGCATCTTTTGGCATCAGTTTTATGAATATGTGTATTACTACGACCGAGATTCAATGAACCATTCACCTTGGGTGTATGACCATAGAAGGTTTTTTTATGTAAATAGAATAAATTATTCTTTGACTTAAATGAATAATCATATTGCAATCACCAAATAACATTTATTTTAGGTTCAACACTAACCCCGAAGGTAAAGGGAGTGTGCGATAGTGATCTTATCAACCTTGGAATCACTTCCAACACACATCATCACCTTGCCCTTAACTAGTCTTTGTTTATTTTGTAACTCCTGTTTCGAGTTACTAATCATAGCAACTGAACCAGTATCAAATACCCAGGGGGCTACTATGAACACTAGTAAAAGTACACATCAATAACATGTATATCATATATATACTTTTGTTCACTTTGCCATCCTTCTTATCCGCCAAGTATTTGGGGCAGTTCCGCTTCCAGTGACCAATTCCTTCGCAGTAGAAGCACTCAGTTTCAGGCTTGGGTCTAGCTTTGGGCTTCTTCATGAGAGTGGCAACTTGCTTGCCATTCTTCTTGAAGTTCCATTTATTTCCCTTGCCCTTTTACATGAAACTAGTGGTTTTTTCAACCATCAACATTTGATGCTTTTCTTGATTTCTACCTTTGTCGATTTCAGCATCACGAAGAGCACGGGAATTGTTTTTGTCATCCCTTGCATATTATAGTTCATCACAAAGTTCCAATAACTTGGTGATAGTGACTACAGAACTTTGTCAATCACTATTTTTATCTGGAAGATTAACTCCCACTTGATTCAAGCGATTGTAGTACTCAGACAATCAGAGCACATGCTCACTGATTGAGCTATTCTCCTCCATTTTGTAGGCAAAGTACTTGTCAGAGGTCTCATACCTCTAGAGTCGGGCATGAGTCTGAAATACCTATTTCAGCTCTTGGAACATCTTATATGCTCCGCAGCGTTCAAAACATTTTTGAAGTCCAGGTTCTAAGCCGTAAAGCATGGTGCACTAAACTATCAAGTAGTTATCATACCGAGCTTGCCAAACGTTCATAACGTCTGCATTTGCTCCTGCAATAGGTCCGTCACTTAGCGGTGCATCTAGGACATAATTCTTCTGTGCAGCAATGAGGATAATCCTCAGATCACAGATCTAGTCCGCATCATTGCTACTATCATCTTTCAACATAGTTTTTCTCTAGGAACATATCAAAAATAAACGGGGAGCTACATCGCGAGCTATTGATCTACAACATAGTTATGCAAATACTACCAGGACTAAGTTCATGATATATTAAAGTACAAATAATCATATTACTTAAGAACTCCCACTTAGATAGACATCCCTCTAATCATCTAAGTGATCACGTGATCCATATCAAATAAACCATGCCCGATCGTCACGTGAGATGGAGTAGTTTTCAATGGTGAGCATCACTATGCTGATCATATCTACAATACGATTCACGCTCGACCTTTCGGTCTCAATGTTCCGAGGCCATATCTGCATATGCTAGGCTAGTCAAGTTTAACCCGAGTATTATGCATGTGCAAATCTGGCTTGCACCCGTTGTATGTGAATGTAGAGCTTATCACACCCGATCATCACGTGGTGCAACGGTGCATACTCAGGGATAAAACTTATACCTAGAAACTTTAGTAAGGGATCATATCATAATGCTACCGTCGTACTAAGCAAAATAAGATGCATAAAAGATAAACATCACATGCAATCAAAATATGTGACATGATATGGCCATCATCATCTTGTGCCTTTGATCTCCATCTCCAAAGTACCGTCATGATCTCTATGATCACCGGCATGACACCATGATCTCCATCATCTTGATCTTTATCAATGTGTCGTCACATGGTCGTCTCGCCAACTATTGCTTTCAATTATTTCTATCGCATAGCGATAAAGAAAGCAATTATGTGGTGCTGGCATCTTATGCAATAAAGAGACAACCATAAAGCTCTTGCCAGTTGCCGATTACTTTAACAAAACATGATCATCTCATACAACAATATATATCTCATCATGTCTTGACCATATCACATCACAACATGCCCTGCAAAAACAAGTTAGGTGTCCTCTACTTTGTTGTTGCAAGTTTTACGTGGCTGCTACGGGCTTAGCAAGAACCGTTCTTACCTACGCATCAAAACCACAACGATTTTTCGTCCACTTTGATGTTTTAACCTTCAACAAGGACCGGGCGTAGTCACACTCGATTCAACTAAAGTTGGAGAAACAGACACCCACTAGCCAGCTGTGTGCGAAGCACGTCGGTAGAACCAGTCTCACGTAAGCGTACGCGTAATGTCGGTATGAGCCGCTTCATCCAAAAATACCGCCGAATCAAAGTATGACATGCTTGTAAGTAGTATGACTATTATCGCCCACAATTTTTTGTGTTCTACTCGTGCAAATAACATCTACGCATAGACCTGGCTCGGATGCCACTGTTGGGGAACGCAGTTATTTCAAAAAAATCCTACGCACACGCAAAATCTATCATGGTGATGCATAGCAACGAGAGGGGAGAGTGTAGTCCATGTACCCTCGTAGACCGTAAGCGGAAGCGTTATGACAGCATGGTTGACGTAGTCGTACGTCTTCACGATCCGACCGATCCTAGTACCAGAAGTACGGAACCTCCGCGATTTAAACACGTTCGGCTCGGTGACGTCCCACGAACTCTCAATCCAGCTGAGTATCGATGGAGAGCTTCGTCAGCACGACGGCGTGATGACGGTGATGACGGAGCTACCAGCGCAAGGCTTCACCTAAGTACTGCAACGATATGACCGAGGTGGATTGTGGTGGAGGGGGGCACCGCACACGGCTAAGAGATCAACTTGTGTGTCTATGGGGTGCCCCCATCCACCATATATAAAGGAGTGGAGGAGGGGGAGGGCCGGCCCTCTATGGCACACCCTGGGAGAAGTCCTACTCCCACCGGGAGTAGGATTCCCCCCTTTCCCTAGTTGGAGTAGGAGAGAAGGAAGGAGGAGAGAGGGAGAAGGAAAGGGGGGGGGTGCCCCCCCTTCCTAGTCGAATTCGGACCCAAGGGGGAGGGGGCATGCAGCCTGCCCTGGCCGCCCCTCTCTCTCTCCACTAAAGCCCATTAGGGCCCATATACTCTCCGGGGGGTTCCGGTAACCCCCCGGTACTCCGGTAAATGCCCGAACTCACTCGGAACCATTTTGGTGTCCAAACATAGTCATCCAATATATCGATCTTCATGTCTCGACCATTTTGAGACCCCTCGTCATGTCCATGATCATATCCGCGACTCTGAACAACCTTCGGTACATCGAAACACATAAACTCATACTACCGATCATCAACGAACGTTAAGCATGCGGACCCTACGGGTTCAAGAACTATGTAGACATGACCGAGACTCTATTGGTTCCTTACATATTCTACGAAGATCTTTATCGGTCAAACAGCATAACAACATACGTTGTTCCCTTTGTCATCGGTATGTTACTTGCCCGAGATTCGATCGTTGGTATCTCAATACCTAGTTCAATCTCGTTACGGGCAAGTCCCTTTACTCGTTTCGTAATGCATCATCCCGCAACTAACTCATTAGCCACAATGCTTGCAAGGCTTATAGTGATGTTAATTACCGAGAGGGCCCAGAGATACCTCCGTGATACTCGGAGAGACAAATCCTAATCTCGATCTATGCCAACTCAACAAACACCATCAGAGACACCTGTAGAGCATCTTTATGATCACCCAGTTACATTGTGACTTTTAATAAAACACTAAGTGTTCCTCCGGTATTCGGAGTTGCATAATCTCATAGGCATAGGAACATGTATAAGTTATGAAGAAAGCAATTACAACAAACTAAACGATCATCGTGCTAAGCTAACGGATGGTCAAGTGAATCACATCATTCTCTAATGATGTGATCCCGTTTATCAAATGACAACTCTTTGTCCATGGCTAGGAAACTTAACCATCTTTGATTAACGAGCTAGTCAAGTAGAGGCATACTACTGACACTCTGTTTTTCTATGTATTCACACATGTACTAAGTTTCCGGTTAATACAATTCTAGCATGAATAATAAACATTTATCATGATATAAGGAAATATAAATAACAACTTTATTATTGCCTCTAGGGCATATTTCCTTCAGCCCCCCTCCCCCCCCCACGTGATCGTGCATGAGCCCAGCTAGCTGGCGGAGGCGCGTGGAGGACAGCGAGCGAGCGCGCGTGGAGGGCAGCGAGCGCTCTGCGGTTCCCTCTACAGCGAGCAACCATATATATATGCATATAGCAGTTGAACACGCAAGGAAAAGCTGTCCACAAGCCGAGCGCGGTGACGGATGCGAGCAGAGCGCGCCACAGCGCCTAACGGTGAGCAGAGCTTGCCGAGGGACGCGAGCAGAGGCCGGCACAGTGATACATGGCAAATAAGATGAACTGTGCGAGCGATGTCGGAGACATCAAGCACGAATCAGATTAGAGTTGCGTGTGCGATACGTGGCGTACAGTTGATCCATCCTAGCTATTTGTGATGGGATAAGCCATGTGTCTGTTGTGGGCAAACGCTTGCTGGTATATAACCTCAAATTTAACTAACAAAATGTTAATGCATGTTACAAAAATTATATAACTGGAAACTATGTTCATATACGAACCCAGTGATATAATCTTTAGCGAAATGAATTCGTATTTTATTAATTAAGTCCTACTTATAAACCAAGACGGGGGTATAGTAGGTAATTAAATCGCAAACTTTTTTTATTAAATGTATGTGTACGTGTCCTTTCGTCCTCCTCTCCCACGTCTTGTCCCTCGGCTGCCGCAGACGGTTCTAGCACAAGCTTGAGCAGCGCGCGGGGGCGTTCGTTTGGCCAAACGGTGGTGAGCCTGTTCCCGCGCAACCGCGCAGGTGAGGGAATCCTGGATTAGGGGGTATCTGGACAGCCGGACTGTGTACATCGTCCGGACTATTGAAGCGTGAAGATACAAGACACAAGACTTCGGCCCGTGTCCGTATGTGACTTTCCTTGGCATGGAAGGCAAGCTTGGCGATTCGGATATTATATTTCCTTCCTTGTAACCGACTCCATGTAAACCCTAGCCCTCTCCGGTGCCTATATAAACCGGAGAGGTTGGTCCTTAGAAGGCCGATCACAATTACACTCATACCATCGTAGGCTAGCTCTTAGGGTTTAGCCTCTACGATCTCGTGGTAGATCTACTCTTGTACTACCCATATCATCAATATTAATCAAGCGAAGTAGGGTTTTACCTCCATCGAGAGGGCCCGAATCTGGTAAACATCTCTGTGTCCCTTGCTTCCTGTCACCATCAGCCTTGGCGCACGGTCGGGACCCCCTACGCGAGATCCGCGGTTTGACACCGACATTAGTGCTTTCATTGAGAGTTCCTCCGTGTAAATCATTGTCGGGCTCAATGGCTCCTTCAATCATCATCAACAGCGCTCTCGAGGCGAGACTTTCCTCCCCGGACAGATCTTCGTGTTCGGTGGCTTCGCACTGCGGGCCAACTCGCTTGGCCATCTGGAGCAGATCGACAGCTGCGCCCCTGGCCACCAGGCCAGGTTCGGAAACCTGAACTACACGGCGGACATCCGCGGGGACTTGATCTTCGATGGATTTGGGCCTATGCCAGGAGCACCGGACAGTCACGACGAGCACGGCTTAGACCTGCCGTCGGACGATGCTCGGGTTATCACCCCCGTAGTATCCCCGGACCTAGATCCGGAGCAGGCTGCGCTGCCTAAGGACGGAGGGATTGACCCCACCCCCCAGGTCGCACACTCATCAGCGATGGAGCCGAACACGGGTCTTACCTCTGCGATGGCCTGTGACTCCGAACCCCCGGATTCGTATTCGGACGTTGGTTCAAGTCCGCGCACTCCCGATCCAGTCGGGCCAGGATGGGCTCCGGTAATGAAATTCGCCGCTGCGGATATCTTCCAGCACTCGCCCTTTGGCGACATGCTGGACTCATTAAAGTCTCTCTCTTTGTCAGAAGGCTCTTCGTCGAACTATGTCCGGCTCGAGAGGGAGGCAGGCGACGTAGGAATTCGTTGCGCACCCACCACCCACTTCATTGCCACGGTTGATGATTTAACCGAGTCTTGAACCGACTCAAGACATCGGCGGTATGGACGACGATGCGGAGAAGAACATGAACCATCGCTCATCAGGCGATGGACAGCCCTCTTCTTATGATATATATATATATATATATATATATATATATATATATATATATATATATATATATATATATATATATATATATATATATATATATATATATATGGATACTTTGAAGGAAACAAATGGCGATGAGGCAACGGAGGATAAAACCTCAGGAAAAAAGCAAAGAATGGGCGTCATCGGCGCCACTCCAAACCCCTCTATAGAAATACCGGCCCAGGAGACGAAAACAATCCGAATGGTGCCGAAGAAGAATACAACCCTGATCAGCCCGCCTTCGAGCAGGCCAAACAGGAGGATGAGCAGGTCAGCCTAGAAGAACAGGCGACAGACGAATACCCGGAGGAGGACAACTACATGCCCCCCTCCGAAGACGAGATTAGCCTCGGCGACGACGAGTTCGGCATTCCTGAGGGATCCCGTAGAGCAGGAGCGCTTCAAGCGTCGGCTTATAGCCACTGCGAGGAGCCTGAAAAAGAAGCATCAACAACTCCAAGCTAATCAAGACCTGCTCACAGACAGATGGACTGAAGTCCTGGCAGTCGAGGAATACGAACTCGAGCACCACACGGCTGACCGGCCATCTCATGGCCGGGATAAAACGGCATACCATTCCGCATACCAGCCAACACCCCCATGCCAACATACTACGGCCCGAAGCAACAAAGCAGGACAACAAAGATCGATCTATGGATCGCGGGGGCACGCCTCGGCACGCGACGAGGACCGCCATGCCGGGTACACCTTCAACAAGTCCGGCCAGGCCGAACATAGCCACCCAGAGCAATTCGACCTGCGTAGCCACATAGCCCGGCACAGAGGCACCGCGCACCCCCTCTGCTTCACTGACGAAGTAATGGATCATGAATTCCTAGAAGGGTTCAAACCCGTAAACATCGAATCACACGATGGCACAATAGACCCCGCAGTATGGATTGAAGATTTTCTTCTCCACATCCACATGGCCCGTGGAGACGATCTGCACGCCATCAAGTATCTTCCCCTTAAGCTCAAAGGACCAGCCCGACACTGGCTAAACAGCTTGCCAGCAAATTCCATTGGCAGCTGGGAAAACCTGGAAGACGCATTCCTCCACAACTTCCAGGGCACATACGTGCGACCACCTGACGCCGATGACTTGAGCCACATTACTCAACAGCCCGGAGAGTCAGCCAGGAAATTCTGGACTTGGTTCCTAACTAAAAAGAACCAAATAGTCGACTGTCCGGATGCCGAAGCCATGGCGGCTTTTAAGCATAATATCCGTGACGAGTGGCCCGCTTGACACCTCGGCCAGGAAAAACCCAAGTCCATGGCAGCTCTCACAACACTAATGACCCGCTTTATCGCGGGCGAGGACAGTTGGTTGGCTCGCAGCAGCACTACGCCACATTCTGGCAATTCGGATGGCCGCGACAATAACGGCAAGCCACGGCGTAACAGACATAAGAGACAGAACAACGCCGACAACACTGAAGACACGGCAGTCAACGCCGGATTCAGCGGATCCAAGCACGGTTAGCGGAAGAAGCCGTTCAAAAGAAATAATCAGGGACCGTCCAGTCTGGACCGCATACTGGAGCGCTGGTGCCAAATTCATGGCACCCCGGACAAGCCAGCCAACCACACCAATAGAGATTGCTGGGTATTCAAATAGGCTGGCAAGATAAACGCCGAAGACAAGGACAAGGGGCTGCACAACAATGATGAAGAGGAGCCCTGGCGTCCGAACATGGGGGGACAGAAGAAATCCCCCCCCCCCCCCAAGGTGAAAACGGTCAACATGATCTACGCCACGCACATCCCCAAGCGGGAACGGAAGCAGGCACTAAGGGACGTCTATGCGATGGAGCCAGTCGCCCCCAAATTCAACCCATGGTCAGCTTGTCCGATCACCTTTGATCGTTGGGATCACCCTACTAGCATCCGTCACGGTGCCTCGGCCGCATTGGTCCTAGACCAAATCATTGACGGATTCCACCTCAAACGCGTCCTTATGGATGGTGGCAGCAGCCTGAACCTGCTTTATCAGGACACAGTGCCCAAAATGGGGATTGACCCTTCAAGGATCAAGCCCACTAAAACCACCTTTAAAGGTATAACTCCGGGAGTAGAGGCCCGCTGTACGGGCTCTATAACATCGGAAGTGTTCTTCGGATCTCCGAATAACTTCCGAAGCGAAGAGTTAATCTTCGATATCGTCCCTTTCATGATGGTTACCATGCACTGCTCGGACGAACCGCATTCGCTAGATTCAATGCGGTACCACATTACGATACCTCAAGCTCAAGATGCGGGACCACGCGGGGTCATAGCGGTGAAACGATAATATGAACCGCTCTCTCGAACAGAAGAACATACCGCAGCCCTTGCGGCGGAAGTACAATCTGGCCTTCTCCGACAAACCAATCCGGCGACAACAACTTGGCGCCGCAGTCAAGCGAGTCGGAGCACCCATAGCAACAGGATCATCAGGCACACCAAGAAGCGCGACTAGCAGTTCGCCTCTGCTTAAGCCCCATAAAGCAGCATTTGTGCCGCGCGCACACAATTCGCACTTAAAATACCATGGGCATAGGCGGGGCGCATCAACGACTTCGATCAATAGTGCGGGTAACCGCCAAATAATTTCATACTCTTTCCTCTTACCTTCCGGGACACCTCGTTGGCGCAGCATCCTCAAAAGAGCGAATTGCGGACCTATAGGGAGAGACATCCAAGGAGGCAACAGACGTTGTGCACAGAAGGAAATACCCTGGTGGAATCTATTTACGATCATTATACCTGCTTTATCTATCTTAACATAGCCTGCCCCTGGATAGGACATGCCAAATAGTCCTATTTTTTCTCTGCTTAACGCATCCATTGTAAATGTACGCTTAAACGTATTTTTCGTCAATGGGAGATTATATATAGCGTCAGCTTATTATTCTTATCTGAGAATTTTTTCTCTTATAAATGTTTATTTGATATTGCATCCGTACACCTTGGTGCGGCCGGTTTGCCAGGGGCTTCCCATGGCGCCCCTAATATGGCAAATAAATTCCGAACACTTTCAACAGTGTGGCATCCCGAACTTATAGCACTATATGCATCAGCTCCGAATCATGTCTTGGGTCTACAGTTGGGATAGCCCGGCTCCCTTGTTTTGGTGCCTTACGTTCCGTTATATCGGCTAAGGTAGCGCAGGAGAACTACTGCGATTGTGTCCCGTTCTTCCTGACGAGCACCTCGATGAAAGCCCAAAACTGACCGGCATGATGTGGCGAGAGCTGGTCGCTGTTCGAGAGGTTTTAAAATCCTTAAAGATTTTCCGCTTTAGGCGATAAATCGGCCGTCCAATCTAGGCATGTATAGCGCCCGATTGACCTTCCGATTCTAGGGCTTCACGAAATTTAAAATTGTAGACTTCTATGGCTAAGTGAAAGTTATAAAGCTGCATAGTCCGATTGCCTTGTTATTCGCGGACACCTCCTTAAGGGACCAAAAATTTGGATAAAGAGTGTCCGGGTTTTCCATGAACACCCCAGTACTAGTTACGTGGGGGAGGAAGCTGACGACTGGCCTACTTTCAGAATTTTATAAACAGCCACATAGAAGGTAATATTTTAAATAACAAAAGCACTACATAGCACAAGTAACTTCGTCTTTAAATTACAAACATGACAGAAGTGAACTCATTCCAAAATGGCGTCCTTGGTACACTCTTCGGCGACGAGACGAGCACCCTTCATCATGCCATCATAGTACATCTCGGGATGGCGACGCGCCTTGCCCTCTGGCGGCCCGGCCTTGACCAGTTTCTCCGCATCTAGCTTGCCCCAATGCACCTTGACGCGAGCAAAGGCTCGGTGGGCACCTTCGATGCAAACGGATCGCTTGATCACCTCAAGCCGCGGGTATGCATCCACCATTTGCTTGATCAGGCCAAAGTAGCTACTGGGCAGGACCTCACCAGGCCACATCCTGACTTTGAAGTCCTTCATAGCCAGTTCGGCCGCCCTGTGGAGTTCGATCAACTGCTTCAGTTGGTCGCTCAGAGGCATCGGATGATCGGCCCTAGCATACTGGGACCAGAATAGCTTCTCTGTTGAGCTCCCCTCCACAGGCACGGTAGAACTCCGCAGCGTCCCGAGGCGCTGCGTGGCAATCTGCAAATGCCCACGAGAGCTCCGTGATTCGAGTAAGTAAAAGAAACGCCTCCTCCACATGTTTGCTTTGCATAAAGAATTTCTTACCCGATGCTATCTTTTTGGCCTCCTGGATCTCCTACTGTGCTTTCTCGGCTTCGGCCTTGGCATCTTTCAAACTTACAAGGGCCTTCGCAAGCTTGCCCTCCTTCATCTTCAGATTATGCTCCACGGACTCGCACTTCTTGCCGAGGTCCTGGAGCTCTTGCTGTACCTCGCCCTCTCTAGCACTTTGCTTTTCGCGCTCCTTGCATTCCACGGCCGCTCTGTCTTCGGCCTAGGACAACGCTTTCTTCAGGGACGCCACTTTGGCGGTGGCCCCTGTTACACAGTCACGACGCTTTGGTGTTAGACTTACAAATTTTGCCTATCTTTAAAATACATATGAACGGGGACTCGCTTACCTTTATGCTACTCGAGCTGCCTCTTCGTGAGGCCGAGCTCTCCCTGCGCCTGCTCCAGATCCCGCTTCAGTTTGGCAACTTCGGCAGTGCGGGCAGCAGCAGCAAGCAGCACGGCCTGCTTATTCACATAAACGCTTTTTCGACTCCTGCGGATTGTAATTGACCCTACGTTTGGCTTTTCTTTCCGAACACCAACCAGAGTATCAGGGGCTACTACCTATCGGGTGGTAATTTCATACATTTTATTACTTACCTCAAAGCCCGTCGGAGGCTTGCAGCGGCTTCGGTTAGTCCGTTTTGGCGAGCAGAGAACTGTTGAATCACCGCACTCATAAAATGCGGTGCTCTTCTTCCATGGAAGCGCCTCGGCGCTTCCATCAGACTATCGGCGCTGTTGATGCGGCGGAAGTCCTCGGCAGGCGGCTCACCCTCCCTAACGAGGGCTGCCGCTTAAGTCCGGAACCGTCGGAGGTTCGGGCGCATCGATCGATCAACAGCCCGCCTTGTTGCGGCTGCCATCGACGCGACCCGCGGGGATTTTGAACCCCGCATGTCCAACATTTGGAAGTACGCCTTGGGGCGTCTCCAGGGTCACCTCCCCCTCTTCGGGGAACCTTCGGGACAACACATCCGTGTCATCCGCAGGTGAGGAGTGGCCGTCGGGAGCGAAGTTCATCTCTGAAGCGCTCAGAGACCCATCCGAAGACGACACCTCCGGATGAGCCCGGGCCGGACTGCATCAATGTTCGGCGTTATTAAACAATTATGAAGTGAAAATCACGGTAGAGTGCGGACACTTACGATCGCGCCAGGGGCTTCCCCCTGGGCAGCCACCCTTCCTCGCTATGAGCGGCCGTGGTGGAGTAGTCTGGAAGGGATGTCTTTCCCTTCTTGGACGTCCCAGCCTCCCCTCGCGGGGCGACATTCCTCTTTTTCTCCTCCCCAGTATGGGGAGGTGGACTTTCTTCTTGCTTCCCCCCGCCTCCGCGGGAAGAATCTGTTTCGTCATCGTTGGACGACGTGGGTGTGACGGCCTTGCGTCGAGGGCCTCTCCCGGCCCCACGGCCCGTCCCCTCAGGCCTCTCATCCGTTCCGGATGGGGCGGCATCTTCTTCCTCCTCCTCCTCTTGGGAGGAGGCGCCTCGCCTTGGGACGAGGCTTACGCACAACCTTACGGCGGAGACCCTTCCGGGTCCCGGGGCCTTCTTCTCGGCCTTCTTCTACGGCACCTTATGCGGTGCAGGACCAGCATCTCCGTCGGGAGAGCATCCGCTGAGCCTTCAGCAGCGGAGCCGACAGAGACCTGCTCATTGTCTCCATGTAGTCTGAAGCAATTATGCATGATTACTTAAGGACTCCCATGAATATATTAGGAAAAAGCTGGGTCCAGTGGCATTACGAGAACTCACCTGACTAGGAGCCCGCGCGGCGTGAAGCCCGCGGTCCTCGGATGTGGGAGGAGGTACTTCGGAGGCCTTGAACAACACTTTCCATGCGCCTTCGTGCGTCATGTCGTAGAAACTTCGGGCGTCATTGTTCGGACGGGGCGAACTCCTGATTAACGCCGCCTTTGGTAGGGCAGGATCCGACGAACGAGCATGACCTGGATCACGTTGACAAGCTTGATGTTCTTGTCCTTCATGCTTTTGATGCATGTCTGGAGTCCGGCCAGCTCCGTGGAATCGCCCCAGGACAAGCCCTTCTTTTCCCAGGAGGTGAGCCGCATGGGGTTCGAGTCGAACTTCGGGGCGCTGCCCGGTGGCGCCCAGCAGCGGCTCGTTGATGTAGAACCACCCCGATTGCCATCCTTTTACTGTTTCCACGAAGAAACCGTCCAACCAGGTGACGTTAGGAATCTTGCCCACCATGACTCCTCCACACTCTGCTTTCTCGCCGCTTACAACCTTCGGCTTCACGCAGAAGGTTTGCAGCCATAGGCCGAAATGAGGCCGGATGCGGAGGAAGGCCTCGCAAATGACGATGAACGCCGAGATGTTGAGGACGAAATTCGGGGCTAGATCATGGAAATCTAGCCCATAGTAGAACATGAGCCCGCGGACGAAAGGATGGAGTGGAAATCCCAGTCCGCGGACGAAGTGGGCGATGAACACGACTCTCGCGTGGGGTCTCGGGGTCGGAATGACCTGCCCAGCGTCCGGTAGCCGGTGCGCTATGTCTGCAGCCAAGTATCCGGCCGCCCGAAGATTTTTGATGTGCTTCTCCTTGACGGTGGAAGCCACCCACTTCCCTCCTGCTCCGGACATGTCTAGTTGTGCGGAGGAGACATGGGCTTGGGCGCTGGAGCTCGAGGGGGCAAGAATGGGCAAAGAAGGAAGAAGGCGTGGGTAAAAATGAGGAAATCTTATCCCTTTATAGAGGCAACGAAAGCGGTGCGCCCCCACTTGCCGTTAGGGAATCGCTTGCTTCCCAAGCGCCACGATTGATGATGTGGTGGGATTACCCATACCGTATTGTTGAGAATCCCGTGATAAGGGGGCACGATCTCTGCTTTGACAAGGCGTGTCAAGGAAACCTCCTCGCAATATCTTGCTGTGGCTGGTTGTGGAAAAAGCGGTTGAATAATAACCCGATCAGTAATGACACGTCGCGTTGCTTAAAAAGTTGTCGGTGGATTGCATTTGTGAAACATCATTCTCTCTCGGTGGCATGCGAAGATCATCTTGTGGATCCGGACACGGTTTAAGTGTTCGATAATTACCTTGGAGTATTGGAGAAGGAACCCGCCTTGCAATGCCGAAGACAATACTGCGCGCCGGACTCATCGTCATTGAAGCCTGGTTCAGGGGCTACTCAGGGAGTCCTGGATTAGGGGGTATCCGGACAGCCGGACTGTGTACATCGTCTGGACTATTGAAGCGTGAAGATACAAGACTCAAGACTTCGGCCCGTGTCCGGATGGGAATTTACTTGGCGTGGAAGGCAAGCTTGGCGATCCGGATATTATATTTCCTTCCTTGTAACCGACTCCATGTAAACCCTAGCCCTCTTCGGTGCCTATATAAACCGGAGAGGTTGGTCCTTAGAAGGCCGATCACAATTACACTCATACCATTATAGGCTAGCTCTTAGGGTTTAGCCTCTACGATCTCGTGGTAGATCTACTCTTGTACTACCCATATCATCAATATTAATCAAGCAGGAAGTAGGGTTTTACCTCCATCGAGAGGGCCCGAACCTGGGTAAACATCTGTGTCCCTTGCTTCCTGTTACCATCAGCCTTGACGCACAGATCGGGACCCCCTACCCGAGATCCACCGGTTTTGACACCGACAGCAGGTTCCCACGCAAGCTTCCCGCCCGACTCAGTGAAATCCCTCAAAATCCCAATGCTTACCAGCCTACTATATAGGCCCTCACGGCCGGCAAGTCCGGAGTAGCATTTTCCCCTCCATCCCTGTAGCTTATCTCGTCTGCTTCTCCCACAATCGGCAATGGTACCGGTCCGTCGTCGTCACTCAGCCACTCCGCCGTCATCAGAGCACTGCTCCAGCCGGGAGGCTCAACCACGGGCGGCGGCGCAGTCCCCGGCATGGTGTAGTGCGCGTGGCGTACCTGTTGGGTGTGCGCGGAACGCCCACCACACGGTCCGCTGCCGGTGCCCGTCGCAGCTATTGCCCGCTGCTGCTGCTGCCACAGCACCGTCGAAAGCCAGGGCCATCGCCCGCTCCGCTGCCGCGGCCCGAAGGCGGGAGGTGGTGGTCGTGGCCGCCACCCCATCGTCGTCCGCCATGGCCGCCACCCCATCATCGGCCACCGTGGCCGCCAGCCCACCGTCGACCGCTGGGATCATCACTCGCTCCGCCAACGCCGCCCAAAGGAGGGAGGCGAAGGTGGAGGCCCGCACGTGCGGCAATGACCTTGTACGATACATCGAGTTCATATAGGAGGAGGAGGAGCGCCTCGTCGAGCATGCAAAGAGCCTTACCGCTGCCGTGGCCGCGGCACATGCCGACACGGAGGCGAGGAATCAGGAGATCTACGAGCAGTCCGGCCGCTTTGAGAGGGGTCATATGGAGCGGCAGAGGGCGTTCGAGCTAGTGAGCGTCGCTGAACGTGCAGCAGCGGTAGGCACCATATTGCAGTTGTCCAGCTCGTCGGTAGGCTCCTCCTCCTCTTCCTCTTACTGAGCGCGCTCGGCAGAGGAGAGGCTGCCGGAAGTAGTACAAAGCCCCTTCGTAGTTGTAGTATTTACGGGCTATTTTGTTGAGTTCATCTGACTATAGATGTGGTGGAACTGTACAACGTACTTATAATTAGCTAGCATATATAGTTGAACTAGCTATTTCAGTACATGGTTGGCAACAACTAGGGAAAATTTTGGTCGGTTCAGCTGTCGAGTTGAACTGTTTGTATAAATTAAGAACGACTGCTTAATCTATGAATGAAATCTATGCTTAATTACTAAATTTTAGTTGCAAAAATTAGACAGTGCTAGTGATTTTTAGCTGCATATTTCGACAAATCGCAATGTTACAAGGATTCACAAATGGCAATGTTACTAGATCAAGAAATGTCAATCTTTCCAGTTTGACAAATGGCAATATACCCAATATGACAGATGCAAATATTACCAAATTGTCTGTACGTGGTTACACACGGGTCATCCAAAAAAACCGTTTACGTTGAAGCGAGGTACAAATCCTTCTTGCCAAATTTTCTCTTGGCTTAGCATCGAAGTATCACTTTGCATACATTATTCAATCTGAACCGTTTGCGTTGAAAAGACTCACAACTCCTGTGCAGCAAATTTCCCCTTAGCTTATTGCAGAAGACCATAGCTCTCACTTTGCATACAGGTGTTCTATCTAAAACGTTTGCGATGAAGAGTTGCAGAAATCTTGCTCGGCACATTTTCCCTTGGCTTACTGGGGAAGCTGCCAGTTTTACTGGGGAAGCTGTCAGTTTACATATGGTGTTCTATCTAAAGTGTTTGCGATATTAGAGTGGCAACTATTTGTTTCAAAATGCCTTTGTTGACTGTTATTCGAGTGCGCCTTCTCTCAAAATGGACACGAAAATTACCACAACATGTCGGGGGCCATTCCATGATAGCATGCCAAGTTTCATGAATTTCTGACGAGTTTTGGATTTACTAGAATTTAAAAACAAAGTATCTCAACGTTTTGTCGGCAATCAACAGTGCCCTCGTGTTTGAAATTCATTCCCATTTCTTGCATGGGACCTAAGCATGCACCCAAAGACACAGATTTGATTTTTCAACCAATTTATATGCACTGGAGTATGTGCATGTAGTTCAAATTTGAATTATGCACATAAAATGCCTAGAAATCCCAGTTAATGTATAAAGATGTCCAAACGTACCCCGAAAAATTCCAAAATTTAACACAACTGTCTTGTTGTTCTATGTTGACACTAGAAATTTTTTCAAAGCAATAACAGGCAACGGTTATCGTCTCGTTCCCACAGGTGGCATGTTCCCTTCCGAAACCATCAGGCTTGTTGTGAGAAGCTCTGGTTTGTGAGAAGCTTATACGCAAACCTGCCCCAAATGGGACAAAAAAATTACCACGGAATGTCAGGTGCCATTCCATGATAGCAAGCCAAGTTTCATGAATTTCGGACGAGTTTTCGATTTACTAGAATTTAAAAACCAGGTATCTCAATGTTTGCGGCCGAGTGACGATGGCAGGGTATTTGACATTCATTCATATTTCTTGCATGGGACCTAAGCATGCAACCAAGGACACAGATTTGATTTTTCAACCAATTTATATGCACTGGAGCATGTGCATGCAGTTCAAATTTGAATTATGCACATAAATGCCTAGAAAACCCAGTTAATGTATAAAAATGTCCTAACGAACCCCAAAAATTCCAAAATTTAACACAATACTCCTGTTGTTCTATGTTGACACTAGAATTTTTTTGAAAGCAATAACAGACAACGGGTATCGTTTCTTCCCCAAAGGTGGCACATTCCGCACCGAAACCATCAGGCTTGTTGTGAGAAGCTCTGGTTTGTGAGAAGCTTATACCCAAACCTGTCCCAAATGGGACAAAAAAATTACCACGACATGTTGATGCCGCTCCATGATAGCAAGCCAAGTTTCATGAATTTCAGAGGAGTTTTGGATTTACTAGAATTTAAAAACCAGGTATCTCAATGTTTGTGGCCAAGTGACGGTGGCAGGGTGTTTGACATTCATTAACATTTCTTGCATGGGACCTAAGCATGCAACCAAGGACACAGATTTGAATTTTAAACCAATTTATATGCATTAGATCATGTGCATGTAGTTAAAATTTGAATTATGCACATAAATGCATTGAAAACTCAATGAATGCATAAAAATGTCCAAACGAACCCCCAAAAATTCCAAAATTTAACACAACACTCCTGTTGTTCTATGTTGACACTAGAGAAAAAATGGAAATCAAGAAGAGGCAACGAATATCGTTTCGTCGAAAAAGGTGAAACATTCCCTACCATAACCATGAAGCTTGTTGCAAGAGAAGCTCTCGTTTGTGAGAAGCTTATACCCCAACCTGCCCCAAATGGGATAATATTTTGATCACTACATGTTGATGCCGTTCCATGATAGCATGTCAAGTTTCATGAATTTCAGACGAGTTTTCGATTTTCTAGAATTTTAAAACCATGTATCTCAATGTTAGCGGCCGAGCGACGGTGGCAAAGGTTTTTTACATTCATTCCCATTTCTTGCATGGGACCTAAGGTTGCAATCAAGGACACACGTTTGATTTTTCAACCCGTTTATATGCACTGGAGCATGTTCATGTAGTTCAAATTTGAATTATG
The DNA here is from genome assembly GCA_021605205.1 of Aegilops longissima. Lineage (NCBI taxonomy): Eukaryota > Viridiplantae > Streptophyta > Magnoliopsida > Poales > Poaceae > Aegilops > Aegilops longissima. Next base: position 527,414,131 of record CM038678.1, on the reverse strand, counting down.
CACATGAATGCATAGAAAACTCAGTTAATGTATAAAAATGTCCACGCGAACCCCTAAAAATCCCAAAAAATTGCACAGCACTCCTGTTGTTCTATGTTGACACGAGAAAAAAATTTGAAAGTAAGAAGAGGCAACAGATATCGTTTTGCCCCCCAAGGTGGCACGTTCCCTACCGAAACCATCATGCTAGTTGTGAGAGAAGCTCTGGTTTGCGAGAAGCTTATACCATAACCTGCCCCAAATGGGACAATATTTTTTTACCCTAGTATGTTGATGTCGTTCCATGATAGCATGCCAAGGTTCATGAATTTCAAACGAGTTATGTATTTACTAGAATTACAAAAGCAAGCACCTCATCGTTTGCCGGAGAGCCACGGTGTCGTGGTGTTTGAAATTCATCCCTATTTCTTGAATGGGACATAAGCATTAACCCATGGACACATATATCATTTTACAACCCATTTTGGTGAATCGGAGCATGTGCATGTAGTTTAATTTTTAATTGTGCACCTGAAATGCCTAGAAAACCAAGTTACTGTGTAAAAATGTCCAAACGAACCCTGAATAATTCCAATTTTTTGACGACACACCAATAGTTGCATGTTCACTGCAGATCGAAGTTTTAGCAATTCAAACACCATCCTTTGCAGTTGTGACCCCATTATGTAATTCAAATGAAGAAAAAAATCAAGTTGATCGCGCACAGTTTATTATCACCAACCGTGTGAGATGCAGTACAAAATATCCTGGAGCACCGTCGGTGTATAGTACGCATACGGCTTACGCGAGAAGGTGCGTCGGCTACAGTGTTGGTGTGCTGTATTCTCCTTTGTGTACCCAAATTATGCAATGACGTGGATGAGCACTGTAACCAGGGAAATTGGAACCAAAATTTTTAACGTTCAAACTCATCACACACGGGTTAAGCTATCTGAATCGTTTGTGATGTTCACATATCGTAGACAGTTCTTAATAAGGGACCGTGTCTGATGATACTTTGCCCGCCAGTTTTTTCACTGAACCGATTCAAAAATTTTGGCTTCCGTGAAAATATCTACCTCCCCGCCCCTCCCCCATACCAAAAGCCACATTGCCCCTATTTCCGCCTTCCTTTCCAAGTTGAAACCTTCACTCCTTGCTTGCAGCGCCGCCCCCTCGCCGGCGACTCTTCTTCACGCTGCCCAGCCTCGTCTATCCAGGCAGGTAATCCACACCAGACCCCCATCCTCCTCCTCCTTCCACATCCCACATGCCCCGACCGCTGGTGCGAGACCTTCCACCCAAATCACGGACCCCTCCACCAAATAAGCGCCACCCTAAGCCATGGTGCACGCAGTATAGCCAGGATCTCAAAGAGCATTTGGCACCGGAGAAGCAAATCGCGGCCGCACGCATGGATGAGGTCGCGATTGCTGCCATTCGTGTCAACACCCAGATCTTGGAGGAGCACCTCGCCATCTAGGACACCATCGACGCCTCATGCACCAACGCCGCGATGCGGTTGGCTGCTTTAAACGACAATTTGTGGCATTTTCTCAAGGCCACCCTCGAGGCCTTCGACGAAGACTAGAAGGTGTTTTCTCAGTGTGCACGTGCTTACCTCAACTCAAGAGCCAGTAGGTTGGTGCCCGGAGTGGCTCAGGCAACTCACCGCTACGACGAGGGCACCCACGATCCAGAGGCACTACAAAAAAAGACACATCCGTGACATTTTGGGCCGAACAAAAATCTTTTCTGTCATACTTATGACACTTCTATGATGATAATTGTCACAAAACCCGGTATCATCATAGATGTGGTGGGGTCCTACTTCTATGACAAAAAATCATGACAGAAAATGGGCTTTTAATCCTAGGCGGGCCGGAGATGCAGCTGCATGACATTCTTTGGGCCGTCCATGATGGAAAAAACCGTGATAGAAGTGAGGGCGCGGAAAATATCGGGGAGTCCCCTATTACGGTGGGTGGTCGGGGGTCGAGCGATGCGCGTTTCTCTCGTACCTACGCGCGTGTGTGCGAGGCGTTGGGCTCTAGCGGAACCCGAGCGAGGCGTTGGGCCTGAACGATTGCAATGCAGGCTACGCGTTACTGAACACAAGCGATCGATCGATGGCTGTTAACTTAACCCGATCGAGCGATTCCTTTGCTACTGCTGCTAGCTGAAGCCGATCGATGCTGCCTCTGGATGAACAGTGAGTGTTGCGGGGGGGTTGGATGAACAGTTCCCAGTGGGGGTGGATGAACAGGACCCCGTGGCGTTGCCTCTGGATGAACAGTGATTATTGCTGGGGGGTTTGGATGAACAGTTCTCGTGGGGGTGGATGAACAGGACCCCGATCGTACGAGCCGGTTGGGGCTGGATGAACAGGACCCCGTGGAGGGCAGGATGAATAGGACCACCCTATGGAGGGCAGGATGAACAGTAGACAGTGGAGGGAAGGATGAACAGTAGCCCGTGGAGGGGTGGTTGAACAGGAACCAGTGGAAAGGGCTAATTGAACAGTAGCCGGTCGAGTAGCGCGCGGTGGAGGCTGGATGAACAGGAGCCCGTGGATGAACAGTCACAGGTGGAGGTTGGAGGAGGTCGATGGTGGATGAACAGTAGCCCGTGGAGGATGGAGGGCGTCAACGGTGGAGATGAACAGTATCCCGTGGAGTCCCGTTTTGCGGTACGCCACACCCCTCCCGATGAACAGGACCCCCGTTTTGACCGTAGCGCTCCAACATAAGTCCATTTCCTCCGTTTTGCGCTACGCCACACCCCTCCCGATCAACAGTACCCCCGTTTCGACCGTAGGAGGTCCGTTTCCTCTGTTTTGCGGTACGCCAGACCCCTCCCGATGAACAGGATCCCGTTTCGAACATGGCCGGTCGAACACAAGGCCATTTCCTCCATTCTGCGGTGCACCAGGCCTTGTTTCCATTGGCTGTTCCGTCCAAGCCGGTTGGCTCCCACGCGTTCCATTTCCTCCTGATGAACACGACGTATTCCATTGGCTCCCCATGAACACGACGACGAGCTGTTTCTCCGTTTCGACCCAGCCATGTACACGAGCCATGGCCGTACGTACGTGCGAGTAGGCGTTTGAGACCACGCCCGATGTAACGTGCGTGTCGATTTACTTTCTTGCACCTCGCCATCAGTGCGTGCGTGTACATGCTACGTGCGCGCCTCTACTACGACACGTGCACGCCTCTACATCGACCAGTATGTACGTACATGCTCGCGACCAGAATGACAACGCTACGCACGCTTCGACCAGGTGGGTCCCGACTGTCAGGCACTTCCTTGCGTGCGAAGATGTAGCTGGCGGGTCCCAGCAGTCAGGGGGAAACGGGTTTTTTTCACGAAATACGGTGGCCCGTCCGGTGGGTCCCCGCTGTTAGGTGGAGAAATAATTATTTTGTGTGTAATAAGGAGGCACTTCCTTGCTGCGGCCGTGGACCCAGCTGTCAGCCTCTCCACATACAGTCCACGTCCGATGGAAGACGTTCCTTGACCACGCCGAGCTGAGAGCACCAGGGCGGTGGACGACGGCGAAGCCTAGGAAGGGGACGACACGGAGCCGGGGAAGACGCGGAAGTGGATGCCCACGCGTATAGGAGTATGAGGGTTCACTGGTTCGCTGCGGTGTAAGGCTGTCATCGCTGCAGAATAACAGGGGTGTGGGTGAGTAGAGGGATGGTCTGGCCAGCGGTGGGAGTAGTAGGGGCGGTGAGGCCTCCTTCGCATCGCAGCCGGCCACGAGAGGCAAGAGCACAAGGCACGACCGGCGCTGCTTTGGGCGGCTGGAGCAAGAAAACCAGAGGTTGAAGAACCACAACGGCCGTTGGATGGACATCGTACGATCACTGGAGCTATAATCGTGCATATTGACTAAGTTGACAAAGCCCTCCGTCCCCGTCAACTTAGTAGGCCCACAAGTCAGCCTCGCCATCAGACTTTGGGTCCCAAATAGCGGGGGAGTATTCATTTTTTGTGCGTAATAAGGAGGCACTTCCTTGCGTGCGAAGATATAGCTGGTGGGTCCAAGCTGTTAGCGGCGGTAATGTTTTTTTTTTTTTGCGAAATACAGAGGCCCTTTCGGTGGGTCCCAGATGTCAGGTGGAGGAATCATTATTTTGCGTGTAATAAGGAGGCATTTCCTTGCGTGCGGCCGTGGACCCAGCTATCGGCCTCTCCATGTATATTCCACTTCAGATGCATGTCGGTCGTTGACCATGTTGACCAGGCCGCGCCGAGAGCACCAGGGCGGTGGACGACGACGAGGCCTAGGAAGGGAACGACACGGAGCCAGGGAAGACTCGGTAGTTGTTTCCCACGCGGAGCTGAGTACGATCAGTCTGAGGGTTTACCGATTAAATCTACCGTCGCGGAGAATAACAAAGGTGTGGGTGAGTAGAGGGATGGCTAGGCCTACGATGGGAGTACGGTGGGGCGGTGAGGCTCTGCACGCAAGCACAGCCGGCCATGGGAGGAGGGAGCAAGCAGTCCCTTGGCGCTTGTTTGAGCGGCCGGAGCAGGAAGAGCAGAGATTAAAGAAGACGATGGCCGTTGGATGGACATCCAACGATCCACCGCTTGTCGCCAACCTTTTTTAGGAAAGCCTCAAATCTGTGGAAAACATCATATAGCCCATCTGCCATTATTTCTAATAATTTACAGCCCATTTTCTAATTCTTAACGGGTTTTTGGAGCCCATATTCTTTTTGTTAGCATTACAGCCCATATGGTGGCCACGGTTAAAAAATTATACGAAATTTTGCATATTTCAGTGCGGTCCGAACTGTTTTTAATCCCGAAATTTCGAGTCACATTCAAACTGATTTTAGAAATAAATGTATATTAATATAAAATCCAACAAATTGTTCATGCATAAAAATCAATGCAATTTAAAATCACGAAATTAAAAAAAGAAATTTGAAACTAATTGCCGGTTAGATGTGTTTTAAAAATGTACAACCCATTTCTCATTACTGATATGCCATTTTCTCGGCCAGCCGAATGAAGCTCTCCTCGTCTTGAAAGATTTGCAGCCCAACAGGCCTGACAAAGCGACTTACTTGGCAAATCACAAAAAAACTGGGCTGTGGCCGTGCACCCATCTGTCAGCCTCTCCACGTACAGTACTCTTCTGATGGAAGTCGGTCGTTGACCACATTGACCACGCCGCGCCGAGAGCACCAGGTCGGTGGACGACGGCGAGGCCTAGGAAGGGGACAACACGAAGGCAGGGAAGACTCGGCAGTTGTTTCCCACGCGAGGCCTAGGAAGGGGACTATACGAGGGTTTACTGGTTCGTCTGCCGTCGCCGGAGAATAACAGCAGGTGTGGGTGAGTAGAGGGATGGCTAGGCCAGCGATGTGAGTACGATGGGGCGGTGAGACCTGCCCGGCAGCATAGCCGGCCGCGGGGAGGAGGGAGCAGGTAGTCCCGCCGACACTTGTTTGAGCAGCTGGAGCAGGCAGAGCAGAGATTGAAGAAGCACGACGGCCGTTGGATGGACATCCAACAGTCCGTGCTTGTGCGTCAACCTTTTTTAGGAAAGCCTCAAATCTGTGGAAAACAACATACAGCCCATCTGCCATTATTTCTAATAATTTACAGCCCATTTGCTAATTCTTAAGGTTTTCTTGGAGCCCATATTCTTTTTGTTAGCATTATAGCCCATATTGTGGCCATGGTTAAAAAATTATACGAAATTTTGCTATCGCTCGGTCCGAACTGTTTTTAATCCCGAAATTTCGACTCACATTCAAACTGATTTAAAAAAATGTATATCAATATAAAATCCAACAAATTCTCCACGCATAAAAATTAATGTAATTTAAAATCTTCAAATGAAAAAAAAGATATTTCAAACTAATTGCCGGTTTGATGTGTTTTAAAAATGTACAACCCATTTCTCATTCCTGATGGGCCATTTTCTCGGCCAGCCGAATGAAAGCTCTCCTCGTCTTGAAAGATTTGCAGCCCAACAGGCCTGACAAAGCGACTTGGCAAATCACAAAAAATGGGTTGTGGCCGTGGACCCAGTTGTCAGCCTCTCCACATACAGTACTCTTCCGATGGAAGTCGTTCCTTGACCACGTTGACCATGCCGCGCGAAGAGCACCACGGCGGTGGACGACGGCGAGGCCTAGGAAGGGGACGACACTGCAGTGGAAACCCACGCGGAGAGGAGTACGAGGGTTCACTGGTTCAGCTATGGTGTGAGGCTGCTGTCGCCGCAGAATAACTGGGGGTGTGGGTGAGTGGAGGGATAGCCTGGCCAGTGGTGGGAGTAGTATGGGGGCAGTGAGGCCTCCGCGGTAGCACAACCGGCCATGGGAGGCAGGAGCAGGCGGGATGACCGGCGCTGCTTTGGGCGGCTGGAGCAAGAAGACCAGAGGTTGAAGAAGCACTATGGCCGTTGGATGGACATCATACGGTCACTGGAGTGTTGACTAAGTTGACAAAGCTCTCCATCCCCGTCAACTTAGTAGGCCCACAAGTCAGCCCAACAATATGGTGGGTCCCAGCTAGCAGGGGGTATTCATTTTTTTGGGCGTAATAAGGAGGCACTTCCTTGCGTGCGAAGATATAGCTGGTGGGTCCGACCTGTCAGTGGGGGAACGTTTTTTTCGTGAAATACAGAGGCCCTTTCTATGGGTCCTAGCTGTCAGGTGGAGGAATCATTATTTTGTGCGTAATAAGGAGGCATTTCCTTGCGTGCGACCGTGGACCCAGCTGTCAGCCTCTCCACGTACAGTCCACTTCCGATGGATGTCGTTCATTGACCACGTTGACCAGGCCACGCCGAGAGCACCAGTGCGATGGACGACGGCGAGGCCTAGGAAGGGAACGACACGGAGCCAGGGAATACTCGACAGTTGTTTCCCACGCGGAGGAGTACGAGGGTTTACTGGTTCATCTGCCCTCGCCGGAGAATAACAGCAGGTGTGGGTGAGTAGAGGGATGGCTAGGCCATCGATGAGAGTACGGTGGGGCCGTGAGGCCTACGCAGCAGCATAGCCGGCCGCGGGAGGAGGGAGCAGGCAATCCCGCCGGCGCTTGTTTGAGCGGCTTGAGCATGAAGAGCAGAGATTGAAGAAGCACGACAGCCGTTTGATGAACATCCAACAGTCACTGCTCTCGTGTGTTGACTAAGTTGACAGTATGCGTATGCAAAGGCCAACCTTTTTTATGAAAGCATACGCGTCAACCTGTATTAGGCGCACAAGTCAGCCTCAAATCTGTGGAAAACAGCATACCGCCCATCTACCATTATTTCTAATAATGTACAACCCATTTGCTAATTCTTAAGAATTTTTTTGGAGCCCACCTTCTTTTTGTTAGCATCACACCCCATATTGTGGCCACAGTTAAAAAGCATACGAAATTTTGAATATTTCGGTGCGGTCAACTGTTTTTAATCCAGAAATATCGATTCGCATTCAAACTATTTTGAAAAATAATTTATATAAATATAAAATCCAAATAATTGTCCACGCATAAAAAATAGTGGAATTTAAGATCTTGTAATGAAAAAAATTGAAACTAATTCCCGGTTTGATGTGTTTTAAAATGTACAGCCCATTTCGGGCAAACCAATGAAACTCTCCTCGCCTTGAAAGATTTGCAGCCAAATAGGCCGATAAAGCAAGTAGGCCTTGTTTGGGTATTTCTTTAAAAAATAGAACTGGGCTAGCCATTTTCAGCAAGAAAAAAACACAACTGGGCTCATGATGTGGTAAACATAAAGAAAACCCTGGCTAGATGGGCCACAACCCCCGCACAGCCCCGTTGTTACCCTGATCCGTCGCTAAAACTAGTATAAATAACAACTGCTTGTTCCTAAAAGAAACTGCACGACTTGCTGGGTCCCTGGTGTCAGCCGCTCGTAGTGTAATTCTCTCGTTTTTTATTGACTACGTTGACAATGGCGTGCGCCCCAGATGTCCAACCATTAGGAGGAACCATATTTTTGGGCTTGTACTATAGAGGCACTTGCTTGTGTACTGCCATGACGTTGGTGGGTCCCTACTGTCATCCTCTCCACGTACAGTCATCTCCTTGTTCCTCTCGGTTGTTGACAACGTTGACAACGCAAGAGGGCGGCGCACCGCGCACGGCAAGCGAACCAAGGACGCAAGGCGGAGGACGACGGCGAGGCCTCGGACGGAACGAACAGGAGCCCTTGAAGATGCGTCAGTCCAGTCGCAGGTGGAGGGGAGTACGAGGGTTGACTGGTTCGGGCGCGGGTGCATGTTGGGGCTGACGTCGCCGGAGAATAACAGGACGTGTGGGGGAATAGAGGGAGGGACTGGCCAACGTTGGACGGTATGTACGGTAGGGCGGCGGAGGCGCAGCTAGCCATGGGAGGCGGGAGCAGGCGGAGCCGACAGGGTGGTTTGGTTTCGGCGGCTGGAGGAAGAAGAAGACAAGAGATAGAAGATACACGACAGATGTTGGATGTCAATCCAACGGCTGGTAGGCAGAATCGTTTGTTGACTGGCTAGTAAGTTGACACCACCTTGGATAGGCTATTTCCTCATGGGTCCCAAATGTCAGAATCCAAATCTATCACGGTCATGCAGCCTTTCCTATGAAAATTTACTGCCCATTTGATGTGGTAGTTCAAATAAGTTTGTGGCTCTGCTGGTGGGGCTAATCACTTGGCTTCAGAATGCACAAAGGAGCTCAAGCAGCCAAGCGAGAGTGATGTTATTTCCTTGGTTTGGATTTGTTACAATATTTCACTCTAAATTAAACGAATGGCAAGCCATTTGCCTTGTTTCAAAGAAAATATGACAATCACAGCCGAGTTGAAAAGGGCAGGAACATCTAACTCCAGCTTACAAACTGTACAAAAGCACGAGGGTTAATTGTTCATCAGGTTTACAAAAAAAACCAGATTGAAAAGGGCAACAACATCTAACTCCAGCACTGTTTTCGGTAGTCACAGTCAAATGGATCGGTCAGGTCCATAGAATGAACATCCTGGGTCGTAAAATTTACTGGATTATCACCACAATATGTTGTAAATAGAAGCCCGACACGTTTAGAAGCTCTTTTGCCCACCTGAAACTCCTTTTTTTGCTCTTCGACATACCCATCCGTCAAAACCATGCTGCTGATAAACTTAAGCCTGATGGACAATAGTAACCTCACATTCAGCAGGAAGAATGTGACAAATCTTGTGTTTGCATGGTTGGATACATATCGTTCTAGCATTATTGTCTTCAATCGAATCTCATGAGAAGTGAGAAAATCCGGATGCTTACGAATCCACCGATTGGTTATAACTTTCTTACCCCGTCCTGTTGCCTAAATAGACATGAAGATTGAAAACAGTTAAGGTCTAAAAGAAGAGCGTCGAAAGAGCAACAGTTGAACGGTTAATTCTAGTACACTATACGCGGGCTTCCAATGTGCATGAAATTATCACCTTTATATACAACTTCTCCAGACATGGAAAGCATTGCAGCAAGCCAATAATCTTGTTCAGATCTAAACTATTCATTTGGATATATAATATCTTGACAGAATCCAGCACCATTGATAGGCCATCCATGGAGAAACTCTTCATTAAGCAAAGAACATAATATTAGTACAAAATGTGTACTCCAAGATGATATATAAATTATGCACCGAAATTTAAAATGCAGCTTATGGTTACAAGTGTAGATGATAATATAAAGTACCTGAAGAACTGTGGAGCCAAACACCATATTGAAATGAGCACACAGATCATGTATTACACCCAAGGTATCCAATTTAGGTGCAGAGAGGACGGTTGTTTGCAACGGTGAATAACTAGAATCAAGGATCAACCTTTGAAGTGAAGGGGCATCTTGGATGATGAGCTGCCTTCCGTCAAAAGAATTACAAGGTTAGGTGACTTTATTTGGAGACAACCAACTCTAACTGTGAAAACAAGCACCAAGCACTCCAGCGCAGGGCAACTTGAGTGGATGATGATGTGCAATGAGGCCTCCGATATACGAACCCGCGCAAGTGAAAGTTTCTTGAGAAATGGGAGTCGAAGGTTTAGTACCAGATTGTCTGGTAGGTAGCACTACGCAAAGGTGGCGGTGTGGAGAGAGGATGAAAACCGCGAGATGGACATCGGTGCTGAGGGCACAAGTTCATGGCGTTCGGTATGTGGTATGTGATTTCCAGGGGAATAGTAGAACTCAAGCAGCTGTAGTTCTGTGAATTGGGGATTCCAGCCAAAGGCCCACCGTTCAGGCATGGTATGCTTGCTCGTAGAATGACGGGATGCAGAGGCTTTGAACGGAGCCCTGGTGGGAGGAGATGATGGCTCTGGGGATTTCAAAATAGTTGAAGAGAGATAGCTGACGAAAGTCGAGATTAAGGGGAATGGCGCGCCATAGAGGGCGCCACCGAATTGAGAGGACTTGGGTGCGGCAGCAATCCTTGGTGGGGAGAAGCGAGATGATCTCCCCAAGGATGGTGTCCGGGAGATTGCTGATGCGGTCCACCCGAGATTATACGGGTTCCTGGGATCCGGTGGGGGCGGGGTCGCCGCTTCTCCCCGCTCTGCCGGGTGCGGGATCTATAACAGGCCTCGCTGCTGGCGGGAGCCTCATCTTCTTAGCGTTGGGGTCAGCCGACTCCATTTTCTCGAGGCGTCGCGTCGCCACGGATTTGAGCAGAGTAATGAATGACGAGCCTAGTTGTAAAAGCAGTGAAGAAGAAGGGGAGCTGGGGGTTTTCTGTAGGAGTGAGGAAGAAGGGGAGCTGGGGTTTTCTGTAGGAGTGAGGTGAGGAATTTGGGGAACGAGTGGAGCAAGCTGACTTGAGGTGGGTGGGAGCGAGGAGGAAGAAGAGCACCCAGGTTTTTGGGGGGGGGCGGTGTGCTGGGAGTGGGTAGCGCCTCTCATTCAGTAAATATATGGGCTTTTGAATCGATTTTACTCTTTACTAGTGTGGATGGACTGTTTTGTCTTGGGCCCCGAGAAACAATTACTACTAGTACAGTGGAGACACTCTACAGCTACCCAGAAAAACAATTACTACTAGTATAGTGGAGACACTCTATCGCTTCTAGCTCCTCCTAGGTCATTGAAACGTCTCCCTCTACTGAATGCCATTATACTGTTGTTCACCAACATGCGGGCCATGCAGCGCGCGGGCCCAAATGCCATCCACCAAATTAGAAGGTAGTATGCAAAGGAGAGAGAGTCACCCGGTCGAAGGCGGCGAACGAGTCGTCGTAACACAAAACCCCACCTCCCCGCAGTCTAAGTTTGATAGACGAAGCAACCATCATTTCACTCTTCGCTGAATCCCCTTCTCCCACAGTGTCTTCGAGAAAGGCAACACTTGCATCTGCCACTGTTCTTCTCTCTGAACAAGGGGAAGGTAAGCGGATCCGTGATGTTGGTATATTTTTGTTCAGAGAAAAAAAAAGAACTTTTGCAAAGCAGTAACCAATCCTCACTCTCTTTTTTGTTTCGTTGTCATTGCAATTGTGTTTTCCTTTCAGTGGTCTCCTAGTATTCGTCAGTTTCATGATGGACCAAGGAGAACCAGGCAAAGATCTGCCGATATTGGAGGAGACGCAGGAGGCTGATCCCCACGAGACAGGGAGGTCCAAGAAGATGGAGGCAACCACCAAGGCGACCCCAGATACTGAGATGGTCAACACCCTGTTTGAGGTTACAGCCCTCGTGGCACTGCAGGAGCAGTTTTGCCCCTTCGAGGATGTGTCCCCCGCTAAGCTGCCCAAGGTGATTTCCTTCTTTGCCGATCTCGATGTGATTTTTCATCTAAGTATGTGGTGATTTTTTTAGAAATGGAAGTATGTGGTGATTAATAATGCAAAATTTTATTAGCTTCGATGCCATGCTATACATAGTGGTTTAAATAACTTGTGTTTCTTATACTGAAAAGTAATTCAGAATTTGTTTCTGTTTCAATTAGAGCCCTAATGCAAACAAGGATTGTGTGGTTGTACATGTCACTCGCTATGAGGCGGACGACCTGAATATACGCACTGGGAAAATAGAGTTCTTAGGCTATTGGATCCTGGAAGCCATTTGCGGTTATACCAATGAAGAGTTGTATTCCAGCCTCACTGTTGTCAGGCGTGTTGTCCAGGGTGTACTGAAGCACAAGAAGTTCAAAGCTACTCCTTCGTTTGTGAGGAATACTGTTCTTGACAAGCTTACGCAGGAAGATGACGTGTCATGCCTCCACAAACAAGTTTATCAGTGGCAAGGCCACAAGGTTGTCTTCATGAAGGTTCACAGGATTGAGCTGCTGCGGGACGTCCTCGATGATGTTCATGGCAAGGTCCGTCTTGTGTCCAGCCCAAATTAGATCGAGGCATGAAATAGTTGCCCCAGCTACTGTTTAATAGTAGTTTGGATTGTGTCTAATTATCCTAACCTTGCCTGTTATCGACCCCTCTGGGACTAGTACTCTGTTTGAATCCGTCTATGGGAATTGCTGCTACTTTTGTGTGCCCGTGAATCATGTGAGAACCATCGTAATCGTTGCCGAAACAGATGCGTCCTCACTAGATTTTCATGAATATGGCATGATAAGACATAAATTGTCACGGTTTATCATACGAGCGTGTGCCGAAACAGATGCGTCCCTTTCATGTGTGTTTTGATGAAATAGAGCACTCGATCGAGAACCGTGTGCCGACGTATACATAAGTACTTGTAAACACTGTTGGTGCTACCCCACTTGTAAGCAGTTGTGCAAAACACGGCACATTGGCTCAGCTCGCTTCAACACTAGGCTATCGACCAACTAACAATCAACAATCTGATGTCTGACATATAAGCAACTACGTATCTTGTTACAGTGGTTCATGAAGTCTATAGCTAATTAACTGAAGCAAACTTAGCAACACCATTTCATTGGAAGAGGTCACTCCTTGGCAAATGTAATAAATACTAGTACTCCCTGTGTCCCATAATATAAGAACGTTTTTGGCACTACACTAGTGTAAAAAACGTTCTTATATTATGGGACGAAGGGAGTATGAAGAAAGAGATAGAGAGAAGTAAAAAAATACACTTATATCCAACCTTATAGCCAAAACCTTATTGTAGTATGAGTGACTAAGTGATGACTATGTATGACATGCCCACATCAGATAGCCTAACGCATCGTGTTAAATCTCCAAGGGCGCGACCGCACGAGCGACGCGATGGTCGTGGTAGGCGCGACCATGATACGGGCTGCTGGCAGCCCTTGGATCCGAGATCAAACGGCCGCATGCTAAGTTGCTGAAAATTTGCAGAATAACCCTCCAGGATAGGATATTCACCCATAGGTCTAGAATCACGCCATGCAACCGTTCAATCTCATATCCAAGGGCTCTCGGAAGCCTGTATCATGGGAGAATGGAAAGACACTACCTCTGCCGCTTGCACGCCGGGCAGTTCGCTCCTACTGCCACCGCACGCCCTTCAATACTACGGCGGTTCGCTCCTAGTCGTCCCGCCCATTCACATTACGGCAGTTCCACTAATCCTAACCCTCCTCCCAAATCCATGGCGTCCCAAATCTCCACGATCGGCGGTGAGTACAAGGTTAGAACCATCACCGGCGATGAGTTCGACGTCATCTACACCCGTTCTTCCGCGACGGTGAAAGGATGCCTTTCTCGCTTCATACGCATGTTCGAAAACTCAGATGATGAGTGGGTCGCTGGGCTAGATGTTGAGTACACCACAGTCCTAGGACGAGAGAAGGATCTAAAGGACGAAGAGAGGAAGAAGCCCGCCGTGATCCAGGTTTGCGTACATAACGTTTGCTTGGTCTACCACATATGCCATGCCGACGTTGAGTGCCAGGATTTTAAGAACTTCCTCAAGGACAAAAAAGTGAAAGTCATTACTGTAGACTTTAAGAACGACGAAGAAGTCCTGCATCGGATCGGTCTTGTTGTAGGCAACCCCTTCGACCTCCAGAAGAATCGGCTGGTGCCCTCTCGTCACCTTCACGCCGACTGGCAGAGCCATGGTTCATCCTTCGACGGTAAACTGGAGAAACTTCCATACACATTTCATCGTCATGCATGGCAGCGGAATGTACTAGATATAGACCACATCCACTACGCTGCAATGGATGGCTACCTTTGCTTCAATATCTACAAGAGTTGGATGAAGAGCAACAGCCAAGTGTGCGGTTCAAGCAAAGAAGTATCGGCCAAGAGGAAGAGGGAGAAGGATAAAGTCGAGGACGTGAACGAGGACTCCGAGTAAGGTGGCAGTGTCGTTGCTCATGGTGGTTCTAAACTTCTAATGCAGTGTCTACCGAATTAGTTGCATAGTTTAATTTCAGGTGTGCTTAGTTTAATTTGAGGGGTGTGTTGTGCTGAGCCCCCAGCAGAAGTATGTTATGTTTCTTCTTGTTACTTTAACTCTTCAGTATGTACATACTACTAGTATCTCTTTAATAGAATTTAGCACCCCAATTAAGCACGTACTAGCTTTTTTAATAGTACTATATGCATAATTTGGTGACGAGCTCTCTCTATATGTACCACCTTTTTTTAATTTCAATTTTTGCTCCATGGCGCAATCCATGGATAGTACTACTGTACAAAAGTATACATTTTTTAAAAGGCTAGAGTATTGTTCATCACATATATAGCCAGTTAAATTCTCAACCTAGAACGACGTGCATGCCATGTAGTAAACTGATATGGAGGAAGTATAGTAAAAATGAGGTGATTTTACCGAGCGATCGGTGGGGGAGCATGGCCTGTCATGCGGTCCCACGTGTCATGATGTACCAAGGCGATGCGCGTGTCCCTCTTGAGGCAGAAGCAATACTAGTACGTGGTTTGAGATGATGGCGAACCGAAGTGTGAAATAATGGTTGCTTCGTCCGTCTGGGAAGGTGCGGCATTGTGATTTGATGTCTCATTGCTCATTACTACTACTGAGCCGGTACGAGTGGGGTGCGTCCCCCCTGCTGTTCTGCACTGTTATTTGGTGCTTGACACGTCGACCCGGTTGCTATATGTCCTACATGTCGGTGACAGGAAGTACAGAATTCATGAAAGGGAGCGTCGACGGAGGAGTATACTACAGAATTCATGAAAGGGAGCGACTTAGTTTTGGAAAAATTTGCTTTTATGGAGTACGTACCCACTAGGGTTTATAGGGCTCATCTGAAAAACATTCGTTTTTCCGTTTGATAAGTCTCAATTCTACTATACTAGTAGTAGTACCATTACATGTTGGATTTCGAGGTGCGTTAGATCACCCGACGCAAGCAATGTCAAGAGGAAACTAACCAATGCATGTACAAGTAACAAGTTCATGGAAATTTAGTGGTCATTCATGCATTCGTTCTAATTAATGCCTCGGTAACATAACTTCTTGAGAAAAACGAGCGTACTAATTACGTGTGCAAACTACGAAATTAATTCAACCACTCACCGTCTACATTGGTTGGAGAGATTTTGAAATTGAGCCATAAACTGGAAAGGAGGGAGTAGTAACTTTTGTCTCGATTACTATTTATGGACTTGTATAGATGCAAAATGTATTTTTTTAGTGGCCTTGTATAAGTAAATGGAGGGAGTACTAACCAAAGTACGTAGTAGGGACGAGGAGTAAACGGAGGGAGTACTAACCAAAGTACGTACTAAGAAAGCTTCTCCTTGTTCTGCGAGTTGACGGGACACATCAAAAGTACTCCAGTGTATAGAGCCTTGCCTCTAAGGTAGGCCCCACATGGTTTGCCTCTTTTTTTAATTTAACATAACGCGTCAAGTCACAATTTGTTTGTTCACCCGTGGTAGACAATCCTCCCTCCACCAAGTGGACAACCAAGACACGTACAAATTACCACGTGGGCTGCCTTTTTCAGACAGAAATGAGCTCCACCGTGTACCAGCGGTGTGGTTGGGAAAGAGACGGAGTATGTGCGCCTGCATGCACCTCTTCTCTTCGTGCACGCCCCCACCTACATGGGTGTGTGTGAGAGAATACAAACCTAGACATAATGCGCCGTCCCATCCCCATGCCTCACGCCATCCGACCACCACCACCACCACGCCCCACTCCTCCTCACCTTATCTCTCATCTTTCTCCCTCCATTTGTATATACAAGGGGCCACTATCAAAATTACAATTTGCAGATATACAAGGCCACTAACACTAATCGATGCAATATTAATGGTGTTTGCCTCGTGGTACTAGCAAAGGAGGACATTAATTATCCCTTGCATGCATGCAGGAGTTTGTCAAAAAATGCATCTTGATGTTCCGTGCAATGCACGGGCATCTTGCTAGTCCATGAAACAACACATGGCAAAATTCCACGGCGAACGAGGGTTTTGAATCTGTTGGGAGGGGCTGTTTGGATCTTGCCCGGTGTAGCCAAAATATTGGCGACCCTTTTGTCCATCGTGCCTTTGCCACCGATGAACGAGGAATGGCTCGGGTCCTCATGCTGTCATGCATCCTCCAGCGCGCACGTTGGAGACGAGCTCGCACGAGCTGTGTTTTTTTGTCCCACAACACCGCCCGAGCTGCCCGCAGACCGACCGGCGACCCGCAAATTACGCCATCCAACCATAGCCGCACACATTAGGACAGCTACTAAACCAACCGGACGAAATTCACGCAAACACGTAGACAAACTGATATTTCATATAAACAACGACAGAAATCATATAAAATACCGGATTTTCATACAAACATGACAGATTTCATTACATTCAAATGAACTACGTGGTGCTAGTTCTGGACAGCACAGGTATATAATACCTGGCCTAAATGGTCACCTGCCGATCGATTTGTGTTCCTCATGTCCGGCAGCACGATCACCGGACTGCCGGGAGCCCCAGAGGTATATGCTTCAGCAAGAAGGACGGCTCGCTTCCCCACTGCCTAACTGATATCATTGGCTGGTGCCAAGATGATGGTGGCCGCACCGTTCGAGTCAATCATCGCCACTACTTCGCCATGGCCGCACCGCTCGAGTTCATCCAAACATTCCCTCTTCCGTGGAGCCCATGCGGGTCGACGAAGGTCCTCGCAACAAAAGGATTCGCAAGACACCTGTTGTACGCCGCGTCGCCCGCTGTAGCCTTCATGGGACCCAGCGGCGGCGGCCTCCGTGTTTTACTTTCCTCGATGATGGCGGCGGACGCGGAGGCGCTGGCCACCGACTCGTCGCTCTCCATGCACCCGCTTCTGTCGCTGCTTGCATGGCGCGGCCGCCGGCATGGGAGTATCGGCCACAAAAATGGGAGACGCGGTACGAGGCGGCGGCATGGACGGCAGCAACGACGCCCGTGCGCCGCTCCTCGTCGAGCTGGCTCGAGCGGCGAGTTGTTGAACCGCTACGGCTTGCGGCAAGCAATCGCCGTCGCTGGGCGAGGGAGGAGGTGGATCAGCGAGCTGCATAGCTCAGATCCGCGGGCTACCCAGCCGCTTGATGCGGAATAACTACTCTTCAGAAGCCATTATAAGAGTGGAAAAATGGTGGAAGAGATAGGGAGCGGTGGAGGTGTGTGATTCTTGGTCGATTTTCTTATTTTGGGGGGGTTTGGGGAAATCATTCAGGTGGTTCAAATGAAACTATGGGTGGTTATCCCAGCCACAATGGTTGGAAAGGACTTATAAAACCATTTATTTTGAAACAGGGTTATAAGGGAACCCATCCCTGGGGAAAGTAATTAAATTTTAACCCAGGCCCTGTATGATGCAAGGGGGTTGTTCACAATTTAACCCAAAGCCAAAGCCCGGTATTCACGTCTTTGTCAACCCCTTCACAAATCCATCAAGGCCCCAACGCAAGAATTCAGAGTCAGTGTTTATTTCCGATCCAAAGGGAGGTTTAAAACAGGCAATGGTGCTTTAATTCAAAAACAAATTTTGTGCCCCAGTTGTTAGGGAAGCCTTTTCTTTGCCGCAGGATAATTCCAAATTGTGAAAAAGAAACATGCTAAAAATGGGGTTTCAAATTTTCATGGGGCTTCCTATTTAAGAGAAAGGAGAAACGGGAAAAGGGGCCAACTTTGGGAGTTTCAGATAAATTCCCCTATCAACTTTTTCCCAAGGGAATTAATTGAACCAGAGGGGGAAGAGAATTTCTTTCCTACATTGCAAGCATGGGGGCTGCCAAGGGGAGGTTTTCCAGGCTTAGCCTTCCGCATAACCGTTTATCGACCCTTTGACCCCATCCAATAACCCCAAACGACTAAGTTCAAACCATAGCCGGCATCCCCGGCTCCCATCCGAAACCTGATTCCACAAACCCATTACATATACCCACGACCGGGTTTCGCTTAACCCGGACTTTGACTTACAAGGGTTTTTCAAAACATAGACCGGGAATATGGTACACCAATCTTAGGAAACCGAACAACTTGTTGTTCTGGGTGTTTCCCTTGGGAATAAAGGGGAAGGAGGAACCGCCCAACCCCATGGGGAGTCCTACTCCCACCGGGATGGATTTTCCATAACTAAGCCTTCCATGTTTAGGGTAAGGAAAGTGGGAAAAGAAGGGGGAAGGAGGGTCCTCTCCCCATCCCCGGACACCACCCGGCCCCCACAGTTTCCCCTTAGGCCCTAACCCATTTTCCTGAATTCCCCAATTCCCCCAAAAAATTTTAAATTTAATTCCAACTTAATAAGTCCCCAAAACATCTTTACCCCGACCATTTTGAGCTCCCAATTTGTCCCCACTCATCCGGATAATCCCATAATCAAAAACCAAAATCATTTAAAACCCCAAACCTTTTGGGAAGGTTGGAAATAGAGCATACCTAGAACTATTTGTCAATAACCAAAGGGAGGTCCCAATTTCCCTAAATATTTTAAACTTTATCTAAAGAAAAAAAATACTTTTTTTTTAGGATTTATTTCCCAATTACGGGATTTAATATTTAATTCTTGCAAGTTTTTCCAAATAACCATTCCAAATTAACTTATTAGAATTTTAAGGGATTGTCATTCCAGAGGGCCAAGTATTCCCCGGGGCAAAATAATTCCAAATAGCCAACCCAAAACCCTTTGAGACAATGTTTTTTAAATACCCTCGTGTCGCTTGGCACCTAAAGGTTCCCCGGAGTTTAATCCAAGAAGGAAATTTAAAGCTGGAAACAATGCCAAACATCGGCTTAAACGAATGGGTCATTCAACCATTTCCATTGTGCCCATTAATCAAATCAAACAGCAGGTTAAACAAACCATTTTGTTAATCTTCTCATCATACTTAATGGCAATTCACACGAAGTTTCTTTCAACTAGCGAAAATAAACCTAAATAAGGAAAAAATTAACAAGTCAGGGCAACCCTTCAGATAATGGGTAAGGCAATTTTTAAAAACACGTTATTCGAACCCTCCACCAAAATTCGCTTTAATTTTCGGTAAAATTTGGAATTTGCAACCCAAAGTTCCCCAGGCCAAAACTTAATGCTTCCCCCAAAAGAACGGGCCCAAAACCCCCACCAAAACCGCCAGTTGTTTTGGGGTGAAATTCCCCCACTTCGTCCTTGCCCACAGAAGGCAAAGAGGGAACCAAATCTATCCATACATTTGGGACACGACATGACTGTCCTATCCCCAACCCGCAATATGTCCGAATTTTTAGATGGGGGCAAAGTTTGTAACTTTCCCCAAATTTCAAACAAGCACGTCTCAAACCGAAACATAGTTCGCCCTTAGTTCCCCGCCTCCCTCCCTTTCCCCATTCATACTCCATGGGCGCGAAAACACCCTCTCCACCAGCCGCGAAACCCCAGCCTCCTCCGTCCTCCACCCCATAGCGGCCAATCCACCGCCGCCCTCCTCCATCACGCCGGAGCTGGTACCCCGACGTCGTCGTCCAATGCAACCGCAACGCCCTCAAGGACTTAGCAGCTGAAGCTAAGGCAGAGCTGCCTCCACGACACTGACGCCGACGTGCGCCGTACCAGAACCACTCCGACCATGCCATCCTGCGCCTCACTGCTGCGGCTCCACTGTCGCAACCGTCCACCGCACCGGAGCTGTTCCCGCTACGTCGTCGTTCGCAGCCTCGGATCTGCTTCCCCGCCGCCGACAGACGGCCACCGCACCACACTCAACAACTTGGCCATGGGTTCGTCTAAGGATGCATCGTCCTCCACAACTTCTGGTTTCCGGTGAACAACAAGAAGATCGTCGGAAAAAAAGAAGGAGGACACAGATCGCCAGCGAAAGAGGTACTCCTCTTCCCTTATTCGTGCAAATCTTACGTCTCCGCTCACCTTTGTTCATCCCACGAAAGAAACTAGTTGGCGCTTTTCTCGCATCTTCTTCGTGATACTAAATGCACAAGGTTTCCTCCTTTTACTATTTCACCTTTGCTAGAGGTCAGAGCCGCTTTGGATTTCAATTCAGGGTCGGTCAAACCGCAATTAAAAGAAGCAGCACCCGCTTAGCGCGCGGAGCACCTAGTCCGCCTATTCCCCGGGGAAGCGGCGCATCGGTGTCTATCATAGGGGTGTGGGGTGCAGGAGCTGCTTGCGCCCGATCTGGAGGTCGGTGGGGCTTGAATGGATGGCCGGGGGGCGGTGCCAAGCACGGTGGTGCGGTGAGGTCGAGGGGAGGGCGCAGGCAGGGGAGGAATATTGGGCCGATGGTCGCTGGCATTTCGAGGAAGATCGTCAACACTGACTGGCTGGAGGTAGATGAAGGTGATCTGCCCGTTCTTTGTACATCGGACGGTGCAGAAAAAATGGACTGACCTATTTGCTTTCAGTCGACTGTTATTTTCATAGAATCCTGTAGTAATTTAGTGTGCCATGCATGTTGTAGAGCTATCATATGTCTCCGTCATTTATTTCTCACCGACCTGCTATCTCGCTACCTTTACACTGTACTAATTGCATTTACTTCACCCATACTCACACTATTGTTTTTTGCGTATTTCAGACTACGCAGGTGTTGATGAATCCGAAAAGAAAAGATGTAAGTCGCTCGATGTAATTCAAGATAAGCACTAAGCGTTCGATGCTCTAACGGGTGCGATGTCGCAGTTGGAGACGATGGCAATAGCTCTGCGATTGATGATCTCAATTGCCACACACAACCATCCAGTGTGCTTGGCTTTAACCCAGCGTTGTCAAATGTGGTTGCATGTTGCATATGGTGTCTAGTTTGTATTGCTTCCAATTTGGTTAAATTGCATCTGCTTACTTTACACATTATACCTTTGATAATGACATGCCTTCCTGTTTTTGATAGATACTACATATGTCTATTAACCATGTTCGTACATCAAACTAATGCTCTTTTGTATGCCTCGTCAATCACTTATGATGAGACAGTCACTCGGGTGGGTTACTGTGAGACGCCATACTTTTTTAAAGAGTGCAGTGTCATCCTCCCCACATGATTCTCAAGAAACAACAAGGCTAAATGAAGATAGTCAATGTAGCTCTCTAGTTGATCACCGCAATTCCCCCACACCACCATCGCAGGTGCTTGCTCTTACTTGGCAGTGTGATATGTGGTTGCATGTTGCATATGGTGTCTACCTTGTAATGCTTCTAATTAGGGTAAATTGCATCTGCTTAGTTAACACATTATACCAGTGAATATGACATGCCTTCCTGTTTTTGGTACATACTACGTCTTTCTATTAACCATGTTCTTACATCAAACTACTTTTCTTGTGTATCCCTCATCAATGCTCCTAATTTGTTAAATTGCATCTCCTTAGCTTACACATTATACATGTGAATATGACACGCCTTCCTGTTTTTGGTACATACTACATTTGCCTATCACACCATGTTCTTACATCAAACTCTCGTTCTTGTGTATCCTGCGTCTATAAACTTATGATGAGACAGATCACGCTGCGTTGGTTAATATGAGGCATAAGACTCTTATAAAGAATGCAATTTCATTCTCTCCACATGATTCTCAAGAAACAACAAGCCTAAATGAAGATATTGAGCGTAGCTCTGTGCACGAAGACCGAACTTCCCTACACCACCATCACAGTGTGCTTGCTCTAACCCATGAGATGTGATATGTGGTTGCATGTTGCATACGGTGTCTTGCTTGTAATGCTTCTAATTAGGGTAAATTGCATCTGCTTAATTTACACACTATACCTGTGAATATGACATGCCTTCCATATTTTGGTACACACTACATCTATGGGTTAACCTTGTTCTTACATGAAACTACCTCTCTTCTGTATCCTGCATCAATCACTTACGATGAGTCACCTTTATTCGTTGCATATTACATATTATTTCTAGCCTGTTGCCATGTATTGCTTCTAATTTGGTCAAATACATTTGTTAGGGCACCCTTTTAATTTGGCAGAGTGATATTGGTTTCATCTTTCATATGGTTTCTAGCTTGCATCGATTCTAACAAGTTCAAGCACCTTGTGCTTAGTTTACACTTTATACATCATACATGTCAATATGTCACGACGTCCTGTTTTTCATACATATTCCATCCTCCTATCATGCGGCTGCCTTACATGAAAGTAGTGTTAAATCGGTATCATGCATCAATGAGTTCGAAGAGCAAATTTTATTCCTTTTCTTGTGGGTTTGACTTGACAAGGCAAAATCAAGAAAGAGGAAGGAAAAAGTAAGGAAGGCAATGATGGTGGTCCTCTTGACACGTAAGCGGAGCATCCGTACCGATTCTCCTTGTACTGATAGTGCATTACAAGGTCCAAGTCTCCGCTCCCCTACTCCACCATCCAAGGTGCTTGCTCTAACTTGGCAGTGTGATATTTGGTTGCATGTTGCATATGGTGTCTAGCTCGTATTGCTCCTAATTAGTGTAAACTGCATCTGCTTAGCTTACACATGATACATGTGAATATGACACGCTTTCCTATTTTTGGTACATACTATATCTTATGATAAGGCACCTTTAAGTCGCCACTGTGATATTGGTTGTGTATTGCATATGATTTCTAGCATGTACTGCTTCTAATGTGTTGAAAAGCCATACAGTTTGAACATGGCAGAGTGATATTGGTTGCATCTTTCATATGGTGTCTAGCTTACAGTGTTTCTAATTTGTTGAAATGCCTTCTGCTTAGTTACCACATCATAGGTATGAATATGTCACACCATCCTGTTTTTCATACATATTCCATCCTCGCATCATGTGTTTGCCTTTCGTCCGAGTAGTGTTCGTCAGTATCATGCATGAATGAGTTCTGAAGAGCGAATTTTATTCCTTTTTCTTATCGGTTTGCCTTCACAATGCAAAATCATTACAGCTGAAGGAAATTAGTCCGGTAGTGGATGATGGTGTTCCTTCGGAGCAACTCAAACAGGGGGTCTCTATAGATTCTACTCCGCCATCCTCCCAACAAGATTCGCAAGACAACACAAGGCTGGACAGTCAACGTAGCTATGTAGATGATGATCACATCTCCCCTACTCCACCATCACAGGTGCTTGCTCTAACTTGCCACTATTATATGTGGTTGCATGTTGCGTATGATGTCTAGCTTGTATTGCTTCTAACTTGAATTGCATCTGCTTACTTTACACATAATGGATGTGAATATGACACGTTTTCCTGTTTCTAGAACATACGTGTACATGATGAGCACATCTCCCGTACTCCACCATCACAGGTGCTTGCTCTTACTTGGAACTGTTATACGTGGTTGTGTTTTCCGTATGATGTCTAGTTTGTATTGCTTCCGATTATGTTGAATTTCTTCTGTGTAGCTTACAACTTATACCTGCAACGATCACTTACCCATAAGACACATTTAACTTGGGACTGTGATGTAGGTTGCATCTTGCATTGTCTTCTAGCTTGTACTGCTTATAATTTCTCGAAATGGCACTTACGACGAGACACTTTTTAGCTGATAAAGTGATATTGGTTGCATGCTCATATGGTGCCTAGCTTTCATTTCTTATAATTTTGTTGAAATTCCTTCCGCTTACTGTTTTTTCATCCATATTCCATCCTCCTATCGTACGTATGAATATGAAACGCTGTCTTTTTTGTATATATTCCATCCTCCTATCCTGCGCTTGCCTTACATCAAAGTAGTGTTAAATCATATCATGCATCAACTAGTTATGCAGAGATAATTTTATTCATCTTCTTGTGGTTTTGACTTCATAAGGCAATATCAAAAAATAGGAAGGAAAAGAGTAAGTTGGGGGATGTTGGTGGTCCTCCGCACCGACGCAAACAGAGACTCTCTAGATTTGCCACTTCTACTGCTAATGAAGTTAAAGTCCCAAGTCTACATGATGAGTTCATCTCCCGTACTCCACCATCGCAGGGGCTTGCTCTAAGTTGACAGTGTGATAATTGGTTTCATGTTGCATATGTTGTCTAGCCTGTATTTCTTCTATTTTGATTAAATTGCACCTACTGAGTTTATACGTTATACATGTGCATATGACATGGCTTTCTATGTCTAGAATACACTGCATCTATCTATCATACCATGTTCTTACATCAAAGTACTGTTGTTGTGTATCCAGCATCAGTCGCTCATGACTGGACGCTTTTAACATGGCAGTTTGATAGTGGTTGCATCTTGCATTGATTTCTACGTTGTACTGCTTCTAATTTTTCGAATTGCCACTTATGACAAGACACTTTTAACTTGGCAGAGTAATATTGGTTGCATCTTTCATATGGTGTCTAGATTGCATTACTTCTATTTTCTCGAAAATCATACATTTAGTTTGCACATCGTAGCTGTGAATATGTCATGCCATCCTGTTTTTCTTACATATTCCATCCTCATACGGTTGTCTTACATCAAAGTATTGCTTGTCCAGATCATGCATCAATGAGTTCTGAAGAGTGATTTTATTCTTTTGTGTTGTGGGTACAGCTTGACATGGCAAAGTCAAAAAAGAGCAAGGAAAATAATATAGTAGGGAGTGCCATTACTCGTCGGGTGAAACGGAATAGGTTCCGCCATCGAGATTCTGCTGGTACTTATAGTGCAGTAGAAGGTCCAAGTCCACCGGCTAAATCTACAAACACAATATCACCTGCTCCACCAGCTGCAGCATCCGCTTCAACTATACCAGATCTCAACCAGTTACTCGTCCGTTTGCTCGGGCGGCGGTTCCCAAGCTACCTTCACACCTAACACTACTTCCGAAGCACTCACGACACAACAGGACTTGGCAAGATCAGATGAACCTCATGAGCATCAACACCAAGACGGTACCTGACCGAGTCAAGTTGCAGTTGCATGCTCCTTTATATGTACTCTCACAGTTTGATGTACACTAACACTTTCCATATTTGTTGTTGAACTAGCACCATGGTGCAAGCGGAAACAGACATCGGGGATAATGCTTGACAGATTAACAAAATCTAAAGGAGGAAGAATGGAGATCCATTTTGAGGCAGGTTTAAAAAGGCCACGTGATGCTCCAGAGTCAGCCAAGTTAGTATCAGAGGCAGCCGTTGTCGTTAGGTGTCATGCACGTATCCTCCCAACGTGGATCCAGTACAGGAATGAGCAAGACAATACCCTGTTTAACACCTTCCTTGACCATTTATCCGTAAGTAATGTTATTCATCGCAATTAGTAATATTGTCTTGCTCTATCCCATACTTTCTAGCTTCCTCCTAATAAGACTCACATTCTTTTTTCAACAGATGAG
Organism: Aegilops longissima; assembly: GCA_021605205.1. Taxonomy (NCBI): domain Eukaryota; kingdom Viridiplantae; phylum Streptophyta; class Magnoliopsida; order Poales; family Poaceae; genus Aegilops; species Aegilops longissima. The sequence goes on along the minus strand of CM038678.1, from coordinate 527,388,527 downwards.
GTTCAAGTTGGATCCGAAAGATGATGCAACTAAACAAGCATGCACTCATGTTTTTCATGCGCTTTCTGCGACGATGATCGGTACCACCTTAGAAAATCTCACTTTGAAGGCAACGCTAACAATGAAATCGCCCAAACATCTCGATGGAATATATTACGATGAAGACTGGACAACCCTCGTTAAACACTGAGTGCGATCCAAAGTATCGGGTAGGCTATATGTATTTGATCGACCACATATTGAACTTGTATTTATGTACGTGCCTTACAAGTGTATCTTCTTCTAGGCTAACTGTTTGAAGAACAAAACCAACAGTTCTAAAATGAAATTCCAACAGACAACAGGATCTCGTAGCTATATTGCACACTGCGAGGCTCTTGTAAATAGCTGCTACTTCCTTCTTTTTTTGTGCCATATTATCGTATCTATATTGACTTGTTCCAAATACAGAGGAAATCCTGTGCGGACCAAAAATAACCTGAACCGAATGTAGTGAAAATCTTCTAGGATTGCCACACCAGCAAGATGAAGGGCATGAGCACACCAGTTCAATCCGCTGTTGTAAGTCCTTACTCTTCCTGCCTTGAACTTATTGGTACTATGATGTGTTCATTTAATTACTTGGTTTACAGCCAATGTCAGTTACTCTGTTCACTTTTATTCACAGTTGTCTTAACGTATCATTTCACCTTACATGGTTTAAAAGAGATGAAGGATATTCTTTTGGTCTTGATCTGTAATTTAGTTGTTATGTTCACGTGCGCACACAATGATAAAATAGCAAGTTTGTTTTATATCTGTTTGCCCATGATATGAATGATGTCATACTATGTTCATCCTACTTTAAACCATGTCTCTTTATCCTTAGATGTCAAGGAATGTGAGGAAATAGACAATACAGTAGGCATGCTACATGGACATATGTTCCGAAAGTGATTTTATTATGTAGTTGGCACTACAATACATGCTAATGTATTACAGTACTTCACCAAAATAAGTTATGTATAAACGTTGAACCTACTTTGTGTGTTTTCGTCTCATTAGTAACTTATCTGGTACACTCATCTACAAGTTCAAACTTTCAGGAAGCTATGGAACAAATGATTGAACAGCCACAACCACCTGAAGGTGACGAGGCTACTACAGGCACAATGTCACCTCTTGCTGCGATCGTCGGTATCTCTCCACTAACAATGCAAAAAGCACCTTCTGCGTAATTATGGGTTGGTTGTCAAGGTAACCTCGTCCAAATCGCCTCTTGAACAAAATCTTCCTGCTAGACAGTGATATATCGTGCTCCGGACACAAGTCCAATCCCTAATGGGCGTTGTTTGAAAACAAGAATAGTGGTTGAGAAATGTCGTCAAGATATGAATGGTTTTGAAACCAGACGATCAGACATTCGCTTCATTGTTCAAGAGCAATGGCGGAAAAAAGGTGGAGATCGTCCTGCTCCATCAGATTCTACAGCCTGAAACATTAGCACTCAGGTCAAATGATCTGTGCTTCTATAAATCTGATGGTGCTTTTATCTGGAAGGATTGTAAACTTTATGCCAATAGGCCTTTTGCTGTATGGTTGGAATTTATTTTTGTTGTGACACAACATTTATGATGCTGCCTCAGGCTGCAGTAATTACGACGCTATATTTGTACAGTGTAGGTTTATCTTAGTAATGTATTCGGCCGAAAGCTTCGTAGGAGCCCAACATGCCAACATTCATCGAGCCCATTCCAATTGGGCTAAAAAGGATTACGGGCCGAAATTGGCATGTAGCCTACTAAAAATATCTGGGCCTAAATCAGCATAAGCTTTCATATTTTTTTGGTAGGCCTATGCCCATAGTGGGCCTTTAACAGGCCTAAACATAATTTGGGCCCTCAGTAAAAATAGGCCGTTTACAGGTGTAAATATCTCGAGCCCATAGAAAACATGGGCCTTTAATAGACCGAAAGTGAGATTGGGCCCTGATTGTGCCACATATGGCCCATGGTTTACGTTCGGCGTTAACAAGCCGAAAATGACAACAGGCCAAAAGTGGCCCAAAGCTATAGTGGGCCTCTAACAGGCCGAATTTCAGGCATGGCCGAATATGACCCAAATCCTTCACGGTCGTTTATGGGCCGAAAGTTTTGATGGCCTGTAAATGGGCCAAATGAAGCCGGACCTTTAACAGGCCGGAAGTACACCAGGCCGTAATTCGGCCCAATTACTTAGCGGACTGTTAACGGGCCAGAAGTGACCATGGCCCGCGTTGATGACAAGTTTAGGACAGGCCGTTGACGGGCCAATTTGACAGAGAATGTTGGGCCTTTAGCTGGGCCGGCCCATTACGGTCCGCTAAATCTTATGGGCCTTCGGTTGGGCCGGCCCATTTAAACTTTGTGGGCCACTTTTGGGTCGGTCCACGTGTCAACATATCATAGGACCATCTCGACCGTTGGATGAGTGACACATGTGCGAACGCAGAGCTGACGCGTGGATCCGACAACCAATGAGAATTTTACACGTGGAAAATCGGCATTGGTCGTGGCTGTTAACGGGTTATCGGATCCAAAATTCGACCCGATAGCTTAACGGCGTTCCGTTACGGTGGATGCCATGTGTCGGTCACCCTTGACAAAAGCACTTCTGTGATGCGCGATTTATCGTCATAGAAGTGGACACTTCCGTGATGATAATTTTGGCAATGTCATGGAACACTTCTACGACAGCACATGTATGACTATCTTGATTCTGTCATAAATTTGTCATGGATGTACAAGCATGACAGAAAACGCGACCTACTGTGACAAACACGTATCATCACAGAAGTGTATTTTTTTTGTAGTGTTGCGTGCGAAGATATAGCTAGTGGGTCCGACCTGTCAGCGGGGGGAACGTTTTTTTCACGAAATACAGAAGCCCTTCCCGTGGGTCCTAGCTGTCAGCTGGAGGAATCATTATTTTGCGCGTAATAAGGAGGAATTTCCTTGCGTGCGCCTGTGGACCCAGCTGTCAGCCTCTCCACGTACAGTCCACTTCCGATGGATGTCATCCATTGACCACGTTGACCAGGCCACGCCAAGAGCAATAGGGTGGTGGACGACGGCGAGGCCTAGGAAGGGAATGACACGGAGCCAGGGAAGACTCGTCTGACGTCCCCGGAGAATAACAACAGGTGCGGGTGAGTAGAGGGATGGCTAGGCCAGCGATGGGAGTACGGTGGGGCGTTGAGGCCTGCGCGGCAGCTTAGCCGACCGCGGGAGGAGGGAGCAGGCAGTCTCGCCGGCACTTGTTTGAGCGGCTGGAGAAGGCAAAGCAGAGATTGAAGAAGCACGACAGCCGTTGGATGGACATCCAATAGTCACTGCTCTCGTGTGCATTATTTCTAATAATGTACAACCCATTTGCTAATTCTTAAGAATTTTTTTGGAGCCCGTCTTCTTTTTGTTAGCTTTACACCCCATATTGTGGCCACAGTTAAAAAGTATACGATTTTTTTTGCATATTTCGGTGCTCTCAACTGTTTTTAATCCCGAAATATTGATTCACATTCAAACTATTTTGAAAATTAATTTATATAAATATAAAATCCAAATAATTGTCCATGCATAAATATCAATGGAATTTAAAATCTTGTAATGAAAAAAAATTGAAACTAATTCCCGGTTTGATGTGTTTTAAAAATTTACATCCCATTTTGGGGCAAACCGAATGAAACTCTCCTCGTCTTGGAAGATTTGCAGCCCTGCAAGGCTAATAAAGCAAGTAGGCCTCATTTGGTTATTTCTTAAAAAAAAAATAGAACTGGGCTAGCCATTTTCAGCAAGAAAAAAACACAACTGGGCTTATGATGTGGTAAACATAAATAAAACCTTGGCTAGACGGGCCACAGCCCCCGCACAGCCCCGTTGTTACCCTGATCCGTCGCTAAAACTAGTATAAATAACTTGTTGGGATTTGTTAATTGTTACAATATTTCACTCTAAATTAAACGACTGGCAAGCCATTTTCCTTGCTTCAAAGAAAATATGACAGTCACAGCCGAGTTGAAAAGAGCAAGAACATCTAACTCCAGCTTACAAACTGTACAAAAGCACGAGGGTTAATTGTTCATCAGGTTTACAAAAAAAACCAGGTTGAAAAGGGCAGCAACATCTAACTCCAACACTGTTTTTTGGCGATTCTGATAAAATGGATCGGTCAGTCCATAGAATGAACATCTGGGTCGTAAAATTTATTGGATTATGACCACAATATGTTGTAAATAGAAGCCCGACACGTTCAGAAGCTCTTTTTCCCACCTAAAACTCCTTTTTTTTCTCTTCCACATACCCATCCGTCAAAACCATGCTGCTGATAAACTTAAGCCTGATGGACAATAGTAACCTCACATTCAGCAGGAAGAATGTGACAAATCTAGTGTTTGCACGGTTGGCTACATATCGTTCTAGCGTTATTGTCTTCAATCGAATCTCATGAGAAGTGAGAAAATCCCGATGCTTACGAATCCACCAATTGGTTATAACTTTCTTACCCCGTCATGTTGCCTAAATAGACATGAATACTGAAAACAGTTAAGGTCTAAAAAAAGAGTGTGAAAGAGCAACAACTGAACGGTTAATTCTAGTACACTATACGCGGGCTTCCAATGTGCGTGAAATTATCACCTTTATATACAACTTATCTAGACATGGAAAGCATTGCAGCAAGCCAATAATCTTGTTCAGATCAAAACTATTCATTTGGATATATAAGATCTTGATAGAATCCAGCACCATTGATAGGCCATCCATGGAGAAACTCTTCATTGAGCATAGAACATAATATTAGTACAAAATGTGTACTCCAAGATGACATATAACTTATGCGCAGAAATTTAAATGCAGCTTATAGTTATAAGTGTAGATGATAATGTAAAGTACCTGAAGAACTGTGGAGCCAAACACCATATTGAAATGAGCACAGAGATCATGTATTACACCCAAGGTCTCCAGTTTAGGCGCAAAGAGGACGGTTATTTGCATCGGTGAATAACTAGAATCAATGATCAACCATTGCAGTGAAGGAGCATCTTGGATGATTAGCTGCCTTCCATCAAAACAAATTCCAATTCTTACAAGGTTAAGCGACTTTATTTGGAGACAACCGATTCTAATCAGGAAAACAAGCACCAAGCACTCGAGGCAGGGCAAGCTGGAGTGGATGATGCTGTGCAATGAGGCCTCCGATATCTGAACCCGCACAAGTGAAAGTTTCTTGAGAAATGGGAGTCGAAGGTTTAGTACCAGATTATGCAGTAGGTCGCTGCAACGCAAAGGTGGCGGTGTGGAGAGAGGAGGAAAACCGCGAGATGGACATTGGTGCTGAGGGCACAGGTAGATGGCGTTCGGTATCTGGTAGGTGATTTCCAGGGGAATAGTAGAACTCTAGCAGCTGTAGTTCTGTGAATTCAGGAGATTTCAGCCAGGTGTCCACCGTGCAGGGCATGGTATGCTTGCTCAGGTAGCATGACGGGATGCAGAGGCTTTGAACGGAGCCCTGGTGGGAGGAGATGATGGCTCTGGGGATTTCAAAATCATTGAAGAGAGATAGCTTCGACGATCGAGATTAGCAGGCACGACGCGCCATAGAGGCGCCACCGAATTGAGAGGACTTGGGTGCGGCAGCAATCCTTAGTGGGGAGAAGCGAGATGATCTCCCCAAGGATGGCGTCCGGAGATCGCTGATCGGTCCACCGAGATTCTATGGGTTCTGGTATCCGATTAGGCGGGTCGCCGATTCTCCCGTGCTGCGGTGCGGGATCTAGCAGGCGTTGCGGCTGGCGAAACCTCATCTTCTTAAGGCGCTGGTGTCGGCCGACTCCATTTTCCTCAAGGCGTCGCATCAGCATCACAGATTTGAGCAGAGTAACAAATGACGAGCTTAGTTGTAGTGCAGTGAAGAATAAGGGATATGGGGTTTTTCAGAGTAGTGAGGAAGAAGGGGGCTGGGGTTTTCAGTAGGAGTGAAGTGAGAAATTTGGGGTGCAGTGGAGCGAGCTGATGTGAGTGGGTGGGAGTGAGGAGGAAGAAGAACACCCGGTTTTTTTGGGGCGGTGTCTTTGGGTGTGGGTAGCACCTCTCGGTCGATAAATATATGGACTTTTGAATTGATTTTACTATTTACTAGTGTGGATGGGCTGTTTTGTCTTGGGCCCGAGAAACAATTACTACTAATGCAGTGGAGGCACTCTCTGCTACCGGAAAAACAATTACTACTAGTACAGTGGATACAATACCGCTTCTGGCTCCACCTAGGTCATCGAAACGTCTCCCTCTACTGAATGCCATTATACTTTTGTTCACCGACATGCGGGCCATGAAGCGGGCCCAAATGCCATCCAGCAAATTAAAGGCAGTATGCAGGCAGAGATTCACCCCGGTCGTAGCCCAGCAATAACGAGTCGCCGTATCACAAATCCCCACCTCACCGCAGTCTAAGTTTGACGGACGAAGCAACCATCATTTCACTCTTCGCTGAATCCCCTTCTCCCTCAGCGTCCTCAAGAAAGGCAACACTCGCATCTACCACTGTTCTTCTCTCCCAACAAAGCGAAGGTAAGCGGATCCGTGATGTTGGTATACTTTAGTTCAGAGAAAAAAAAGAACTTTTGCAAAGCAGTAACCGATCATCACTCTCTTTTTTGTTTGATTGTCATTGCGATTGTGTTTTCCTTTCAATGGTTTCCTAGTTTTCGTCAGTTTCATGATGGACCAAGGAGAACCAGGCAAAGATCTGCCAATATTGGAGCAGACGCGGGAGGCTGGTCCCCACGAGACAGAGAGCTCCAAGAAGATGGAGGCTGTCACGCCCAATATGCGACCCTATCCAAAAGGAACTCGACGGTCCCACCAAGGATAGACCCGCATATTGAAACGCTTTTGCAAGGTGGATATCATTATATCAACATTACATAATAGATGGGGATACATACATAAGGCACAAATGCCACAAGAATACATCAACATCATATACAAGAACAACATCCGACTATGGATGAAACATAAACAGAAACTCAAACGACATCCACCCTGCTAGCCCAGGCTGCCGACCTGGAACCTATCCCCTGATCGAAGAAGAAGCAGAAGAAGAACTCCAACACAAGCAAACATCACTCTCACGTCATGATCATCGCAAAACCTGTACACTGGCCCGGTGGTGTAGTAATCTGTGAGCCACGAGGACTCAGCAATCCCATTACCATGGGTATCAAGACTAGCAAAGCTTAATGGGTAAGGAAGAAGTAAAGTGGTGAGGTTGCAGCAGCGGCTAAGCATATATGGTGGCTAACATACGCAAATGAGAGCGAGAAGAGAAACAAAGGAACGGTCGTCAACTAGTAATGATCAACAAGTGATCCTGAACTCCTACTTACGTCAGACATAACTCAGAAACCGTGTTCTCCTCTCGATCAACCCCGAAAAGAGACACTCACGGTTACGCACACGGTTAGTGTATTTTAGAAGAGTTTTCTTTAAGTTTACTACAACCGGATATTAACAAATTCCCATCGCCACATAACCGGGCATGGCTTTGAAAGTTTATACCTGCAGGGGTGTTCCAACAGCCCATGATAAGCTCTCGCGATCAACGAAGGATATTCCTTCTCCCGGGAAGACCCGATCAGTCTCGGAATCCGGCTATAAGACATTCGACAACAATAAAACAAGACCAGCAAAGCCACCCGGATGTGCCGACAAATCCTGATAGGAGCTGCACATATCTCGTCTCGAGGCACACCGGATGAGCGAGCGTCGGGTTGGCATAAACCCTGATTGCCCGGCGCGGACATCGCTTCGGTTTGGACCAGCACTCGAAGGAGAACTGGCCGGGGGCTAAAATAAAGATGACCCTCGGGCTCCGAAACCCAAGGGAAAAAGGGCATAGGTGAGGCAAATGGTAAAACCAATGTTGGGCCTTCTTTGAAAAGTCTTATTCAAAGCGAACTGTCAAGGGGTCCCATAAATCACCCGACCGCGTTAGGGACACAAAATCCGGGAACATAATACCGATATGACGGAAACTAGGGCGGCAAGAGTGGAACAAAACACCAGGCATAAGGCCGAGCCTTCCACCCTTTACCAAGTATATAGATGCATTAATAATATAAGATATATTGTGATATCCCAACAAGTAAACATGTTCCAACAAGGAACAACATCTCCATGTTCCAACAAGGAACAAACTTCGTCTTCACCTGCAACTAACAACGCTATAAGAGGGGCTGAGAAAAGCGGTAACATAGCCAAACAACGGATTGCTAGGAAGGGTGCAAAAGGTTAGAGGCTGACATGGCAATTTGGGATGGCTTTGAGGAACAAGCGATAGGTAGTGCAGCATAGCGATACAACGAAGCAACTAGCATAGCAATGATAGTAATGAGATCCAAGGTAGCGGTCATCTTGCCTGAAATCCCGCAAGGAAGAAGAACGAGTCCATGAAGAAGATGAACGGATGAAGCCGAACCAAGCGTAGTCGAACGAATCCTCACGATCGCATAGCAAGCAGAACTAACAAGAAGAAGCACACAACATAGTAAACACACCACACATGAACAAGACATGATGCACAACCAAGCATGATGCATGACAAGACTAGATGAGGCCTCATGTCAAGAGATGATGCAAACAAGAGCAACACATCAAAGCAAGTTTAAATGAGGCCGGAAACAACATAGAACAATTCCGGTAAGTCCTCATATGCAAATTTCGAAATTGGTCCAGATCTGAATAAACCTTATGTTGAAGTTGTTAAACAGCAAGTTAAGATGCACCATGATGATCTACACGAAATTCTAGTCAAGTTACATATAAAGTTCATTTAATTCGGAGCTACGGTCTAGAAGATATGAGCAAAACAAGTTAAACATGACATTGGTGCAAAATGCATACAAACATCAAGCAAACACCTCAAAACAAGGATGCAACATGATAATATGGAACTACATGCAAAATCAAGCAAGTTTCATATAGAGCACACTCAAAACGGAGCAACGGTTTAACACATACACCCTATACAAGTCATGACAACAATCTGTCCATAACAGCAAGTAGGCATATTGCAAGCATCAAAACACTATGCTACATCATCTCAATGCAATAACAAAATGCATGGGCATGATGTACAGGTAAAGCATGACAAAACATGAACACTGAGCTATCTCCAGAAATCACTAGAACATGCTCAAACACACATGGCAAGATTGCAAATATTAACAGTTTCAGACTTTAGCAGAAATAACATCAGGTTGCAATGTTTAGAGCTATCAAACAACATGTTACAGGAACTTATCATGGCAAACAAAGGCATGGCATGAATCTACTAAATGCATAGAACAAATGTCCTTTAGTGACCATGAGCCAAAAAGGACCAGAAGATATGATGGCACTCATGTAAACATGGCAAGTTATATGACAGATTCATACATGGCAGGAGCAACAATAAGTAGGCATGTTGGTGAGCTTGAATCACTCACCACAGAGCAATACATGACATGGCAAGGCAACCAACAGTAAGAAGGCATGGCATAAAAGCTATACATGGCAAGAAAAACATCATAGCATACACGGATCAACTACAACAACCTTGGCGAAATTGAATAACATGTAAACAACCTGCCAGGAAACATTTTATAGCAAAAGTAGAGCTCGATTGACTCAAGCTATGGCACTCCATAATTGAAAACAAGGGCATGGATGGATAGAGCAAGACCATATATTCAAAACATCCTTACTGAAGTATCTCAAAATATGCATGGATAACTCTGTAGCATCAAGTTAACATGGCATAAAAATATCAGCAGAACAGGGCTGAAATCAGCAACATCATGAAGCCTAGTTTGCATGCTTGTGCTAGTCACCACAGAGATCACAAAAATACATGGCATACACCCCTATAAAGATGGCATGGCATATTACAAAACACATGTAGGACTCAAGTTCATAGGGTGCACACATCAATCATGGCAAAAATGACAAAAGTGCATGTTCTGATAAGAATCTGAAACTAACATCACATAGCCCTCTTCCAACAGCATTTCGGGCATCAAGGTGAGCTCAAATGAAAATGATGCAATGAGATGAAATGATCTAATCATCGAGCCGAACATTTTGACATATTACACGCACGAAACGGAGCTGTATGCAGAGAGTTATGGCATGATGAAAATGCAACAAAATATTAGCAGATTCGGGACTTAGTGGATTCGGGAAGGAGAAGAAAGTCAACGGATGCACGGAAGGCGAGGCAGACCGGATCTCGCGGAGATCAGAGGATCTCGCTGGAGATGGAGGGGGCAGCGCGGCGCGGATCCGGCCGGTCCCGGCGGCGGGAGGCCGGGACGGCGGCCGGGCGAGGCGGCGAGCGCGCGGCAAGCGCGGCGCGGCGGCCGGGGCGCGGCGACGGGCGGCTGCACGGGCGCCAGCGAGCGGGACGGCGGGCGAGGTCGCCGGCGGCGAGGTCGGGCGGAGGCGCCGGCGAGGCGAAGCGCCGGCCTCATCGCGGCGGCGCGCGCCGGCCGGGCGAGGCAGCGCAGGCCGGCCGGGGCGGGCGGGCGAGAGAGGCGCCGCGGCGAGGTCCGAGGCGGCGAGGCGGCGGACGGCCGGAGGGCGCGGCGGGCAGGCGGCGAGGCGACCGCGAGGGCGAGGCAGACGGGCGCGCGGGCGGCGCGCTCGGGCCGGACGCTGGCTGCGGCGGCGGCGGCCGGGCCCCGGGGCTGACTTCGGCCCCAGGGCCCTGGCGAGGATCGGCGGCGAGCCACGTGGCGCGATGCCACTAGCTTCGAAGCGGCGCGCAGGACGTCCGTGGTGCCGGACATGTCCGGAGGCGACGAGGGGAGATTTTAGGGTTTCGGGGGATTTCATCCGCGAAAATGAAGGGGGAGGACCTATTTATAGGTAGAGGGAGCTAGGAGAGTCCAAATGAGGTGCGGTTTTCGGCCACGCGATCGTGATCGAACGACCGAGAGCATGGAGGGTAGTTTGCTGGGTTTTGGGCCACTTTGGAAGGGGTGTTGGGCTGCAACTCAAAGAGGGCTTTGCGGTTACTCGGTTAACCGTTGGAGTACCAAATGACCTCCAAATGGTCCGAAACTTGACAGGCGGTCTACCGGTGCTATACCAAGGCCGCTTGACAAACCTCGGTCCATTCCGAGACCGTTTAACACCCGCACATGTAAAGAGGTAAAAGGGGGCGCCGGGGGACATAGGAGTGCCGGATTGCAAAAAGGACAACGGGGAAAATGCTCGGATGCATGAGACGAACACGTATGCCAAATGAAATGCACATGATGACATGATATGAAATGCATATGATGACATGGCAAAGAGAGACACGCAAGCACATGACATGGCAACAACGACGAATAAATGGAAGACACCTGGCGCATCTAATCCGTGGCGTTACAACACTCCTCCACTAACAAGAGATCTCGTCCCGAGATCTTAGGACCGAGACGGAAGGGAAAAAAGGGAAGAGGTGAAACAAGAACTCAAAGAGAAGAAGCAAAGAATCGAGAGCGCTCGAGAAAAAGAGAGGAACGACGAGAATGACGAGAATCGAAAGCTCACGGAATCAGATAGACTATGAAACAACTCGTTCTAACCGGAGTGGTTAGAATGAGAAAAGAAACGAATAAGGCTGAAACGATTTAGGTAGCACTCCGGGTAAAAATGGAATGATTAGAACACGAACTTGAGAGGATGGAATGATATTTGATGAAGACATGACACAAAACCTCCGGAAAGAATTGAAGAAAGGAAAGAAAAGAATTTAGAAGGAAGGATTGAACGGAGTTGTTGAAAAAAATCACCAACAAAAAGAATAAGATTGTCGTGGACTTATGGATAACATCTCAGAATTTATGAGGTGATAACCAGCCGTAAACGGAAATGATTGAATAGCTGAGAAGAACGTAGGAAAGCAAAACTCCACTTCAAAAGAATACGGAGAATTAATTGCACTTCGAAAAGCAAGAAGGAAAGATACTTGACTTCTTCAACAAGAATCTTGATGAACTCTTGAAGAATGAATTAAAACATGAAGAACCACCGTGAAAAACTCCGGTAACAAAAGGATGATGAGATAGAAATGAAAAATGAAAGAATAAGATGAGCCTTGCGATGATTTAGATGGAGGTTCCGACGAGATGGCCGAGGAAATTGAACTCCGGAAAAGAAAAGATGAAAACACTTGGAAGTAGAATTTATTCCTCAAGAACAAATTCCGAAGAAAAGATTAATCACTTTGATGAAATAAGAATAAGATTTATTGTATGCTTATCCTTAATCAAATTAAATTGATGACAAGCAATGGATTTTACAAACTACTTATTCTTCTTGAAAAAGGATTGAGAAGGGATAGCACAAGACTTGAGAAAGTCTTCATGAACCACCGGTAGGATTCAAAAGAACAAATGGATTAAAAAGATAATCAAGGAAAGAGAATCTTGAACGAACCACCGTAAGAATTGAAAATGGTGATGAAAGAGAATGAATCACCGGAAGAATTAGAAGAACCAATATGCTAGAGGGGATTTAGATTCAAAAGAACAAAGAGATCATGAGCTGATTAAGGAACACTTGAGCGAAGCACGGAAGAATATTGAGATGAACGAAGGGGCACGGATATAGAATAATTGGGGAATGAATCTGAAAACTTAGAATGAAGAAATCTTCCGAAAAGATGGCCTCCGGATGATCGAGAGAGAAAGCAACTCCTGAAATACTCTGGATGGATGAAAAGAGTTTGCATGACTTGAAACAATTAGATAGGATAACATCGAGCTAGCACCATGAATCTCCGGGGAACGGACAAGATTTAAGAGAAACTCTACTTCGGTCTTCAAGGACGACGATAAACACCACCAAAATTGTTGAGATACTCCGGTAGAACGAAAAGCAAAGAGGTTGAGCCGACGATGAAAAAGATTAGGAATCGAACTTGGAAAGGTGTCTGACTGATGAAATTCATACTTACGTCAAACTCCGAAAAGAATTGAGAATAACTCCGGGGAAATTAGAAGAGTCAGGTAAGATCCTGGAAAAAAGACCTGTGGGTTAGGGCCCACTGAAGAGAAAAACACCGTTGGAAAGGGACGATAAACAGATAGATGATGCATCGGAACAATAGAAATATTTGACTGAGGTGAAAACATCGAATTAATTGGAACACAGACGAATCTCCTGAGATTTCTTGAGCACTCCGGAAGGATAAACTGGCGAGAGACGAACGAGCAAGGGGAAAACATTTGAGCCGAGGAAAAGAATGTGATCAACTCGAAAAACTTGAATTGAATCCACCTGAAAAGAAAGAGATGAAGAATGACGAACGAGACGAGAATTCACCGGTTGAAATAATTGACAAAACACTGAAGAGGCTCCACACGAATGAAATTGATGGTCGAAAAAGACTCAGGCTCCGGGAAGAAGAGGGTGGGAGGGCGGGAAAAACAAAGGCAACTTGGAAGGGGAAACGACGAATATCTTGAAAAGAAAAAACACCGATTGAAATCATTGAGGAGAGAGAGCAAAAACTTCACACAAGTAGGATGGATACTCAATTATGGACTCCGGTTTCGAGAAGAAGAAGGGTGGGCGGGTGGGAAAAACAAGGACAACTTCGGACAAGGAAAAACAACGACGTCGGAGGAAGAACTGAGGATTGAACGCAAAGATGAAGAGGCTCGAGTCAAATTGACGAGAAATGCACCGGATAAAAAGAGCTGCGGAACAACGATCGGAAAACCAACTGCGTGATCCTAAAGAAAATTTTTTGAAGGGGAAGAGGAGTAATTCAAAACACCTACGTCAAGATTCCTGACCAGAGGGACGAAGGGGCAGAGGAGTAAAAAGAATTCCTACTCTCCGATATAACTAGACTCCGAAAATAGTTTTCTTCTAGACTCAACAACGGCCAAACTACACGATCAATCAAGGGGCTCCTAAGGTCGGTCGAGGCTCGATACCAACTTGTCACGCCTAATATGCGACCCTATCCAAAAGGAACTCGACGGTCCCACCAAGGATAGACCCACATATTGAAGCGCTTTTGCAAGGTGGATATCATTACATCAACATTACATAATAGATGGGGATACATACATAAGGCACAAATGCCACAAGAATACATCAACATCATATACAAGAACAACATCCGACTACGGATGAAACATAAACAGAAACTCAAGCGACATCCACCTGCTAGCCCAGCACCACCGACCGGAACCTATCCCCGATCGAAGAAGAAGCGGAAGAAGAACTCCAACACAAGCAAACATCACTCTCACGTCATGATCATCGCAAAACCTGTACCTGCAATCGGTGGTGTAGTAATCTGTGAGCCACGAGGACTCAACAATCCCATTACCATGGGTATCAAGACTAGCAAAGGTTAATGGGTAAGGAAGAAGTAAAGTGGTGAGGTTGCAGCAGCGACTAAGCATATATGGTGGCTAACATACGCATAAATGAGGCGAGAAGAGAAACAAAGGAACGGTCGTCAACTAGTAATGATCAAGAAGTGATCCTGAACTCCTACTTACGTCGGACATAACCCGAAACCGTGTTCTCCTCTCGATCAACCCGAAAAGAGACACTCACGATTCACGCACACGGTTGGTGTATTATAGAAGAGTTTGCTTTAAGTTTACTACAATCGGATATTAACAAATTCCCATCTGCCACATAACCGCGGCACGGCTTTGAAAGTTTATACCCTGCGGGGTGTCCCAACAAGCCCATGATAAGCTCTCGCGATCAACGAAGGATATTCCTTCTCCCGGAAGACCCGATCAGTCTCGGAATCCGGCTACAAGACATTCGACAGAATAAAACAAGACCAGCAAAGCCGCCGGATGTCTTGACAAATCTGATAGGAGCTGCACATATCTCGGTCTCGGGCACACCGGATGAGCCAGACGTCGGGTTGGCATAAACCCTGATTGCCCGAGGGGCGCCGGACATCGCTTCGGTTTGGACCAGCACTTTCGAAGGAGAACTGCCCGGGGCTAAAATAAAGATGACCCTCGGGCTCCGAAACCCAAGGGAAAAAGGGCATAGGTGAGGCAAATGGTAAAACCAATGTTGGGCCTTCTTTGGAAAAGTCTTATTCAAAGCGAACTGTCAAGGGGTCCCATAAATCACCCGACCGCGTTAGGGACGCAAAATCCGGGAACATAATACCGGTATGACGGAAACTAGGGCGGCAAGAGTGGAACAAAACACCAGGCATAAGGCCGAGCCTTCCACCCTTTACCAAGTATATAGATGCATTAATAATATAAGATATATTGTGATATCCCAACAAGTAAACATGTTCCAACAAGGAACAACATCTCCATGTTCCAACAAGGAACAAACTTCGTCTTCACCTGCAACTAACAACGCTATAAGAGGGGCTGAGAAAATCGGTAACATAGCCAAACAACGGATTGCTAGGAAGGGTGCAAAAGGTTAGAGGCTGACATGGCAATTTGGGATGGCTTTGAGGAACAAGCGATAGGTAGTGCAGCATAGCGATAGAACGAAGCAACTAGCATAGCAATGATAGTAATGAGATCCAAGGTAGCGATCATCTTGCCTGAAATCCCGCAAGGAAGAAGAACGAGTCCATGAAGAAGATGAACGGATGAAGCCAAACCAAGCGTAGTCGAACGAATCCTCACGATCGCAACGCAACAGGAACTAACAAGAAGAAGCACACAACATAGTAAACACACCACACATGAACAAGACATGATGCACAACCAAGCATGATGCATGACAAGACTAGATGAGGCTACTCATGTCAAGAGATGATGCAAACAAGAGCAACACATCAAAGCAAGTTTAAATGAGGCCGGAAACAACATAGAACAATTCCGGTAAGTCCTCATATGCAAATTTCGAAATTGGTCCAGATCTGAATAAACCTTATGTTCAAGTTGTTAAACAGCAAGTTAAGATGCACCATGATGATCTACACGAAATTCTAGTCAAGTTACATATAAAGTTCATTTAATTCGGAGCTACGGTCTAGAAGATATGAGCAAAACAAGTTAAACATGACATTGGTGCAAAATGCATACAAACATCAAGCAAACACCTCAAAACAAGGATGCAACATGATAATATGAAACTACATGCAAAATCAAGCAAGTTTCATATAGAGCACACTCAAAACGGAGCAACGGTTCAACACATACACCCTATACAAGTCATGACAACAATCTGTCCATAACAGCAAGTAGGCATATTGCAAGCATCAAAACACTATGCTACATCATCTCAATGCAATAACAAAATGCATGGGCATGATGTACAGGTAAAGCATGACAAAACATGAACACTGAGCTATCTCCAGAAATCACTAGAACATGCTCAAACACACATGGCAAGATTGCAAATATTAATGAGCTTAGACTTTAGCAGAAATAACATCAGGTTGCAATGTTTAGAGCTATCAAACAACATGTTACAGGAACTTATCATGGAAAACAAAGGCATGGCATGAATCTACTAAATGCATAGAACAAATGTCCTTTAGTGACCATGAGCCAAAAAGGACCAGAAGATATGATGGCACTCATGTAAACATGGCAAGTTATATGACAGATTCATACATGGCAGGAGCAACAATAAGTAGGCATGTTGGTGAGCTTGAATCACTCACCACAGAGCAATACATGACATGGCAAGGCAACCAACAGTAAGAAGGCATGGCATAAAAGCTATACATGGCAAGAAAAACATCATAGCATACACGGATCAACTACAACAACCTTGGCGAAATTGAATAACATGTAAACAACCTGCCAGGAAACATTTTATAGCAAAAGTAGAGCTCGATTGACTCAAGCTATGGCACTCCATAATTGAAAACAAGGGCATGGATGGATAGAGCAAGACCATATATTCAAAACATCCTTACTGAAGTATCTCAAAATATGCATGGATAACTCTGTAGCATCAAGTTAACATGGCATAAAAATATCAATGAAACAGGGCTGAAATCAGCAACATCATGAAGCCTAGTTTGCATGCTTGTGCTAGTCACCACAGAGATCACAAAAATACATGGCATACACCCCTATAAAGATGGCATGGCATATTACAAAACACATGTAGGACTCAAGGTCATAGGGTGCACACATCAATCATGGCAAAAATGACAAAAGTGCATGTTCTGATAAGAATCTGAAACTAACATCACATAGCCCTCTTCCAACAGCATTTCGGGCATCAAGATGAGCTCAAATGAAAATGATGCAATGAGATGAAATGATCTAATCATCGAGCCGAACATTTTGACATATTACACGCACGAAACGGAGCTGTATGTAGAGAGTTATGGCATGATGAAAATGCAACAAAATATTAGCAGATTCGGGACTTAGTGGATTCGGGGAAGGAGAAGAAAGTCAACCGGATGCACGGAAGACGAGGCAGACCGGATCTCGCCGGAGATCGACGGGATCTCGCTGGAGATGGAGGGGGCAGCGAGCGCGGATCCGGCGGTCCGGGGCGGCGGGAGGTTGGGACGACGGCGCGGGCCGGGCGACGGCAATGGCAAGCGGCGGCGGGCGGCGGCGGCGGCCGAGGCGCAGCGGCCGGGCGGCTTGCACGGGCGCCGCGCAGCGCGGACGGCGGGCGAGGTCGCCAGGCGGCGAGGTCGGGCGAGGCGCACGGCGAAGGCGGCGCGCGCCGGTCGGGCGGCGGGCGCTGGCCGGCGCCCGGGCGGCGCAGGCAGCCGGGACGGCGGGCGGTGAGAGAGCGCCGCGGCGCGAGGTCGGCGAGGCGGCGGAGGCGGCGGACGGCCGGAGGCGCGGCGGGCCGGTGGCCGAGGCGACCGGCGAGGGGCCGGGCGACAAGCGCGCGCGGCGCCGGGCCCGGACGCTGGTTGTGTCGGCGCGGCTTGCCCCCCCGAATCCCTAGCGGCGGATCGGCGGCGAGCCACGTGGGCGCGATGCCACTGGCTCGGGGCGGCGGCGCAGGACGTCTGGCGGGCGCCGGACATGTCCGGAGGCGACGAGGGGAGATTTTAAGGTTTCGGGGGATTTCATCCGCGAAAATGAAGGGGGAGGACCTATTTATAGGTAGAGGGAGCTAGGAGAGTCCAAATGAGGTGCGGTTTTTGGCCACGCGATCGTGATCGAACGACCGAGAGCATGGAGGGTAGTTTGCTAGGTTTTGGGCCACTTTGGAAGGGGTGTTGGGCTGCAACTCAAAGAGGGCTTTGCGGTTACTCGGTTAACCGTTGGAGTACCAAACGACCTCCAAATGGTCCGAAACTTGACAGGCGGTCTACCGGTGCTATACCAAGGCCGCTTGACAAACCTCGGTCCATTCCGAGACCGTTTAACACCCGCACATGAAAAGAGGTAAAAGGGGGCGCCAGGGGACATAGGAGTGCCGGATTGCAAAAAGGACAACGGGAAAATGCTCGGATGCATGAGACGAACACGTATGCCAAATGAAATGCACATGATGACATGATATGAAATGCATATGATGACACGGCAAAGAGAGACACGCAAGCACATGACATGGCAACAACGACGAATAAATGGAAGAAACCTGGCGCATCGAATCCGGGGCGTTACAGAGGCAGCCACCGAGCCGACCCCAGATACGCTCACGGCCACTACTGAGATGGTCAACGCCCCGTTTGAGGTTACAGCCCTCGTGGCACTTCAGGAGCAGTTTTCCCCTTCGAGGATGTGTCCCCCCCGCCCCCGCTAAGCTGCCCAAGGTGATTTTCTTCTTTGCCGATCTCGATTGTGGGTTTTCATCAAAGTATGTGGTGATGAATAATGCAAAATTTTATTAGCTTCGATACCATGCTATACATAGTGGTTTAAATAACTTGTGTTTCTTATGCTGGAAAGTAATTCAGAATTTGTTTCTGTTTCAATTAGAGCCCTGATGCAGACAAGGATTGTGTGGCTGTACATGTCACTCGCTATGAGGCGGATGACCTGAATATACGCACTGGGAAAACAGAGTTTTTAGGCTGTTGGATCCTAGAAGCCATTTGCGCTTATGCCAATGAAGAGTTGTATTTCCAGCCTCACTGTTGTCAGGCGTGTTGTCCAGGGTGTACTGAAGCACAAGAAGTTCAAAGCTACTCCTTCATTTGTGAGTCATACTGTTCTTGTCAAGCTTACGCAGGAAGATCACGTGGCATGCCTCCACAAACAAGTTTATGAGTGGCAAAGGCACAAGGTTTTCTTCATGAAGGTTCACAGGATTGAGCTGCTGCCGGACGTCCTCGATGATGTCCATGGCAAGGTCCGTCCTGTGTCTAGCCCAAATTAGATATAGGCATGAAATACTTGCCCCAGCAAGTGTTTAATAGTAGTTTGGATTCTGTCTAATTATCCGAACCTTGCCTGTTATCGAGCCCTCTGGGGCTAGTACTCTGTTTGAATCCGTCTATGGGAACTGCTGCTACTTTTGTGTGCCCGTGAATCATCATAATTGTTGCCGAAACAGATGCGTCCTCACTAGTTTTATCATACGAGCAGTGTGTGTTTTGATGAAATAGAGTACTCGTTCGAGAACTCTGCGTTGACGTATACATAAGTACTTGTAAACAATGTTGGTGCTACCCCACTTGTAAGCAGTTGTGCAAAACATGGCACATTGGCTCAGCTTGCTTCAACACTAGGCTATCGACCAGCTAACAATCAACAATCTGTTGTCTGACATATAAGCAAATATGTATCTTGTTACAGTGGTTCATGCAGTTAACTGAGGCCACAATGTAAATTCTAAACGTTCACACGCTAGTCCAGCATTCATGTGGAACACTCACATTAAACTCGGCTTCATAAAAAACTTGAAAAGCATAAGTTAAGCAATTTTATACATCTCAATGATTCATAGAACATAACAAACATATACTAGTTAATAGCAAAAGACAAAGTTGTGAGAAGGTTTACAAATCAGGAAAAAACAAGCAAGGCTTATCTGAGCAAAGGGCCTCCCGGCAGGCTTAAATTTCCTGGAGTTCACTCTGGTTTTTTCTTGTTGCCACCATCCAGGGTTAGGTTCTCTCATTCCAGAATAACCAATTATAATTGTGTTCTCAGCTGGAATGCTGAACTGAACCATGCAGTGTACTGACCAGCTGAAAGTCTTGTGCATTCCACTAAATTTAAGCGCCGCTATTTGCAGAAATAAGCAGACCACAATGCCTCTTGTCCGCGCACTTGTCCCAAAAACCTCCGTGCAGCCGTGCCACCTTGTCCTCGGTCCATGGATGAACTGGAGGAAAGTGCATTCCGGACTAGGATACAGATGTTTTCGCTCGTCCCTGCACTGTAATCAGGAAGTAGAACATATGAATCAGCTTCTTTTAGATTGCGTTGGTCATTCTACCTAGCAACTACCAATGTAGGAATACCTGGAAGACGGGTGCTTAGACGACGGAAACGAGGGATAGCCATCTAATTCTGCGCAGTTCTACTAAAACTGAGGTGTGTGCTTTTGATTGCGCGGATAGAAACGATACAGAGACAGACATCCCGAAACGATATGGAGATAGATATCCCTGTTTGCGCAAATACGAAATACGGTTATTTAAACAGTGACAGATATTTGCAGTGGCGTATGATTAACAATGGCATCTATTGTGTTATAATTGGCACTAGATTGACAGTATGGAAGTGTACTTAAGTAAGTAGCATCACATCACATCAACACTGCCACTAGCTTAACATGCAGAACAATAGCATTAGTATTACTGTCATGAGGGTAGCACATGGTCAGTAAATGTGCAATCAAATTTGTGCAGTTCCACTGGGATGAAGCAATGTTAGAGGTGTGAGATTTAAGTGTAAGTGCAAAAACACAATTCATGGGAAATAAAGCAGGACGGAAGCACTTCATAAAATGGTGGTGGCATTGCTTCAATTTATCGACGACACAAGACCATTACTTATAGTGACATTAGGTGGCATTGCTTAATGCTTCATGTGATTTTACATTAATGGTAGCGATATGGGCGTAGGGACAGCAGAGGCATAAAGTGGTGAGGCAGATGTGGTTGCCGAGAGCGGCAAACACTCAGGCATCATGTCTGCATTTGTCCCATTTTTTATCTCCTTGGCGACATTTTTCCTATGTGAGCACAGGAAATCTAAACCTGCTCATTCTCATTTGCGTTGTCCCCCAACACCCGTCACTTTCTTTCCTTTTTCAACCAAGAGATAGGTCCACTTCCCCCCACCCTTCGCCATCCACCATGCTTTCTTCGTCTTTTCAACCAAGAGACCGGTTGGGTAGCCAGTATCTACTACTTTCCCCCGTTTCCTCTTAGAACCAAGTCCTAGATTCATGTGACAACTTTCCCACTTTCTTCCATGTTTGAACCAACTCTTAGAGTCGACTGTATGAACTAGCTTTACCTCTAATAATAGTAAAAGTCTAGGTGGCTTTGGATCAGCGGACAGAAGTAGAAAAAGATCCACACGGAGCCAAGTGGGGAGCTGGGGCAGTAAAGCAAGGCAGGTTTCGGAGGAATATATACATGAGGGTCGTCGGCATGTGGCAAAGACGGCGTCGGGAGGCCACATCTTGGCCACAATACCGCAGGGAGGAAGAAGGGGTTGGAGGCCCTCCGGAGCCGGCGCTCTCTCGGAGAGAATGGCATGGCCGCTGATCGGGATGCGCGGGCAGCCGTTGGTTTCCTCCCTCGCCGCCGACGACAGCGTGAACGGTGCACCTACACCCCTGCCCTGGTCGAGGTTGTCCGGCCGGATTTGTGACCAGCCGTGAGCTGAGAGAGAGTGTGGCCACCTATGTCTTGCTTAGATCTGGAGAGCATGAGAGAGTGAACGGCAGGAACCCTAGTAAAGCAAGCGCTAAGGCTCCTGCTTATATATGTAGTGGCATGATTTTGTTGTACCAGCTTCAAAAAATGCGCTCCTACGTGTACCCACGAGTGGGTGTGAGAGAACTAGTGTGTGCGTGCACTGCTTCTCTTTGTGAGAGTACAATATACTATGCCCAAAGAACGTTCGCCACAAGAGTAATAGTATAAGTGTGTGACGTGTGAGCTAAAATAAAATGTGCGCGACGTCTTTTGTTTTTTAGAAGTTCTGAGGGTAGGGTGTGAATAGCACATATCTGTGTGACGTCTACCTATAGATAGACGGTGGGTGCGAGAGGACTCGTGAGGGTGCGTGTGCGTGAGAGAGAGGGGGGGCACGTATCAATGCAATGCATGTGTCCGTAAATCATTATCCAACAAACGTTCGCCACAAGCCTTTTCCTGACGAACACCATAAGAACAGTTAGATCTGCATCCGACAGTGTCAGTTTTGCCATGTCATTTGACAGAACAACCACTCCTCCTACATACAAATCTTCCACGTGAATTTTAGCAACTGCCGTATGCTCCCTCCGTTCCAAAATGTAGTACATATAGCTTTATTGAAAATTCGAACCTCGCAAACTTTTACCGAGTTTTCGTGTAACAAATTGCACATGTAGAATACCCTGTATATATCATTTCATTCATCTTCGAGAGGTAACTATAAACATGGGGGAGGAGTCTACAAAGAAAGACCATCGTATCACCTGCAGCAATTTCAACCATCCTTTGGTGTGGAGGAATATCATAGGAACTCTATATGATATGACTTTTATAGGATTTTATCCTTTAGAGCCAATTGGTTCATAGGAATAGATTCATATACTCCACATTTAGAAGGAAATAAACATGATATCATTTCTATAGCTTTAGAGCCACTTGGTTCATATGAATGGATTCCTATACTCCCATAATTTCAAAGGAAAATAAACATTAGCATATATTCAATAGAAAAGTTCCTATGATATGAACCAAATTACATCTCTTTTCTAATCCCTCCTCATAGGAATTGAGATACATGTCATCTCTAGATTCAATATAAAAGTTCCAATGATGTCAACCAAATGACATCTCTTTTCCAATCCCTACTCATAGGAATTGAGATACTCCATGTTATCTCTTTCCCTACAACTTCCATGTATACATCTTATATTCCTAAATAGCTAGTACAACCCACTAGTAGCTTTTTTCCAAGACATGCAACTATGGCACAAGAACTATATAGTGTGTGAATAACTTGAAAGATGGTCGCTGGATGAAGCTAATCCGACGGTGTAGAGATGGCAAATCCGAGCACTACTGGCCGTTGGATATCATCAACATTCCACCAGATCTGCCACATGTACAATTTAGAAGACTCCATGGTTGAACTTAAGCATAATGCACAAACCTCAAAACACATGCACTTCTCCTTTGTTCTAGAATCTTCCGTATCATAATTGATTTTTTTCTAAATGAAATTCCATTATTTGTTTTTTACTTTATGCTTTACAATGCACAACCCCATGAATCTTAACATTTTTATAAAACTAATTGATTTTGAATGACATGAACTATAAGAACTAAACGAACATCATCATCCATATATGACTCAAAGCTTTACATGCTATAGTGTGTATTTATTCATAATTTGGTTTTGAAATCTCATGCGTTCAATGCATGTGTACCTTACTAGTTTTGAGTAGAGTAGAAAATTTCACACGGCCCCGGGTATATCAAAATGCAGGGCCCATGCATCATTGCCTTTCGGTCGAACCTACATCCACAATTTTTTGTACGTACTATATCTCCACTAGTCCCCGAACCCAAAATGTTGCTTCGTTCCCCAAAAACCAAGCGGCCCACACATATTTAAGGCGTAGACTCGAACTCAATCCCTCTCCCGTTTACTACGACGTGGCCCCGCACACCCTAGTAGTACTCCTACAAACCGTACCGCCGCACGCATCATCGGTTTTATTCAAGAAGAAGAGGGAGAAGCCGATTTGTAGTGGAGGCACTTTCAAAAAAATGATCTGTAGTGGAGATCCCTAGGGTGCCCTAGGTAGCTGCCGCACGCATCATTGGTTTTCTCTTTTATTTATGCTCTTGCGCCCTAGAGTGAAATGATGGTTGCTTCGTCCGTCCGGCTTAATGCGGGAAAGGTGGGGCTTTGTGATTTGACCCCTCATCGCTCATTTTCTACTATTGCGGCGCTACGACCGGGGTGCCTCCAATTCCAGCCGCTGCTCCGAACTGTAATTTGGTGCATCGCACGTGGAACAAGACAGTGGATGAGCCACATGTCGGCCAAAGGGGTCCTGTTAAGTGTGTCGCCATTTAGGTAGCGGATCGACCTGCTTGAGTCGCTACGCCAACATGACAGGTGCAGCCTACCACTTGGTTTTGCTCCTTAGTGAATCCCGACTATATTGATCTAAAAAGATACGTACTGAACTACCCTCTCCGTCTCGTTTTTTAGACGTCTCGGTTTATAGGGCGTGCACGTAGTTCTAGGTTATCCATTTGACTAACTAAATCTGACTTACTATGTCACAAAAAGTATATCATTGGATTATTAAGCGGATGTAGTTTCTAAACATATATTGTTCATCACATATATAGTCAGTTACTGATACGGAGGAAGTATAGTAGTAAAAATGAGGTGATTTTACCGAGCAATCGGCGGGGGAGCATGGCCTGTCATCCGGTCCCACGTGTCATGATGTACCAAGGCGATGCGCGTGTCCCTCTTGAGGCAGAAGCAATACTACGTGGTTTGAGATGATGGCGAACCGAAGTGTGAAATAATGGTTGCTTCGTCCGTCTGGGAAGGTGCGGCATTGTGATTTGACGTCTCATTGCTCATTACTACTACTACTGGGGCAGTACGACTAGGGTGCGTCCCCCCTGCTGTTCTGCACTGTTATTTGGTGCTTGACACGTCGACCCAGTTCCTATATGTCCCACATGTCGGCGATAGGAAGTACAGAATTCATGAAAGCGAGCATCGACGGAGGAGTACAAGACACGACTTGGGTTTTTGCTGCTTCGCGCGATCCATCGATACAAACGCGGACTAAAAAAGGCGAGGGCGGGTCTTTTCCCGCGCGGCAGGCAGGGGAGTTTGGCATAGTCTGTTCGAGGCAAGGAGGCAGGAAGGGAAACAAGCAAATAAAGGTTGAGCGACTTAGTTTTGGGGAAATCTGATTTTACGGAGTACGTACCCACTAGGGTTTATAGGGCTCATCTACAAAACATTCATTTTTTCGTTTTATAAGTCTCAATTCTACTACTAGTAGTAGTACCATCACATGTTGGATTTCGAGGTGCGTTAGATCACGCGATGCAAGCAGTGTCAAGAGAAAACTCACCAATGCATGTAGAAGTTCATGGAAATTCAGTGGTCATTCATGCATTTGCTCTAATTAATGCCTCGGTAAACATAACTTCTTGAGAAAAACGAGCGTACTAATTACTTGTGCAAACTAGGAGTACAAAATTAATTCGACCACTCACCGTCTACCTTGGTTGGAGAGATTTTGAAATTGAGCCATAAACTGGAAAGGAAGGAGTAGTAACTTTTGTCTCAATTACTATTTGTGGCCCTGTATAGATGCAAAATGTATTTTTTATAGTGGCCTTGTATAAGTAAATGGAGGGAGTACTAAAGGACATATATATTCCAAACAATATGATAATCTCTCTAACCAAGGTAGTAGGGACGAGGAGTAAACGGAGGGAGTACTAGTAAAATTTTCTCCTCGTCCTGCGAGCCACCGCGCGCGTGGGCGAGGGAGCAGGCATAAGGCGTAGTAAGCAAGCTTCACCTCATCCTGCGAGCCACCGCGCCTGTGGGCGGGGGAGACGGCGTACTAAGCGAGCTTCTCCTCGTTCTGCCTTGCCTCTAAGGTAGGCCGCACATGGTTTGCCTCTTTTTTAATATAACGCGTCAAGTCGCAATTTGTTTGTTCA
Organism: Aegilops longissima; assembly: GCA_021605205.1. Lineage (NCBI taxonomy): Eukaryota > Viridiplantae > Streptophyta > Magnoliopsida > Poales > Poaceae > Aegilops > Aegilops longissima. The sequence continues at coordinate 527,362,697 of CM038678.1, read as the reverse complement.
CCCGTGGTAGACGATCCTCCCTCCATCTAGTGGACAACCAGTACACGTGTCAACTTACCACGTGGGCTGCCTTTTCGTACAGAAATGAGCTCCACCGTGTAGCCGTGCGGGTATGATTGGGAAAGAGACGGGAGTACGTGTGCCGTGCGTGCACCTCTTCTCTTCGTGCACGCCCCCCACTTACGTGGGTGTGTGTGAGAGGGACTATAGAGATACAAACCTAGACATAATGCGCCGTCCATCCCCATGCCTCCACCCAGTCCAACCACCAGTCACCACCACACCCCACTCCTCCTCACCTTATCTCTCATCTTTCTCCCTCCATTTTTATATACAAGGCCACTATAAAAATTACAATTTGCAGATATACAAGGCCACTAACACTAAGCGATGCTATATTAATGGTGTTTGCCTCGTAGTACTACTAGCAAAGGAGGACATTAATTATCCCTTGCATGCATGCGGGAGTGTGAGCATTGGCTTGATGTGCATGAAAGAGAAGAATGCACATTAATTTACACGGCAAACAAGGAAACAAGGTGGCTTGCAACATTGAGTTAGAAGACATTAATTTTTGCCTTGGTACCTGTAACATGGGTTTGTGGCCTTGTATACAAAAATGGAGTCCGATAAAATTCTCGAGATACCATTTATCCGATAAAATTCTCGAGCAATCATTACTTTTTACAAAATGGGATTACTCCTGCATGGGTCAATCACAACAGGTGTTTTGTAAAAAAATGCATCTTGATGTTCCATGCAATGCACGGGCATCTTGCTAGTCCATGAAAATAACGCATGGCAAAATTCGACGGTGAACGAGGGATTTGAATCTGTTGGGAGGGGCTGTTAGGATCTTGCACGGGGTAGCCAAAATATTGGCGACCCTTTTGTCCACCGGTGCCTTTGCCACCGATGAACGAGGAATGGCTCGGGTTCTCATGCATCCTCCAGCGCGCACGTTGGAGACGAGCTCGCACGAGCTGTGTTCTTTTTGTCCCACCATGCCGCCCGAGCCGCTCGCAGACCGACTAGCGACCTGCAAATTACGCCATCCAGCCGTAGCCGCACACATTATGATAGCAAGTGAACCAACCGGACGAAATTCATGCAAACACGGTGATATTTCATATAAACAACAACGGAAATAATATAAGATACCGGATTTTCATACAAACATGACGGATTTCATTACATTCAAATGAACTATGCGGTGCTAGTTCTAGATAGCACCGGTATATAATACCTGGCCTAAATGGTCGCCCGCCGATCGATTTGTGTTCCTCATGTCCGGTAGCACGATCACCGGACTGCCGGGAGACCCGGAGGTATATGCGGGGTCGACGAAGGTCCTCGCAAGAAAAGGATCCGGCAAGACACTTGTTGTGTACGTCGGCGTCGCCTCCGTGGTGGCCTTCATGGGACCCAAGCGGCGGCGGCCTCCCGTGTTCTACTTCTCCGCGATGATGGCGGCGGACGCGGAGGCGCTCGCCGCCAACTCGTCGCTCTCCGCGCACCCGACTTCTGTCGCTGCTTGCATGGCGCGGCCGCTGCCATGGGAGTCTCGGCCACAGAAACGGGAGAGGCGGTACGAGGCGTTGGCGTGGACGGCAACAATGACGCTCGTGCGCCGCTCCTCGTCGAGCTGGCCTGGAGCAGCGAGTTGCTGAACCGCACACCGGCTTGGGGCGGCAACTGGCTCCGTCGGGCGAGGGGAGGGAGGTGGATCAGCGAGTTGCATAGCTCGTATCCGGCACGCTCTGCGCGCCACCCAGCCGGCTTGGATGCGGAATAACTACTCTTCGTAAGCCATTGTAAGAGTGGACAAAATGGCAAAGGAGGAGATAGGGGAGCGGCGAAGGTGTGCGATTCTTGGCCGGTGTTTGGCCTCGTTTAAATAGGTGTAACGCCCCGGATTCGATGCGCCAGGTATCCGTCAGTTATTCGCCGTCTTTGCCATGTCATGTGCTTGCGTGTTGCACTTTCCCATGTCATCATATGCATTTCATATCATGTCATCATGTGCATTTCATTTTGCATACGTGTTCGTTTCATGCATCCGAGCATTTTCCCCATTGTCCGTTTTCCAATCCGGCACTACTATGTCTCCCGGCGCCCCCTTTTACCTCTTTTCATGTGCGGGTGCTAAACGGTCTCGGAATGGACCGAGGTTTGTCAAGCGGCCTTGGTATAGCACCGGTAGACCGCCTGTCAAGTTTCGTGCCATTCGGAGGTCGTTTGGTACTCCAACGGTTAACCGGGTAACCGCAAAAGCCTCTTTTGTGTGCAGCCCAACACCCCTTCCAAAGTGGCCCAAAACCCAGCAAACTCCCCTCCATGCTCTCGGTCGTTCGATCACGATCGCGTGGCCGAAAAACGTGCCTCATTTGGAGTCTCCTAGCTCCCTCTACCTATAAATATGTGCACCTCTTCGAACTTTCGCGCAGTCCAAACCCTAGCAAACTCCTCCCCGCGCCGCCGGACATGTCCGCCCGCCGGCGGACGCGTCCATCCCGCTGCCACGTCGCCCGGCCAATGGCGAGGCGACACGCCGCCCGCCGCCGCCCGCCGGTGGCACGCCGCCACCTCACCCGCCCTCCATTCTCTCTCTCCGCGCCCGCCGCCATTCCGGGGGCCCGAGGCAGCCCGCCCGCGCCCGGCCGGGCCACAGACCGCCTGCTCCGGCGTCCCGCTCCGGCCCGAGTTCGCGGCCGCCGCCTCGCCGAGCTCCGCTCCCGCCGCCCGCGGACCACGCGGTGAGCCCGCGCATGCCTCAACGCCGCCGTGCCCCCGCCCGCCGCCGGCGCCGCCCTCGCGAAGCTTCGCCGCCCGCTGCGCCCCGCCGCCGCCGCTCCTCCGCGAAGCTAGCTTCGGCGCGCCGCCGCCCGCTCTTCCGGCCGCGCCCGCCCGCCGCCGCGCCTCCCTCCGCCGCGGCGCCGCTTGCGTCGCCCGCCCGGCGCCACTTCGCCCGCCCGGCGCTCCTCCGCCGCCGCCCGCGCCTCCCCTCGCCGGAGCTCGCCGGCCAGATCCGGTGGATCGGGATGAGATCCACCGGGATCCGGACCAAATGCCGTCGTGCCCCGTCCCGCTCCGGTCCGTCCCGGGATCTCCCCGAGGTCCAATTTTCACAAAGTCCCCGAAATTGTTGCATATTTTGTTGCATTTTCATCGCATCATAACTCTGCATCCGTAGCTCCGTTTCGTGCGTGTAATATGTCAAAATGTTCTTCTCGAAGAGTAGATCATTTCATCTCATTGAATCATTATCATTTGAGCTCATCTTGATGCCCTAAATGCTGTTAGAAGAGGGCCATGTGATGTTAGTTTCTGTTTCTTAACAGAACATGCACTTTTGTCATTTTTGCCATGATTGATGTGTGCACCCTATGATCTTGAGTCCTACATGTGTTTTGTAATATGCCATGCCATCTTTCGAGGGGTGTATGCCATGTAATTTTGTGATCCCTGTGGTGACTAGCACAAGCATGCAAACTAGGCTTCATGATGTTGCTGATTTCAGCCCTGTTTTGCTGATATTTTCATGCCATGTTAACTTGATGCTACAGAGAGTTCCATGCTTATTTTGAGATACTTCAGTAAGTATGTTTTGAACATATGGTTATTCTCTATCCATACATGCCCTTGTTTGCAATTATGGAGTGTCATAGCTTGAGTCAATCGAGCTCTACTTTTGCTATAAAATGTTCCCTGGCAGATTGTTTACATGTTATTCAATTTTGCCAAGGTTGTTGTAGTTGATCCTTGCATGCTATGATGTTGTTCTTGCCATGTATAGCTTATATGCCATGTCTTCTTACTGTGAGTTGCCTTGCCATGCCATGTATTGCTCTGTGGTGAGTGGTTCAAGCTCGCCAACATGCCTACTTGTTGTTGTTCCTGCCATGTATGAATCTGTAATATAACTTGCCATGTTTACATGGGTGCCATCATATCTTCTGATCCTTTTTGGCTTATGGTCAGTAAGGGACTTTTGTTCTATGCAATTAGTAGATTCATGCCATGCCTTTGTTTGCCATGATAAGTTCCTGTAGCATGTTGTTTGATGGCTCTAAACATTGCAACCTGATGTTATTTCTGCCAATACCTGAAACTGTTATTATTTGCAATCTTGCCATGTCATTTTGAGCATGTTCTAGTGATTTCTGGAGATAGCTCAGTGTTCATGTTTTGTAATGCTTTACCTGTACATCATGCCCATGCCTTTTGTTATCATGTTAAGAGGCTTTAGCTTGTTGTTTTGATGCTTGCAATATGCCTACTTGCTGTTTTGGACAGATTGTTGTCATATCTTGTATAGGGTGTATGTGTTGAACCGTTGCTCGGTTTGAGTGTGATCTATATGAAACTTGCTTGATTTTGCATGTAGTTTCATATTATCATGTTGCATCCTTGTTTTGAGGTGTTTGCTTGATGTTTGTATGCATTTTGCATCAATGCCATGTTTAACTTGTTTTGCTCATATCTTTTAGGCCGTAGCTCCGAATCTAATGAACTTTATATGTAACTTGACTAGAATTTCGTGTAGATCATCATGGTGCATCTTAACTTGCTGTTTAACAACTTGAACATAAGGTTTATTCAGATCTGGACCAATTTCGAAATTTGCATATGAGGACTTACCGGAATTGTTCTATGTTGTTCCCGGCCTCATTTAAACTTGCTTTGATGTGTTGCTCTTGTTTGCATCATATCTTGCCATGAGTAGCTTCATCCAGCTTTGTCATGCATCATGCTTGATTGTGCATCATGTCTTGTTCAAGTGTGGTGTGTTTACTATGTTGTGTGCTTCTTCTTGTTAGTTCCTGTTTCGTTGCGATCGTGAGGATTCGTTCGTCTACGATTGGTCCGGCTTCATCCGTTCATCTTCTTCATGGACTCGTTCTTCTTACTTGCGGGATTTCAGGCAAAATGACCGCTACCCTGGATCTCACTACTATCATTGCTATGCTAGTTGCTTCGTTCTATCGCTATGCTGCGCTACCTATTACCTGCTTATCAAGCCATCCCAAATTGCCATGTCACCTCTAACCTTTGTCACCCTTCCTAGCAAACCGTTGTTTGGCTATGTTACCGCTTTGCTCAGCCCCTCTTATAGCATTGTTAGTTGCAGGTGAAGATGAAGTTTGTTCCTTGTTGGAACATGGAGATGCTGTTCCTTGTTGGAACATGTTTACTTGTTGGGATATCACAATATATATTATTTAATTAATACATCTATATACTTGGTAAAGGGTGGAAGGCTCGGCCTTATGCCTGGTGTTTTGTTCCACTCTTGCCGCCCTAGTTTCCGTCATATCGCTATTATGTTCCCGGATTTTGCGTCCCTAACGCGGTCGGGTGATTTATGGGACCCCCTTGACAGTTCGCTTTGAATAAGACTTTTCCAGCAAGGCCCAACATTGGTTTTACCATTTGCCTCACCTTTGCCCTTTTTCCCTTGGGTTTCCGGAGCCCGAGTGTCATCTTTATTTTAGCCCCCCGGGCCAGTTCTCCTTCGAGTGCTGGTCCAAACCGAAGCGATGTCCGGCGCCCCCGGCAATCGGGTTTATGCCAACCCGACGCCTTGCTCATCCGGTGTGCCTCGAGACCGAGATATGTGCAGCTCCTATCAGATTTGTCGGCACATCCGGCGGCTTTGCTGGTCTTGTTTTATTGCTGTCGAAATGTCTTGTAGCCGGATTCCGAGATCGATCGGGTCTTCTCGGGAGAAGGAATATCCTTCGTTGATCGCGAGCTTATCATGGGCTAAGTTGGGACACCCTGCAGGTATAAACTTTCGAAAGCCGTGCCCGCGGTTATGTGGAAGATGGGAATTTGTTAATATCCGGTTGTAGTAAACTTGAAGCAAACTCTTCTAAAATACACCAACCGTAAAATGCGTAACTGTGAGTGTCTCTTTTCGGGTTGATCGAGAGGAGAACACGGTTTCGGGTTATGTCGGACGTAAGTAGGAGTTCGGATCACTTCTTGATCATTACTAGTTGACGATCGTTCCTTTGTTTCTCTTCTCGCCTCATTTGCGTATGTTAGCCACCATATATGCTTAGTCGCTGCTGCAACCTCACCACCTTTACCTCTTCCTTACCCATTAAGCTTTGCTAGTCTTGATACCCATGGTAATGGGATTGCTGAGTCCTCGTGGCTCACAGATTACTACACCACCAGTTGCAGGTACAGGTTTGCGATGATCATGACGTGAGAGCGATGTTTGCTTGTGTTGGAGTTCTTCTTCTGCTTCTTCGATCAGGGGATAGGTTCCAGGTCGGCAGCCTGGGCTAGCAGGGTGGATGTCGTTCGAGTTTCTGTTTATGTTTCATCCGTAGTCGGATGTTGCTCTTGTATATGATGTTGATGTATTCTTGTGGCATTTGTGCCTTATGTATGTATCCCCATCTATTATGTAATGTTGATGTAATGATATCCACCTTGCAAAAGCGTTTCAATATGCGGGTCTATCCTTGGTGGGACCGTCGAGTTCCTTTTGGATAGGGTCGCATATTGGGCGTGACAATAGGAGATTAAATAGACGGCGGACGGGAGGAGCTTGGCCGGCGTTGCATTTAATGCCGCCCCGGTCATGAAAGGACGTGCGTCCAGAGTGGGTTTCTCGGCTTCCACACGGGCGGGTTTCATGGAGGCGTTTGAATGCGACAAGGAGGTGTGTTCAGCCGGGCGTGCAGCGAGTGGCGCCCTCGACTCTGACGTAGGACAGTGTGCCGTTCTTCAACTGACGTGTGGGCTCTTTGGGTACATGGACTGCATGTCAGTGACCCAACGCAGGCACCGCACAGCAGAGGAACCTTTGGTGGGACAAGGCGGTCAGAAGCGGGCATTTCATAAACCGATGATTGTTCATTGAGTGTGACGTCATCCTTTTCATTTAGATAAGCCCACTATGTTGATAGCCCGTTTGATACGTTGTGATTCATAAACACCGCTACAAACATCAATGTTCTGCTTATCACAGATAAGATTGATTAATACCCGTAACAATCCATGTCCTTAACAAAGGGTGCATGCACGTATAGGTTGAGCATGTGTCTTGCGTCGTGTGTTGTGTGCATGCAGGCATGCGAGGGTTGCGTGCATGCAAGGGTATGTTTCTGTGTTGCATGCATGTGTGCGTACGTGCGTGTGTTCATGAGTGCATGTGTATGCGTCAGTGTTGCACGCCTGCATGCGTGCGTGTGTTTGTTATGTGTACATGTCAGTGTTGCACGCCTGCGTGCGTGCGTGTCTTGCGTGCATGCATGTGTACGTGCGGGGTGAGGCTACACGTCAGTCGACTGACTTTTCATCTCTGGTCATTAGATTTTCCAGCCGTTGGATACGAAATCAAGGGCCTGCAGTTTATCATCAAACTCCACCCCCTGAGCCGCCACGCGGCCCGCCCCGAAACCACTCCTCACCGCCGGTCCGCCGCCGCACTGGCCATCCCTCTAGGCCCCCCTGCGCCGAGCTTTTTCTCCGGCGATCCCGACCCCACCGCCCAATCAACGCCCCCCCACGCCCTCACCGGCGACTGCCAACCAAAGGTCTCACGACTTCGAGTACCATCGACCACTAATTTATTACCATTTATGTCCTTCATATACGCGTTGACGGGTGGGCCCTATGGTAATGTGCGCTGCTGAATGTGGAACGTTTGACTGGTCGATTGATCGTGTCATCAACTAATTACAGGGTTGTATGGTGAGCCAGTGACTGTATGATCACCCTAAAATGTATTTTATTAACACAGTACAGACTCAAACTACCATTTCTTTCTTTCATATACGGGCTAACTGGTGGGCCCCATGGTTACGCGCCCCGATGGTGCAACACTAGTTATGCCACATGGAATGTTTGACTGGTCAATTGATTGTGTCATCAACAAAATACGGAGTTGTACAGGTGAGCCATTGACCGTATAATCATGGCACGTATTTTTTTAACATGGTACAGACGCAAGGGCTCATATATACGCGCAAGCACTCACCGCTATAAGATCACACACGCAGACCCTACCCCTATGAGCACCTTCGAGAGAGTGGGCCGGCATATGATCTTAGATTTTATGAAGTCGCCATAGGTGCCTCGTAGTCGAGTGGAACGTCTCCTCCCACCGCACGCACATCGCCAGAAAATACTGAAATTGCCCTAGGTTAAATGCGAGCATCGGGACTTTAACCCTGGTGGGCTCGAGATACCACTGTCCTCCTAACCATCCAACCACATGTTGGTTAGCACGACAAAATGTATGTGGTGACCGTGATGAGCTTATTCTGAAGTCCAGTGACCATATCGTGCTTCTGCTTCAAATACAATGACCGTAAGTGTCGTCAACAAAATACGGAGCACGCATCAAATGCAAAGTCCGTCGGTGTCATCAAGAAAATACGGATACGTATCGTGAGCTAGATACCGTATGATCACCACGAGAATGTATACGGTGACCGTAATGAGCATATTCTGAACTCCAGTGACCGTATAGTGCTTTAGCTTCAAATACAGTGACCGTCATGCGTGAATGTCTCGCGGGCATGCATACTTTTAGAGGGCCGAGAGATAGTTTGTGTGCGTACATGGAAGTGGTGTAGAAAGAGGGGATGTCTGGTGGAGACAAGGAGAGATATGCCCTTCGTTTCTCTTTCCCATGACTAATATTTAGGAGAATATACAAACATTCACAATGCAGAACAAATATTTTTGGATGCACCATGCAATTAACTTTCATGTATAACATTGTACTATTGTATATGCTTATTTTCTTAGTGGCCGATTGCGTGTGTGGTGTGGTGGGCGCATCATTTCTAGTTGTGGTGGGTCAACATGAGGACTCATGGGTCGGTTCCATCCTGCGCCACATAGGTTGGATCGAGACGCGTTATACGAAGACCCATGTGGAGGACTCGGCGCACAACACGAAGCTAGCTACCAGAGTCGCGGAGGACTCTATCCCCACTGGTGATAAGCCGACTATATATGATTTGTAACCCTAGGTCCCCAGTATGTTATAGAAGCTTTGGGATAGTTCGTCGATAGTATACACACACGCACAATGCCTGGTATTCACGTGTACTTTATACACACCCCTATCACTAATATACAGTTCCAGGAGTAGGCTTTTTCCTCAACTGCAAGGGTCCGAACTAGGGTAAAACTTTGCCTCAGATACCATCCAGCCTAACAGTCGTGGATATCTCACCAATGATATGATGGAATCATATCTGGCAACTACTAAGAGAGAGGTGTGTCTGGGGGGGCAATGTGTGTGAGAGAGGCCTAAAGATAATGTGCATGTGGGAGACACGTAAGCACATATATGTGTGTATAGAGGGCTAGTAGAGACCGTGCGTGTGTATATATGCATGTGAGAGAAATAGTGTTTTCCAACTAAGATTAGTGAAAAGAGTGGTACATAGTAGTCAAAGAGAGAGAGAGAGAGAGATACAGAGAGAGAATGTGCGTGAGACTCCCCGACACCCCGAGAGAGATTGTGAGCATGTGTGAAAGAGAAATGCCGATGCATATAAAGTGTGTGCACTTATGCGGTAGATAGAGAGATATATAGCACGTTTGTGAGAACAGACCGAGGCATAATGCACCTACGTGTAAAAGGCGGTTCTACGCATTAAGTTAAAATATAAATGGCATTATTATTTTTGGATGAGATCATGAATTTTGCAAATTGTGTATGGACGAAAATCGGTCTACCAAACACCCATACTCTACTGAATTCTGGCATGTGCATGTGTTTATTTCATATTATCGATCCATAGAGTTAGAGCGGTTTGAAATACAGACAATGGATGCATTTGCAATTCATATATAAACATTAATTAGTGCACTCCGTGTTGTTACTGTGAAGCACTTTATACATTTGTCACTTGCATGGATACATTCCAAATTGCTAGCTCCGAAATAGAATACATGTCGAATTCAACATAAAGGGGGTTTCGAAGATTCGAATTTATAGGAAGTGCATTCATCTGTTTGAACCCGAGATAATGGCATTTATAAATAAGATGTAAAAGGGGGCATCAATCTTTGTTGTGCGTTTGAACATGCTATATATATTCATACGCATGTTTAATTTTTTTTGCAACCAAGGAGATTATATCTGGAAACATGCATGAACGGAGGTAAGTTGCATATTTTTTAATATATACTCGTGTACAATGTATATTCAAATGTACCACCTCCATTCCAAAATAATCGTAGCTTTAGGATTTTCAAGAGTAAAGATTTGTGAAGTTTGACAAATCATGAATGTTCAATTCAAGATAACTGAAAACGTTAATGCTTCTGCTCCCAAATATTGAACGAAGCGCCAAATAGGCCTCTGGTCACCCGAAACCGCGCGAGAATAATGTTTGGTTGTAGGAAATTACTGTCCTGACTCTGGCCCGTGTAGCCTATCGGCCCGATGTCCAAAGGTCTAAACCTGGGTAGGTTTGTAACTTCACCAAGACGCCAAACTCAATCGCCTCCGGGAAGCATTCATACGCCGTGGGCGCCTAAACACCCATGCGCTCGGCCGAAATATATCCCGCCCACATTTGGGACACCTGAGATTACTGTCCTACCCCCAACCCGCAATATGTCCGAAATTTTAGATGGGGGCAAAGTTTGTAACTTTCCCCAAATTTGAAACAAACGCATCCCAAACCGAAACATTGTCCCCCCTTAGTTCCCCGCCTCCCTTTGTTTCCCCATTCATACTCCATGGGCGCCAAAACGCCCTCTCCACCAGCCGCGAAACCACAGCCTCCTCCGTCCTCCACCCCATAGCACCCAATCCACCGCCGCCCTCCTCCATCATGTCGGAGCTAGTACCCCAACGTCGTCGTCCAACGCAACCGCAAGCGCAACGCCCTCAAGGACTTAGCAGCTGAAGCCGAGGTAGAGTTGCCTCCACGACGCCGACGCCGACGTGCGCCATACCAGAACCACTCCGACCATGTCGTCCTGCGGTTCCACTATCGCAACCGTCCACCGCACCGGAGTTGTTCCCGCTATGCCGCCGTTCGCCGCCTCGGATCTGCTGCCCTGCCGCTAACAGACGGCCACCGCACCACACTCAACAACTTGGCCATGGGTTTGTCCAAGGCTGCACCGTGCTCCACAATTTCTCGTTTCCGGCGAACCACAAGAAGATCGTTGTAAAAACAGAAGGAGGAATCATTGCCAGCAGAAAGAGGTACTCATCTTCCCTTATTCATGCAAACCTTACGTCTCTACTCACACCGTATTCATCCCACGAAATAAACTAGTTGAGCGCTTCTTATTGCATCTTCTTCATGATACTAAATGCACAAGGTTTCCTCCCTTTACTATTTCACCTTTGCTAGAGGTCAGTAGCCTGCCTGGATTTCAATTCAGGATCAGTCAAATCGCAACTAAAAGAAGCATCACCCGCTTAGGCGCACGGAGCACCAAGTCCGCATGTTCGCCGGGGAAGCGGCGCATCGGTGTCTATCATAGGGGTGTGGGGCGCAGGAGCTACTTGTGCCTGATCTAGAGGTCGGCGGGGCTTGAATGGATTGACGGGGGGCGGTGCCAAGCACGACAGTGCGGTGAGGTCGAGGGGAGGGCGCAGGCAGGGGACTGGGCCGGTGGTCGCTGCCGTTTCGAGGAAGATCGTCAACATTGACTGGCTGGAGGTAGATGAAGGCGATCTGCCCATTCTTTGTACATCGGACGATGCAGAAAAAATGGACTGACCTATTTTTTTCAGTCGAATGTTGTTTTCATAGAATCCTGTAGTAATTTAGTGTGCCTTGCATGTTGTAGAGCTATCATATGTCTCCCGTCATTTATTTCTCACCGACCTACTATCTGCTACCTTTACACTGTACTAATTGAGCACACACTTCACCCATACTCACACTATTGTTTTATTATGCATGGGTATTTCAGACTCTGATGCAGTGTTGATGAATGCTGAAAAGAAAAGATAGAAGTCGCTCGAGTGTAATTTGAAGATAAGCACTAAGCATTTCAGCGCTCTAAAGGATGCAGTGTCAGCAGTTGGAGACAGTAAACATAGCTCTGCAGTTGATGATCTCAATTGCCACACACACAACCATCCCAGGTGCTTGCTTTAACTTCGCACTGTCAAATGTGGTTGCATGTTGCATATGGTGTCTAGCTTGTACTGCTTCCAATTTGGTTAAATTGCATCTGCTTACTTTACACATTATACCTTTGATAATGACATGCCTTCCTGTTTTTGATACATACTCCCTCCATTCGGAGTTACTCGTCCAAGAAATGAATGTATCTAGATTTATTTTAGTTGTAGATACATCCATTTTTGTGACAAGTAAGTCTTAACGGAGTGAGTACTACATATGTCTATTAACCATGTTCGTACATCAAACTAATGCTCTTTTGTATCCCTCGTCAATCACTTATGATGAGACAGTCACTCGGGTGGGTTGCTGCGAGACGCCATACTCGTTTAAAGAGTGCAGTGTCATCCTCCCCACATGAGTCTCAAGAAACAGCAAGGCTAAATGAAGATAGTCAACATAGCTCTCTAGTTGATGACCGCAGTTCCCCCACACCACCATCACAGGTGCTTGTTCTAACTTCGCAGTGTGATATGTGGTTGCATGTTGCTTATGGTGTCTAGCTTGTAATGCTTCTAATTAGGGTAAATTGCATCTGCTTAGTTTACACATTATACCTGTGAATATAACATGCCTTCCTATTTTTGGTACACACTACATCTATGGGTTAACCTTGTTCTTACATGAAACTACCTCTCTTCTGTATCCTGCATCAATCACTAACGATGAGTCACCTTTATTCGTTGCATATTGCATATTTTTTCTAGCCTGTTGCCATGTATTGCTTCTAATTTGGTCAAATACATTTGTTAGGGCACCCTTTTAATTTGGCAGAGTGATATTGGTTTCATCTTTCATATGGTTTCTAGCTTGCATTGCTTCTAACAAGTTCAAGCACCTTGTGCTTAGTTTACACTTTTACATCATACATGTCAATATGTCACCCCGTCCTGTTTTTCATACATATTCCATCCTCCTATCATGCGGCTGCCTTACATGAAAGTAGTGTTCGTCAGTATCATGCATCAATGAGTTCTGAAGAGAAAATTTTATTCCTTTTTCTTCTGGGTTTGACTTGACAAGGCAAAATCAAAAATGAGGAAGGAAAAGAGTAAGGAAGGCGATGATGGTGGTCCTCTGCAGCAATGTAAATGGAGCATCTGTACCGATTCTCCTTGTACTGATAGTGCATTACAAGGTCCAAGTCTCCGCTCCCCTGCTCCACCATCCAAGGTGCTTGCTCTAACTTGGCTGTGTGATATCTGGTTGCATGTTGCATATGGTGTCTAGCTTGTATTGCTCCTAATTAGTGTAAACTGCATCTTCTTAGCTTACACATGATACGTGTGAATATGAAACGCTTTCCTGTTTTTGGTACATACTATATCTGTCTATCACACCACGTTCTTACATGAAACTACTCTTATTGTGTATCCTGCATCACTCACTTATGATGGAACACCTTTAAGTTGGCAGTGTGATATTGGTTTGCGTCTTGAATATGATTTCTAGCATGTATTGCTTCTAGTTTGATGAACGCCACCTATGACGAGACAGTTTTAACTTGGCAGAGTGATATTGATTGCACCTTTCATATGGTGTCTAGTTTGGAGTGCTTCTAATTTGTTGAAGCGCCTTCTTCTTAGTTACCACATCATAGGTGTGAATATGTCAAGCCGTCCATTTTTTCGTACATATTCCATCCGCGTATCATGACTTTGCCTTTCATCAGAGTAGTGTTCGTTAGTATCATGCATGAATGAGTTCTGAAGAGAGAATTATATTCCTTTTTCTTGTCGGTTTGACCTCACAATGCAAAATCAATAAAGCTGAATGAAATTGGCAAGGCATTGGATCATGGTGGTCCTTCCGAGCAACTGAAACGGAGCTTCTCTACAGATTCTACTCCGCCATCCTCCCAACAAGATTCGCAACACAACGCAAGGCTAGACAGTCAACGTAGCTGTGTAGATGATGAGCACATCTCCCCTACTCCACCATCACAGGTGCTTGCTCTAACTTGGCACTATTATATGTGGTTGCATGTTGCGTATGATGTCTAGCTTGTATTGCTTCTAACTTTGTTGAATTGCATCTGCCTACTTTACACATAATGCCGGTGAATATGACACGTGTTCCTGTTTCTAGAACATACGTGTACATGATGAGCAAATCTCCCCTAGTCCACCATCACAGGTGCTTGCTCTAACTTGGAACTGTTATATGTGGTTGCGTTTTCCATATGATGTCTAGTTTGTATTGCTTCTGAGTATGTTGAATTGCATCTGCGTAGCTTACAACTTATACCTGCAACGATCACTTACCCATAAGACACATTTAACTTGGGACTGTGATGTAGGTTGCATCTTGCATTGTCTTCTAGCTTGTACTGCTTCTAATTTCTTGAAATGGCACTTACGACGAGACACTTTTTACCCGATAGAGTGATATTGGTTGCATGTTCATATGGTGCCTAGCTTTCATTTCTTCTAATTTTGTTGAAATGCCTTCCGCTTACTGTTTTTTCATACATATTCCATCCTCCTATCGTACGTGTGAATATGAAACGTTGTCTTTTTTTGTATCATCCTCCTATCTTGCGCTTGCCTTACATTAAAGTAGTGTTCGTCTGTATCATGCATCAACTAATTATGCAGAGCTAATTTTATTCATCTTCTTGTGGTTTTGACTTCATAAGGCAATACCAGAAAATAGGAAGGAAAAGAGTAAGTTAGGGGATGTTGGTGGTCCTCCGCACCGACGCAAACAGAGACTCTCTAGATTTGCCACTGCTACTGCTAATGAAGTTGAAGTCCCAAGTCTACATGATGAGTTCATCTCCCGTACTCCATCGCAGGTGCTTGCTCTAAGTTGACTGTGTGATAATTGGTTTCATGTTGCATATGTTGTCTAGCCTGTATTTCTTCTATTTTGATTAAATTGCACCTGCTGATTTCATATGTTATACATGTGCATATTACATGGCGTTCTGTGTCTAGAATACACTGCATCTATCTATCATACCATGTTCTTACATCAAAGTACTACTGTCGTGTATCCCGCATCAGTCCCTCATGATTGGACGCTTTTAACATGGCAGTTTGATAGTGGTTGCATCTTGCATTGATTTCTACGTTGTATTGCTTCTAATTTTTTGAATTGCCACTTATGACAAGACACTTTTAAGAGTAATATTGGTTGCATCTTTCATATGGTGTCTAGCTTGCATCACTTCTATTTTCTTGAAAATCCTTCTGCTTAGTTTACACATCATAGCTGTGAATATGTCATGCCGTCCTGTTTTCCTTACATATTCCATCCTCATACGGTTGTCTTACATCAAAGTATTGCTTGTTTGTATCATGCATCAATGAGTTCTGAAGAGCGATTTTATTCTTTTGTGTTGTGGGTACGGCTTGACATGGCAAAGTCAAAAAAGAGCAAGGAAAATAATATAGTAGGGAGTGGTGTTACTCGTCGGGTGAAACGGAAAAGGATCGGCCATCCATATTCTGCTAGTACTTATAGTGCAGTAGAAGGTCCATGTCCACCCGCTAAATCTACAAAGACAGTATCACCTGCTCCACCAGCTGCAGCATCCGCTTCAACTGTACCAACATCTCAACGAGTTACTCGTTCGCTTGCTCGAACTGGCCGCTTCCCAAGTTGCCTTCACACCTAACACTACTTTCGAAGCATCACGACACAACAGACTTGGCAAGATCAGATGAACCTCATGAGCATCAACACCAAGACGGTACCTGACCGAGTCAAGTTGCAGTTGCATGCTACTTTATATGTACTCTCACAGTTTGATGTACACTAACACTTTCCATATCCGTTGTCGAACTAGCACCATGACGCACGCGGAAACGGACATCAAGGATAATGCTTGACAAATTAACAAAATCCAAAGGAGGAAGAATGGAGATCCATTTTGAGGCAGGTTTAAAAAGGCCATGTGATGCTACAGAGTCAGCCAAGTTAGTATCAGAGGCAGCCGTTGCCGTTAGGTGTCATGCACGTATCTTCCCAACGTGGATCCAGTACAAGAATGAGAAAGACAATACCCAGGTTAACAC
Organism: Aegilops longissima; assembly: GCA_021605205.1. Taxonomy (NCBI): domain Eukaryota; kingdom Viridiplantae; phylum Streptophyta; class Magnoliopsida; order Poales; family Poaceae; genus Aegilops; species Aegilops longissima. Next base: position 527,346,538 of record CM038678.1, on the reverse strand, counting down.
CTTCCTTGACCATTTATCTGTAAGTAATGTTATTCATCGCAATTTGTAATATTGTCTTGCTCTGTCCCATACTTTCTAGCTTCCTCCTAATAAGACTCACATTCTTTTTCAAGATGAGGTTCAAGTTGATCCGAAAGATGATGCAACTAAACAAGCATGCACTCATGTTTTTAGTCCGCTTTCTGCGACGATGATCGGTACCACCTTAGAAAATCTCACTTTGAAGGCAAGGCTAACAATGAAATCGCCCAAACATCTCCAAAGGAATATATTACGATGAAGATGGACAACCCTCGTTAAACACTGGTCTGATCCAAAGTATCGGGTAGGCTATATGTATTTGATCGGACCACATATTGAACTTGTATTTATGTATGTGCCTTACAAGTGTATCTTCTTCTAGGCTAACTGTTTGAAGAACAAGAACAACCGTTCTAAAGTGAAATTCCAACAGACAACAGGATCTCGTAGCTATATTGCACACTGCGAGGCTCTTGTAAATAGCAGCTACTCCCTTCTTTTTTCGGTGCCATATTATCGTATCTATATTGACTTGTTCCAAATACAGATGAAAGCCTGTGCGGACCAAAAAGAACCTGAATCGAATGCAGTGCAAATCTTCAAGGATTGCCACACCAGCAAGATGAAGGACATGAGCACACCAGTTCAAGCCGCTGTTGTAAGTCCTTACTCCTCCTGCCTTTGAACTGATTGGTACTATGATGTGTTCATTTAACTAATTGGTTTGCAGCCAATGTCAGTTACTCTGTTCACTTTTATACACTGTTGTCTTAATGTATCATTTCACCTTACATGGTTTAAAAGAGATAACGGATATTCTTTTGGTCTTGATCTGTATTCTAGTTGTTATGTTCACGTGCGCACACAATGATAAAATAGCCTGTTGTTTTTATATTTGTTTGCCCATGATATGAATGATGTCATACTATGTTCATCCTACTTCAAACCATGTCTCTTTATCCTTAGATGTCAATGAATGTGAGGAAATAGACAATACAGTAGGCATGCTACATGGACATATGTTCCAAAGTGATTTTATTATGTAGTTGGCACTACAATACATGCTAATGTATTACAAAGAGTTCACCAAAATAAGTTATGTATAAACGTGTAACCTACTTTGTTTGTTTTTGTCTCATTAGTAACTTATCCGGTACACTAATCTACAAGTTCAAACTTTCGGAAGATATGGAAAATGATTGAACAGCCACAACCACCAAGGTGACGAGGCTACCACACGCACAATGTCACCTCTTGCTGCGGTCGCCAAGATATGTCTCCACTAACGGTGCAAAAAGCACCTTCCTCGTAATTCGGGTTGGTTGTCAAGGTAACCTCGCCCAAATTGCCTCTTGAATGTAAATCTTCCTACTAGACAGAGTGATATATCCGTGCTCGCATACACAAGTCCAATCCCTAATGGACGCTGCTTTTGGAAACAAGAATAGTGGTTGACAAATGTCGCCAAGATATGAATGGTTTTGAAACCATACTATCGACACTCGCTTCGTTGTTCAAGAGCAATGGCGGAAAAAAGGTGAAGATCGTGCTGCTCCATCAGATTCTACAGCCTGAAACATTAGCACTCATGTCAAATGATTTGTGCTTCTATACATCTGATGGTGCTTTTATTTGCAAGGACTGTAAACTTTATGCCAACAGGCCTTTTGTTGTGATACAGCTTTTATGCTGCTGCCAAAGGCTGCAATAATTACGACGCTATTTTTTGTATAGTGTAGGTTTATCTTAGTAATGTATTCGCCCGAAAGCTTCGTAGGAGCCCAACATGCCAACATTCGTCGGGCCCATTCCAATTGGGCTAAAAACGATTATGGGCCGAAATTTGCATATAGCTCACTAAAAATATCCGGGCCTAAATCAGCCTAAGATTTCATATTTTTCTGGTAGGCCTGTGCCCATAGTGGTCCATTAACAGGCCTAAACATAATTTGGGCCCTCAGTAACAATAGGCCGTTTACAGGTGTAAATATCTCGATCCCATAAAAAACATAATTTGGGCAATAAAAAACACTGAAAGTGAGATTGGGCCCATTTACGACGCGGATCTTTCACAGGCCGAAATTCGGACGGGTCGTAAATGCACCGACCTAATACACGGGCCTTTAACAGGCCAGAAGTTCGGTCGGGCTAGATTATCGTCATTTTTATATGGGCCGTTAATGGGCCCGATGTGACGTTGGGCCACATATGGCCCATGGATTTCGTCCGACGTTAACAGGACGAAAATCACAACAGGCCGAAAGTGGCCCATATCTATGGCGGGCCGCTAACAGGACGAATGTCAGACATGCCGAATATGACCCAAATCCTTCACGATTGTTTATGGGCTGAAAGTTTCAATGGCCTGTAAATGGGCCCAAATGAAGCAGGACCTTTAACAGGCCGGAAATACACCGGGCCGTAATTCGGCCCATATACTTAGCGGACTGTTAACGGGCCAGAAGTGATCATGGGCCACGATGATGACAAGTTTAGGACAGGCTGTTGACGGGCCGATTTGACACTAGCCGTACGGGCCTTAACTGAGAATGTTGGGCCTTTATCTGGGCCGGCCCATTATGGTCTGCAAAATCTCGCTGGCCTTTAGCTGGGCAGACCCATTATGGCCCGCAAAATCTCGTGGGCCTTTAGCTGGGCCGGCCCATTATGATACAAAAAAATCTCATGGGCCTTTTGCTGGGCTGGCCCATTATGGACCGCAAAATCTTGTGGGCCTTTAGTTGGGCCGTCCCATTTAAACTTTATGGGCCACTTTTGGGCCGGTCCACGTGTCAACATATCATAGGCGCATATTGCCCATTGGATGAGTGACACCTGTGCCAACGCGGAGCTGACACGTGTCTCCATCAGCCAATCAGAATTTTACACGTGGAAAATCCCCATTGGTCTTGGCTGTTAACGGGTTATCGGATCCAAAACCTGACCCGATAAATTAACGGCGTTCCGTTACGGTGGATGCCACGTGTCGGTCACCCTTGACGAAAGCACTTCTGTGACGCGTGATTTATCGTCATGGAAGTGGACACTTCCGTGATGATAATTTTGGTAATGTCATGGAACACTTCTCGACAACAATGTGTATGACTATCTTGATTCTATCATAAATTTGTCATGGATGTACATGCAAGACAAAAAATGCGACCTACTGTGACAAACACGTATCATCACGGAAGTGTATTTTTTTGTAGTGAGGCCTCGCCCTCTTCCATGTCCAAGGAGCCAATCGTCTTCGATATCTTCGACAATGAGGATTAGCTTGTCTTATAGCTCACTATAAGGACCCATTTTCAATTTGTAGCTACTGCATTTCCTTAAGAAATTCTAGTGAATTGCGGTATCTACTTTTACGATGCAATATGTTGCTCTAGTGTATATGTTCTATATGTCGTGCAATGTGGTGCTCACTTATTAACTGTTTGGTTCAACTCTGCAAATGTGATGTTCAATTCTTCAGGGTGCAATTTTGTATTGTCTTCCATGTGAGAAATAAATTGAATTTTTCTTTACAAAATACACGAGAAACAAATAAAATTGCTATATTTCCAAGTTGTCAAACATGCTTGGTTTGGTTAACTGTTTGATCTTCTAGTATGTTATACATTGTGCAATGTCGTGCTCAGTTAACGTTTGGTCCATTTGTTGTGGTGTTTAGTTAACTCTTTAGTTCCATTCTGCAATGCGATGTTCAATTGTTGTGGGTGCATTTGTCGGTGTTCTGGGAACGGGGTCCCCAGACTTGCCTGCCTGCGGCCTGCGGCGTGGCTCAAGTGGGGGCCCAGCGTGGCCCAGCTTCATCAGCCAAAGCTCAAGACCCTCGCGAGGGGCCAAGCCTTGCGGGGCGGACGACAGGAGCTTCCTCAGGAGTAGCCTCGTCACGCAGGCTCGCGAGGAGGCGGAGAGATCAAGGCAGGGTACCTCATGAGGGTGCCCCGTGACGCAAGCCATGACGATCGAGGACCAGGCGGGCGCCAGACGGGCACCGGCCTGTGCAGTGTCCTTGTTTCCCTTTCGGTGCAAAGGGGCCAAGCACAGGCCAAGGCCTCAGGCAAAGGTTACCGCTTCTGTACAACAAGACCAAGACCAGCAGAGCGGCAGGAAGGAGGTCATCGTGGAGCCTGTGGCGCGCCACCACCAAAGCATTTGGCAACAAGACCAACTTTAGTCAGGATAAGTGTACCAGATGTTCCCCTTCAAAATGGCCAATTGTTGGCGCCCTCCCCGCTCATTATTTGGGAAGAGGCCCAGGGCCTCGCTCTATAAATAGGACTAGCCACCACAAAGAGAGCATGGGGGGACGGACTGGAGACAAATCGAGATCACGTAGAGAGAGAGAGAGAGAGAGGCGACTGAACTCACCCAAGCAGTTCATCACACCAGCTCAAGAACAGCCCCTCGCGAGGCTGTTCTTCCTTTGTATTGTTCATCATCATCCCCTGAGGCAATCCACCATGCCACACACTAGAGTAGGGTATTGCACCACCACGGTGGCCGAACCAGTATAAACCTTGTGTCTCTTGTGCTGTTCATCGTTCCTAGTTTAGATCCCTCGCAATCCGTACACGCATGAGCTGGTAGGGGAGAGATCTCCGCACGCACCCCAGTGTTCGAACCTCAAGGGTCTGCCGGAACCCGAAATCCGACTTTGGCGCGCCAGGTAGGTGTGCGCCGAAATCTTTCTTCCGCTGGTCGCGTGTGATCTTCCGTCGTGTCCATGGCTGACGCTCGCCGAGCCCGCGCTGAAGCGCCGGGCTGCTCGCGCCACTCTCGAAGTCGCCAGACGGCTCCCGTCCGGTGGGCACCCCGCTGTTCCCGTCGCTCGCCGCCGCCACCGTCCCGGCGGGGAACGAGCAGCAGGCCTCATCCCTGCACCCATCGATGAGGCGAGAAGGCCACACCGCTACTCCCTCGCTCACCCTTGCTGGTTCTTCGTCCTGCGCACACCGCGCTCCCATGGAGGCTCGAACCGCGCTCATCGTGGTGAACGAGCTACTGCGCTACCGCCCTGTGGACGACGTCTACGAGGAGTGGCTCGACCGTGTCACCGAGCTCGTCCGCGTCGCAGGGGGCTCCCCCGTGCCATCCCTCTCGCTGCCTCTCCCTTCACCCCACGCGGGAGGCAGGGAGCCGGAGGTGCCCCCGCCACCTCCTTCCCAAGAAGGCATCCTGGCTCCAAGGCGCGTGGCCCCGGGCCGAGACCCTCCGCGCTCGGCGCCCGTGCAGCAAGAAAGGAGCTGCCAGGAGATCCCTCGTCCCCAAGAAGGTGCTCGCGTGCTCCCAGCACCAGGGCGCCGCGACCACGCTCTAGCACCACCGCGTCAAGACCCCACGCTGCTCCAGGCAGCGGTGCGCGGGAATCCACAAGAACAAGCTCTGCATCAGCAGAGAGCCCTGATGGCCACTGCAGGCTGCCGCGCCTTCACCGCCGAGCTACGCAATGTCGCATGGCCCGGCAAGTTCAAGCCAGACCTGCCTCCTCGCTACGACGGCACCGCCGACCCCACAGAGTTCCTTCAGCTCTACGAGCTGGGCATCGAAGTCGCCAACGGGGACGAAAAGGTCATGGCAAATTGGTTCCCCATGGTGCTCAAGGACGGAGCCCGAACCTGGCTCCTGAACCCGGCCCCCGGCACGATTTCCTCGTGGGACGAGATGCGCACCCGCTTCATCGCCAACTTCCAAGGCACTCGTGACCGGCCTCCGGCCATGAGCGACATGCGCCGCATCAAGCAACAGCTGGGAGAGACCCTGCAGAAGTACATCCAGCGCTTCAACAACGCACACCTCAAGATTCCCAAGGTGACTGAGGAAGCCATCATCTCAGCCTTCTCCGATGGCGTGCGCGATGTCAAGATGAAGGAGGAGCTAGCGATGCATGAAGACCTGTGCAAATCCCTGGAGCTGTTCAATTTGGCAACCAAATGTGCCAGGGCTGAGGAAGGGCGCCTCTCCCTCCTCGAGCTTCCGGCTGCCGATCCAGAAGAGAAGAAGCCCAAGGCCAAGGACGTGAAGCGTAAGGGGGCTGTCGTGCTGGCGGCATAACCAGACACCAAGCGAGGCAGGGATCAGCCCGAGTTGTCCAAGGGCAGCCGGTACTGCGTGTACCACGACCTCCACACCCACAACACCAACGAATGCCAAGAGCTCAGGGTCGTGCGAGAAGGGCGCATTGGCCGACGCCCCGAGCGCAATGATCGGGGCTACGACCGAGGAGGAGGAGGAGGAGGCACAGGACGCTGGGAAGACCGTGGCCCTCGCCAGGGATGGCGTGATGACTCGCGAGGACCGCTGGAAGGACCAGCCTCGCGAGGGAGGTTGGAGGACCAGCCTCATGAGGATCGCCTCAAGGCAACGCTGGGCTCCCACCTTGCCACAGCCGCCAAGGAGGTACGAAGACAATCATCGGGACGAGGGGCTGGGGCTTCCGAGCAGCGCGATCGCTTGCATCCTGGGTGGTGCTCAGGCCCCAGCCTCTCAGCACATCTTCAAGAAGTTTGCTCGCGAGGTGAATGCAGTCCTCCCCAAGCCTGAGGCAACACGCCCTCTCAGATGGTCGTCGTGTGTTATCACGTTCAGCTCAGCAGATCAGCTCAAGTGCGCGGCAACGGCCGGAGTCCTCCCCATGCTTTGCTCACCAGTCATCAGCAACGTGCAAGTCACCGGGACCCTCAACGACGGCGGAGCAGGACTCAACGTCCTATCTGTCGAGACATTCAACGAACTCCGAGTGCCATACGATCAGCTCCACCCGACCAAGCCTTTCTCAGGAGTCACCTATGGCTCCACCGTCCCGATAGGGCAAGTTCGCCTTCCCGTCACCTTCGGACGGCGCGACAACTACCGCACCGAGCTCATCGACTTTGACGTCGCACACATTCGCCTGCCATACAATGCCATCCTCGGGTACCCAGCTTTGGCCAAGTTCATGGCAGTGACTCACCATGGCTACAATGTCCTCAAGATGCCAGGAAGTGGAGGAGTCATCACAGTACCTTGTGAGGAAAGGGATGCGGTGTGCTCTCTTGAGCGCGCCTTCCAAGCTGCAGCAATCGAAGACCCAAATCACAGGAGCGGGAGACTTCCCGAGGCGATCCCAAAGAAGAAGAAGGCTTCGCCTGGCCCAGGCCCTCGCGAGGGAGGCACCTTCGGAGGCGTGGCACCCGGACCCACGCCCATTCAAGGGGCACCCCCTCTGTCGCATAGGAAGGCGCGCCCGGCGCCCTCCTCAGGCGAGGCTCGGGGGCTCCTTCATGGCGAGCCACCGACCTAGCCGAGGTCGCGAGGAAGGCGCTCGGGCACCACTTGGAGGCGTGCTTCAAGGCACGTTTCCCTCAGGAAGGTATGAGACAAGGAGGGCCAAACCCTCAGGAGTTCATCACGAGGAACACCCAGGAGCTACAGGAGTCAAGATTCATGCGCGGCTGTCGCCGCCTGCCCGCCGTAGCCCCACATCTAGGCGAGGATGCCGGGCTATGGATCTGCATCGACATACCAGGACTCAACCGGGCCGCGTCTCAGGAGCGCCTCTGGCCCTCAAGCGTGGGACGTTGCGAGGGCCCGCCTCACAGCTACGTTCGCATGCCTTTTGGCATGCCGAACGCGCCGTCGCTCATCAGTGCCTGCTGAGGGGCGCTCTGGAGGCTCAGGAGGTCAAGCAGCGCGTCGTCCGGGCAGAGATGGGGATGGCTCTCGAGGAACCCCCCGTGCCCCCGGAGCCTCCCGAGGCTCCAGGTCCGGAGGGCTCGTGAGGGTCGGCTTCCTCATCACGCGTCATCCGCTACCTCAACATCCCGCCACCTCCGACCATATCAGGTGATACCTTTCCAAGTTCCGCTTTCAGCTGGGAGCGCCCCTCGGGCTGCATCATTCCCAGGTTGCATGGGTCCGTCCCTGCGGCATGTATCCATTTTGCTTATGTTCTTTACTTACCTTGTTGGGGGCGCCCCTCGGGCTGCATTATCCCCAAGATGCTCGGGCCAGACCCAGTGGCGTATGTTTTCTCCGCACCTATCTTGATGGATTTGCTTATTCATACATAACATACTTGACCTAATCGTCTGCTCGATTGACGCCTAACTCTAGAGCCACGCGCTCGGGCACGACACTTGCGCACGGGTCCGTCCCTGCAACGCTGATAAATCTGAGTGGCTGAGCTCTGGACGCGGCTGCCCCGCAAGGCGCCACCTCACCAAGCCCTCAGTGCCCCCGATCACTCCCTCGGAGCGACCAATGGTTGGCCGGCAACCGTAACGACGAACCTTGTTTCCCCTCATGATTGGTACACAGGACCCGCTCCAGGAGAAACACTGGCGGCATTGTGAGCCTTCTCTCCTCCTCTCCCGCGCGATCCGCTTGCACGTTAAAAGGGGGGTACCTGAGCATCGCGACTCATGGGCTCCTACTGGCTCTCTAGCCCTCACCCCCTGGCCTTGACCCACGGCATCGCGACCTGTCATACCAGTGGCGGCTGAGCTCGCTCGAGGGCCGGGACCTGAGGACGTAGAGCACTAAGGAAAGCACGGGGGAGAGGGAAGAAGCTCGTGAGGTCCCGACCCAGCTACACCGCAGTTGCCGTCGCACAGACACGACACCTCATTTAACGCCGCTCCGAACCTGCAAGATAAGTCACGCGAAAACTAATTGGCCTCAGCGCTAAAACCCTCGCCTACTGCTGCTCTGTCGCGGCGAAGCTGCCTACCTTTCTTGCCCAGTGAAGGCTGCTTGAGCGCTAAAGGGGACCTCCTGAGCATCGCGACTCAGGGGCTCCTACTGGACCTCGGGCCGCTCACCTCCTGGCCTTGACCCACGACATCGCGACCTGTCATACCAGCGACGGCTGAAGCCTACCTGGGGACCGGGACCTGTCAGCGCAGAGCACCAAGCCTCGTGAGGGAAGAAAGGGGGAGCTGAGCCCGGACAGAACAAGCATCCCGCACCGATTCATCATAAGGACATAATATTCACAAAAACATGGCCAGAGCCTTACATACCCCCGCGGGGTGCTACTTCGATTCTTTGCAAGAAATAAAGGGTGCTAATCCTAAGGAACGCCGACTACGCGTGCCTCCACAGGAGATGCCATCATCAAAAGTGGGCCGCCAGGCACCGGCGTCAACCCCATCCAGGTCACCGGCACCGGTAGCCACCAGCGCCCCGCCCGGCTCCGGGCGCGGCTCGAGCTCGGGGGCTCGTAGCTGTCGTTGCTCGTCTCCGGAGTCGCCAGAAGCTCGGCGGAGGCGCTGGACCCTCCGTCCCCTTCGCTGCAGCTTGAGGAGCTCTCGAGGTGGCAACCCGCGGGCCTCGTCCCCACGACGACGAGGCCCCGACCGCCCTTCTCGAGGAAGCATTCCAGCCGGCGTCCTTCCGCGTCGAAGACCTTAAAGAACATCAAGGAGGCACCATCGTATTCCAGGTGGATCACGAGGGCGCCCCTCGTCCGGCAGACCCAGGCGATCTCGCCCCAGCCTCGGGTCATGTAGACCTTGCCCGGAGCGATGACCGCAACCTCCGCTCCGGTCGCAGGGGTGCTGCAGCCAGCATGCTGCAACCAGAGCTCCAGAGAGCCCCTCTGCGGGATCTCGAAGGCGAAGGAGGGAGGAAGGCGAATCCAAGGTTGAGGAGGCATGGCGGCGTGAAGCACAAGCTCTCGGGAGGAGCCCTCGGCATGGATTCCAGGAGGAACAACGCACCCCACCGTGACCCGCCGGCGCCGACGGTAGCGTCGTCCATGGCGCGCGGTGTCAACTCCTCCAGGGCCCTCAATGCGGGCGTACAAGGGCAGCGGGAACCCTGGTGGTGGCCGCTCATACCAGTGCCTCGACACCTCCTACTGGGCGCCTTCATCTCGACGGCCGAGGGCTAGCCGTTTCTTTGGCGGAAGCGGATCGGGACCCTCTCGGGGGCCTTTCCCTTCTCTTCTGCAGAAAACCGAGATCGGAGCCATTGTCGTGATGGGGAGCAAGGGCGAGGATGGAGAGGAAGGAGTAGCAAGAAGAGATGGACTGGAAGGGCTCGCGCCATTCCATACTTATAGCTAGAGGAGGCCAACCGTCGGCCTCCATGATCGCAGGTAATCATGACCCATTTCTGCATGCAGGGACTTGTCAAGTCGTGCGGTTCCCGAGGCATCATGGGGAAGCGGAGACCCATGACCACCCAATCGCCACGCGGCGCCCAAGGCCGCAGGCTGTTGGGGCCCGCGGCGCTTCGCACTTGCCCCTTCGCTTCTCTGCTAAGCCAAGTCCGGGCGCGCCTTGGGCCCGGGGCTACTATCGGTGTTCTGGGAATGGGGTCCCAGACTTGCTCGCTCATGGCCTCATGGCGTGGCCCAAGTGGGGCCTAGCGTGGCCCAGCCTCATCAGCCTAAGCTCAAGACCTCGCGAGGGGCCAGATTGCTGGGCGGATGACAGGAGCTTCCTCAGGAGCAGCCTCATCAGGCAGGCTCGCGAGGAGGCGGAGAGATCAAGGCAGGGTACCTCACGAGGGTGCCCCGTGACGCAAGCCATGACGATCGAGGACCAGGCGGGCGCCGGCCTGCGGAGTGTCCTTGTTTCCCTTTCGGTGCAAAGGGGGCAAGCACAGGCCAAGGCCTCAGGCAAAGGTTACCTCTTCGGTGCAACAAGACCAAGACCAGCAGAGCGGCAGGAAGGAGGTCATCGTGGAGCCTGTAGCGCCACCACTAGAGCCTTTGGCAATCAAAGACCAACTTTAGTCAGGATAAGTGTACCAGATGTTCCCCTTCAAAATGGCCAATTGTTGGCGCCCTTCCCGCTCATTATTTGGGAAGAGGCCCAGGGCCTCGCTCTATAAATAGGAATAGCCACCACAAAGAGAGCGTTGGGGGACGGATTGGAGACAAATCGAGATCATGTAGAGAGAGAGAGGTGACTGAACTCACCCAAGCAGTTCATCGCACCAGCTCAAGAACAGCCCCTCACGAGGCTATTCTTCCTTTGTATTGTTCATCATCAGCCCCTGAGGCAATCCACCACGCCACACACTAGAGTAGGGTATTACACCACCATGGTAGCCCGAACCAGTATAAACCTTGTGTCTCTTGTGTTGTTCATCGTTCCTAGTTTAGATCCCTCGCAATCCGTGCATGTGTGAGCTGGTAGGGGAGAGATCTCCGCGCGCACCCCAGTGTTCGAACCTCAAGGGTCTGTCGGAACCCGGAATCCGACATCATTCTTTTGTTGTATACCATGTGAGAAATAAATCGAATTTGGCTGTACTAAATACATGAGAAGCAAATACAATTGCTATATTTCCAAGTTGTTAAGCATGCTTGGTTTGGTTAACTGTCTGATCTTCTATTAGGAGTATGTTATATTGTGCAATGTGGTGCTCAATTAATGTTTGGTTCATTTGTTGTGGTGTTTAGTTAACTGCTTGGTTCAATTCTGCAATGCAATGTCCAATTGTCGTGGGTAGAATTTTGGATTGTTGTGCATGTGAGGAATAATCGAATTTGGCTCCACTTAATACATGGGAAACATATACAATTGCTATAATTCCTAGTTCTTAATCATGCTTGGTTTGGATAAATGGGTTTTCCATGTGGCTTGAATTAATCTGATGAATCTGCAATGTGCTTATTTTTCATCAACATATTTTACACATAGCATGCGAACCGTCAATTAATGTGACCACTAACTACCTTATATGTGTTGCAGGGAAACCATGGGAAGCACTAAGGTTTACAATCGAGGTTTGCACATGCATGGTCCTTATTCTAATAGCACATTATTGTGCAACGATACGTCCATTTTGCATCATGTTTACTTACTGTTATTTATGATGTTTATATACATAATAATGCTTTTTGGAGTAATTTTAATGCCTTTTCTCTCATAATTTGCAAGGTACACACAAAGAGGGAGAATTTCGGCAGCTGGAAATCTGGACCTGGAAAAGCTACGTCAGGCTACCTATTCTGCACAACTCCAAACAAGCAGAAACTTCACGGAGAATTTTTATGGAATATATGATGAATATTCGAGCAAATAAGTACCAGAGGAGGCCCAACAGGTGGGCACAACCCACCTGGGCGCGCCAGGGAGCCCAGGCGCGCCCTGTTGGGTTGTGCTCACCTAGGGCCACCTCCGGGGCCCATCTTCTCGTATATGTGTCATTTTGACCAAGAAAAAATAAGGAGAGGAACTTCGGGACGGAGCGCCGCCGTCTCGAGGCGGAACTTGGGTAGGAGCACTTTTGCCCTCCGGCGGACGGGGAACTTCCCTCTCAGAGGGGGAAATCATTGTCCTCATCACACCAACAACTCTCCCATCTTGGGGAGGACAATCTCCATCAACATCTTCAACAACACCATCTCATCTCAAACCCTAGTTCATCTCTTGTGCTCAATCTTGTTACCAGAACTATACATTGGTACTTGTGGGTGACTAGTAGTGTTGATTACATCTTGTAGTTGATTATTGTATGGTTTAGTTGGTGGAAGATTATATGTTCAAATCCATTATGCTATTTAATACCCCTTTGATCTTGAGCATGATTATCATTTGTGAGTAGTTACTTTTTTCTTGAGGTCACGGGAGAAATCATGTTGCAAGTAATCATGTGAAATTGATATGTGTTCGTTATTTTGATAGTATGTATGTTGTGAGTCCCTTAGTAGGGTCATGTGAATGTCGACTACATGACACTTCACCATATTTGGGCCTAAGGGAATGCATTGTGGAGTAGCAATTAGATTATGGGTTGCGAGAGTGACAGAAGCTTAAACCCCAGTTCATGCGCTATTCCGTAAGGGACCGATTGGATCCAAAAGTTTAATGTTATGGTTAGAATTTATTCTTAATACTTTTCTCGTAGTTGCGGATGCTTGCGGGAGGGTTAATCATAAGTAGGATGTTTGTTCATGTAAGAATAGCACCTAAGAACCGGTCCACCCACATATCAAATTATCAAAGTAGCGAACACGAATCGAACAAACATGGTGAATGTGACTAGATGAAATTCCCGTGTACCCTCAAGAACGCTTTGCTTATCATAAGAGATCGTTTTGGCATGTCCTTCGCCTAAAAAGGATTGGGCTACCTTGCTGCACTTTTTATACTATTATCGTTACTTGTTCATTACAAATTATCTTCCTATAAAACTACTCTGTTACTTACAATTTCAGCACTTGCAGACATTACCTTGCTGAAAACCACTTGCCATTTCCTTCTGCTCCTCGTTGGGTTCGACACTCTTACTTATCAAAAAGATCTACAATTGATCCCCTATACTTGTGTGTCATCAAGGCTATTTTCTGGCGCCGTTGCCGGGGAGTGAAGCGCCTTTGATAAGTGGAATTTCGTAAGGAAACATTTATCTAGTGTGCTGAAATTTACTGTCACTTGTTACTATGGAAAACAATCCTTTGAGGAGTTTGTTCGGGGTATCTTCACCGCGACCGAAACCACAATTAGCTACCCCTCAACCCACTGCACCTACTTAAAATATTGAATATGAAATTCCTTCGGGTATGATAGAACAACTGCTAGCTAATCCTTATGCAGGAGATGGAACTGAACATCCTGATATGCACTTGATATATGTTGAACAAATTTTCGGATTGTTTAAGCTTGCAGGTTTACCCAAAGATGAAGTTACGAAGAAGGTTTTCCCTTTATCTTTGAAGGGAAAATCATTGGCATGGTATAGGCTATGTGATGATATTGGATCCTGGAATTGGAATCGATTGAAATTGGAGTTCCACCAAAAAAATTATCCTATGCATCAAGTTCATCGTGATCAGAATTACATATATAATTTTTGGCCTCGTGAAGGAGAAAGTATCGCTCTAGCTTGGGGGAGGCTGAATTCAATGTTATATTCATGCCCCAATTATGATCTCTCAAGAGAAATTATTATCCAGAATTTTTATGCTCGACTTTCTCATAATGATCGATCCATGCTTGATACTTCTTGTGTTGGTTCTTTTATGAAGAAGACAATTGAATTCTGATGGGATCTTTTAGAAAGAATTAAACACAACTATGAAGATTGGGAACTCGATGAAGGTAAAGAGTTAGGTATTAAGCTTAAGTATGATTGTGTTAAATCTTTTATGAATACCGATACTTTTCAAAAGTTTAGCACTAAATATGGACTTGACTCTGAGATAGTGGCCTCTTTTTGTGAATTATTTGCTACTCATGTTGATCTCCCTGAAGAGAAGTGGTTTAAATATCACCCACCTATTAAGAAGAAATTAAAGAACTGGTAATAGTTAAGGAAGAAACTATACTTTATAATATTGATCGAGTTGTTCCTACTACTTATATTGAGAAACCACCTTTTGTTGTTAGGATAAAGGAACATGCTAAAGTTTCAACTGTGGTCAACAAAAGTTACATTAGAACACCTAAACCTGATTAACAAATCAAAGTAGAACCTAGTGTTGCTATGGTTAAAGATCTCCTGGAAGAAAATATAGATGGGCATTTTATTTACTTTTGTAATGAAGCTACTAGAATTGCTAAACCTGATAAAGACGATAAACATAGAACCGTTGTTGGCATGCCTGTTGTCTCAGTTAAAATAGGATATCACTGTTATCATTGTTTATGTGACATAGGTGCTAGCGTGAGTGCTATTCCTTATTCCTTATATCAAGAAATTATCTATTACATAGCACCCGCTGAAATAGAAGACATAGATGTTACTATTAAACTTGCTAATAGAGATACTATATCACCAATCGGGATTGTTAGAGATGTTGACGTCTTGTGTGGGAAAATAAAATACCCTACTGATTTTCTTCTTCTTGGTTCCCCACAAGAGGACTATTGTCCCATTATCTTTGGTAGACCTTTCTTGAACACCGTTAATGCTAAGATACATTGTGAGAAACAAACTGTCGGTGTTAGTTTTGGTGATGAATCTTATGAGTTTAAATTTTCCAAGTTTAGCAAAAAGCTTCATGAAAAATAATTTCCTAGTGAGGATGAAATAATTGGTCTTGCTTCTATTGCTGTACCACCTACTGATCCACTAG
Organism: Aegilops longissima; assembly: GCA_021605205.1. NCBI lineage: Eukaryota > Viridiplantae > Streptophyta > Magnoliopsida > Poales > Poaceae > Aegilops > Aegilops longissima. The sequence goes on along the minus strand of CM038678.1, from coordinate 527,331,495 downwards.
AACAATATTTGCTAGACCATGAAAATGATTTACATATGCATGTAAGAAATGAAATAGATAGGATTTTGTTTGAACAACGTCCTCTGCTTAAACACAATTTGCCTATTGAAACACTTGGAGGTCCTCCTCCACCTAAAGGTGATCCTGTGTTTGAATTAAAACAATTTCCAGACACTTTGAAATATGCTTGTCTTGATGAGAAGAAGATATATCCTATTATTATTAGTGCTAACCTTTCAGAACATGAAGAAGAAAGATTATTGAAAGTTCCAAGGAAGCACCGAGCTGCTATTGGATATACTCTTGATGATTTAAAGGGCATTAGTCCCACTCTATGTCAGCACAAGATTAATATGGAACCTGATGCTAAACCCGTTGTTGATCACACCAACGTCGGTTAAATCCAAAAATGAAGGATCAGAACGGAAATCTTAACACTTCTAGAAGCAGGTATAATCTATCCAATAGCTGATAGTAGATGGGTAAGTCATGTTCATTGTGTCCCTAAGAAAGCAGGTATTACTATTGTTCCTAATGTTAAGAATGAACTTATTCCACAAAGAATTGTTACAGTTTATAGAATGGTAATTGATTTTATAAAATTAAACAAAGCAACTAGAAAAGATCATTACCCTCTGCCTTTTATTGATCAAATGCTAGAAAGATTATCTAAGCATACACATTTTTGCTTCCTTGATTGATATTCTGGTTTTTCACAAATACCTCTTTCCCAACCTGATCAAGAAAAGACCACTTTTACTTGTCCCTTTGGAACTTATGCTTATAGACGTATGCCTTTCGGTTTATGCAATGCACCTGCTACCTTTCAAAGATGTATGACTGCTATATTCTCAGACTTTTGTGAAAAGATTGTTGAGGTTTTCAAGGATGACTTCTCTGTTTATGGGAAGTGTTTTGAAGATTGTTTAAGCAATCTTGATCGAGTTTTGCAGAGATGTGAACAAATAAATCTTGTCTTGAAGTGGGAGAAGTGCCACTTTATGGTTAATGAAGTCATTGTCTTGGGTCATAAAATTTCTGAAAGAGGTATGATGTCGTCTGAAGCTACGTCAGTATTTCCCCAAAGAGGAAGGGATGATGCAGCATAGTGGCAGTAGGTGTTTCCCTCAGATAAGAAACCAAGGTTATCAAACCAGTAGGAGAACCAAGCAACACAATGTAAACAGCCCTACACACAAATAACTACACCTCGCAACCCGACGTGTTAAAGGGGTTGTCAATCCCTTTCGGGTAATGGTGCCAGAAATGGCGTGCGGAGGGGAATAAGTTGTAATAATTTGATAGATCGAAAGCCAAATAAAATAAATAGAAATAAAATGCAGCAAGGTATTTTTGTATTTTTGGTTTAATAAAATGCAAGAGTAAAGTAGATCGCAAAGGAAAATATCGGAAAAATAAGACCGAGGGCCGTAGGTTTCACTAGTGGCTTCTCTCCAGAAAATAGCAAACGGTGGGTGAACAAATTACTGTTGGGAAATTGATAGAACTTCAAATAATTATGACGATATCCAGGCAATGATCATTATATAGGGATCATGTCCGAGATTAGTAGACCAACTCATACCTGCATCTATTACTATTACTCCACACATCAACCGCTATCCAGCATGCATCTAGTGTATTAAGTTCATGGAAAAATGGAGTAATGCAATAAGAACGATGCCATGATGTAGAAAATATCTATCTACGTAGAGATAGACCCCATCGTTTTATCCTTAGTAGCAATGAAACATATGTGTCGTTTCCCTTTCTGTCACTGGGATCAAGCACCATAAGGTTGAACCCACTACCAGACACCTCTTCCCATTGCAAGATAAATAGATCAAGTTGGCCAAAAAAACCCAAATATCGGAGAAGAAATACGAGGCTACAAGCAATCATGCATATAAGAGATCAAAGAAACTCAAATAACTTTCATGGATATAAAAAGATATAACTGACCATAAACTCGAAGTTCATCAGATCCCAACAAACACACCGCAAAAGAGTTACATCATATGGATCTCCAAGAGACCATTGTATTGAGAATTCAGCGAGAGAGAGAGAGAGAGAGAGAGAGTCATCTAGCTACTAACTACAGACCAGAAGGTCTACAAAGAACTACTCACGCATCATCGGAGAGGCACAAATGGAGGTGGTGAACCCCATCCGAGATGGTGCCTAGATTGGATCTGGTGGTTCTAGACTCTGCGGCGGCTGGATGAATATTTCGTCGATCTTCTTAGGGTTTCTGAAATATTGGGATATTTATAGAGCAAAGAGGCGGTCCGGGGGCACCCGAGGTGGGCACAACCCACAAGGGCGCGCATGGGCCTCCTAGCGCGCCCTGGTGGGTTGTGCCTCCCTCGGGGCACCCCCAGGCGTAGCCAGGGCCCGTTGTGTTCCTTCTTGCCCATAAAAATTTATCGTGGAGTTTTATGGATTTGGACTCCGACTGGTATTGATTTTCTGCAATGTAAAAAACATGGAAAAACAACAACTAGCAGTTGGCACTATGTCAATAGGTTAGTACCAAAACATGATATAAAATGACTCTAAAATGATTATAAAACAACCAAGATTGATAATATAACAGCATGGAACAATAAAAAATTATAGATACGTTGGAGACGTATCAGCATCCCCAAGCTTAACTCCTACTCGTCCTCGAGTAGGTAAGTGATAAAAATAGATTTTTGATGTGGAATGCTGCCTATCATGTCATGTCACATTCTTTTTCTTTATAGCATGGACAGTTGGACTTTTTATGTGATTCAAAGCAATAGTCTAGTTTTGACATAATAATTTCGATACTCAAGCATATCAACAAGCAACCAAGTCTTTCAAATATCAACGCTAAAATAACTTATCCCTAACCCATCATGCTCAAACATTGATCCATTCATGAAACACACTCGAATATTAGCTACACTCAATACGTAAGTATGATCATATTGCCTCCTAGTTGGTGCTTTTTATGAGAGAAGATGGAGACTCAAATTCAAAATAAAAATTGCATAAAGTAAAAGAAAGGCCCTTCGCAGAGGGAAGTAGGGATTTGTAGAGGTGCCAGAGCTCAAAGCGAAAAACTTAGAGATAAAAAAATTTTGGGAGGTGTATCCATCCTACCAACGAAAATGACTTAGAGTTCCCAACACTTTCCATGTTAGATATGCCGTAGGCGGTTCCCAAACAGAAAATAAAGTTTACTCCTTTTTCCACCATACTTTCACTTTCCATGGCTAGCCGTATCCACGGTTGCCCTCCATACCAACACTTTCCAAGGAATTTATTATTTGACAACATAAAATAAATTCATTTTTGCATTCCGGGACTGGGCATCCCTAAGACCTTTGCCTTACTCTCGTGCAATGACAAGTGAATAAACACTCATCGTGAGAATAACACATCTAGCATGAAAAGTATTAGCCACCCCTCACCACTCTGCGAGCGAAACAAACACACAAAAGAGAAGTTTATTTTGAAAATTAGAGATTGCACATGCAAATTTGCTTAGAATGGAAAAATAATACCGCATATAGGTAGATATAGTGCACTCATGTGGCAAAACTGGTTTAAAGGATTTTGGATGCACAAGTAGAGATCATACATGGTGCAAAGTGAAGGCTAGCAAAAGATTGGGAAGCGAACAACCAAGAAACGGATAATCTCATAAGAAAGCATTAAGCATAAATAACACTGAATAATGCACCACAAGTAGGATATAATTTTCATTGCATGACTATTGACTTTCGTACTTGCATAGGGAATCACAAACTTAACACCAATATTCTTACTAAAGCATAATTACTCATCAACATAACTGACATATCATATCATCATATCTCAAAAATATTACTAAGAATCAAGTTTATTTTGTCCAATGATCTTCATGAAAGTTTTTTTCCTTCTTGGATATCTATCACTTTGGGACTAATTTTCATGTGTTGCTTTTCATAAGCTCAAACAAATATAAGTGAAGATCACGAGCATAATTTTTCTTTCTCTCAAAATAATTTAAGTGAAGCAAAAGAGAATTTCTTCAAAATTTTATTAACTCTCAAATAAATCTAAGTGAAGCAAGAGAGCATTTCTTCAAAAGTATTAAGCACACCATGCTCAAAAAGTTATAAGTGATGCACTAGAGCAAGTCCTATTGCTCATAAAAATTTAAGTGAAGCAAAGAGAGCAAATCTAGCAAGTCATGACATAATTTTGGCTGTCCCAAATAAGTGTGTCAAGAAAGTATTGATGACTTAAAAATAAAACTAGCAAAGACTCATATCATACAAGACGCTTCAAGCAAAACACATATCATGTGACGTATAAAAATATAGCTTCGAGTAAAATGTCGATAGTTGTTGGAAGAAAGCGGGGATGCCACTCGGGGGCATCCCCAAGATTAGTTGGTTGCTCATTTTTGGATAACAGCTTGGGATGCCTGGGCATCCCCTAGTTTAGGCTCTTCTATCCTTCATCCATCGTAAAATAACCCAAAACTTGAAAACTTGAATCACACAAAACTCAACAAAACCTTCATGAGATCCGTTAGTGTAAGAAAAATAAATCACTAATATAAGTGCTGTATCAAACCAATTCTTATTTTCTTTTTGTATTATATCTACTGTATTCCAACTTTTCTATGGTAAAAACTCATAAAATAAAACCATAGAGCCATCAAAATAAGCACACAACACAAAGAAAACAGAATTTGTCAAAACAGAACAGTCTGTAGCAATCTGATTTGTTCGAATACTTCTGGAACTCAAAAAATTCTGAAAAACTAGAACGTCCTGGCTAATGTGAATATTATTCTTCTGCAAAAATAATTGGCATTTTATCATGTTCTGGTGATGTTTAACAATTATTTTCGTGAGCACAAAGTTTCTGTCTTTTTCAGCAAGATCAAACAACTATCACCCAAGAAGATCCTATTGGTTCTACTTCGCACAAACACTAATTAAAACACAAAAACACAATAATAACAGTAGCATAATTGTGCTAACACTCAAGAACAGAATGCAAAAAGCAAAAATAAAATTTATTCATTGGGTTGCCTCCCAACAAGCACTATAGTTTTACGCCTTTAGCTAGGCATAAAGCAAGGATCTAAGTTTGTCATCCTTCTTCTTCTTAATTTTCTTAGAGGTATTTCCATCATGGCGTTTTGTAAACACAATATAAAACATATTATCCACGGAAACTTTAGCATTCCTTAGTTGTTTTTCATCATAACCCCTTTGATTTCCCGCAACAATCCAAGAGTAGTGTTGATTAACATTATTAAAAACTTGTTGGATTATGTCTAGAACGGGGACCTCCTTTTTAAGATTATCATCAAAGATCTAATTATCCCCAAGCAAATGCCTTAATGCATAGTCACTATTGTAAAGAATTTCATCTATCACGGGTTTTTCATGATTCATACCATAAAAATCAAAGATTTCCCCAGCTTCCCGTATTATGTAGTCAAACTCATTCATAAGAACGAGAGTGGCCAACTTTTTGGCCCTACGGTTCTTTATGTCGGGAAGTTCAAAAAACAATCTTTGCAAAGTAGGATGGGTACGAATAAATTTACTTTCAAATTTCAGAAATAGTGCTGAAATAGCATCCGCGTAAGATCTAGTAGTTTTAAGTATAGGAGCATCATGAAAACTTAAATTTCCAACACAGTAAAAAAATTCTTGGATACGTTATTTTCCCATAACGTTCCCTTGCCCCAAGATAAAAGTTTTAGCATCCAGATTGCCCGTACGTCCAATTTTAGGAGTTAGGCCATCATCTGTTGGTGCCATACCGAAATCACTCATGATTGCAAGCAAAGGATAGATCAGACAAGAAAACAACGAACGGGAAAAGAGAGGCGAATAAAATGACAATTTTTTGTGAAGTGGGGGAGAGGAAAACGAGAGGTAAATGGAAAATAATATAAATTGCAATGAGATGAGATTTGTGATTAGGAACCTGGTATATGTTGAAGATCTTCCCCGGCAACGGCGCCAGAAATTCCTTTTGATGTCGCTTGAAGCAACGTCGGTATTTCCCCAAAGAGGAAGGGATGATGCAGCATAGCGGCGGTAGATATTTCCCTCAGATATGAAACCAAGGTTATCGAACCAGTAGGAGAACCAAGCAACACAACGTACACAACCCCTGCACACAAACAACAACACCTCGCAACCCGACATGTTAAAGGGGTTGTCAATCCCTTTCGGGAAACGGCGCCAGAAACGGCGTGCAGAAGGGAATAAGTTGTAATAATTTGATAGATCGAATGCCAAATAAAATAAATAGAAATAAAATGCAGCAAGGTATTTTTGTATTTTTAATTTAATAGATCTGAAAATAAATGCAAGAGAAAAGTAGATCGCAAAGGCAAATATAGGAAAAAGAAGATCCGGGGGCCATAGGTTTCACTAGTGGCTTCTCTCGAGAAAAATAGCAAACGGTGGGTGAACAAATTACTGTTGGGAAATTGATAGAACTTCAAATAATTATGATGATATCCAAGCAATGATCATTCTATAGGCATCACGTCCAAGATTAGTAGACCGACTCCTGCCTGCATCTACTACTATTACTCCACACATCGACTGCTATCCAGCATGCATCTAGTGTATTAAGTTCATGAAAAAACGGAGTAATACAATAAGAACGATGACATGATGTAGACAAGATCTATCTATGTAGTGATAGACCCCATCGTTTTATCCTTAGTACCAATGATACATACGTGTCATTTCCCTTTCTATCACTGGGATCAAGCACCGTAAGATCGAACCCACTACCGGGCACCTCTTCTGATTGCAAGATAAATAGATCAAGTTGGCCAAACAAAACCCAAATACCAGAGAAGAAATACGAGGCTACAAGAAATCATACATATAAGGGATCAGAGAAACTCAAATAACTTTCATGAATATAAAAAGATATAACCGATCATAAACTTGAAGTTCATTAGATCCAAACAAACACACCACAAAAGACTTACATCATATGGATCACCAAGTGACCATTATATTGAGAATTCAGCGAGAGAGAGAAAGCCATCTAGCTACTAACTACAGACCCGAAGGTCTACAAAGAACTACTCACACATCATCGGAGAGGCACCAATGGAGGTGGTGAACCCCATCTAAGATGGTATCTAGATTGGATCTGGTGGTTCTGGACTCTGCGGCGGCTGGATGAATATTTCGTCGATCTTCTTAGGGTTTCTGAAATATTGGGGTATTTATAGAGCAAAGAGGCGGTCCAGGGGGCAGCCGAGGTGGGCACAACCCACCAGGGCGCGCCCTGGTGGGTTGTGCCTCCCTCGGGGCACCCCCAGGCGCAGCCAGGGCCCGTTGTGTTCCTTCTGGCCCATAAAATTTCATTGTGGAGTTTCGTGGCATTTGGACTCCGTCTGGTATTGATTTTCTGTGATGTAAAAAACATGGAAAAAATAGCAGCTGGCACTTGGCACTATGTCTAGGTTAGTACCAAAAAATGATATAAAATGACTATAAAATATTATAAAACATCCAAGATTGATAATATAACAGCATGGAACAATCAAAAATTATAGATACGTTGGAGACGTATGAAGATATTGATGTGGACAAAGCTAAGGTTGATGCAATTGAGAAAATTCCATGTCCTAAAGATATCAAAGGTATTCGTAGTTTCCTAGGTCATGCTGGTTTCTATAGGAGATTTATCAAAGACTTCTCTAAAATTTATAGGCCTCTTACGAATCTTTTGCAAAAGGATGTTCCTTTTGTTTTTTATGATGATTGTTTAGAAGCCTTCAAAACACTCAACGCCTTAATTTCTACACCTATTGTTCAACCACCTGATTGGAACTTGCCTTCTGAAATTATGTGTGATGCTAGTGATTATGATGTTGGTGTTGTTCTAGGACAAAGAGTTGATAAGAAACGGAATGTTATTCATTATGCTAGTAAAACTTTAGGCAGCGCTCAACGAAATTATGCAACTGCTGAAAAAGAATTTTTAGCAGTGGTGTTTGCTTGTGATAAATTTAGATCTTACATTTTTTATTCAAAAGTAATTATTCACACTGATCATGCTGCTATTAAATATCTTATGGAAAAGAAAGATACTAAGCCTAGACTTATTCATTGGGTTCTCTTGCTACAAGAATTTGATTTACATATCACTGATAGAAAAGGAGCTGAGAACCTCATAGCTGATAGCTTGTCTAGGCTTGAAAATGTGCTTGATGACCCACTACCTATTGATGATAGTTTTCCTGATGAGCAGTTAGCTGCAATAAATGTTGCTCATAACACTCCTCGATATGCTGACTATGCTAATTACATTGTTGCTAAATATTTACCACCTAGCTTTACATACCAACAAAAGAAAAAAAAATCTTCTATGATTTAAGACATTACTTTTGGGATGATCCACATCTTTATAAAGAAGGAGTAGATGGTATTATTAGACGTTGTGTACCTGAGCATGAATAGGGACAAATCCTACCGAAATGTCACTCTGAAGCTTATGGAGGGCATCATGCTGGAGATAGAACTGCTCACAAGGTATTGCAATCTGGATTTTATTGGCCCACTCTCTTCAAGGATGCCCGTAAGTTCGTCTTATCTTGTGATGAATGCCAAAGAATAGGTAATATCGGTAAGCGTCAAGAAATGCCTATGAGTTATTTACTTGTTGTTGAACCATTTGATGTTTGGGGATTTGATTACATGGGACCTTTTCCTTCCTCTAATGGGTATACACATATTTTGGTTGCTTTTTATTATGTTACTAAATGGGTAGAAGCTATTCCAACCAGTAGTGCTGATCATAACACCTCTATTAAAATGCTTAAGGAAATTATTTCCCAAGGTTTTGAGTCCCTAGATATTTAATGACTCATGGTGGTTCACATTCTATTCATGGTGCTTTTCGTAAAATGCTTACCAAGTATGATGTTAACCATAGAATTGCATCACCTTATCATCCTCAGTCTAGTAGCCAGGTTGAACTTAGCAATAGAGAAATAAAATTAATTTTGCAAAAGACTGTCAATAGGTCCCGAAAGAATTGGTCTAATAAATTAGATTATGCACTATGGGCTTATAGAACAGCTTATAAAAGTCCTATGGGTATGTCTCCTTATAAAATGGTTTATGGAAAAGCTTGTCATTTGCCTCTTGAGTTAGAACATAAAGCATATTGGGCAATCAAAGCACTCAACTATGTTTTCAAACTTTGATGGTGAAAAGAGGCTATTTGATATTAGCTCTTTAGATGAATGGAGAACCCAAGCTTATGAAAATGCCAAGTTTTTTAAAGAAAACGTCAAAAGATGGCATGATAAGAGAATCCAAAAGCGCGAGTTTAAAGTCGGAGAATATTTTCTTTTATACAACTCTTGTTTCAGATTCTTTGTAGGAAAACTCCTCTCAAAATGGGAAGGACCCTATGTTATCGAGGAGGTTTTTCGGTTTGGAGCCATCAAAATAAATGATGCCGAAGGTACTAACCCGAAGGCTGTTAATGGGCAACGAATAAAACATTATATCTCAGGTATGCCCATTAATGTTAAAGCAATATTATCCAAACTTTGACACCAGAAGAACACATAACAGAGTCCTTCTGGAACACTCCAGAATCGTGAAAATAAGGAGGTACATGATACGGTAAGTAAACGGACTCCGAAAAATTCGCAAAAATATTTTTTATCAGTTTTGGAATATTTAGAAAATTAGGAAAATAAGAAACTTTCGGGAAGCGTACCCTGGTGGGAATAAGAAACCAGGGCGCGCCTGGCTCGCCCAGGTGGGTTGTACCCACCTGGCGTACCTTCCGTACTCCGGTTTTCTACAGTTTTCTTGTTTCCCAAGATAAAAAAATCTTTATATACCCCTCGAACCTATTGACCACCGTATCACGGAGAAATCTTCTGTCTTCTTTTTCCTTGATGTTTTCTATCAGATCCCATCTACCATGGCCTCCTCAAGCTCCTCCAAGGACATGTTCTTCAAGAACGTCATCAACCCATATTTGTGGGAGGTGGTGCAGCACCCTCAGGCCATCCAGATGCATGAGGGGGTGGTCCACATCCGCGATGTGCAAGGTCCCAAAGGGAGGGGAACCGTGGAGGCCAGGCTTGAAGCTATGGAGTAGGATGTCTTCCGCTGCAAGGGGATGGTGGAGCATGGACTCAATGCCAATCACCTCATGATCACGAACCTTACCCGTGATCTCATGGTGGATGGCAAGTCCATGAAGGACATCGTCTTCACCCTCAACTTCCTCCAAAGCCAGATCTACGATCTCCAAAACCAAGTCTTTGAATATGAAGAAAAGTTCAAAGGTATGAGTTTGGCTGCCAGTTGCAGGACCCATGAGACTCACTCTTCCTCTTATGATGGTGGAACTCTGCCATGGAAACCCGAGGACAAGATCTCTTCTTCATCACCACCACCTTCTTCTTCATCACCAAAAGAAAATTGAGTATCGGGTATGGGCACTCCCCTTGGCTTTCGCCAAGCTTGGGGGAGGTGCCCCGGTATCGTATCATCCCCACTATCCTTTGCCTTTACTTATTTTAGTTTGATCCATAGTTATCTTTTGCTTAGATGAATAAAAGTTTAGTTCGATCCATTCTTTTCGAGAGTTTGCTTAGTGATCTATCCTTGTAATCGTGTGTGAGATATATAATAAAGTTTATTTTGAGTATTTGCTTTCTTTCCTTTCAAGTTGCAATAAAAAGAAAGGAAATAAATAAGAAGAAAGGAAAATGAATGAAAAAGATCATATGCTAATCTTATGGTAGGTGATGACACCACATAAGGAAAAGTATAAGTAGGAAATTTTATTAGAGATTGACAAGCATAACATTGGTCAATGATGCAACTCATGAAAGAATTAATAAGGGAAGAGAAGATTCACATATAAATATACTATCCTAGAAATATTTTGTGATTCTGAGCCCCCATCAAAATATTATATGCCAAAATTGTTGACGTTGGACAAGGAAGACAACCTAATGATTTCTGTTTGTTCATATTCACAAAGAAGTCATATTGTCATAGATCCTTTAACATGTGGAGCTTGCCCCTATCTTTGCTAGCCAAAAATTCCGCACCAAGTAGAGATACTACTTGTGCATCCAAAAACTCTTAAACCCCAAATCTTGTTTTCAAGTGTCCACCATACCTATCTAGGGATTGACAAAGATCCCTCAAGTAAGTTGTCATCAGTGCAATAAGGCAATAAAAATTGCTTCTAGAAGTGTCAGATCATTTAGTGTAAGAGAAAATTGAGCGTTGTACGAACTTGTGATGGTGAAGAATAAAAGCGACAGACTGCATAATAAAGGTTACCATCACAAGGGGAAATATAATGTGACTTTCTTTTACACTAAGGGGTTGAGCATACAAACAAATAAGCTCATGGAAACCTCTGCTTCCGTCTGCGAAGGGCCTATCTTTTACTTTTATGTATTGACTTTTATGCAAAGAGTCAAAGTTTTCTCTCTATTCCTTTTTATTTTCTCCTTTGGCGAGCATCATGTGGTGAGAAAAGATCTAGGCACATATGTCCAGTTGAATATGGGTAGCATGAGTTATTATTGTTGACATCACCCTTGAGGTGAATACGTTGGGAGGCGAAACTATAAGCCCCTATCTTTCTATGTTTCTGGTTGAAACGTTTTGCTCATGTGTATGCAGTGAGTGTTAGCAATCATAGAAGACTATATGATGGTTGAGTATGTGGACTTTCCTAAAGGCTCCGATACGTGACCCTTCCTGAAAATATGATGAATTGTAGTTGCAAAGTTGACTGAGAACATAGTTTGTTGGTTTCTAATAGAGTTTTTGCTTTATACTTCAATAGTGTGATGAATTGTCACTTATTCATGAGAAGTCTATGATAAAAGTCTTATTTTTAAGTTTGTTGCTGTTATAATAATGAACATGATGCTTCTATGTCTGTATTTTGTTTTTATCGACACCTCTCTCTCTCTCTAAGCATGTGGACATGTTTTTCGATTTTGGTTTTCGCTTGAGGAAAAGTGAGGTCTAAGCTTGGGGGAGTTGATACATCCATTTTGCATCATGGTTTCTTACTGTTATTTATGATGTTTTTATACATAATAATGCTTTTTGGAGTAATCTAATGCCTTTTCTCTCATAATTTGCAAGGTACACACAAAGAGGGAGAATTCGGCAGCTGGAAATCTGGACCTGGAAAAGCTACGTCAGGCTACCTATTTTGCACAACTCCAAACAAGCTGAAACTTCACAGATATTTTTTATGGATTATATGATGAATATTGGAGCAAATAAGTACTAGAGGAGGCCCACTAGGTGGGCACAACCCACCTGGGCATGCCAGGGAGCCCAGGTGCGCCCTGGTGGGTTGTGCTCACCCAGGCCCACCTCCGGTGCCCATCTTCTGGTATATAGGTAATTTTGACCAAGAAAAAATAAGGAGAGGACTTTCGGGACGGAGCGCCGCCATCTCGAGGCGGAACTCGGGCAGGAGCACGTTTGCCCTCCGGCGGAGCGATTCCGCCGGGGGAACTTCCCTCCCAGAGGGGGAAATCATCGTCCTCATCATCACCAACAACTCTCCCATCTTGGGGGGCAATCTCCATCAACATCTTCAACAGCACCACCTCATCTCAAACCCTACTTCATCTCTTGTGTTTGATCTTGTTACCGGAACTATACATTGGTGCTTGTGGGTGACTAGTAGTGTTGATTACATCTTGTAGTTGACTACTATATGGTTTATTTGGTGGAAGATTATATGTTCAGGTCCATTATGCTATTTAATACCCCTTTGATCTTGAGCATGATTATCATTTGTGAGTAGTTACTTTTGTTCTTGAGGTCACGGGAGAAATCATGTTGCAAGTAATCATGTGAAATTGACATGTGTTCGATATTTTGAAAGTATGTATGTTGTGATTCCCTTAGTGGTGTCATGTGAACGTCGACTACATGACACTTCACCATATTTGGGCCTAAGGGAATGCATTGTGGAGTAGAAATTAGATGATGGGTTGCGAGAGTGATAGAAGCTTAAACCCTAGTTTATGCGCTATTCCGTAAGGGACCGATTGGATCCAAAAGTTTAATGCTATGGTTAGAATTTATTCTTAATACTTTTCTCGTAGTTGCGGATGCTTGCGGGAGGGTTAATCATAAGTAGGAGGTTTGTTCAAGTAAAAACAACACCTAAGCACCGATCCACCCACATATCAAATTATCAAAGTAGCGAACACAAATCGAACCAACATGGTGAAGGTGACTAGATGAAATTCCCGTGTACCCTCAAGAACGCTTTGCTTATCATAAGAGACCGTTTTGGCCTGTCCTGGGCTACCTTGCTGCACATTTTATGCTATTATCGTTACTTGCTTGTTACAAATTATCTTGCTATCAAACTACTAGGTTACTTACAATTTCAGCACTTGTATACATTACCTTGCTGAAAACCACTTGTCATTTCCTTCTGCTCCTCGTTGGGTTCGACACTCTTAATTATCGAAAAGAGTTATAATTGATCCCCTATACTTGTGGGTCATCATGCTATTGCATGAACCATTCTAATACTTAGGTTTTAAACAATTTGGTCTTGCACATGTAGGTCCTGCTGTCAGAGGTTTTGACCCACTGTTTGACCTTTTACATATGGGGAAATGAGTTGTCCATGAATATCAGTCAAGTCAAGAAACTCAGAAAGATTGTTAGGATAAATAAATTAGCGACAAAAAACAACAAGATCTTTATCTGCACAATAAAGAAGACATCAGTTCAGTACAGGATGGTACTAACTATTATACCTTGCCTTTTAATTCCTTTGCCCCATTTCCAATATGGAGAAGATATTTATGCACATACTTGTTTTCAGGCCTTTCCAAAGCAGTTCACTGATGATTACCTCTCAAACCACATGTATGGTCAGGAGGCGAGGAAGGTATTCATACAACACCCACAGTTCAATATTGAAGTGTTCCTGAAGAGGACGAACATTGGACGGTCAATCATCCACATGCACTGGCCTAAAGTTGAAAGACCTTCAACATCAATGAAGGCTCAATATTTGCTTTCTGCTTGACCAGTTTTCCAGACGAGATACACCTATCTATGTATCATCTATGATGCTAATTTCGAAAGCTTATAGATGTTGCATGTGAAACTTGGTGCTGGTGCAGTTGTGTAATGGGGTAGCTGAGTGCTGAAGCTGTATGATGCTGTACTCTGATGTATTTCAATTATGAAAATGAGATATATTGCGTGCTTAATATGAAATGTCAATTAGATCAATAAATGGATTATTAATAGGATAATTAGCTGCTATTTGGGTTTTTCTATTGCAAATGGTTGTTGAGAAAACACCATGGGCGAGGACCTCAGGCAACGCACACAGTTTCTAGAAATAAACCGTGTTGGATTAATGAACAATCACACACGACATCCTCTTTAAAATTGTTTGCGTTAGGCCACCTGGCGCAAACGTTTACCACATAAAAACTGTGTGTGATGGACAGTCTTCGCCACATAGTTTGTTCTATGTATCGTGTGTGATGCATTCAATAAAGCAAATGATAAAATTGTTAATACCGTGTGCAATGGAAACGCTATCACAAACGGTTTAACGGGGAAAATTGTGTGTGATGTACCTGCGAACCGAAACGTTTTCCTTGTAACGACTGTGTGGGATGTATATACAAATGAAAACATTTACCTGGGACTGACTGTGTGGGATGAACTTACGATCGGAAATGATTTCGCCTGTATAATTGATTTTTTTAGCACTACTAGACGTATATCCGTATTTGATCGCTCGTCGGTCGCACATGACCTCATTTTGCCGAGCGTGTGTGCCAGGAGGGCATATCCCCAAGGGTTTCTAGGTTGTGTGGGAAGGACCCCCCTATCGCAGTCACTCACTAGGCGCCGGTTCCAAATACCATCGCGGAAAGGGGTTAAAATCCGTTTGTATAGCACCGACGCGTAACAGTAAGCCATGTCCTCCGAGATTCGTCAAAGGCCGGATTTCCACACCATGTCTTCAAGTGAGGTGTTGGATGAGTTTATTTCCATGAACATCATGAACAAGACCACCGACAATGCTCTAGATTGTGTCCAATGGTAGATTGTGTCCAATGGAAGAAGAAGAAGAAGAAGAAGAAGAAGAAGAAGAAGAAGAAGAAGAAGAAGAAGAAGAAGAAGAAGAAGAAGAAGAAGAAGAAGAAGAAGAAGAAGAAGAAGAAGAAGAAGAAGAAGAAGAAGAAGAAGAAGAAGAAGAAGAAGAAGAAGAAGAAGAAGAAGAAGAAGAAGAAGAAGAAGAAGAAGAAGAAGAAGAAGAAGAAGAAGAAGAAGAAGAAGAAGAAGAAGAAGAAGAAGAAGAAGAAGAAGAAGAAGAAGAAGAAGAAGAAGAAGAAGAAGAAGAAGAAGAAGAAGAAGAAGAAGAAGAAGAAGAAGAAGAAGAAGAAGAAGAAGAAGAAGAAGAAGAAGAAGAAGAAGAAGAAGAAGAAGAAGAAGAAGAAGAAGAAGAAGAAGAAGAAGAAGAAGAAGAAGAAGAAGAAGAAGAAGAAGAAGAAGAAGAAGAAGAAGAAGAAGAAGAAGAAGAAGAAGAAGAAGAAGAAGAAGAAGAAGAAGAAGAAGAAGAAGAAGAAGAAGAAGAAGAAGAAGAAGAAGAAGAAGAAGAAGAAGAAGAAGAAGAAGAAGAAGAAGAAGAAGAAGAAGAAGAAGAAGAAGAAGAAGAAGAAGAAGAAGAAGAAGAAGAAGAAGAAGAAGAAGAAGAAGAAGAAGAAGAAGAAGAAGAAGAAGAAGAAGAAGAAGAAGAAGAAGAAGAAGAAGAAGAAGAAGAAGAAGAAGAAGAAGAAGAAGAAGAAGAAGAAGAAGAAGAAGAAGAAGAAGAAGAAGAAGAAGAAGAAGAGGAGGAGGAGGAGGAGGAGGAGGAGGAGGAGGAAGAATAAGAAGAAGAGGAAGAAGAAGAGAGTTGCCCCGAAGACACCAAATATGCTTAACACAAGCACATCGCTCTTGCGTCAAGGAAATTTGGGGGGAACGAGAGAAACTCAAGGCCCAACTTCTCCAAGACCAACTCAAATGGCTCAAAGGGCAAGCAATGTGTAAGGACTTGCTACAATTGTGACAATTTGAGTCACTTTGTGGTGGATTGTCCATATGAGAAGAGGGAGGACAATGGTGGCAAGCTCATTCACAAAGACAAGACCAAGTCCTTCCCAAACAAGAATAACTTCAACAAGAATATAACTCAAAAGGGTTTGGTGGCACAAGAAGACTACATCTCCAATGATGATGATGAACATACAAGTGGTGAAGGAATGGCAACGGCAACAGCAACCATGGCCATTGCCACATCTTCCCAACCAAGGTGTCTCTCTTTGCCGCCTCCAATGAGAACCTCATTGCCAAGTGCCTCATGGACAAAGGTATCAGCAAGGTAACCCCCAACATCAAAACCACTATCACTACTACTCCTTTGTTGGATTGTGTGGATGATAGTGAGGTGGTAAAGGTTTATGACGCCCGGATAATTAATCTACAGTGAACCTCCGCTAATGATGCCATGTCACCTCGGTTACTGTTGATAAACTCGCGTTGGTTCAATCCCGTTCGAATTCAAAATTCAAAATCAAGTCAAACAGCAAAAGTTTTCAAACACTAAAACTAAAATGTTCATCATGTGGCAAATAATCTCTAACTAGTTTTGGTGGTCGAACCAACCTTTTACAAAGTGTTTAAATGCCCTAAACTAATTAAAAACAGTGGCTAGAATAATAATTTAACTGCTTTTGAAAATATAAAAATATTAAACTAATTTATTTTGGGTCCAAACTAGGTTTGGCAGTGGCCTATTTTGATGATACTAATTTAGGTGCTAACTTTGTATTTTAAAGAAACTAAGATAACATAAACTAAAATAAAACAGAAAAGAGTAAATAAAAGAAAGAGAAAATAAAATAAAAGGAAAAGAAAACAAATAGAGGAGACCCCCTGTGCACTTAGCCACTAGCTGTCGAACCGGCCCAGCCCAACTCCCCCCCTCCATCATCTCTGTTCACCGAGTCGCGTTGGACACCGCGCGAGCGTCAGTGCCGCGGAATGCCACACGTCACCCATCCGCCATCTCTGCCTGGTGGATAAGATCACCACCACCACCCTGATGAATCCTAAATCCCCAATCCCCATTCTCCCCCATCTCTCTCCCTCACCATCGCCTCCTCTTTGCCATGGCCACTAGCACTCCGAGCCACGAGGAGCTTTCTAGGAGCTTCACCGTTACCTCCTCGACGACATCAGCATCCGGAATCGCCAAGTGTCAGACTGCAACATCACCATCATCCCGTCTTCGTCCTTGGTGCCTGGAGCTACTCGTCGCTGATTCGCTGCGACCAAGTCATCCCTGGCCTCGCTGTCCCCTCCTCTGCGACCACTGTGAGCTCCCGCTCGAAACCCCTCCCTGCCCCACTCGATTTGATGTCCGTAGCCGTCGTCCCTTGTTGACTGAAGCGAACCGCCACCCGAATTCGTCGCCGGTGTTGCTCCGGCGACCAATTGGTCGCTCCAGCGCGTCCAAAAACCTCTCGGTCGACCGTAGAGCAGTGCTAGGGCGTTAGTTTTCTCGCTTGCAAGAGGAAACGCCAAACCCGTGTGCGCCTGAGCTCCGGCTGCCGCGGTTGACCTCGCCGCCATTGAATCCGGCCAGCCCCGCACCGTCCATGCCCCGCGCCCTACGTGCCTACCGCCGCCGGCCCGCGCACTGCTCCTGCCTGGCTTCAGTTCTTGCTCAAGCTCGCCGCGCCCCTGATTCCCCCTCCGCGCCCACGCACCGAGCGCATCCTGCGCGTGGGCCAGTCCTCGCCCGCCTGCTGCAATCTGCCGCGGCCCTGCTCCCATCGCTCCTCGCCCCCCACCCTCGCATGCATGTTCGCCTGGGCCGTGCCCCTGCTCCCATAGCTGCTGCTCCTGCTGCCTGCTGCTTGCGGCTACGCTGCTGCCATTCCTCCTCCTGCTGCTGTTCTTAACTGCTGCTGCTGTGTGTTGCCACTGCTGCTCGCCGGCGCCGCTGCCTGCCGTTGTTCGCCGCGTATCGCTGCTACCGCTGGCCATGGCCGAGCGGCTGTGTGTGTGTGTGAGTTGCGTGCTATGTGTGTCGTGTGTGTGCAGCGTGTGTGTGTGTGCAGCCATGTGTGTGTGTGTGTGTGGCCGGCTGCGTCTCTGGATGAGATCGGGTCCTGTTTAGGTTAGTAGCTAATTAGTACAGTTAGGCTAATGAGTGGTTAGGTGTAGTGTATATGACATGTGGACCCTACTGTTAAAAGAAAAGATAAGTTAGATTAAAGTTAGAATAAAAATATCTAAGCCTATGACATGTGGGTCACACCTCTCCTTTTGACTAGTCAAATTGACTTAGTCAACCCAAATTAAAATAATCTGTTAATTCTAGAAAATCATTTAAAGCTTTGAAAAATAATATAAAATAAACCATAACTCGGATGAAAATACTTTGAACATGAAAGTTGCTCAGAACGACGAGACGAATCTGGATACGTAGCCCGTTCGTCTGCCACACATCCCTAGCATAGCGAACACGCAACTTCCCCCTTTGATTCATGTGCCCGAAAATGCGAAACACCGGGGATACTTTCCCAAATGTTTCCCCCTTCGCCAGTATAGCCTAGTACTGTGCTAGGTCACCCCTAGCACCGCATGTTGCCTTGTTATATTTTGTGATGCTTTGATTGCTTTGTTATTTATGGTGTTCCCCCTACGTTACTCCTTTCCGGTAGACCTCGAGACCGCTGTCGGTACCCCTGTGATCGATTACATCGACGATGAACCCTTCTTGCCATAGCAACCAGGCAAGCCCCCCCCCCTTATCACCAGATATCACCTATTCCTTCTTGTCGTCGTTCTGGGAATGGGGGTCCCCAGACTTGCCTGCCTGCGGCCTGCGGCGTGGCTCAAAGGAGGCCCAGGACATCCCATCTTCATCAACACAAACTCAAGACCTCGCGAGGGGCCAAGATTCATGGGCGGACGACCAGGAGCTTCCTCAGCACGGCCTCGTCAGGCTGGCTCACGAGGAGGCGGAGAGTTCAAGGCGGGTACCTCGCGAGGTGCCCATGACCCAAGCCATGATTTACCAAGGGCGCCATCGGGCGCCACCAGCAGCAGCGTCCTCCTTTCCTCTTTGGTGCAAAGGGAGCAAGCACAAAGTAGAGCATCAAGCAAAGGCATCCGCTTGATGCAACAAGACCAAGACCAGCCCCAACGGCTGGAATGCGATCATCGTGGAGCCCAAGCAGGCGTCATCACCAAAGCCTTTGGCAAAGCGAGGACCAACTTTAGTCAGATAAGTGTACCCGCTGTTCCCCTTCAAATGGCTAATTGTTGGCGCCTTCCCGCTCAATATTTGGGAAGAGGCCCAGGGCCTTCGTCTATATAAGTAGAGCTAGCCACCATAGTAGGGGGGACGATCGGATAGAGGCGGATCCGGCACTTGGAATCCAGAGAGAGAGACCCGATCCTCAAGCTAGAGAGACGGGATACCACTTAGCAGTTCATCACACCCAACAAGAACAGACCCTCGTGAGGCTGTTCTTCCCTGTATTGTTCTTCATCGGCCCCAGAGGCAATCCACCACACCACAAACTAGAGTAGGGTATTACACCACAACGGTGGCCCGAACTAGTATAAATCTCGTGTCTCTTGTGCTGTTCTTGTGAGTAGTTTAGGTTCCTGCGATTCGGGGAGGTACGAGACGGTGGAGGGTTGGATCTCCGCGCGCACCCCAGAGTTCGAACCTCAAGGGTCTGCCGGAACCCGAAATCCAACATTTGGCGCGCCAGGTAGGGGTGCACCGGAATCTGCCTTTCGTCGCCTCGTTCTTCCCCGACCACGCAACCATGTCTGACGCTTGTCGGGCCCGCGCTGAGCGCCGAGCCGCCCTCGCCTCCCATGTCGCCCAGACGGCTCCCGTCGGCTGGCGTCCTCGTCGTTCCCCGTCACCTGTTGTCAACGTCGCCACCGGCCCGGCGGGGAAACGAGCGGCGAGCGTCGTCCCAGCACCCGTCCATGAGGCGGGACGGCCGTACCGCCACGCCTTCGCTCACTCCCGCTGGTTCGTCGTCACGCGCGCCCCGCGCGGCCATGGAGGCCCGAGCTGCACTCATCGCGGCCAACGAGCTCCTGCGCTACCGCCCCGTCGACGACGTCTACGAAGAATGGCTCGACCGCGTCGCCGAGCTCGTCCGCTGCTGCAGAGGCGACCCGCGCCGTCCGTCTCGCTGCACCGCACTCGCCCCGTCGGCGGGCGATAAGCTCCCGGGCGCCACGGCCGCCTCCTCTCAAGACGGCGCCCTGCCCCAAGCGCGCGCCTGGCGGGACCTGTTCACGGGCGCCGGGCGCGCAAGAGCAGAGCTGCCAAGAAGTTCTCACCCGCAAGAAGATGCCCGAGCGCTCCCGCTCCAAGACGTCAAGACCTGCGCTGCCCCCAGCCGCGGCGGGAGGCCTGCAAGACCAAGCTCTCGCTGCTCGAGGCCCCAGCTGCCACGGCGGGCTGCCGCGCCCTCACCACCGAGCTGCGCAGCGTCGCGTGGCCCGCCAAGTTCAAGCCAGACCTGCCTCCGCGCTATGACGGCACGGCTGACCCCACGGAGTTCCTCCAGCTCTACGAGCTGGGCATCGAGGTTGCCAACGGGGATGAAAAGGTCATGGCGAACTGGTTTCCCATGGCGCTCAAGGACGGAGCCCGCACTGCTCTGAATCGGCCCGTGCACGATCTCTTCCTGGGCCGAGATGCGCAGCCGCTTCATCGCCAACTTCCAAGGTACTCGCGACCGGCCACCCGCCGTGAGCGACATGCGCGGGATCAAGCAGCAGCCGGGGAACCCCGCAAAAGTACATCCAGCGCTTCAACAACATGCGCCTCAAGATCCCTGTGGTAACGGAGGAGGCCATCATCTCGCTTTTTCCGACGGCGCGGCGCGACGTCAAGATGAAGGAGGAGCTGGCGATGCATGACGATCTGCACCTCCCTCGAGCTGTTCAACTTGGCAACCAAGTGCGCCCAGGCTGAGGAGGCGCCTCTCCTCCTCGAGCTGCCCGCCGGATCCTTAAGAGAAGAAGTCCAAGGCCAAGGACGTGAAGCGCAAGGGGCTGCCGTGCTCGCGGCGAACCGCACACCAAGCGAGGCGAGATCAGCCCGAGTCCTCTAAGGGCAGCCGATCATGCGGTACCACGACCTCCACACCCACAACACCAACGAATGTCAAGAGCTCCGGGCGGCGCTGGAGGAAGGGTCGGCAGACGCCCGGCGCAGCGACCGGGCCTACGACCGAGGAGGAGGAAGGAATGCAGACGCTGGAAGACCATGCGTCTGCCCGCGCCAAGGGTGGCGCGACCAACCTCGCGAGGACCGCTGGCAAGACCCACCTCGCGAGGGGGCTGGAGGGATCAGCCTCGTGAGGATCGCCCGCAAGGGAACGCAGGCCTCCCTCCGCTGCCGCCGCCACCAAGGAGAGTCGAAGACCATCATCAGGACGAGGGGGCTGGGGGCTTCCAGGAAGCGCGTGCGATCGCCTGCATCCTGGGCAGAGCTCAAGCCCCAGCCTCTAACTTCCTCTTCAAGCAGTTCGCCCGTGAAGTGAATGCGGTCCTCCCCAAGCTCGAGTCCACGCGCCCTCTTAGGTTGTCAGCGTGCGCCATCATGTTCAGCTAAGCGGATCAGCTCAAGTGCGCAGCCACAGCCGGAGTTCTTCCGATGCTTTGCTCCCCAATCATCAGGAACGTGCTGATCACCAAGACCCTCATCGACGGTGGGGCAGGGCTCAAAATCCTGTCCGTGGAGACGTTCAACGATCTTCAAGTGCCTTACAGTTAGCTTCAGCCAACCAAGCCTTTCTCCAGAGTCACCGACGGCTCCACGGTCCCGATCGGGCAGGTCCGCCTTCCTGTCACCTTCGGGGCCCGCGACAACTACCACACCGAGCTCATCGACTTCGACGTCGCCCACATTCGCCTACCGTACAACGCCATCCTCGGGTACCCAGCGTTGGCCAAATTCATGGCCGTAACCCACCATGGCTACAACATCCTTAAGATGCCAGGAAGCGGCGGAGTCATCACGGTGCCCAGTGAAGAGAGAGATGCAGTGTACTCCCTGGAGCGAGCTTTTCAGGCCGCATCGCTGGAAGACCCAGACCACAGCAGCAGGATGCCTCCCGAGGCAGCGCCCAATAAGAAGAAGACATCGACCAGCCCGGCTCTTCAAGAGACAGGCCCCTCAGGGCCCGCACCGGGCTAGGGGGAGCCTCCTTCCATCGCATAGGAAAGCGTGCCCGACGCCTCCTCAGCCAGGGCTCGGGGGCTCTCCCCTGGAGGGCCGCCGACCTCGCCAAGGTCTCGAGGGAGGCGCTTGGGCACCACATGGAGGCGTGTTTCGAAGCACGTTTCCAGCAAGCAGGAGCAAGACCAGGAGCACAGAACCCTCAAGAGTTCATCAACAAGGCCATTCAGAACTCAGAGTCAAGGGTCATGAGGGCAGCCGCCGCCACTACCAGGGCCCCCATCCAGGCGAGGATGGTGGGCTGCGCGTCTGATCGACATACCAGGCTCAACCGAGCCGCATCTCAAGAGCGATCTGCCCTCGCGAGTGGGACGCCAGTGAGGGTCCGCCCACAGCCTCAGACGCATGCCTTATGGCCTGCCAAACGCGGCTGCTGCGCACCAGCGTCTCATGAGGACCATCCTGGAGGCTCAAGAGGTCAGGCACGCCGTAGCCCTGGTGGAGATGGAGATGGCCCATGAGGAGCCGCCAGCGCCTCCTGAGCCTCCCGAGGCCCCCGGGCCTGGGGGCTCGTGAGGATCGGCTCCCGCAGCCCACCAAGTCTGCTACATCAACAACCCTTCATCCCCAACATCACCAGGTGACATCTTTAAGTTTTATTTCCAGCTGGGAGCGCCTTCAGGGCCGCATTATTCCCAGGCCGCGTGGGTCCGTCCCTGCGGCATGTATCCCTTTTATTTCATGTCTTTAGCTTATCCTGTTGGGGCGCCTCGGCTGCATCATCCCCAAGCCGCCGGGCCAGTCCCACATGTACCCTTCATGCGTTTTCCTTAGGATTATGCTCTCGTTCCACCATGCTTGTTATTTGGTGCCTTCTCCTGGGTGGCAAAATCTTGCACGTTAAAGGGGGGGGTGCCTGAGCATCGCGACTCAGGGCTCCCACCGGCTCTCCGGCCCTCACCCTCTGGTCTTGTCCATGGCATCGCGACCTGGCTTGCCAGCGACGGTAGAGACCAGCTCGAGAGCCGGGACCCGAGGGCGTAGAGTTTCGTCGTCCAATCCAGCTTGCGCGTTAAAGGGGGGGGTGCCTGAGCATCGCGACTCAGGGCTCCTACCGGCTCTCCGGCCCTCACGCTCTGGTCTTGTCCATGGCATCGCGACCTGGCTTGCCAGCGACGGTAGAGACCAGCCCAAGAGCCGGGACCCGAGGACGTAGAGTTGCGTCATCTAACCTAGCTTGTGCGTTAAAGGGGGGGTGCCTGAGCATCCCGACTCAGGGCTCCTACCGGCTCTCCGGCCCTCACCCTCTGGTCTTGCCCATGGCATCGCGACCTGGCTTGCCAGAGACAGCTGAGACCAGCCCGAGAGCCGGGACCCGAAGACGTAGAGCACCGGCATCTGGCCAAATTTGCAGGAACACACTCGAAGATAAGGCCCAGAGCCAGAAGCAACCCGCCTTGAGGTAGGACCTCGTGAGTCCCGCGCTGGCTCACGGGTGCTCCAGCACACCTCGCGAGGCCTCTCGCGCCTCTCCAAAGCAACTAACGGCAGGACTAACAATCGCCACGGCGAGCTCTTGTTCCTTTTGTGGTGAACCGGCAGGGTCCCCCCAAGGAGCACGGAACGACCTCGCCACGCAATCTCTCGCCGGCCGAGGCACGGACCTGGCGCCGCACCAGGAAGCATTGTCCTGACCCATGAGATAAGTCACCCTCCGGACACACTAGTCATCGCTACACCATGCCCACACTCAATGCAACTCCGTGTTAGCAACATCGCTCTCCTTCGTCACCGAATGATGGCTGCTTGAGCGCCAAGGGGGACCCCCTGAGCATCGCGACTCAGAGGCTCTTAACAGACCTCGGGCCGTTCACCTCCTGGCCTTGACCACGGCATCGCGACCTGGCATACCAGTGATGGCTGAAGCCGCCTTGGGACTGGGACCTGTCGGCGCAGAGCACCAAGCCTCACGAGGTTTGAAAGGAAGAAACTGAGCTAGAACGGAATGAGCATCCCGCATTGCCTCATAATAAGGATCATATTGACAAACGAAGCTACAAATATCTTAGAAGCCCCGCGGGGTACATTCTTGGCTCCTCGCAGGAACAAAAGACACGAATCCTAAGGAGTCCTATCTACAGGGACCACCGCGGCAGGCACCATCATCAACAGTGGGCCACCCGGTCCGGAGCCGACCCCATCCAGATCAGGCGCGGCGACGACCTGACGAGCTCGCCCTACTCCGGGAGCGGCGCAGGCTCGGGGGCTCGTAGCTGTCGTCGCTCGTCTCCGGCGTCGCGAAGAGCTCGGCGGAGTCGCTGGATCCTCCGGCGCCTTCGTCGCCTGAGAAGCTGCCAAGGGAGTGGTCGGTCGGCCTCCGTCTCACCACGGCAGGGCCCCGACCGCCCCTCCCGGGGCAGCACTCCAGCCGGCGACCCTCCGCATCGAAGAGCTTGAAGGATATCACCGAAGCACCGTCGTACTCCAGGTGGATCGTGAGGGCGCCCCTCATCCTGCAGACCCGGGCGACCTCGTCCCAGCCTCGAGTCATGAAGACCTCGCCCGGGGCAACTACTGCGACCTCTGCCCCGGTCGCGGGGGTGCCGCAGCCGGCGTGCTGCAGCCAGAGTCCCAGGGGCTCCCCCTGCCGGACGGCGGAGGCGAAGAAAGAAGGAAGGCGAACCCAAGACTTAGGAGGCGCGACGACGCGAAGAACGAACTCCCGGCAGGAGCCCTCGGCGTGGACTCCAGGGGGGAAGACGCACACCTTCGTGACCCGCCGGCGTCGTCGACGGTGCCGCTCGTGGCGCCCGGCGTCACCTCCTCCAGGGCCACCAATCTACGCGTACAAGGGAAGAGGAAACCCTGGTGGCGGCCGCACGCACCAGAACGGGCGCCTCGCGCGCGCCTCCGCCTCGACACGAGAGAGCAAGCCGCTTCTTTGGGGGGAGCGGGTCAGGATCCTCTTGAGGACCCTTTCCCTTTTCTTCCCTGGAGAACCGACGGAACGGAGCCATGGCAGCCAGACGAGACGAGGAAGAGGATAAGCAGAAGGATAGTCCGGAAGGGCGCACGCCGTTCCGTACTTATAGCCGGCGGAGGCCAACCGTCGGCCTCCACGATCACCAGTCATCATGCCCAACTCTGCATGCAAGGACTTGTCAAATCCGGGCGGTTACCAAGGCGTCGTGGGGGAGCAGGCTCCCACATCCAATCAACCGCCACGCGGTGCCCAAGGCCGCAGGCTGTTAGGGCCCACGACGCTTCGCACTTGCCCTTTCGCCTCTCTGGCCGGCCAAGTTCGGGCGCGCCAGGGCCGGGGCTACTGTCGGCATTCAGGGAACGGGGTCCCCGGACTTGCTCTGCTGCTGCTGCTCCTCAAGGGCGTGGCTCAAAGGAGGCCTAGGACAGCCCATCTTCATCAACACAAACTCAAGACCTCGCGAGGGGCAAGCCTCATGGGCGGACGACCAGGAGCTTCCTCAGCACGGCCTCGTCAGGGCTGGCTCACGAGGAGGTGGAGAGTTCAAGGCGGGTACCTCGCGAGGTGCCCATGACCCAAGCCATGACGACCAAGGGCGCCATGGGCCCAGCCCAGCATAGCGTCCTCCTTTCCTCTTTGGTGCAAAGGAGCTAGCGCAGTGAGAGCATCAAGCAAAGGCATCCGCTTCGTGCAACAAGACCAAGACCAGCCCCAATGGCTGGAATGCGCCATCGTGGAGCCCAAGCAGGCCATCACGAGCCTTTGGCGGCGAGGACCAACTTTAGTCGGGATAAGTGTACCTGCTGTTCCCCTTAGAAATGGCCAATTGTTGGCGCCCTTCCCGCTCAATATTTGGGAAGAGGCCCAGGGCCTTCGTCTATATAAGTAGAGCTAGCCACCATAGTAGGGGGGACGATCGGATAGAGGCGGATCCGGCACTTGGAATCTAGAGAGAGAGAGACCCGATCCTCAAGCTAGAGCGAAGGGATACCACTTAGCAGTTCATCACACCCAACAAGAACAGACCCTCGCGAGGCTGTTCTTCCCTGTATTGTTCTTCATCAGCCCCAGAGGCAATCCACCACACCACAAACTAGAGTAGGGTATTACACCACAACGGTGGCCCAAACTAGTATAAATCTCGTGTCTCTTGTGCTGTTCTTGCGAGTAGTTTAGGTTCCTGCGATTCGGGGAGGTACGAGACGGTGGAGGGTTGGATCTCCGCGCGCACCCCAGAGTTCGAACCTCAAGGGTCTGCCGGAACCCGAAATCCGACACTTCTCTCTACTGCTTGCATTAGAGTAGTGTAGCATGTTACTGCTTTCGGTTAATCCTATTCTGCTGCATAGTCTGTCATTGTTGCTACAGTTGTTACCCTTACCTGCAATCCTAAATGCTTAGTATAGGATGCTAGTATTCCATCAGTGGCCCTACATTCTTGTCCGTCTGCCATTCTATACTATCGGGCCGTGATCACTCGGGAGGTGATCACGGGTATATACTTACATACATACTATATATGATACATGGTGGTGACTAAAGTCGGGTCGGCTCATAGAGTACCCGCAAGTGATTCCATTGTGGGGGCTGAAAGGACTGCTGGCTCCATCCAGGTAGTGGTGGGCCTGAGTTCCCGACGGCCCCCGACTGTTACTTTGTGGCGGAGCGACAGGGCAGGTTGAGACCACCTAGGAGAGAGGTGCGCCTGGCCCTAGTCAGCGTCCGCGGTTACTTAAAATAACACGCTTACACTATAATAAAATATACTTCCATGATGATACTTGTTTGTCACAGTAGGTCGCATTTTTTGTCATGCATGTACATCCATGACAAATTTATGACAGAATCAAGATAGTCATACCTGTGATGTCGTAGAAGTGTTCCATGACACCAAAATTATCATCACGGAAGTGTCCATTTCCATGACAACAAATCACGCGTCACAGAAGTGCTTTCGTCAAGGGTGACCGACACGTGGCATCCACCGTAACAGAACGTCGTTAAGCTATCGGGTCCGGTTTTGGATCCGATAACCCGTTAACAGCCCCGACCAATGGGGATTTTCCACGTGTAAAATCATCATTGGCTGGAGGAAACACGTGTCGGCTCACCGTTGGGATAGATGTCATCCACTCATTGGACCCAAAGTGCCTATGATACATCGACACGTGGCACGGCCCAACAGAGGCCCATTCCTGTGAAAAGGCTGGCCCGTTTGACTTGGTCAAACAGGTGGCGGGTCGGCCCACGGCAAGCATGTTACCGGCTTGTTCACATATAGCCCATTTACAGCCCGCTAACCCAGGGCCCGTTTACGGCCTATCCAAATTAGGCCCAGTAGCGTCATCTCGGCCGTCCAATATAATTCCAGCCCGTTTTAACTTCCGGCTCATGTATGGCCCATGACGTCTTTTGGCCCATCTGAGGCCCTTAGTAACCCTCGCCCTTTAACGGCCCGTGGTAAAACTGGCCTGTGATGAATAGTGTATCACTTTATACCCATTAACAGCCCATTATACCGTTGGGCCGTTTCCAGCCCATGTTATCCTTCGGCCTTCTCAGGGCCAATTTATTCTTGGGCTCATTTCTAGCATTCGTTTACTTACGGCCCGTTACAGGCCTTTTCTGCTTGTGGGCCAAATTCAGCCCGTGGATATAGTCGGCCCGTTTGTGGCCCGTTAATCTGTTGGGCCATTTTCATAGCATCATCAAATACGGCCGTTTAATGGCCCGTTATGGTCAGCCCATAAAACGTACGATTTCCACTCTAGCCCGTTTACATCCCCTTATACGGCCCGTACAAGGCCCAAAGATGAGACAGCCCGTAGAAGGCCCATTGACCCGACGGCCCATAGAAGGCACATGGATTCACTGGCCCATGGAAGGCCCATGGATCCGACAGCCGATAGAAGGCCCACGGATTCTGACGGATTTCGGGTTCCGGCAGACCCTTGAGGTTCGAACACTGGGGTGCGCGCGGAGATCTCTCCCCTACCAGCTCACGTGTGTATGGATTGTGAGGAATCTAAACTAGGAACGAAGAACAATGCAAGGGACACGGGGTTTATACTAGTTCGGGCCACCGTTGTGGTGTAATACCCTACTCTAGTTTGTGGTGTGGTGGATTGCCTCAGGGGCTGATGATGAACAATACAAAGGAAGAGCAGCCTCGCGAGGAGCTGTTCTTGAGCTGTTGCGATGAACTGCTTGGGTGAGTTTAGTCGCCTCTCTCTCTCTCTCTCTGCGTGATCTCCATCCCCCTACCTTTGTGGTGGCTAGTCCTATTTATAGAGGGAGGCCCTGGGCCTCTTCCCAAATAACGAGCGGGAAGGGCGCCAACAATTGGCCATTTTGATGGGGAACATCTAGTACACTTATCCTGACTAAAGTTGGTCTTCGGCTGCCAAAGACTCTAATGGTGATGTCGTCCTGGGCTCCAGGATGACCTGCATCCTGCTGTTCTGCTGGTCTTGGTCTTGTTGCACCGAAGCGGCAACCTTTGCCTGATGCCTTGGCCTATGCTTGCCTCCTTTGCACCAAAGGGGAAACGAGGACACTCTGCGTCGTGGCGCTACTGGTCTCAATCATCATGGCTTGCGTCACGGAGCACCCTCGTGAGGTACCCTGCCTTGATCTCTCCGCCTCCTCGCGAGCCTGCCTGACGAGGATGCCCCTGAGGAAGGTCCCCGTCGCCCGCCCCGTGAGGCTTGTTCCCTCGCGAGGGTCTTGAGCTTGAGCTGATGAAGCTGGGCCGCGCTGGGCCCCACTTGAGCCACGCCGCAGGTCGCAGGTAGGCAAGTCTGGGGACCCCCATTCCCAGGACGCCGGCAGTAGCCCCCGGGCCCAAGGCGCCTCCGGGCTTGGCTTAGCAGAGAAGCGGCGTATGCGAAGCGCCGCGGGCCCCAACAGCCTGCGGCCTTGGGCGTCGCGTGGCGATTAGTTGGTCGTGGGCATCTCCGCTTCCCCATGATGCCTCGGCAACCGCATGACTTGACAAGTCCCTGCATGCAGAAATGGGTCATGATTACCTGCGATCGTGGAGGCCGACGGTTGGCCTCCTCCGGCTATAAGTACGGAACGGTGCGAGCCCTTCCAGTCCTTCTCCTCTTGCTGCTCTTTTCTCTCCATGGCTTCGTCGAAGAGGTTCTCAGCCACGGAGAAGGGAAAGGCCCGCCAGGTAGGGCCTGACTCTCCCCCGGCCAAGCACGGTAGAGGCCGTCCTCGCAAGCATCCTGTGGCTCCCGCAGTGGCTTCCCGCGGCCGTGGAGGCGATCTCCTACGCGGCGACGGGCGCCAGGTTGTTGATGTGGGGCGCGCTGCAACCGCGCGACATCCAAGGCCGCGCTTCCACTCGGCGGAGGTGCTGCTGGAGTTTGTCGTGTGGTCGGTGGAGCCGACCAGCACCTGGCTCCAGCTTCCCCGCTTCCTTTTAGGTGAGCTTCCGGCCGGCGCCCCGGGCGGCCTCTGGCTTTAGGCGGATGGTTGTTGCAGCTGGGTCTCCTGGGCTTCACTGGAGGTCTCCGCCGCCGGGAGTGTGGCCCTGACCCGCGGCTGGCAAACGTTTGCCCGCGCGCGTGGCCTAAGCCTGCGGTGCACCCTGCACTTCAAGTTCGACGGCGATGCCAACCTCTATGTGAAGGTGTTTGGAGAAGATGGTCGCCGCGCCGGGTGCTGCCCCGAAGACGACGACCGCGGCCGTGGACCCAGCCCTGGTGATGATCGGGACGAAGATGACAGCGCGCGCGTGGCCGGCGGCGCTCGGGGCTCGTCGAGCTTCGGCGGCTCTCCTTCGGACAGCAGCTCCTCCAACGGTGGCCGTGACCAGCCTCCGTGCCGTCGCGCCCGCCTAGAGGGAGGTAGCAGTTCAGCCCGTCGTCGCGCCCCGGTGAAGCGCGAGAGGGAGTCTGCCTGAGCTCCGGAGGTAGTACGAGCCTTCGCCTCGAGTTGGTGCCGGGCGAGTCGTGCCTATTTTGTTTTTCTCCTTTTCCTGCACAAAGAGACAGTAGTGTAGGGCCCCGCAGAGGCGTGCTTGAACTGTTGCTGTTGATTATCGTGTTGTTTCCGCTATTTTTGTGCTATGCTTTTGTGCCACATGCCCGCGCGTAGAAATTACTTAGCTCGGGGACTTGTCGCGGTCTTCGCTTCCCGAGGCCGAGACCTCGTCGAACGCTTCATGTCCTGCAAGGATTAGTCAGGAGGGGTAGCTTCCAGCCTCGGTTGTGGAGGCGACCGACCCAGGTCCTGTGTTCGTGTCGCGGTGCCCGTGGGGCACGGACTGGGAGGGGTGCTCCCGAAGTGGACCCAACTAGGAAATCCTCAAAGGATAAGGGCAGAAAACACTCGCGAGGGTGCCCGCGCCGCTCCCTCGCGAGACTCGCGCGAGAGAAATCAAGGCAGGAGAGCGAAAGAGTCACAAGTCAAAGACGGCAACAACTTCAATAAAACTTCAAATAGGAATGAATAAGCCAACTGCGGAAAGCAAATGAAAAATCCGCGTCCGGCACCTAATCTAGTCTTCGACGTCTTCTCACCAGCACTGAGCTAAGTGCTGCCACTAGGCGTGGGAGGGAGCCCCAGGGCCTGAGGCCGGCGCTCCTGAAACTCCGGGGTGTGTACAGCCCCAACTCATTATTACGTGAGAGTGTCACGGGCGGCGAGCTTCACAGGCATTGGCCTTCTTCACAGGCTCCCGGCCTTTCTCGGGGAAATGAACTTCACAGGCGTTTGCCTTCTTCACAGGCTCCGGGCCTTTCTCAGGAAAACGAGCTTCACAGGCGTTTGCCTCCTTCACAGGCTCCGGGTCAGGAAAATGAGCTTCACAGGCATTTGCCTTCTTCACAGGCTCTGGGCCTTTCTCGGGAAAATGAGCTTCACAGGCATTTGCCTTCTTCACAGGCTCCGGACCTTTCTTAGGAAAATGAGCTTCACAGGCGCTTGCCTTCTTCAGTGCTCGGGCCTTTCTTGAGGTAGAACTTCCGGAGATGCTGGATGTTCCACGCGTTCGGGATGGGCACCCCCTCCTGAGTCGCCAAGCGTGCAGAGTCGGGCCTGGAAACATGAACAACTTTGAACGGGCCCTCCCACATGGGAGAGAGCTTCTGCAACCCTTCCCTGGAGAGGACCCGTCTGAGCACGAGGTCCCCTACCTCCAGAGTCCTGGGGCGGATGTTGTGGCAGTGGTATCGCCGCAGCGCCTATTGATACCTTGCCGCTCGCAGCGCGACCTCTTGACGATGTTCCTCTCCCAGCACGAGATCCGTCCTCCGCATGGCGTCCTGTTGCGCCTCGTCGAACGCCAGGACCCGAGCGGAGCGACGCCTGACCTCGTGAGGGAGGACGGCTTCTGCTCCGTAGACGAGGAAGAAGGGGGTCTCGCTAGTCGACTTGGCCGCAGTCGTGCGGATGCACCACAACACATACTGGAGCTCGTCGTGCCAGCCCCTGCCGCAGGCCTCCAGCTTCTTCTTGAAGGTCCTGGTCTTGAGGCCCTTAAGGACCTCCGCGTTGGCTCGCTCGGCCTGGCCATTGCTCCGAGGGTGCGCCACCGACGCGTAGCATATCTGTGTTTCAAGGTTAGCACAGTACATTTTAAAGAGATTACTGGTGAACTGCGAACCGTTGTCGGTAATGATGCGGTTAGGCACCCCAAACCGGCTCACGAGGCCCCTGATGAACTTGACTACAGAGCCTGCTGAGATGGTGCGGACAGCTTCCACCTCAGTCCACTTGGTGAATTTATCCACGGCGACGTAGAGGTAGCGATAGCCCCCTGGCACCCAAGGGAACGGGCCCAGAATGTCCAGCCCCCAAACTGCGAATGGCCATGAGAGGGGTATAGTTTGCAGACCTCCCGCCGGCTGATGGATCTGCTTGGCATGAAATTGGCTGGCCTCACAAGCCTTTACCAGCTCAACTGCGTCGCTGAGCACTGTGGGCCAGTAGAACCCGCTGCGGAACACCTTGCCAACGAGGGTTCGCGATGATGAGTGGTGCCCACAGTCTTCCGCCGTGTACGCCTTGTTCTCTGGGAATGCAGCGTAGGGACATTCATTCGGCCGCCTCCAGTAAAGCTCTCCATCACTGATGCAGCAGGCCGTGGCTTGCCGCGCCACACGCTCCGCCTCCTCCTCCTTCTCCGGAAGGGTCCCCTGTATTAAGTAGCTCTTGAGCTCCGTGATCCAGCACCCCTCCTGAGGTTCCAACACTAGGAGCAGGCATGCTCCTGAGGCCGGGCCGCAGGTCGGGGCTCCAGAGGCAGGCGCTGGGGGAGCTCCTCCCGAGGTTGCGCCGCGCTTGATAGTGACGGTGCCGCTGAGGGCCTCAAGAGTCGCTCCTCGAAAATGTCTGGCTCCTGAGGCAGCCGCCTGGACGCTCTCTTAGCGATGTCGTCCGCCTCTTGATTGGTTCCGCGTGGCACATGCTGCAGCTCCAGTCCCCAGAACTGTTTCTCCATCCTGCGAACCTCCGCGAGGTAGGCTTCCATGTGCTCGTCCCTTGGCTCGTATATTTTGTTGGAGAAGTTGATGAGGAGTTGTGAATCGCCATTCATGATTAGGCGCTTTTACCCCCAAAGCGATTGCGGCTCTCAGTCTGGCTAACAGGCCTTCATATTCTGTTATGTTGTTGGAGTCCTTTTCCTCATGCTGGAAACAGAGCTGCACGGCATAATAGAGCTTGTCCTGAGTAGGGGATACGCGCACTGCGCCGGCCTCCGCGCCATGCCGGGAGAATGCTCTGTCGAAGTACATGACCCAACCGTCCGGTGCCTCGTTCCCCGGACAAAGTGATCGGTCTTTGCCTGCTTCGAGGCCGGGTGTCTCCATCCATTCTGCCATGAAATCTGCCAATGTGGCCCCCTTGATGACTCTGGTTGTGCTGAATTCTAGCTGAAACGCTTGCTGTTCGATGTTCCACTCGGCAACTCTTCCAACTGAGTTGGGGCTCCTGAGCACACTCTCTAGAGGGTATGCTGAGACGACCTTGATGGGATGACGTTGGAAGTACTGTCGCAGCTTGCATGAGGCTACCAATAGCGCGAGGAGGAGTTTTTGGGGCATGGGGTACCGCGCCCTCGCATCCCGTAGCACCATGCTGACGAAGTACACCGGGTGCTCGACGAGAGTAGGAGCACTGACGAGGCCCGTGCCCTCCGGAGAGTTTGACGCCTCTTGAGCCGACGGAGCCCCCAGCGCCTGGCTGCCTGACGCGGCCCCTTCGGACCTAGGGGCATCTTCCTGCTGAGGCCGGTTGCCGTCCGCTGAGGCTGTGACCTTCACGAGGCCTTCTTGGTCTTGCGCCGCCATGGCCGGGCGTGACGCAGCCCTGATCTGGCGCTCTTCCCGAACCGCCACTAGGGCTGCGCTGGCGGAGTAGGGCGTGGCGGCAAGGTAGAGCACCAGGGGCTCAAGCGAGCATGGCGCGACCATCACAGGAGGGCTGGTAAGGTACCTCTTGAGTTCTTGGAATGCCTTGTCGGCCTCTTCAGTCCATTCAAAGGGGCCCTTCTTCTTCATCAGCTTGAAGAATGGCGGTGCCCGTTCCCCCAGCTTGGAGATGAAATGTCCTAGCGTGGTCACGCGCCCGGTGAGTTTCTGCATTTCTCTGAGGGTCTTTGGCGGGCTCATGTCTTCGACTGCTTTGACCTTTTCCGGGTTGGCCCCGATGCCCCTATGGGACACGAGGAAACCCAAGAGCTTGCCCGAGGGGACTCCAACTACGCACTTCTCCGGGATGAGCTGCAGATCCACTTTATCAAGGCTCGCAAAGGTTTCTTCCAAGTCCTATATCAGGATTTGTGCCTCCCGAGACTTCACCACAATGTCATCGACGTACGCCTCAGCATTCCTCCCGAGCTGTCGGCCCAGGACGATGTGCATCAGCCGCTGGAAGGTCGCGCCTGTGTTGCGCAACCCAAACGGCATGCAGGTATAGCAGTACACTCCGCACGGGGTCAGGAAAGCTGTTTTTCCACGTCTTCCACCGCCATCTTGATTTGGTGATAGCCGAGAAGGCATCCGGAAGCACAAGAGGTCACACTCGATGGTGGACTCGGCGATCTGTCGATGCGAGGAAGCGGAAACGGATCCTATGGGCAGGCCTTGTTGAGGTTGGTGAAGTCGACACACATACGTTCCTTTCCCCCTTTCTTTGGCACGACAACTGGGTTGGCCAGCCAATCCGGGTAGCGGACCTCGCGAATAAGCCCTATTGCTTCTAGCTTGCGGGTCTCTTGGACGATGAAACCTTGTTTCTCTATGGACTGTCGCCTCGCCTTCTGCTTCACGGGGCGCACATTGGGGCATACCTTGAGGTGATGCTCAATCACGCCCCTCGGGACCCCTGCCAACTGATCAGGTCCCCATGCGAACACCTTCTTGTTTGCGCGCAGGAACTTTACCAAGGCCTCCTCCTGCTCGGGTTCGAGGTTTGCACCTATGGTGAAGGTGGCGTCAGTGGACCCGTCCTTGCTGACTGGTACCTGCTTGGTTTCCTCCTTGTTTTGAGTGAATAGCTACTTCTTCCTGGATGGCGCAGCCCCCTCGGGCTCGGGGGCGTCAGCGCTGGCGGGCCGTGCCGCCGCAGCCGCCTTGAAAACAAGCTCGAGCGCCTGCAATTCATCTCTGGTGTTTCCTGATACGGTAAGGACGGCGCGTCTCCCGGGCATCTTCATGAGGTTGTACGCCGGGTGAGTTGCTGCCATGAACCGGGCCAAGGCTGGGTAGCCGAGGATGGCTTTGTAGGGGAGGCCGATGAGGGTGATGTCGAAGTCGATCAGCTCCGTGCGGTAGTTGTCACGGGTGCCGAAGGTCACCGGGAGGTGGATTTGTCCTAGCGAGGCGGTGGAACCGGCTCCGACTCCCGAAAAAGGCCTGTTGGGATGGAGCCGCTCTGGCGGCACATGGAGGAGGCCGAAGGCCTCCACAGAGAGCACGTTGAGGCCGGCCCCGCCGTCGATGAGGGTCCTGGTGGCTGCCACTTTGTCTGATTTCGGGTTCCGGCAGACCCTTGAGGTTCGAACACTGGGGTGCACGCGGAGATCCAACCCTCCACCGTCTCGCACCTCGCCGAATCGCTGGGACCTGATCAGCACAAGAGACACGAGATTTATACTGGTTCGGGCCACCATTGTGGTGTAATACCCTACTCCAGTGTGTGGTGTGGTGGATTACCTCTTGGGCTGATGAGGAACAATACAAGGAAGAACAGCCTCGTGAGGGTCTCTTCTTGGCGGGTGCGATGAACTGCTAGGTGGTGTTTAGTCGCTCTAGCTACTGGTTTCTTGATGAGGATCCGGATCCCCCCGTCCTGGGGGTGGCTACTCCTATTTATAGGCGAAGGCCCTGGGCCTCTTCCCAAATATTGAGCGGGAAGGGCGCCAACAATTGGACATTTTGAAGGGGAACAGCGGGTACACTTATCCTGACTAAAGTTGGTCCTCGACTGCCAAAGGCTCTAGTGATGACGCCTGCTTGGGCTCCACGATGACTCCCTTCCAGCCGTTGGGCTGGTCTTGGTCTTGTTGCACCGAAACGGATGCCTTTGCTTGATGCTCTCGCCTGCACTTGGTCCCGTTGCCCCAAAGAGGAAAGGAGGACACTGCGCGGGCTGGCGCCCGACTGGCGCCCTTGGTCGTCATGGCTTGCGTCATGGGCACCTCGCGAGGTACTCTGCCTTGAACTCTCCACCTCCTCATGAGCCAGCCTGACGAGGCCGTGCTCGAGAAGCTCCTTGTCGCCCACCCGCGAGGCTTGGCCTCGCGAGGGTCTTGAGCTTGCGTTGATGAAGATGGGCCGTGCTGGGCCTCCTTCGAGCCACGCCGCAGGCCGCAGGCAGGCAAGTCTCGGGACCCCCGTTCCCAGAACGCCGACAGTAGCCCCCGAGCCCACGGCGCGCCCGAACTTGGCCGAGCAGAGAGGCGAAAGGGCAAGTGCGAAGCGTTGCGGGCCCTAACAGCCTGCGGCCTTGGGCGCCGCGTGGCGGTTGATTGGACGCGTGCGCCTTTGCAACCGCGTGAGTTGATAAAAGTGCGGCATCTTCCTTGCCTCCTTTACTTTGTCCAGTCGCTGCTCAGATCCCCTTTCTTGCGCCTCTCCTCTCTGCTTCCAAGATCTTCAGATCCACTCCGCCTGCGTGCCCTAGCCAGTCATGGCGCCTCGCCAAGCCCCGGCCGGAGCTTGGTACTCTCCTGCCTTGGACCCGCCAAATGTGTCAGGGGCGAGCCTCGCCCTGGTGCGCCGGATGGCGGAGGCGCAGGGCGTCAACGGAACGGAGGCGTTCAAGGCCGGCTCTTCCGCCCCTGAGGGTCGGGGGAGTACCTTCTACCCGTTCTTCGTGAGCGCCATCATTGCTGGTCTGGTGCCTCCCTTTTCTGAGTTCTTCTTCTCCGTCCTCCGTCACTACAACATTCAAGCTCTGCACCTCCATCCCAACTCCGTCCTTCTTCTGGCAATCTTCGCCTACTATTGTGAGGCCCATGTTGGGGTGAAGCCCTCGGTGGCCTTGCTGCGCCACTATTTCTCCCTCTGAACCTCCCGTGGTTCCGCCTCCGCGTGCGCGAGCTTCGTCGCATACGGTGGAGCCATCGCCATTTCAAACCCTGGGAAGCGGATTGAGGGCTTCAGGAGCAAGTGGGTCTTGGTGGATGCTGGGCGCATCCTGTTGGAGATATGCCCTAGAGGCAATCATGTATGATGATATTTCCTATGTGTTTATGAATAAAGATAGTCCTTGGACATTATCAATGATGTGTATCAGCAAGTACATGACTTGTTTGTGGGACTATGCATTGTATGATGACTGTCCTAAAAGGTCCCTAGTCGAAAGGGCTGTGTGGACGCCGCAGCCGACTAGACTAGCATATGACACGGTCGATGGCTCACTCACTAGCCATGGAGCATTGGATGCTAACCGGATAATATGGACTTGGAAAGGTCTGGTCGGATTCGATATAGTCGGATCCGAAGTCGAGATAAGGTCCGAGTCGGATGACCCAACTATGAGACGCAGCGATATGTCATATGTGAGTCTCTAGTACAACATATCGTTCTATGTCCTAAGACCTGAGCTGACGCATGCACTCGAGATGGTGATAGACTTGCTTTGGGCCGACCAAATGCTACTCCGTGGATCGGGTAGTTACAAAGGTAGGTTTCGGTTTGTCCGTCCCATGCTGCGAGACATGGTCGAGCAAGATGGGATTTGCCCCTCCGATCGAGAGAGATATACTCTAGGCCCTCGTGTGATCTCGACCAGAACAGCATGGCCATGCGACAACGATTATGAGATAATCCGATAGTGGTCGGTATCACCGAACGAGAAAGAGGTCGGGCTAGCACAAGGATGACAGTTCGCCTTTGAGCCCGACAACATATATCGTGTGGCAAAAGGAATGGAAGTATGATGTATGTGTTCGCTTAACCAGCTTCACTGCTCGCTTTGTGGTCGCACGCCTTGCTAGAGGTCGCTACTAACCGCATGTGTCGGAGGTGATCCGAACCGTGACCAAGCCGACTTGAACCTAAGGGGTCACGCTTAAGGGAAGGAACCTACGAGGTCGGTTAAGAGGACACCGGTCGGATATGATCCGAATCGGACTAGGAACGTGATCGAGTAGACTTTGGCTTTAGGGTCCGTCGAGGCCCAAGTGTTGAGCTCGTGACGGACGCCTATATAAAGTGGAGGTGCGGCATACCAGATTAGTAGAGAACGCTGGCCTCGTGGAGGCGATCGCCGCCCGGGAGGTTGATCGCTTCGCCTCGTGAGCCACCTCCACTTGCCGCCGATCGTGTGATCGACCTAGCAGTCCGCGCCGACGACGTTCTCTCCCGCGCGCGGATACCGCTAGAGGCAAGCAATTTGCGCCGCTCCGCGAACTCATACGTGGATCGGACGACCGGGCACTCGAGGGAGATCGAACGAGGAGGAGACGATCCACGCGGACGCCGCTGCCCCAACTCTTCTTCGCTGCACTCAAGATCGCGCGCCTAGTGGTAACGAATCGTGATCCATCTCCCGTGAGCATGTTCTCGGATGTTCTACGCAGAGGAATTTTTAATTTGCAATCGATGCACCCTACCAGAGCCCAACACATCCACCTCGGCTGATCCTGCCCACGGAGCACCCCGCGAGATCCGACGATCTGGTCCCGAGTGGAGCTTCGATCCCCGCGCTAGCCGGGTCTTGGAGAAGATGGACGCAGATCTCGGCCGCCAGCGTGGCGGCGGCAAAGCTGACAGTGCGGCTGCCGAGGGAGTTCCCGAGCATCAAGTGGCTCCGCCGTCAAGATTGCCTGGCGTGGAGGCCTCACTCGAGCCCTGTGGTCCTAGCCGGTGAGGATCTCGCAGCAGTCCTCCGATCCTTGGTTGGGGGCGATGTGCGAGATCGAGGGCGCCTGCCGCCTTGTTCCTTCGCGAGGATTGGGAGCAGTAGTGGGGCCCATGCCTGCCTTCAATGGGAATGGGCCCGTGCCTGGGAGGCCCGGAGGACCCGTGGACGTGTCCTTGCCGACTCCAAATAAGAGGTGGAGGAAAGAGAGCGAGAGGGGCACTGGGCGGAGTCAAGGGCTCCTCCCTTCGGGCGCAGTCCCGCACTCTGCCTCCCAGTGAGTGACGATGACGAGGATGAGGATGAGCAGGAGGCGAAGCCTGCCCTCGATCCCGAAGAAGGACCGGACTGGGCTGGTCCTCAGCTGGTCCGCCTCTGCCCCGGGCGATCCGCAGACGCACTCTCCTGCTCCCGCCCCCTTGAAGCCACCTTGCAGCCGGCTTGCGTGCTTTAAATTCGCCGAGGCTGCTCGAGTCCACCAATGACGACACATGAAGTGCCTCTGCTTCTGCCTTGATTATTGCTCCATCGACGAGATCTGATGTCCATGTCCTTCTCAAAGTCATACCCGTGTGAAGAAGCTGAAGGGGGCTCCTGAGGCCCCATCCATGGCGGTGCCTCTGCCCAAGAAAGAAGGTGATCGTGACGCACAGGCCTCTCCTGCCCGGGCGCCCTCGTGAGGCCAGGCTGAGCCCGCTGGGGCGAGCTCAGCCCCCTTGACCCAGGCGACTCCCGAGGTGCCCTTGCTTGGCGCTGCCTCCACTGCTGCGTGGGCGCCGCTGGTTCCGCCTCGGTAGCGCAAATGGTCACACAGCCGCTTCTCCTCTTACTCCACCGACCGCTGCTCCTCCGAATCTCTTGCTGGATCGATCGTTGCCAGACTGGACCGCCATGCGCAGATCTTCGTGGCGCCGACTCCCGTCCCGATGGCTGGGCGTTTGAGCTGGCTTCTGGCTGGATTCGCTCTGATGCTTCGATTCGGGCGGCGCTGGTCCAGGCCTCGACGGCTTGCGACGAGGAGAAGCAGGCTGTCCGTGAGGCGAAGATTGCCCGCGATGCTGCCCTGGGGCAGGCAGCTAGCATCCAAGGTCGCTGTGAGACGCTAGAGAGCGAGCTCAAGGGCCTGCAGAACCAGCTTGCCGATGAGGCCCGCCTCCGCCAGGAGCAGGAGGAAAGCATGAAGGCTCGCGAGGCGGCCGTCAAGGACCGGGAGACCAGGCTCAAGAAGCGCCGCGACCGCCTAGACGCTACCGGAGCAGGAGCCGGAGGCGAGGAAGGTCGAGCTGGACGACAAGGCTGGTTCTGCAGAAGATCGCGGGCCTTCATGGATATGGAGGTGAAGGCTCGCTCTTTGCTGAAGATGCTTTACGAAAGCGGCCTGGAGAGTCCGCTGGCCGGTGTCGAAGATGGTCCCGCCAAGCTGCTTCCCTTCCTGGTTCGCGCTGTTGAAGATGTCACCCTTGGCCTTGGCCCCACGGCCGAGGCCGAGGCGCGTGTCTTGTCTTCTGCGGCACTGACGCGGGTCCTCACCCACATCTACCTTCGCGATCCCAGCGTCGACCTGGACAGCCTGCTGGAGCAAGCAAGCGGCAAGCATGCAGCTGCCGCTGCCGAGGCTATGAAGGGTCGCGCAGAGGCTCTCTTGGGGAAGTTCAGGGCCTTCAGCACCAAGCCGAAGCGAGGCGCTGCCGGCCCTGCTGATCCACGAGTCGAACCCACTCCTCGCTGCTCCACCGCCGACAAGTGACTCCGTTGTGGCTCCTGTCCTGCTTTTAATTCCTGCACATGTATCATGCCTCGGGGAGGCGTTTAAACTTGCATTTGGTATTGCGATAACAGTGTGGACTGTAATATTTGCTTTTGAATTCCTTGAAATTTGCGCTTCCTACTTGCTTATGTTCACGCCGGCAGAGCCCGCCCCACAGATACTCTCGTCATTGTTAGCCCGACCGAAACCAGATCGGGACCAAGGATTGAGGGGCTACGTGACAAGTTAGGTTCTCGAGTCGCGATGCTCAGGAGTCCCCTTGGCGCATTTAACAACAAGTAGGGAGGTGAGACGCGGGCGGATCTACCGTTTCACGCCTCGCAGAGTCTGCCCCGCGCATACCTCAACCGCCGTTAGCCTTTCGAACTAAGGGGTGAGGGGCTACGTGACCGTTAGGTTTCTGCGTCGCGATGCTCAGAGTCCCCTTGACGCTCAAACGGCATTCGTACTCTTGGCTCCGCTCGGGAGTGACGTGGCGACGAACCAGGCCCGGGTTGGCTGGGTGGCGTGCGTCTGGCGTGACTCAGCGCAGCCCCCATGCCTGCATTCCCTGCGGGCGCCCCCGAGGGGAGGCATTGCGATGAGGCCGACACCAGCTCTGGGCTCCCGAGGTTGATGCAACCCGGAGGCCACCCTCGCTTGTTTATCACCAGCGCTGAGCATAGCGCTTCAAGATGCGACGGGCATAGCCGCCTCGGCAAAGAGTCGTCACCAACAAGGAGCATGGTGCTTCCATCGGTATGGGAGGGGGCCCCGAGGAGCCCCCCGGGCGATATCTGCCCCCACCCCCGACACGTGGCTGGCATGGTAGGGCTGGACGAGGTGATCTGGGCACCCGCGAGCCAGCCTGGGACTCACGGGCCCCTACCTCAAGGCGGGTTGCGCTGGCTCTGGCCTTATCTTCGAGTGTGTTCTCGCAAATTTGGCGGATGTCGGTGCTCTACATCTTGGTCCCGGCTCTGGCTGGTCTCACCGTCAGCCGCAAGCCGTGTCGCGATGCCATGGACAAGA
Organism: Aegilops longissima; assembly: GCA_021605205.1. Classification (NCBI taxonomy): domain Eukaryota; kingdom Viridiplantae; phylum Streptophyta; class Magnoliopsida; order Poales; family Poaceae; genus Aegilops; species Aegilops longissima. The sequence continues at coordinate 527,290,114 of CM038678.1, read as the reverse complement.
CCAGAGGGTGAGGGTCAAGAGCCGGTAGGAGCCCCGAGTCGCGATGCACGTGCACCCCCCTTTAACGCATAAGCTGGGTTAGATGACGAAACTCGCCCTCGTGTCCCGCTCTTGGGCTGGTCTCGGCCGTCGCCGGCAAGCCGGTCGCGATGCCATGGACAAGACCCGAGGGTGAGGGCGGAGAGCCGTAGGAGCCCTGAGTTGCGATGCTCAGCACTCCCCTTTAACGCATAAGCTGGGTTATATGCAGCAACTCGTCCTCGGGTCCGGCTCTCGGGCTGGTCTCGGCCGTCGCTGGCAAGCCAGGTCGTGATGCCATGGACAAGACCAATGGGTGAGGGCCGGAGAGCGGTAGGAGCCCCGAGTCGCGATGCTCGTGCACCCCCCTTTAACGCGCAAGCTGGGTTAGATCACAGCAACTCACGTCCTCGGTACGGCTCGGGCAGGTCTCGGTAGTGCCGGCAAGCCAGGTCGTGATGCCATGGACAAGACCAGAGGGTGAGGGCCGGAGAGCCGGTAGGAGCCCTGAGTCGCGATGCTCAGGCACCCCCCCCTTTAACGCGCAAGCTGGGTTAGATGACAAAACTCTACATCCTCGGGTCCCGGCTCTCGGGCTAGTCTCAGCCGTCGCTGGCAAGCCAGGTCGCGATGCCACGGACAAGACCAGAGGGTGAGGGCCGGAGAGCCGGTAGGAGCCCTGAGTCGTGATGCTCAGGCACCCCCCCTTTAACGTGCAAGATTCCGTCACCCAGGAAAAGGCACCAAATAACAAGCATGGTGGAGCGAGAGCATAATCCTAAGGAAAGCGTAAGAAGGATACATGCTGCTGGGACAGGCCCGCGGCTTGGGGATGATGCAGCCCGAGGGGCGCCCCAACGAGATAGGCTAATGACATGAAATAAAGGAATACATGCCGCAGGATCGACCCACGCGACACAGGAATAATGCGGCCCTGAAGGCGCTCCCAGCCGGGAACAAAACTTAAAGATGTCACCTGGTGATGTTGGGGACGAAGGGGTGTTGGTGTAGCAGACTCGGTGGGCTGCGGGAGCCGATCCTCACGAGCCCCCAGGCCCGGGGGCCTCGGGAGGATCCGGAGGCGCTGGCGGCTCCTCGGGGGCCATCTCCATCTCCGCCAGGGCTGTGGCGTGCCTGACCTCTCGAGCCTCCAGGATGGCCCTCATGAGATGCTGGTGCGCAGCAACCGCGTTTGGCAGGCCGTGAGGCATGCGCACGTAGCTGTGGGGCGGGCCCTCGCAACGTCCCACTCGCGAGGGCCAAAGGCGCTCTTGAGACGCGGCTCGGTTGAGCCCTGGTATGTCGGTGCAGACGCGCAGCCCACCATCCTCGCCTGGATGGTGGGCCACAGCGGGTAGGCGGCGGCTGTTCCTCATGACCCTTGACTCCTGTAGCTCCTGAATGGCCTTGCTGACGAACTCTTGAGGGTTCCGCCCTCCTTGCCTTCCTCCTGCTTGCGGGAAACGTGCTTTGAAGCACGCCTCCACGTGGTGCCCAAGCGCCTCCCTCGTGACCTTGGCGAGGACGGCGGCCCTCCAGGGGAGAGCCCCCGAGCCCGGCCTGAGGAGGGCGGCAGGCGCTTTCTATGCGATGGAAGGAGGCTCCCCCTGGCCGGCGCGCGCCCCTGAGGGGCTGCCTCTTGAGGACCGGGCGGTCGATGTCTTCTTCTTCTTGGAGTGCGGCCTCGAGGCCTCCTGCTGCTGTGGTGCAGGTCTTCTAGCGATCGCGCCTGAAAGGCTCGCTCCGAAAGCACCTCCGTCTCTCTCTTCACAGGGGCACCGTGATGACCCCGCTGCTTCTGGCATCTTGAGGGCGTTGTAGCCGTGGTGGAGTTCTGACCATGAATTTGGCCAGCGCGGGTACCGAGGATGGCGTTATCGACGGCGAATGTGGCCGACGTCGAAGTCGATTAGCTTCGGTGTGGTAGTTGTCGCGAGCCCGAAGGTGACAGAAGGCGGACCTGCCCGATCGGGACCGTGGAGCCGTCGGTGACTCGGAGAAAGGCTTGGTTGGCTGAAGCGGCATAAGGCACTTGAAGATTGTTGAATGTTTCCACGGACAGGGCGTTGAGTCCTGCCCGCCGTCAATGAGGGTATTGGTGACCAGCACGCGTTCGCGATGATTGGGGAGCAAAGCATCGGGAGAACTCCGGCTGTGGCGCGCGACTTGAGTTGATCCGCCGAGCTGAGCGTGATGGCGCATGCCGACCACGAGAGGCGCGCGCCTCGAGCTTGGGAGGACTGCATTCACTTCATGGGCGAACTGCTTGAAGATGCGCTGAGAGGCTTGGGCTTGAGCTCCGCCCGGGATCTGAGCGATCGCAGCGCTTCTGAAGCCCCAGCCCCGGCGTCGATGACGGTCCTCATTTCTCCTTGGCTGCGGCAGCAGCGGAGGGAGGCTGCATTCCCTACGGGCGATCCTCGCGAGGCTGATCCTCCAGCCTCCCTCGCGAGGAGGTCTTATAACGATCCTCGCGAGGTTAGTCACGCCACCCTTGGCGTGGGCATGATCTTCCCAGCGTCCTGCATTCCTTCCTCCTCCTCGGCCGTAGCCCCGGTCGCTGCGCTCGGGGCGTCTGCCGACCCTTCCTTCGTGTACGGCCTGGTGCTCTTGGCATTCATTGGTGTTGTGGGTGTGGAGGTCGTGGTACACGCGATACCGATCGCCTTGGAGGACTCGGGCTGATCTCTGCCTCGCTTGGTGTGCAGTTGACGCGAGTACGGCAGCCCCTTGCGCTTCACGTCCTTGGCATTGGACTTCTTTTCTTGAGGATCCGGCGAGCAGCTCGAGGAGGGAGGCGCCTCCTCAGCCTGGCGCGCTTGGTTGCCAAGTTGAACAACTCCAAGGAGGTGCACATATCTTCATGCATCGCCAGCTCCTCCTTCATCTTGACGTCGCGCACGCCATCGGAGAAGGCAGAGATGATGGCCTCCTCCATTACCCTGGGGATCTTGAGGCGTGCGTTGTTGAAGCGCTGGATGTACTTTTGCAGTGTTTCCCCTGGCTGTTGCTTGATTTGGCGCATGTCGCTCACGGCGGGTGGCCGGTCGCGAGTACCCTGGAAGTTGGCGATGAAGCGGGTGCGCATCTCGGCCCAGGAAGAGATCGTGCACAGGGCCGATTCAGGAGCAGTGCGAGGCTCCGTCCTTGGCGCCATGGGAAACCAGTTCACCATGACCTTTTCATTCCCATTGGCAGCCTCGATGCCCAGCTCGAGAGCTGGAGAACTCCATAGGGTCAGTGTGTGCCGTCGTGGCGAGGAGGCAGGTGCGGCTTGAACTTGGCAGCCACGCGACGCTGCGCAGCTTGGAGGTGAAGCGCGTAGCCCGCCGTGGCCGCGGGGGGCCTCGGACGACAGAGAGCTTGGTCTTGCGGGCCTCCTTGCGCCGCGGCTGGGGGCAGCGCAGGGTCCTGACGTGCTGGAGCGGGGAGCACTCGGGCAGCTTCTCGTGGGCGAGGAACTTCTTGACAGCTCTGCTCTTGCCGCGTCGGCGCCTGGCGGAGCGGGTTCCGCCCGGAGACCGCGTGCCTTGGGGCCAGGGCGCCTTCTTGAGGAGGAGGCAGCTGAGGCGCCTCGGGAGCTTCATCGCCCGCGCGGGGCGGGGTGCGGTGCAGCGAGACGGATGGTGCGGTGGCGCCTCCTGCAGCGCGGACGAGCTCGGCGACTCGGTCGAGCCATTCTTCGTAAACGTCATCGGCGAAGCGGTAGCGCGGAGCTTCGTTGCGCGATGAAGTGCAGCTTCGGGCCTCCATAGCGCCGCAAGCGCCGTGTGCGAAGAACCAGCGGGGTGGCGAAAGCGTGGCGGTGCGGCCGTCCGCCTCATGGGCGAGTCTTTGGGGCGATGCTGCTGCTTTCGTTCCCGCCGGGGCGGTGGCGGCGTTAACGGCGAATGACGAGAACGCGAGGCGCCCGCCGGCAGGAGCTGTCAGGCGACTTAGGCGAGGCGGCTCGGCGCTTCAGCGCGAAGCCCGGCAGGCGTCGAACATGGTTCGCGGTGGTTCGGGAAAAACGAAGCGACGAAGCGGGTCAGCGCACCCTACAGCGCGCCAATTGTCGGATTCGGGTTTGGCAGACCCTTGGGGTTCGAACACTTTGGGGTGCGGCGGAGATCAACCCTCCACCGTCTCGCACCTCGCCGAATCGCTGGGACCTAAACTACTAAGCGGAGCAGCACAAGAGACCACGAGATTTATACTGGTTCGGGCCACCATTGTGGTGTAATACCCTACTCCAGTGTGTGGTGTGGTGGATTGCCTCTTGGGCTGATGAGTAACAATACAAGGAAGAACAGCCTCGTGAGGGTCTGCTCTTGGCGGGTGCGATGAACTGCTAGGTGGTGTTTAGTCGCTCTAGCTACTGGTTTCTTGATGAGGATCCGGATCCCCCCGCCCTGGGGGTGGCTACTCCTATTTATAGGCGAAGGACCTGGGCCTCTTCCCAAATATTGAGCAGGAAGGGCGCCAACAATTGGCCATTTTGAAGGGGAACAGCGGGTACACTTATCCTGACTAAAGTTGGTCCTTGCCTGCCAAAGGCTCTGTGATGGCCTTTGCTTGGGCTCCACGATGACTCCCTCCCGGCCGTTGGGCTGGTCTTGATCTTGTTGCACGAAGCGGATGCCTTTGCTTGATGCTCTCGCTGCGCTTGCTCCTTTGCACCAAAGAGGAAAGGAGGACACTTTGCAGGCTGGCGCTCGGCCAGCACCCTTGGTCATCATGGCTTGCGTCATGGGCACCTCGCGAGGTGCCACGCTTGAACTCTCCGCCTCCTCATGAGCCAGCTGGCGAGGCCGTGCACGAGAAGCTCCTTGTTGTCCACCCGCGAGGCTTGGCCTCGCGAGGGTCTTGAGCTGCGTTGATGAAGATGGGTCGTCTGGGCCTCCTTGAGCCACGCCCGCAGGCGCAGAGCGAGCAAGTCTGGGACCCCGTTCCCAGAACGCCGACACACTTCATAGATGGTGGGGGTGCACAGCATTGGAAGCGCAACCGACCCGGCGGGGTCGGAGGGGTGATCGTCCGAGTTGAAGAGCAGGTCGGCCTCGGGCGCCACCCAGCCCAGCGGGGCTCCCTGGTGCTTGGAGGCGTAGGCGATCTGGCGGGTGAATGGTTTGACGTGGCGGCTCGAAGGTGGCGCCAGTGAGCCTCCCAGGAGAGCTGCGACAACCGGGGGCGCCGGCCCGGCGCGATGGGTGAGGTAGAGGTCGCACAGCTCCCCCCAACAGGCATGCTGCTCGTTCCCCGCCGGTCCGGTGGCGGCGTTGGCGGCAGGCGACGGGGAACGACGGGGGCGTCCGCCGGCGGTAGCCGTCTGGGCGGTAGCCGTCTGGACAATACAAAGGAAGAACAGCCTCGCGAGGGGCTGTTCTTGAGCTGGTGCGATGAACTGCTTGGGTGAGTTCAATCGCCTCTCTCTCTCTCTCTCTCTCTCTCTCTCTCTCTCTCTCTCTCTCTCTCTCTCTCTCTCTCTCTCTGCGTGATCTCCATCCCCCCTACCTTTATGGTGGCTAGTCCTACTTATAGAGGGAGGCCCTGGGCCTCTTCCCAAATAATGAGCGGGAAGGGCGCCAACAATTGGCCATTTTGATGGGGAACATCTAGTACACTTATCCTGACTAAAGTTGGTCTTCGGCTGCCAAAGACTCTGACGGTGACGCCGTCCTGGGCTCCACGATGACCTCCATCCTGCTGTTCTGCTGGTCTTGGTCTTGTTGCACCAAAGCGGCAACCTTTGCCTGATGCCTTGGCCTATGCTTGCCTCCTTTGCACCAAAGGGGAAACGAGGACACTGCGTAGGCTGGCTCCCGCCTGGTCTCGATCGTCATGGCTTGCGTCACGGGGCACCCTCGTGAGGTACCCTGCCTTGATCTCTCTGCCTCCTCGCGAGCCTGCCTGACGAGGCTACCCCTGAGGAAGGTCCCTGTCACCCGCCCCGCGAGGCTTGACCCCTTGCGAGGGTCTTGAGCTTGAGCTGATGAAGCTGGGCCGCGCTGGGCCCCCACTTGAGCCACGCCACAGGCCGCAGGCAGGCAAGTCTGGGGACCCCCGTTCCCAGAACGCCGACAGGTCCGACAGCCCATAGAAGGCCCATGAATCCGACGGCCACAGAAGGCCAGGGATCGTCCGTCCTGTAGATGGCCCATGGAACGTACGGCCTGTGGAGGCCATGGTCACTACCATGTTTGGGCGAGTTGGCCCCCGTTTGAACGATATAGCATATTCAAAGAATTATCCTACTCTATACTATCACCTCTAAAAACATACACTATACAATAAAGAGACTAAGGCATAGAAACGTAGAATAATCCTACACTATACAATAAAGAAATTACAGCCGATTATACCAACTGGGCATTATGGTTCGGCATGTAACGCCCCGGATTCGATGCGCCAGGTGTCTGCCAGTTATTCGCCGTCGTTGCCATGTCATGTGCTTGGGTGTTGCACCTTGCCACGTCATCTTCTACATTTCACATCATGTCATCATGTGCATTTCATTTTGCATACGTGTTCATCTCTTGCATCCGAGCATTTTCCCCGTTGTCCGTTTTGCAATCCGGCACTCCTATGTCTCCCGGCGCCCCCTTTTGCCTCTTTTCGTGTGCGGGTGTTAAACGGTCTCGGAATGGACCGAGGTTTGTCAAGCGGCCTTGGTATAGCACCGGTAGACCGCTTGTCAAGTTTCGTGCCATTTGGAGGTCGTTTGATACTCCAACGGTTAACCGGGTAACCGTAAAGGCCTCTTTTGTGTGCAGCCCAACACCCCTTTCAAAGTGGCCCAAAACCCATCTAACTCCCCTCCATGCTCTCGGTCGTTCGATCACGATCGCGTGGCCGAAAACCGCGCCTCATTTGGAGCTTCCTAGCTCCTCCTATCTATAAATAGGTGATCCCCTCCGAAATTTGCGGTCTAACCCTAGCCTTCCCCTACCTCGCGCCACCGGACAAAATCCCCGCCGCCCGGACTTGTCCGCCCCATCCGCCGCCGCCTATCGTGGCCAACGGGCGGCTATGTGATGTTGGTTTCAGATTCTTATCAGAACATGCACTTTTGTCATTTTTTCCATGATTGATGTGTGCACCCTATGTACTTGAGTCCTACATGTGTTTTGTAATATGCCATGCCATGTTTACAGGGGTGTATGCCATGTATTTTTGTGATCTCTGTGGTGACTAGCACAAGCATGCAAACTAGGCTTCATGATGTTGCTGATTTCAGCCCCTGTTCTGCAGATATCATGCCATGTAAACTTGATTCTACAGAGAGATCCATGCTTATTTTGAGATACTTCAGTAAGGATGTTTTGAACATATGGTTATTCTATATCCATCCATGCCCTTGTTTGCAATTATGGAGTGCCATAGCTTGAGTCAATCGAGCTCTACTTTTGCTATGAAATGTTTCCTGGCAGGTTGTTTACATGTTATTCAATTTTGCCAAGGTTGCTGTAGTTGATCCTTGCATGCTATGATGTTGTTCTTGCCATGTATAGCTTCTATTCCATGTCTTATTACTATGAGTTGCCTTGCCATGCCATTTATTGCTCTGTGGTGAGTGGTTCAAGCTCACCAACATGCCTACTTATTGTTGTTCCTGCCATGTATGAATCTGTAATATAACTTGCCATGTTTACCTGGGTGCCATCATATTTTCTGATCCTTTGTGGCTTATAGTCAGTAAAGGACTTTTGTTCTATGCAATTAGTAGATTCATGCCATGCCTTTGTTTGCCATGATAAGTTCCTGTAACATGTTGTTTGATAGCTCTAAACATTGCAACCTGATGTTATTTCTGCTAAAGTCTGAACCTGTTATTATTTGCAATCTTGCCATGTGTGTTTGAGCATGTTCTAGTGATTTCTGGAGATAGTTCAGTGTTCATGTTTTGTAATGCTTTACCTGTACATCATGTCCATGCCTTTTGTTATTACGTTGAGATGCTGTAGCATGTTGTTTAGGTACTTGCAATATGCCTAGTTGCTGTTTTGGACAGATTGTTGCTATAACTTGTATAGAGTGTATGTGTTGAACCGTTGCTCCGTTTTGAGTGTGCTCTATATGAAACTTGCTTGATTTTGCATTTAGTTTCATATTATCATGTTGCATCCATGATTTGAGGTGTTTGCTTGATATTTGAGTGCATTTTTCATCAATGCCATGTTTGACTTGTTTTGCTCATATCTTCTAGGCCGTAGCTCCAAATCTAATAAACTTTATATGTAACTTGACTAGAATTTCGTGTAGATCATCATGGTGCATCTTAACTTTCTGTTTAACAACTTGAACATAAGGTTTATTCAGATCTGGACCAATTTCGAAATTTGCATATGAGGACTTACCGAAATTGTTATATGTTGTTTCCGGCCTCATTTAAACTTGCTTTGATGTGCTGCTCTTGTTTGCATCATCTCTTGCCATGAGTAGCTTCCTCTAGCCTTGTCATGCATCATGCTTGTTGTGCATCATGTCTTGTTCATGTGTGGTGTGTTTACCTTGTTGTGTGCTTCTTCTTGTTAGTTCCCGTTTCGTTGCGATCGTGAGGATTCGTTCGTCTACGCTCGGTTCGGCTTCATCCGTTCGTCTTCTTCATGGAATCGTTCTTCTTCCTTGCGGGATTTCAGGCAAGATGACCGCTACCCTGGATCTCACTACTATCATTGCTATGCTAGTTGCTTCATTCTTTCGCTATGCTGCGCTACCTATTACTTGCTGCTCAAGCCTCCCAAATTGCCATGAACCTCTAACCCGTTGCCACCTTCCCAGCAAACCGTTGTTTGGCTATGTTACCGCTTTGCTCAGCCCCTCTTATAGCGTTGTTAGTTGCAGGTGAAGATGAAGTTTGTTCCTTGTTGGAACATGGAGATGTTGTTCCTTGTTGGAACATGTTTACTTGTTGGGATATCACAATATATCTTATTTAATTAATGCATCTATATACTTGGTAAAGGGTGGAAGGCTCGGCCTTATGCCTGGTGTTTTTTTCCACTCTTGCCGCCCTAGTTTCCGTCATATCGGTATTATGTTCGCGGATTTTGCGTCCCTAACGCGGTTGGATGATTTATGGGACCCCCTTGACAGTTCGCTTTGAATAAGACTCCTCCAGCAAGGCCCAACATTGGTTTTACCATTTGCCTCACCACCACCTATTTTTCCCTTGGGAGTAATTAACCCAAGGGTCATCTTTATTAGCCCCCGGGCCAATGCTTGTCTAAGTGTTGGCCCGAACCGAGCTGCCTGCGGGGCCACCTTGAGGCAACCCGAGGATTGGTTTTACTCGTAGCTAGTCTCATCCGGTGTTGCCCTGAGAACGAGATATGTGCAGCTCCTATCGGGATTGTCGGCGCATCGGGCGGCTTTGCTGGTCTTGTTTTATTCTTTGTCGAAATTTCTTGTAGCCGGATTCGAGACTGATCGGGTCTTCCCGGGAGAAGGAATATCCTTCGTTGATCGCGAGAGCTTATCATGGGCTAAGTTGGGACACCCTGCGGGTATAAACTTTCGAGAGCCGTGCCTACGGTTATGTGGCAGATGGGAATTTGTTAATATCTGGTTGTAGTTAACTTGAAGCAAACTCTTCTAAAATACACCAACCGTGTAATGTAACCGTGAGTTTCTCTTTTCGGGGTTGATCGAGAGGAGAACACGGTTTCTGGGTTATGGCTGACGTAAGTAGGAGTTCAGGATCACTTCTTGATCATTACTAGTTGACGACCGTTCCTTTGTTCCTCTTCTCGCTCTCATTTGCGTATGTTAGCCACCATATATGCTTAGTCGCTGCTGCAACCTCACCACTTTACCTCTTCCTTTCCCTTTAAGCTTTGCTAGTCTTGATACCCATGGTAATGGGATTGCTGAGTCCTCGTGGCTCACAGATTACTACACCACTAGTTGCAGGTACAGGTTATGCGATGATCATGACGTGATAGCGATGTTCGCTTGTCTTGGAGTTCTTCTTCTGCTTCTTCCATCAGGGGATAGGTTCCAGGTCGGCAGCCTGGGCTAGCAGGGTGGATATTGTTTGAGTTTCTGTTTATGTTTCATCTGTAGTCGGATGTTCATCTTGTATGTGATGTTGATGTATTCTGGTGGCATTCGTGCCTTATGTATGTATCCCCATCTATTATGTAATGTTGATGTAATGATATCCACCTTGCAAAAGCGTTTCAATATACGGGTCTATCCTTGGTGGGACCTTCGAGTTCCTTTTGGATAGGGTCGCATATTGGGCGTGACACGGCACCAGTGATAATAAATCATACACAAACAACAAATTACATACACTGGGCAAATACAGCTCATACATCATGGACGCGCATCAACATAACTTACCATTTGAACTATAATCTCTTCAGAAAATAGGATTGGCTGGATTTAGATAGCAGAAATTTCAGTCTGCAAAATCTCCTATTCCTTCGTGGTTACCTCAGTGTCTTGTTTCATTTTTTTTGACTCCTGCATCTAATACCTGCATGTCCAGTCTCAACTTGTTAATTGTACGTTCAGAATCATGTACACGTTGTCTTGCCACCTCTAGTTGATGCTCGTGAACATCAGCACATTCCAATTCCAATCCATAATCATTCGGTAACGGCCATGCCGCATTTGCTTTCATAGATCTTTGTGTTGATGTCACTTCATCCTGAAATGTTTCTGTAAGTACACATGACTAGGGCAAGAATATAGTTACAACAGTGAAGCGATCAAGACAGACTATTTTGTACATGGCAAAACAGGACTAACAATAATGTTACATGTCATGAAGCATAAGCAGGTGATATTTTAAAAATTATAAAAAAGGTAGTCTGTGCAGCCTGCATACATAAATCTCTCTTAGCTCACCATAGGAGCCTGATGTTGGGGCCCAATCCAAAACACAGACAAGTTGCAAATTTAGACAACACGTTGCGTCGAAGTAAGCAAGCAGTTGGCCATTTTTTAGCTCAATTAAAGTCTTAGGGAGCATAATGAACAACAGAGGATTTCATACAAACATACTACAGCAAGCAAAATTATGCAATCATTAGCCTAGTATAAACTAGATTGTGAGCCTCATTCAATAATAGTTGGTTAATAGACTTCAAAGCTTCAGGCACACTTCGGCAGAGTAATTAAATGGTAAGGCCTTTAATTATGTCAACTAATAGTTATACAAGTACCCAACATCAGGCATCATTATTTGGGCATCTCATTAACTGAGGACAAATAAAGCAATTGAAAAGAGCAAATTAACTATGCCTGAAACAAACAACGAATTGAACTGTTGAGTTGGATACAGTGACTTACCTTAATAGGTTGAAGAGGCTCAGCGCAGATCCTATCTCTTGCAAGGCTCCTTCCTAACATCTTGTACTTGGAAATCCTCAATCTTATCTTCATTGCGCCCCCTCTGCAAGGTGACACAAACTAGTTGCTCGTCTCCTTGGAAGATAAAAATGCATACTTTCGAGTCTGTGAACACAAAAGGATGAGATTATAACAAAACAACACCACATAATGAAACATGCCGCATCTCTTGCACTTGCACACAATGAAATGAGCATTTACTATGTGTGCACTATGTAAAAACTAGGCATACCTTCGAACTGGATCTCCAGGTACTCTTGGAGAGCCTACTTTAGTGTACAACCAAACCTTTATGTCACATATGAGTTAGAAAAGGCCCCACTACAGCAGCCCTTGGTGTTTAAATCATTGACAAGCTCTATTAGAGTTTTAGGTCAAGAACAGCAAGTAATCAAAGCAAACAGTCCTAGTATGGTTGGCTGATGCGAACAAGCAATTGAACAGATGTGTGAGCAAATCTTACATATCAAGAAAAGAAGCAAAGAAGGAGGCTTAAAGACCATCACTTGACTGGCCAGATTTAAGGGGCATTTAAACATCATGTGCAACGTATGAACTAACATAAACATTGCATATTCCAGATTCTACAATGGAATGCACATGTATTAGGTTATGCCATGTATGATGATGCCTAAATGTACACTATAGCAGGCAGGAGTGATTCATCATTGCACGCACAATTGAATTGCAGGTTAAGGGCCAGTTCTATTCCGCCTTTTCAGGGCTTATTGTCAAAATAAGCTATAAAAGATGTAAAGAAGTCATTTTTGAGTTATGGGGTTGGGCTTAACTAATTTCGCTTTGGAGGGGGGGTGTTTCGGGTAGAACCTCACTAAAAATTGAAGGGAAGGGGAATAGTGAAATGACTCTATTGTCTGCCTATATTACACTCAAAATGCAACTGGTGACGCCCGCGTCACACCTCACCCTCAAGTAAAAACAAACACGCAAGCGTTCATTGCCCTGCCTGCTTGCATCTCCTCTCCCCTTTCCCTCTACCTCGATCCCCTACCTGCAACACTAGGGTTCCTCCAGCAAGCCGTCGCCACTGGTCCCATCTGGCCTGGTCCTCGACGATGCTATGTCCAACTAGGCTACATGGCCGGCAGGTAGGGGAAAATCTCCCTGGCTGCTCCTCCCTCTGGTGCCGCCCCTCATTCTCATGGTCTCCAGCAGCTGCTCCACTGTGGTTCATCCAACGCACTACTTCGGCAGGCGCTGCACAACTACGGCTGATGCCACACTGCGGCAGAAGGCACCTTATTCCCCCTCCCACCTCCCAGGGCATGGCCTTGAGGTGTTGTTGAGGGATGAGCTCATCCAACAAGGTGAGGATCTCCTCTGATTTTTTGCCAAATTTTCATTCTGATCCACAATACGATGAATTGCTATGAGCTGCTTCTGCTGCTGCTATATGATGCATTGCTATGAGCTGCTCCTACTGCTGCTATATGATGAATTGCTATGAGCTGCTGCTGCTATATGATGAATTGCTATGAGTTGCTGCTGCTGCTATATGATGAATTGCTATGAGCTGCTATTGCAGCTATATGATGAGTTGCTATAAGTTGCTCCTGCTGCTGCTGTATGATGAATTGCTATGAGCTGCTCCTGCTGATGCTATATGATGAATTGCTATGAGCTGCTCCTGCTGCTGCTATATGATGAATTGCTATGAGTTGCTCATGTTGCTGCTATATGATGAATTGCTATGAGCTGCTCCTCCTGCTGCTATATGATGAATTGCTATGAGCTGCTGCTGGTATATGCACACTGTTGCTGCTGTATGATGAGTTGCTATGAGCTGCTGCTGCTATATGATGCTTTCAGGTGGTGCTGCTATATGATAATACCCAGCCACTTGGACCATCGAATTTCAATAAATAATTGTTCTTCATTTAAATGTGGGTCATGCGTTTTTTGTTTAAATTAGGCAATGGGATCTCTATGGAAAACATTGACCAAAGTAGATTGTGCCAAGTAGATGGTATCTTTGTATTTGCATTTTGAGCAAATAGTGATGGTCTGTTTTCCTATCATATTAATTACTGCACTGGGTTTAGTTTGTGATGTTTGCAAGTCAAATTAATTTTCATATGGGCAGCAAAATGAAAAAATAGAATGCAATCTAGACTTTTCATTTATCATTCCAAAGATAAGTTGAAAACGCAATGAAAAGAACTGGTTGGCTTATTACATGGAGCTTATATTCACACGTGCTTATTTTCTTAGGATAACTCGTAATAACTGTCCCTAAGAAACTTGGCCAATAGAACTGACATACAAATAACATGTCACGATGATTGCAATGGAGGAGTGACGTACCATAGCACACTGTATAGGCTCACCGCCGACTCTCCTTTTTTTGTGATGTTCCATGAAATTGCCACATACATCTTGTACTTTTTCATTGTGTAACCCAATCTGCAAGTTGGCATGGCTAATTTCAGACATCTCTACATGATAATACATTGCATATCCCTTGCACATATTTAAACCACCAATTAATGATTGTGTGCATAGCATAAACTAGCCATGACTCCGTGTGCTGGACTAGCAGGCACTCTAAGGGAGCCTAATGTAGTGTACTGGAATTCCTACATGCCACCTATGATTTTGTGTAATGGACTGCCTCTGTTCCTAAATATATGTCTACTTAGAGATTCCAGTATGGACCACATACAGATGTATATAGATGCATTTTTTAGTGTAGATCCACTCATTTTGCTCCGTATGTAGCCTATATTGGAATCTCTAGAAAGACTTATATTTAGGAACGGAGGTACTAGGTAGTATCATGTATGACATCTACATATCTAATTTAGCAGCCGAGTAGTAGAAATCATTATGCGCACAAAGGGATTACTGGTGAAAATCCTAGCAAAGCATCTTTGGCGAGCCTGAGAACAATACAAGAGAGAGAGAGAGAGATACACTTACAAGATCATAGCAAAGCCTCGGTCCAGGATCTTGGTTGGCCAAGCTGTTAGATCCAGAAGAAACATCGTCCTTGTAGTTTTTGCCAGCTGCATAACAGGTAAAAGTGACCTGTTAGTATATTTGAAGTACATCGGGCAGGTGATGCTGGACGGGTTTAAAGGTGACAAGTACCTAGGCCGTGGCGGGTGCTTGGCATCTTGCCAGACGGTGGGAATCAAGTTAGAAATGTCAAGGGTGATGACGTTGCGCTGGCTGTCGGGGTCCGATAAGGAGATCTAGAACCGTCGAGTAGGGTGTTTGTCGAGCGGCTCCGGTAGGGTGGACTACGGTGTGGGCGAAGAGGATCTGTGGCCGTGGACGAGGGCGTAGGTGAAGCTGCTTCGATGGTTGGGGTAAGGATGGTGTCGACGATGCGAATCTGCAGCCTTGGACGGGGCGTCAGAAGCTGATCCCGTAGGTTGGATGAGGGTGCGAGGAAGCGGATCTGAGGCCGTGGACTAGTGAGTTGGCAAAGCAGCCCCGGTAGGGTTGAAAATGGTATAGGCGAAGCTACTCCGGTGCGGTTGACGATGTTGTCGGTGAAGCGGCTCCGGTAGGGTTGAGGAAGGTGTCGGCGAAGAGGATCAGAGGCCGTCGACGGTGTCGGTGCACAAAAATAGGGGCACGTTTTTGTACCCCTTTACCTGTGCACGGGCAGTCACAGCCGCGCCCACGCCACACCAAGCAGAACAAGGGAGGTGAGCCAAGGTAAGACCGAAGCCCAAGACGATCAAAGCAACGCCAAGGCCAAGACCACGAAGAGCAGAGGGACGAAGCAGGTTCCCCCGGCAAGACCCTTGCCGGGCGGCCTCAGCGGCCCCGGCAAGACCCTTGCCGGGACAGCTCACCCCACACCAATAGAGTGAGCCACCCTTGAGCCCACGGCACCCAGCGCCATCATCAGCGTGGGGCCAGGGCTCGGGAAGGCACCTCTGTGGTGGCATGCAGAACTTTGTGAAGACATATTCAAGATAAGATGAGGATTAGAAGACGACGATTCTCGGCAAGATCCTTGTCGACGAAGGCCACCAGACCCCCGGCAAGATCCTTGCCGGGGACGATAGCACGCCACGGAAAGACCCTTGTAGGGACACCCGGCAAGGCCCTCACCAAGGACGCTAGCGAGGCCACCGCCAAACCCGCGCCGATCAAGCTTCCACCACCGTTCACATGCAGCTGCCAGCTCAACTAGCTGGGCGGGCACCTGCGTGGCAACATGCAGCTCCCAGGCCAACTCATCGAGCGCCTGCGTGGCGGCATGCAGATCTTTGTAGAGGCTCCGCCACCATGCCACCTCAGTTGCCTGACTGCCTACATGGCGCCACGCACCTCACTGGCCAGGGCGCGTATCGAGACGAGGAGGAGCGGCGACGGACGGAACGGGCCTCAACCCCGTCCCCAATAAAGCAAGGGGACACCTAAGCTACTCATTAAATGCGTCTTGTCCTGTAATACGAGCGATAAGCTTAGGGCACTGTACGCCTTTCCACCTCCTGTGTGTCACTGTGGCAGCCCCTTTCAACTATAAAAGGAGGCCCATGGCATACTGGAGAGGGATTCGGCTCTTTGGAACCACGCGCTGTCCACTGCTAGTTCGAGAGCTCAAGAACTCTCAGAAATACACCCACCAAAGCAGGACTAGGGTTTTACGCATCCTTACGGCCCGAACCTGGGTAAACGATCCTTGTGCTATATACTAGCCCTGCTCTCCTCGCAACCCTGCGCCCCGGCAACCGTAGTAGGGATTCTTGTGATCCCATAGGTGTCGTTCCACACCGACATCTTTGGCGCGCCAGGTAGGGGTGCAATTGTGAGAATCTGGTCTGGTAGTTAGCCTAGCAGTTCTTCGTCGCCATGGCCCCTAAGAAGAAGACGGCCACGGCAATCGGCTTGTTGGGAGCCGAATGGCCCGTGCCGGTGCGGACAAGCAGCGGACCGGTCGCACACAGGACCCGGGCCGCGGCCCGCGAGCACCAGCATCGCCCAGGCAGTCGGAGCCTAGCGAGCGGCGTCGTTCGTGCACCAGACGACCGGCTACACATTGCCGGATCCAAAGACGGAGTTGGGCCCCCCGCAGGCGGCGCGGGGCCCTCCGGGGTTGTCGTTGTGCCGACTCCGGGCGGCGCGGTGACCTCCAGGAAGCCTACACCGGCGACCACCGCGCGTTCTTCCCATGGTGTGCGTGCCGAACAGTGTCACCACATTGGTGACCCTGGGCACCGCCGTGGGAAGAGCCCTGTGCGCCGTCAGCAAGATGAAGGGGTTCAACATGCTCGCCGAAGCGCTGGCGAAAATGGCACGCAGCCGCTGGGTCGTGACGGAGCTCCTTCTAACATAGTTAGAAGTCGAAGCATGCCGCAGTCCACGCAGCTGTCGCCGCCGCCCACACCAGCGGAAGCTTTGGCGCGCGCAGCTGCTCCTCGATTTCCCTCCTACCGCAGAGAAGCTCGACGAGTGGAAGGCCACCATCCGGAGCCTCTCGCCGTCGCCAACAAAGACGATCCGCGACCAGCGGGGCCCTCGGGTCGGCGCCCCATCGAGCCACCACATGCTGGCGCTCGGAGGACCGAGGGAGCTACAGCCACGGTGCACTCTTCCCCTCCTCGCCAGCCGCCGCGGGCGTCGGCCCGTCGTGACGACGCTTGTGATAACATCTCCATAGCATCGTCCGACCCGCGGAACCTCCGCGACCAGCGCCAGATCCTTCAGGAACGAGCTCACGAAGACGCTCGGACCACCGTCGAGCGTCGGCGCGAAACGTGCCACCAGTCGGACAAGCGGGCAGGACCCGCTATGGACCACCCGGCATCGAGGGGTCCGGCGGCCTACCTTACGAGGTGGTCTGCCCGGCCTTTACCCGTGAGCTGCGGCAGTTCCAGTGGCCGTCCCACCGCACGTTCAAGCCCGACGTCGGTGAGAATTACACTGGCAAGACCCATCCATCCGAGTTCCTGAGCATCTATACCATCGCGATGCAGGCTGCTGGGGCTCGCGACGTCAAGCTGCTTGCCAACTATTTCCCGCTGGTGCTCAAGCCCAATGTGATGTCTTGGTTGATGCACTTGCCGGTGGATTCCATTTCTTCTTGGTCGGATCTGTGCCATGACTTTGTTGGCGCCTTCACAGGAGGCCACCAAGGTCATGGCCAGGCCAGTGATCTGCACATCATTCCCCAGAACGAAGGGGAGACCCTGCGCCAGTACAACCAGAGATTCAGCCGGGTGCAGTACAACATCCCCGACGTTCATCCCGCCGCTGTGATTAGCGCGTTCCACTAGAATGTGCGCAATCGCAAGATGCACGAAGAGCTGGCGATGACCAAAGTTAAGGACGTGGCCGAGCTCTATGTTCTGGCCAATAGATGCGCCCGGGCTGAAGAGGGAAGGAAGTACCCTGGCAAAGACGTCGGCGCGGAAACCGACTCTACCAATAAAGACGCCGCTACCCCGACGAGGAATGGCTGGCGTCGCAACAAGAAACATAAGGGCAAGACCGTGCTTGCCGTTGAGGGGTCTGACGACACCGGTGCCGCCAAAAAGGTCAAAGCAGACGCCCCCGACAAAGAGATTGCCGGGTGCGCTGCCTGCCGAGCCTTGGCGGCTACCGACAAGCCAGGAAGCTCCGGCAAGCAATACTGCAAAATCCACCGCACCAAGGGCCACGACCTCCAGAACTGCCGGCAAGTCGAGCTGCTTGCTGAGAAGCAAAAGGCTGAATATGAGAGGCCGGACAAGGAGAAGGACCAGCACGGTGCGGAGGGGTCCGGCAAGAAGCGTGGCGGCCAAGGAGGCCGCCCCGGCAAGGACAACCAGCAAGAGAGGCCCGCCCGGGGCCGCGACAAGAAACAGGAAGACGACGATCACGACGAGGACGATGAGTCTGGTGAGCAAGAGTTCCAGAAGGCTACGGAGGCCATGTGCGTCGATGGCGGCCTCGCTGCATACCTATCACCGTCAGCTCAAGCAGTGGGCGCATGAGATTACAGCAGCAGAGCCATCGTTCGACGCTCAGAAGCCGCTGAAGTGGTCCAGCACGCCCCTCATATTTGACGCCGAGGACCGCACCATCGCTGTCGGGTGTTTGCCATTGTTGGTCTCACCAACGATACGCAACCTCAGAGTGAACAAGATGTTGGTTGACAGCGCGACCGGCATGAACCTGATCTTTCCTGTTGTGATCAAAAAGTTGCAAATCCCTGATGGAGACCTCGAGGAAACAGGCACG
The DNA here is from genome assembly GCA_021605205.1 of Aegilops longissima. Taxonomy (NCBI): domain Eukaryota; kingdom Viridiplantae; phylum Streptophyta; class Magnoliopsida; order Poales; family Poaceae; genus Aegilops; species Aegilops longissima. The sequence goes on along the minus strand of CM038678.1, from coordinate 527,271,553 downwards.
TTTCAAGGGGTCAATCCGGGGAGGAGCCAGCCGAAGGGAAAGGAGGAAACATGCCTACAACGGAAAGGAGGACCACCCTGACCTCGAGGAAACAGGCACAGCGGGACCGGCATTTGGAGGAGAGTTGAACTACAGGACGGACAGGATCGTCTTCGACGTAGCCGAGATCCCCTTGCCCTACAACGGGATCCTCGGCCGCCCGGCACTACTTGATACGTCTCCAACGTATCTATCATTTTTGATTGCTCCATGCTATATTATCTACTGTTTTAGGCAATATTGGGCTTTATTTTCCACTTTTATATTACTTTTGGGACTAACCTATTAACCGGAGGCCCAGACCAGATTTGTTGTTTTTTGCCTATTTCGGTATTTCGAGGAAAAGGAATATCAAACGGAGTCAAAACGGAACGAAATCAACTGGAGAAGTTATTTTTGGAAGGAAAGCCACCTGATGGACTTGGAGTGCACGTTAGGAAAGAAGGGAGGTGCTCACGAGGGTGGGGGGCCCGCCCACCCCCCTGGGGCGCGCCCCCTGCCTCGTGGCCCCCCCTTCGCTCCACCAACGTACCCCTTGCACCCATATATACCTACGTATCATAAAACTTCCAAAACGGAAGATAGATCGGGACTTCCTCCGCCGCAAGCCTCTGTAGCCACCAAAAACCTCTCGGGAGCCCGTTCCAGCACCCTGCCGGAGGGGGAACCCATCACCGGTGGCCATCTTCATCATCCCAACGCTCTCCATGACGAGGAGGGAGTAGTTCACCCTCGGGGCTGAGTGTATGTACCAGTAGCTATGTGTTTGATCTCTCTCTCGTGTTCTCGACTTCACCCGATCTTGATGTATCGCGAGCTTTGCTATTATAGTTGGATCTTATGTTTCTTCTCCCCCTCTACTCTCTTGTGATGAATTGAGTTTCCCCTTTGAAGTTATCTTATTGAATTGAGTCTTTTATAACACTTGATGTATGTTTTGGTGACCAACTTGCGGTGTCCGCCCATGAACCTATAAATAGGGGTTTGCCACACGTTCTTGACTCTCCGGTAGAAACTTTGGGGCACTCTTTGAAGTACTTTTATGTTGGTTGGATGAATCTGAGATTGTATCATGCATATCGTATAATCATGCCCACAGATACTTGAGGTGAGAATGGAGTATCTAGGTGACATTAGGGTCTTGATTGATTTGTGTCTTAAGGTATTATTCTACTACGAACTCTTTTATAGATCGATCCGAAAGAATAGCATTGAGGTGGTTTCGTACCTTACCATAATCTCTACGTTTGTTCTCCGCTATTAGTGGCTTCGGAGTGACTCTTTGTTGCATGTTGAGGGATTGTAATATGATCTATCTATGTTATTATTGTTGAGAGACCTTGCACTAGTAAAAGTATGAACCCTAGGACTTGTTTCCTATCATTGCAATACCGTTTACGCTCACTTTTATCATTAGTTACCTTGCTGTTTTTATATTTCAGATTACAAATACCTTTATCTACCATCCATATTGTACTTGTATCACCATATCTTTGCCGAACTAGTGCACCTATACAATTTACCATTGTATTGGGTGTGTTGGGGACACAAGAGACTCTTTGTTATTTGGTTGCAGGGTTGCTTGAGAGAAACCATCTTCATCCTACGCCTCCTACGGATTGATAAACCTTAGGTCATCCACTTGAGGGAAATTTTCTACTGTCCTACAAACATGTGCACGTGCAGGCCCAACAACGTCTAGAAGAAGAAGGTTGTTTAGTAGACATCAAGCTCTTTTCTGGCGCCGTTGCCAGGGAGGCTAGGTAAAGGGCACTCACTCACACCCCGTCAACTAAGCTCTTTTCTGGCGCCGTTGCCGGGGAGGTTAGTGCTTGAAAGTATATCTTTAGATCTTGCAATCGAATCTTTTTGTTTCTTGTTTTAGCACTAGTTTAGTTTATAAAAGAAAACTACCAAAAAATGGAATTGAGTTTGTCTCATACGCTTCATCTTTTTAATATCTTTCGTGAGTATGATGGAAAGGAAAATTGTGCCAAAGTGTTAGAAGAAGAATGCATTAAATTGTTTGGCACTAGATCTTTGAATGATGAGCATGATTACAATTTTGTTAGTATGAATTCCTTGAATATCCATGATGCTAATGATATGCAAAGCCACCGGCTTGGGGAAGCTATGTTTCATGAAGATGATATTTTTTGTCCCCCAAGCTTTGATGAGCAAATTTACTATGATGAAATCATGCCTCCTACCTATGATGAATATTGTGATGACACGTATGCTATAAAGAATAATGATAACCATGAAACTTGTCATCTTGATCTTAATTTTCAATCATATGATAGTTATTTTGTTGAGTTTGCTCCCACTATTATTGGTAAGAATAAATTTGCTTATGTGGAGAGTAATAAAAATTCTATGCTAGTAGATCATGAAAAGAATGCTTTAGGTGCTGGTTATGTTGTTGAATTAATTCATGATGCTACTGAAAACTATTATGAGGGAGGAATGTATGCTTGTAGGAATTGCAATAATATCAAGTTTCCTCTCTATGTGCTTAAAATCTTGAAGTTATGCTTGTTTTGCCTTCCTATGCTAGTTGATTATTGTTCCCATAAATTGTTTGCTCACAAAATACTTATGCATAGGAAGTGGGTTAGACTTAAATGTGCTAGTCATATTCTTCATGATTCTCTCTTTATATTTCAATTCTTATCTTTCATGTGAGCATCATTGAAATCATCATGCCTAGCTAGGGGCGTTAAACGATAGCGCTTGTTGGGAGGCAACCCAATTTTATTTTAGTTTCTTATTTTTCTGGTTCTGTTTAGTAATAAATAATCCATCTAGCTTCTGTTTAGATGAGGTTTTGTGTTTTAATTAGTGTTTGTGCCAAGTAGAACCTTTGGGAAGACTTGGGTGAAGTCTTTATGATCATGCTGTAAAAAACAGAAACTTTGGCGCTCACGAGATTTGCTTCAACTTTTTACAGGCGAGAGCTATTTAGTTTATTCTTTTTGCAGATGATTACTAGTCAAATTCCTCAGGTCCACCAATTTATTTTAGAATTTTTGGAGTTCCAGAAGTTTGCGTTAGTTACAGATTACTACAGACTGTTCTGTTTTTGACAGATTCTGTTTTCATTGTGTTGTTTGCTTATTTTGATGACTCTATGGCTAGTAAAATAGTTTATAAATCATAGAGAAGTTGGAATAGAGTAGGTTTAACACCAATATAAATAAATAATTAGTTCATTATAGTACCTTGAAGTGGTGTTTTGTTTTCTTTCGCTAACGGAGCTTACGAGTTTTCTGTTAAGTTTTGTGTTGTGAAGTTTTCAAGCTTTGGGTAAAGATTCGATGGACTATGGAATAAGGAGTGGCAAGATCCTAAGCTTGGGGATGCCCAAGGCACCCCAATGTAATATTCAAGGACAACCAAGAGCCTAAGCTTGGGGATGCCCCGGAAGGCATCCCCTCTTTCGTCTTCGGTCATCGGTAACTTTACTTGGAGCTATATTTTTATTCACCACATGATATGTGTTTTGCTTGGAGTATCATTTTATTTTGTTAGTATTTGCTTTCTGTTATTTAGAATAATGTTCTTCATCTTTAGTTTCAATAAAAATGTCAAGGATAGCCTTTACCATGCTTATTTTGCAAGTATACATGTTGCTGTTTGAAAACACAAAGTTTACCGTTGTTGCAAAAATACCCTAGAAAAGTCAGAGAGTGGTATAATGTTTAATATTTTTGCATATTGAGCTATGATAAATTTATTACAGTGGGAATTTTAGTTCGTAATTTTTGGAGTGAGGGAAGTATTCATACTCCTGCATTCTTTACAGACTGTACTGTTTTGGCATATTGCTGTTATGGTTGCATTGTTTGCATATGTTTGCTTGTTTAATGATTCTATTTGAGAATAGGAGTATTAAATATGCAGAGGCATTTAGTATGCAATGTTGAATAATAATTTTAGTGATTTGTTACAATAGAAAATGATAAGGTTTTGCATTGGTTTATACTAACCTATCTCACGAGTTCTTGTTGAGTTTGTTGTGAATGATGCTTTTGATAAAAAAGAGAAACCATGATATGAAAGGAATTAAGGAGACAAAAACGTTCATGCTTGGGGATTCCCAAGGCACCCAAAGATAATATTCCAAGAAGTCTCAAGCATCTAAGCTTGGGGATGCCCCGGTAGGCATCCCACCTTTCTTCTTCAACAACTATCGGTTAGTATCGGTTGAGCCTAAGTTTTTGCTTCTTCACATGAGTTGTGCTATCCTTGCAATGTAGTTTTATTTAGCTTTGCTTTCTGTTTGAATAAAATACCAAGATCTGAAATTATTAAATGGGAGAGTCTTCACATAGTTGCATAATTATTCGACTACTCATTGATCTTCACTTATATCTTTCGGAGTAGTTTGTCATTTGCTCTAGTACTTCACTTATATCTTTTAGAGCACGGTGGTGGTTTTATTTTGTAGAAATTAATGAACTCTCATGCTTCACTTATATTATTTTGAGAGTCTTAAATATCATGGTAATTTGCTTAAATAATCTTAATATGCTAGGTATTCAAAAATAGTAAAAACTTTCTTATGAGTGTGTTGAATACTAAGAAAAGATTGATGCTTAATAATTGTTTTGAGATATGAAGATGGTGATATTAGAGTCATGCTAGTTGAGTAGTTGTGAATTTGAGAAATACTTGTGTTAAAGTTTGTGATTCCCGTAGCATGCACGTATGGTGAACCGTTATGTGATGAAGTCGGAGCATGATTTATTTATTGATTGTCTTCCTTATGAGTGGCAGTCGGGGACGAGCGATGGTCTTTTCCTACCAATCTATCCCCCTAGGAGCATGCGCGTAATACTTTGCTTTGATAACTTCTAGATTTTTGCAATAAGTATATGAGTTCTTTATAACTAACGTTGAGTCCATGGATTATACGCACTCTCACCCTTCCACCATTGCTAGCCTCTCTAATACCGCGCACCTTTCGCCGGTATCATACACCCACCATATACCTTCCTCAAAACAGCCACCATACCTACCTATCATGGCATTTCCATAGCCATTCCGAGATATATTGCCATGCAACTTTCCACCGTTTCGTTCTTATGACACGCTTCATCATTGTCATATTGCTTTGCATGATCATGTAGTTGACATCGTATTTGTGGCAAAACCACCGTTCATAATTCTTTCATACATGTCGCTCATGAGTCATTGCACATCCCGGTACGCAGCCGGAGGCATTCATATAGATCATATTTTGTTCTAAGTATCAAGCTGTAATTGTTGAGTTGAAAGAAAAATAAAAGAGTGATGATCATCATTATTAGAGCATTGTCCCAGTGAGGAAAGGACGATGGAGACTATGATTCCCCCATAAGTCGGGATGAGACTCCGGACGAAAATTAAAAAAAAGAGAGAAAAAAAAGAGGCCATAAAAAAGGGAGAAAAGGCCCAAACAAAAAAAAATGAGAAGGGACAATGCTACTATCCTTTTACCACACTTGTGCTTCAAAATAGCACCATGATCTTCATGATAGAGAGTCTCCTATGTTGTCACTTTCATATACTAGTGGGCATTTTTCATTATAGAACTTGTCTTGTATATTCCAATGATGGGCTTCCTCAAATGCCCTAGGTCTTCGTGAGCAAGCGAGTTGGATGCACACCCACTTAGTTTCTTTTGTTGAGCTTTCAAATGCTTATAGCTCTAGTGCATCCGTTGCATGGCAAACCCTACTCACTCACATTGATATCTATTGATGGGCATCTCCATAGCCCGTTGGTACGCCTAGTTGATGTGAGACTATCTTCTCCTTTTTGTCTTCTCCACAACCACCATTCTATTCCACCTATAGTGATATGTCCATGGCTCACGCTCATGTATTGCGTGAAGATTGAAAAAGTTTGAGAATGTCAAAAGTATGAAACAGTTGCTTGGCTTGTCATCGGGGTTGTGCATGATTTAAATACTTTGTGTGGTGAAGATAGAGCATAGCCAGACTATATGATTTTGTAGGGATAACTTTCTTTGGCCATGTTATTTTGAGAATACATGATTGCTTAGTTAGTATGCTTGAAGTATTATTATTTTTATGTCAATATGAACTTTTGCCTTGAATCTTTCGGATCTGAATATTCATACCACAATTAAGAAGAATTACATTGAAATTATGAAAACTAGCATTCCACATCAAAAATTATCTTTTTTATCATTTACCTACTCGAGGACGAGCAGGAATTAAGCTTGGGGATGCTTGATACATCTCCAACGTATCTATAATTTTTTATTGCTCCATGTTGTATTATCTACTGTTTTAGGAAATGTTGGGCTTTATTTTCCACTTTTATATTACTTTTGGGACTAACCTATTAACTGGAGGCCCAGCCCAGATTTGCTGTTTTTTTGCCTATTTCAGTATTTCGAGGAAAAGGAATATCAAACGGAGTCAAAATGGAACAAAATCAACTGGAGAAGTTATTTTTGGAAGGAAAGCCACCCGATGGACTTGGAGTGCACGTCAGGAAAGAAGGGAGGTGCTCACGAGGGTGGGGGGCACGCCCACCCCCTGGGGCGCGCCCCCCTGCCTCGTGGCCCCCCCTTCGCTCCACCGACGTACCCCTTGCACCCATATATACCTACGTATCATAAAACTTCCAAAACAGAAGTTAGATCGGGAGTCCCGCCGCCGCAAGCCTCTGTAGCCACCAAAAACCTCTCGGGAGCCCATTCCAGCACCCTGCCGGAGGGGGAACCCATGACTGGTGGCCATCTTCATCATCCCGGCGCTCTCCATGATGAGGAGGGAGTAGTTCACCCTCGGGGCTGAGGGTATGTACCAGTAGCTATGTGTTTGATCTCTCTCTCGTGTTCTCGACTTCACACGATCTTGATGTATCGCGAGCTTTGCTATTATAGTTGGATCTTATGTTTCTTCTCCCCCTCTACTCTCTTGTGATGAATTGAGTTTCCCCTTTGAAGTTATCTTATCGGATTGAGTCTTTTATGAACACTTGATGTATGTTTTGGTGACCAACTTGTGGGTTCCGCCCATGAACCTATGCAGAGGGGTTGGCACACGTTCTTGACTCTCCGGTATAAACTTTGGGGCACTCTTTGAAGTACTTTTATGTTGGTTGGATGAATCTGAGATTGTGTGATGCATATCGTATAATCATGCCCACGGATACTTGAGGTGACAATGGAGTATCTAGGTGACATTAGGTTTTTGATTGATTTGTGTCTTAAGGTGTTATTCTAGTACGAACTCTTTTATAGATCGATCCGAAAGAATAGCATTGAGGTGGTTTCGTACCCTACCATAATCTCTATGTTTGTTCTCCGCTATTTGTGGCTTCGGAGTGACTCTTTGTTGCATGTTGAGGGATTGTAATATGATCTATCTATGTTATTATTGTTGACAGAACTTGCACTAGTAAAAGTATGAACCCTAGGCCTTGTTTCCTATCATTGCAATACCGTTTACGCTCACTTTTATCATTAGTTACCTTGCTGTTTTTATATTTCAGATTACAAATACCTTTATCTACCATCCATATTGTACTTGTATCACCATCTCTTCGCCGAACTAGTACACCTATACAATTTACCATTGTATTGGGTGTGTTGGGGACACAAGAGACTCTTTGTTATTTGGTTGCAGGGTTGCTTGAGAGAGACCATCTTCATCCTACGCCTCCTACGGATTGATAAACCTTAGGTCATCCACTTGAGGGAAATTTGCTACTGTCCTATAAACATGTGCACTTTCAGGCCCAACAACGTCTACAAGAAGAAGGTTGTGTAGTAGACATCACTATTCAAGTTCATGGCGGCGTCACACTGCGCCTACAACATGTTCAAGATGTGCGGGCCATTGACCATCATCTCTGTCCCCTCCGACAAGAAGGACACGCTGATCTGCGCCGATCAGCTCTACCAGGAAGCAGTTGCATCGGCTGCCGCCAAGGCACCTGCTCCTGCTGCTGAAGCCCCGGGAGGGAAGAAGAAGCCCGGCAAGACCTCTCGCACCCACTCTGGCAAGCGCACCTCCTCGGAGTGTTGTGCTACCTTCGAGGACATGCCAGAGAGCTCTACCGACAAGAGCAAGAGATCCGGGGCCGAGCTGCCGCAGACCAAGAAGGTGCCCGTCAGGGAGGATGGCACGGGAGGGGCCTTCACCATAGGCTCCACCCTCGACAGCAAATAGGAAGGCTCGCTCGTCACCTTCCTACGGGCGAATGTTGACGTGTTTGCATGTCAAGCATCCGACATCCCCGGTGTTCCCAGGGAGGTGATTGAGCACCACCTAGCTGTCTGCCCCCATGCGCGGCCCATCAAGCAGAAGGTCAGAAAGTTGGCTCTGGAGAGGCAGGAGTTCATCAAAGAGGAGATCAGGAAGTTAGAAGCGGCAGGTTTGGTGAGAGGAGTGCTCCACCCGACGTGGTTGGCCAATCCGGTAGTGGTGCGCAAGGCGAATGGGAAGTGGAGACTGTGTATTGGTTACACAGATATCAACAAGGCTTGCCCTAAGGACCCCTTCCCGTTGCCACGCATCGACCAGATTTTTGACTCCATGGCCGGGTGTGATCTGTTATCATTCCTCGACGCCTACTCAGGCTACCACTAGATCTTCATGACGAGAGAAGATGAAGAGAAGACAGCATTCATCACCCCATGTGGTACGTATTGCTTTTTACGGATGCCTTTTGGGTTGAAGAGTGTTCGGTCAATGTTCGCAAGAGCAGTCCAAATTGGTTTTGAACCTCAGCTCCATAGAAATATGGAGGCCTACATGGATGACATAGTGGTCAAAACCAAGGACGGGCCAACTCTTGTGCAAGATCAGGAAGAGACATTTGCTAACCTGCGCAAGATCAACCTCAAACTGAACCCTGAGAATTGTGTCTTCGACGGTCCGTCCGGCAAGCTTCTCGGGTTCTTTGTATCATAGTGCGGGATCGAGGCAAACCCAGACAAGATCAAGGCTATTGAACAGATCGAGGCGCCCAAGCGGATCAAGGATGTGCGTCGGCTCACTGGCTGCGTTGCCGCCATGAGCCGATTCATCTCCAAGTCCGCCGAGCGCACCCTTCCCTTCTTCAAAATCTTGAAGAAGGCAGGCCCAATAGAGTGGACCCCAGAAGCCGAGGCAGCACTGTAGGATCTGAAGAAATACCTTTCTTCCACGCCAATACTGGTTGCGCCTAAACCACAAGAGCCGTTGCTGCTGTATCTAGCGACGAATCAAGTGGTCAGCGCCGCACTGGTAGCACATAGGGAGGTCGACGAGGAGGCAGCGACGACGGTAGAACCAGCGGATGGCAAGCCAAAGATTCCCCCGGCAGGGCCTGGCACCAACAAGGCGCGGCCCCCGGCAGAGTCTGATGCCACCATGGCAGTGCCCGCAGTCGAGTGAGGTGGTGCCAAAGAAGAAAACGATGCTGCACCCGGTTTACTTTGTCAGCTCCCTCTTGCAGGGGGCTAGATCGAGGTATTCCAGCGTGCAAAAATTGCTCTTCGGCCTCCTTATGGCCTCGAGGAAGCTGCGTCACTCCAAGCCCACGAGATCACTGTCGTCACCCGCCTCCCGTTGCAACGGATACTTCATAACCCAGACGCAGCCGGAAGGATTGTGGAATGGCCCTTGGAGCTGTCAAGTTTTGGTTTGAAGTTTGAAAGTACCTCGAAAATTCAGAGCAGAGTCTTGGCGGAGTTCATCGCAGAATGGACCTCGACGCCTGACGAAAAAATCCAGGAGACCACTCTCCCCGGCAAGGAAGCAGACCACGACTAGATCATGTACTTTGATGGGGCTTTCTCGCTGCAAGGCGCCGGTGCCGGTGTGCTACTCGTCGCACCCACCGGAGAACACCTCAAGTACGTGATCCAGATGCACTTCCCCAGGGAGATGTCCACCAACAACCCTGCCGAGTATGAGGGATTGCTTGCCAGTCTCGGGATCGCGGCAGACCTCGGGGTTAAGAAGCTCATCGTCAGGGGTGACTCGCAGCTCGTTGTCAGGCAGGTCAACAAGGATTATCAGAGCCCATTGATGGAAGCTACGTAGATGAGGTGAGGAAGCTGGAGGAACGCTTTGATGGTATCCAGGCGGAGCACGTCCCCCGAGCGGAGAACGATATCGCCGATTACCTGTCAAAGCGTGCCGCATTCAAGCTACCTGTGGAACCAGGTACCTTTTTGCTCCGGCTAACTCAACCATCCGTTGAACCATCAGTGGGGCAGAACAAGCGGAGGAAATCAGGTCCCGGCAAGTACTTTCCTACCAAGCCCCCTGGGGCTGCCGGCAAGGGTGCTGCCGCGAACGCTGTGCCTCCCCAAGAGCAACTGGCTCCGACAGGGCGTCACGCCCTGGCCGTAGAGACAGCCGCTCCCATGGCGGAAGAAATGCCTTTGGTCCTTGCGGTCGAGCCCCAGGCTCCGACATGGGCACAGCATACCGTCCAATTCCTCCAAACAGGGGAGCTTCCTGAGGAGCAGGAAGAAGCAGAGAAAGTAGCCCGTCGGTCCGCCCTGTACCAGTTCGTCGATGACGTCCTGTACCGGAGGAGGCCAAACGGTGTGAAACTCAAGTGCATCCCCCGGGAGGAAGGACTGGAGCTGTTGGCGGAGATACATGGAGGCATATGTGGCTCCCACATAGGGTCAAGGGCCCTTGCCGGGAAGGCGTTCCGGCAAGGTTTCTTCTGGCCCACCGCCCTCCAGGATGTGACGGCACTAGTAACCAAGTGTGAATCGTGCCAGTTCCATTCAAAGAAGCTTCATCAACCAGCTCAAGCCCTTCAAACAATCCCTCTCTCCTGGCCATTCTTGGTCTGGGGGCTCGATATACTGGGCCCTTTCCCCCGCGCTATCGGGGGCTTTGAGTACTTGTACGTTGCAATCGACAAGTTCACAAAGTGGCCGGAAGTGGAAGCAGTGAGGAAGGTGACTGCTCAGTCAGTCGTCAAGTTCTTCAAAGGACTGGTCTGCCGTTTTGGTGTAACAAACAGAGTCATCACCGACAACGGCACGCAGTTCACAAGACACACCTTCATGCAGTACATCCTAGACCTCAGCAGCAAGGTCTGTTTTGCTTCTGTGGCACATCCACGGAGCAACAGCCAAGCAGAGAGGGCAAATGCTCAAGTGTTGCGAGGCCTGAGAACGAATACCTTTGACAAGCTGCACAAGAGTGGAAGGCGCTGGATTGATGAGTTGCCGGAGGTTCTTTGGTCGATCAGGACGATACCAAATCGAGCCACTGGCCAGACACCTTTTGCCCTGGTATACGGGGCAGAAGCAGTTCTCCCCACGGAACTCATATACGGGTCACCTCGAGTGCTCGCTTATGATGAGCTTGATTAAGAGCCGTTGCGCCAAGATGACACGACGCTCCTTGAGGAAGATCGTCTTTGGGCGGCTGTGAGAGCGGCACACTAATAGCAAGCCTTGCGCCGCTACCATAGCCGCAAGGTTCATGCCCGAAGATTTGAGGAAGGCGACCTTGTTCTTCGGCGCGTTCAGTCGGCCAAGAATTCCAACAAGTTGACGCCGAAATGGGAAGGCCCTTATCGGGTAATACGAGTCACCAGGCCTAGCGCAGTCCGCCTGGAGACCGGAAATGTCATCCCAGTGAGCAACTCCTGGAACATCGAGCATCTTCGCAAGTTTTACCCATAAGGCGCGGCTTGTCGGGCCTCCCGGCAAGCCACCTTTTGTACAAGCTTTGCCGGCAAGGCATGTGACCCTTTGTACAGAGCCAGGCGCAGACCCTGAGCATAAATAAATGAAGCGCTGGCGCCCTAAGTCATAGCATGCATGCTAGGTCGAGTCTCTTCCTCGGTTAGGGTTGATAGTGCTCAGCAGTGACTAACCCCTAGCTTAGAGGTCGAGTGCGCGTCTATCTGTTCCTCTTCTATCCTTTTTTGGTTCGCGGGGCACATGAGCACTTCTGCTGAGCTACTTGGAAGAAAGGAAACGGACCGGCGTCCCGACCCCAGCAAACCAAAGTTGCCGGGGGCTACAAATTCGAGGATCCAACCGCGGCAAGATAAGACTGCCGGGGGCTGCAGATCCAGATAAGTCTTTTTATCCCCTGTCATGCATTTCGAAACAGGACTGGTTCATGTGAAGCCTCGTTTTTATCTCTAGACTGCCGTGCTCCCTTTTTTCCTATACCTAAGGATTATTTCCTAGGTCTGGATTTGGTTGTAGCCACGACAACAAGGAGGTAGAGCGAGGAGCCTGAAGCCCACTTCATCCCTGCCTCCGCCAAGAGCGTGAGAACGGTCGAATGGAGTGGGCGAATGGCGAAAAATGTTTATGTTAAACAAATAACTAGGATTCGCTCCTTGTCGCGGGATTTACCCACGAACGAAAAGCCCGGCAAGCATCCCTTTTTCATTAAAAACATCCCGTACAGGTACAGTTCTTACAAAATGAAAAAAAACATGGACAAAGGGGATTACAAGATTTGAATTCAACAAGGCCCGCAGGCTTACAGATTAAAAAAGAGATAAGGTGCCCATAATCCCTTTCTTGTCCCTCTCCTCAGGAGGCAGGTCAAGGAGACGAGAGGGCAAAAGGGGCGCCTAGGCGAGCTATGAGCAGCAGAAAGCACCAAGGGAACACCTCGGTGGCCGCCCACGGGCGGGCCGGTGATGGCGGTGCCAGGAAAGGAGCTGGAAGACGAGGCGGCAGGACCGGCAGTACGCGATGAAGGCGTCGGTGCCCGTGTACTCTGAGTTGAAGGCCTTGCCGCCCGTCCTCTTCCACTTCTGCAACCTCCCGACGCCAGCTGCCCAAGGAGATGGACCCGAGAAGTTCAAGGAGCTTGCCCCGCCCCCGGCGAAACCCTACCGGAGGAGCGGCCAGGTGCAGATGCTACTGCTGCCGCACCCGCCCAGGCGCGGGGCGTCCGGCGCCTAGTCGGACTCGCCCCCGCTGTCCCCCTCATCGCTTTCGCTGGAGGAAGTGCTTCCATTGTCAGAATCTCCATCAGAGGAGCTCTCCACGCAGCATTTCAGACGAGTTCCAAACTCTCCGAAGACCTTGACGGAAAGCAGGCCGTCCTCCATCAATTTGAAGTAGAGGACGAGCCCCGCTGTCAGGCTGTGGATGCGGGCGAACGTCTTCCATCCACGGCGGAGATACATAACTCGAGGAGCCGAGAAGTCGACGTTGACCCGCGTGCCCCTGTTCCCACAACCCCTCATGTGCAACGTGAGGGTATGGGGCGGGGCATGCTCCATCACCCGAGCGAACGGGGTAGGGAGACGAAGACGACAACGCGGGGGCGAGGCAGCCTGATGAAGAACTCGCAAGGCTGGACTTCAACGTGGCCCTCCACCGGGAAGGGCATCACTAGCGGGGGCGAGGCCGGCGCACCGCCCCGTCCTCCTCTTCCCCGAGCGCTACAGCCTCTGCCCCGGCCTCACCCACAGCCTCACCCCCTCCCCCTTCCCCTCGTGGTTGGTTCCACCACCGCGGGATCAGGAGGAGGAGGGACGCGCTCGGCGACCCTCGCCACCACCGTTGAGGGACCAGGATTCCCATTCTCCATGACGGGTGAGAGGAAGAAGCAGAAGCAGGGGGAGATAGAAGAGGAAGAATGCGGGATGCCATCCCCACCCCTTCCCCCTCTTTATAAAGGAACGGCGTTGAGGCTCGGCCGCCCCGCCCGGCCAATCCAAACACCGGAGGCGCAGGGAATCAGGACCGACCCGCTGCCCCAACCAGCGACGGCCCGGTTTCCCGACTCCACTGTTTGCCACCCCAAGCGCATGAAAGATGCGTGGCAGACGTGCAGAACTGAGGGGACGGGTGAGACGACCTCTCCCCACCCCGTAATCGTGGGAAATGGACGCCTTGAAGACCGCACCCCGGCCTAGCTCAGTAAATGAGCTGCGCCTCCCTCTTTTTACGGGGAGGGCGCGAGCCGCCTCTTTACTGCGATATGACGCATGCGTGTGGAAACCGCCCCACGCATGCCGCCCACGTCACGCACACCCCTCCATGCCGCGCCATGCGCGCGGGTCGTGGGAGGCGGAGTGCGTGAAGAATCTTACCACGGTAAAAACCGCCCCACCTGCCCGCGCACCGTTTTGGGCCTGGCCCAACAACGTGTCACGCTTATGTGTGGCCCAGGCCCGGGGGCTTCTGTCGGTGCACAAAAATAGGGGCACGTTTTTGTACCCCTTTACCTGTGCACGGGCAGTCAGAGCCGCGCCCACAGCCAAACCAAGCAGAACAAGGGATGTGAGCCAAGGTAAGACCGAAGCCCAAGACGATCAAAGCAACGCCAAGGCCAAGACCACGAAGAGCAGAGGGACGAAGCAGGTTCCCCCGGCAAGACCCTTGCCGGGCGGCCTCAGCGACCCCGGGAAGACCCTTGCCGGGCGGCCTCAACGGCCCCAGCAAGACCCTTTCCGGGACAGCTCGGCCCGCACCAACAGAGCGAGCCACCCTTGAGCCCACGGCCCCCAGCGCCATCATCAGCATGGGGCCAGGGCTCGGGAAGGCACCTCTGTGGTGGCATGCAGATCTTTGTGAAGACATATTCAAGATCAGATGAGGATTAGAAGATGACGATTCTTGGCAAGATCCTTGCCGACGAAGGCCACCAGACCCCCGGCAAGATCCTTGCCGGGGACGATAGCACGCCACGGCAAGACCCTTGCCAGGCCACCCGGCAAGGCCCTCGCCAAGGACGGCAGCGAGGCCACCACCAAACCCGCGCCGATCAAGCTTCCACCGCCGTTCACATGCAGCTGCTAGCCCAACCAGCTGGGAGGGCACCTGCGTGGCAACATGCAGCTCCCAGGCCAACTCATCGAGCGCCTGTGTGGCGGCATGCAGATCTTCGTAGAGGCTCCGCCACCACGCCACCTCAGCTGCCTGACTGCCTACATGGCGCCACACACCTCACTGGCTAGGGCGCGTGTCGAGACGAGGAGGAGGAGCGACGGACGGGATGGGCCTCACCCCCGTCCCCAATAAAGCAAGGGGACACCTAAGCTACGCATTAAATGCGTCTTGTCCTGTAATACGAGCGGTAAGCTCAGGGCACTGTACGCCTTTCCACCTCATGTGTGTCACTGTGGCAGCCCCTTTCAACTATAAAAGGAGGCTCATGGCATACTGGAGAGGGATTCGGCTCTTTGGAACCACGCGCTGTCCACAACGAGTTCGAGAGCTCAAGAACTCTCAGAAATACACCCACCAAAGCAGGACTAGGGTTTTACGCATCCTTGTGGCCCGAACCTGGGTAGACGATCCTTGTGTTGTCTACTAGCCCTGCTCTCCTCGCAACCCTGCGCCCCGACAACCGTAGTAGGGATTCTTGTGATCCCATAGGTGTTGATCCACACCGACAGACGGGAGCGTCAGTGGGGCGGCTCGGGGGGTGGACGCGTCTCCGGTGGGGAGTACGAATGAGCCGCTGCAGATGCACTGCGGTTGACGAGAGTGGGAGGGGTAGATGCGGCCGCAGAAGCAGATCCCGTGAGGTGGACGCCGCTGGCAGTGAATGGGCTCTGGTACGCTGGTGGATGAGCAATCTAGGGTTTCGAGAGGGGAGGGGATAAAGGCCGATGAAGTACGGACGGCGTGATGTGAGATGCTTTGGTGTTGTGGAGTTAGTCGTTTTTGCGGGAGGGGAGAGGAAATGGGGGTGCCGTGTAGTGGGGGGAACCGGAAGTTACCAAAGCAGACCCGGCCTATTATGTAGATGAGGGCAGTATTGTAACTGTTGGTCTCCGTGCACCAAGGACAAAAGGGGAATTTCGCATGCTAAATACTAAGGTGGCGGAAATTTTAGAAGGAGGCGGGAGATTTTGCCGCCCACGGGATCGTTCGTATCCAGTTTCAACTAATTTTAGACCGTGCTAGCGGGAAGGTCATCCAAGACTGTGTACATGGGGCACGCGTCAGCAGTTAATAACTGGTGTGCCCACCCCAGAAAAAAAGACAATAACGCGGGATGATGTGCCGATAACTTGGACGTTCACACGGGTGCGGCTAATCCTACGGGTGTAGTGGCGCGTTCACAAAAAAGGGATCAAACGCTCACCCTATGTATTTCTCGTGTAAATAGATAATTTAGTGCAATTTGTTATTTAATTTAAACATAATGCATTGACGTGTTAGTGTAGAGGCGCACAAAAAGAAGTCTGCTACTTAAAAGTGTTACCTCACATGATTACATAGCCTCCATTTCATAAATTGCGTACCCGTTGAATTCATATATGAATATTACATATATTACTTCATAATAGAACCTTAAATCATCGAAGACTAATGATTTTGAATGCAAGAGTACCACTGGTGCATGTACATGATAGCAACATTGGTTGTTTGAAGAAACATCATTGTAACTTTGGCATGCACAACTGAAGAGGTTTATTTAAATAGAAAAAAATGTGATATGTGAGTGTCCAATCTTTATAGCGTTGAATCGATATTGTACCTTTGGCCATGATACGAAGTAGATATTGATTTATGTTCAAGCGATGCACGTCCACGATCGCTAGATAGTGTTACGTGAATGAATTGTGCAATCTCTCTCACACGCATACATATCTCATTTCCCCGTGGTCATCGGAATCACACACGCGCACTTCGTGTATTTCTCTCCCTCCGTCAAGGTTAGAATTCATCTTTCTAACCCGTCCTACAAGTCTCTCACACAGAAACATACACTCTCTCTCTGTCGAACACGCCCACCCCTTTAATTCCGCCCACCCATAGCCACTAATGTCTCAAAGTATAATAATGTCTCTCACACATATGCCTAAGGTTAACTCGAGTTCTAGAACCATATGAATACATACAATGGGATTCCAATAGAGCACCTTTTGTTTTGAGATTTCGCGCTCTCTCTTTCTCTCCAACACATTGTTTCTCGCTTCATTTTTTCCGTCACTTGCATGCACACAATTTTGTTTATCTTCGTGATGCTTTAAGTATGCCTCGCACAAATGCTATCTACCTATCCCTTAATATAGCTAGATATGTGTCACACAAACTCCTTCTCCCTACTAGCAAGATGCCCATGCGTTGCACCGAACATCAAGATGCATTTGTATGAGTAGTTTATCTTGTGGGAGAAAAGGATGAACGAAGGAATGCCTTATTTGCAAATGCGGAGAGGGGTGTGGGTATCTTTTTGCAAAATTGCCACAGTTTCCTTCCTATCTGTCCGGTATAAATCGGATGGCCTATATTGCAGGATGGTAGGAACACCATCATCACCAACTCTATTTTTTATAAGGGTAGGGATATGTAAGTGTCACTGCCCCCCCCCACACACACACCCACACCCACACAACCACACACACAAACTTCCCAACACCAAAGGAGTAGGGTGACACCTCGATCTTGATACTAATCTATCGACTGGCTTCTCTCTCAAACACACACACACGCACACACACTACCCGACACCGAAGGAGTAGGGCGTCACCTCGATCTTGATAGTAATCTATCTACTCATCTTTCAAACACACACACACACACACACATACACACACACTCGCTAGTTGTGCCTCTGTGCCTACCGCGCATACTCTTGATACGCCTTTCTCTCCTCCCCTCCCCCCCACCCCAACAATGACAGCAGAAGGATGACAACTCAATCTGATCATACTCTGTTAACTGGTTTCTCTCTTGAACATTGTATCTCTATGCCTCGCTCAGTAGCCCCCTCGATATGTAGACTTCTGGCGCGTGCACAGCTGTAGTGACGATGACGCTGAACCCAGTGTGCCTTGTTTTTACGGCCTCATTTGATAGTTTTCACCCTGTTTTCTGTTAATTAACAAGGCAACCTTTTCTTTGTTAGTACTAGTGAATTCGAAATCATTCGGGGCAGACATAAAATATATCACTTCAACCCAATTATCGCAGTAACTATTTTAAAAGAAACTAGCTAGATGCCCGTGCGTTCCATGGAAAATCAAGATGCATTTGTATGAGTAGTTTATCTTGTGAGAGAAAAGGATGAACGAGGGAAGGCCGTATTTGCGAACGTGGAGAGGGGTGTGGGTAAATTTTTGCAAAATTGCCATAGTTTTCTTCCTATACGTTAGATATAAATCCGACGGCCTATATTGCAAGATGGCACGCACACCATCATCACCAACTCTGTTTTCTACTCCCTCCGTGCCTAAATATTTGTCTTTTTAGAGATTTCAACAAGTGACTACATATGGAGAAAAATGAGTGAATCTACACTCTAAAATATGTCTACATACACATCCGTATGTGGTAGTCCATTTGAAATCTGAAGAAGACAAATATTTAGGAACGGATGGAGTATAAGAGTAGACATGGAGATATATCAGCAGCATGGTCTACAACAAAAATGTGTTGGACTGGTTAGCGCCGGATGCTCGGAACGCGATGACATGAGTTCGAATTATGTCTTTAACTTTAGATTTTTATATTATATATTACTTATTTAATACATACTTCTTTCGCTACTGTACTGACAGTGGAACCCACAGAGTACTTAGAATACAAGATTAAGGATGGACTTGTTTCTTTTTAACTTCCTCTACGAAGCTGTAGCCACCCTGCAAGTCACGTGTACACTGTACATGCAATTAACTTTTTATAGAGGGACAATCATACACGCAATTAACTCAAATGGATTGGATGTCACTCTATTATTTCCAGCATAAGAGCATCTCCAATGGCAGCCGGCAAATTTCCTCCCGTTTCCTTCCGCGGAGGACGACATCAAACGCCAGCGGCATACATTTTCACAACTCTAACCAACCAGATGAAATTCGTGCAAACATGGACTGATTTCATATAAGCATGAAGGATTTCGTATAAAAAAGGCGGATCTTCATATAAACATGATGGATTTCATTACATTTACAAGAACTAAGCGGTGGCAATCCGGCTATCTTGGTATAATTAATACGCCCTCCGTCCGGAAATACTTGTCCTAGAAATGGATGTATCTAGACTTATTTTAGTTATAGATACATACAATTTATCCATTCTTAGAACAAAATTTCCGCCACCGGAGAGGGAGTACATAATCTAAATGGCCGCCCATGGATCCCTTTGTCTTCCTCATGTCCGGCAAACACTTTGCGGGGTCGACGAAGGTCCTTGGAAGAGACGAAGAAGCAAAGAAACCACCTGAATGCGCAGTCGTCGCCTCGGCGGTGGCCTTCATGGGACCCAAGTGGCGGCGGCCTCCCGTGTTCTACTTCTCCTCAATGATGGCGGCGGACACGGAGAAGCTGGCCACTGACTCGTTGTTGTCCACGCACCCGGCTTCTGTCTCTTCCTGCATGGCGCTGCCGCAGGCACGGGAGGCGTGCCCACAGACACGGGAGGCGCGGTACGATGCGGCAGCGGCGACGCCCGTACCGGTGTGCTCGCCGCCGTGCTGGCATGGAGCAACTCGCCACTCCTCATCGAGCTGAACTGGAGTCGTGACTTGCTGAACCATGCACCTGCTTGGGGCGGCAACTGGCTCCGTCGGGCCAAGCAAGGTTGGTGAAGCACCGAGCAGCCTCGCTCGTATCCGGAGGGCTCAGCGGGCCACCCAGCCGGGTAATACGCTGGAGAATGGCTCCTCAGAAGCCATCGGAAGAGTGGAGAAATTGGTGAAGGAGAAGATGGGGAGCGGCGGAGGGGTGCGATTCTTGCTCGTTGTCTGTCTGGCCTCGTGTAAATAGCGGGTGGACGGTAGGAGCTTGGCCGGCGTCTGGCCTCGTTTAAACTGAGGGCGGACGGGAGGAGCTCGGCCGGTGTTGTGTTTAATTCCGGCCCGCTCATGAATGAACGTGTGGCCGGAGTAGGTTTCTCGGTTTGCATGCGGGTTTAACGGAGGGGTTTGATGGAGGCGAGGAGGCGTGTTCAGTCGGTCATGCAGCGGGCGGTGCAGTACTACTATTTGATTTGACAGCGGGCGACGCAGTTCCCGATACGGCTTTAATGCAGACGAGCGAGGGAGTAGCGGTTCCTGAAATGTTGAACGGCCAATGCACCCTCCTTCAATTAATGCATGAGGGAATTAATGGGAGGAGGACCGGGAAAAGAGGCTGCACGATGTGAAAGCAACGCAGTTTGCCCTCATATAAAGGCACCCCTCCATTCCAATGCATCTCCACATCGTACGCACCTAAGCATTTGCCCAAGCACCTACACTAAGCGCAAAAGAGCTCACTCCAGACCCATGGCGGCGATGCGCGCGAGCGGCCAGCGGCTGTGCCAGATGGTCCACAGCGTCGGCCTACGGCATGGCGCCGAGGATTGTCTCCAGACGGTGTTGGAGACCGGCTGGTGGATGGCCGCCGTCGACGCCAACTACGACTCTCGGTTGGACCAGATGATTGTTGCCACCACCAACAAGTTCACCATCCTCAAGAAGCTCGCGGACGACATCGCCGTACTCCTCCAGCCCGTGTGTCCGGGCTCCTCATTGCCGTCCACCCTAATCGGCCTCCATGGAAGGAACCTCTTTCAAGCACTGGTGGCCCTGCAACTGCCCGCCGACACCACGAAGAATGTCCGCCTGGAGGTCGCGCTCGCCGCGAGGCGCCTCACTCTGCAAGAATTCGTCGACCGACACATCCACGTGTACGAGCAAATTGTGTACATAGGTATCTACAAGGCCAGTGAGGACGCTACGACGTTGGCCTTCCTCAACCGGCTGGAAGCCTTGGATGCCTTTGCTGAGAAGCACCTCGACCTCGCCACAAAAGTCGCCGCTCCTTAGCCGCCGGTCTGGCCCGGCGCACTAACTTGAGGAGGAGGAGGTCGTACGTTGATGGATGCATCTTTCTTCTTGCCTTCAGTAACCACCATTGCGGTCGCATCATCATCGTGGCCTTAATTCTTATTGTGGTGTTGCATTCTCGTTCCAGTCAATACCGACATGTGCGATCCCTTTGCTTAATTATATGCATCACTGTAACTCGTACTCCATCCGTCAATTTATAAGTTGTGCTTACCTTTTCCATCAACTTCGTGCAACGTGCGGGCATCTTGCTAGAAACACTAGAACATGTCGTACCGCGTGTGACCAAACCGACGATGCACCAACCTAGCTACTACGTGCCCTGATTATCTGGCGGAAATAGCCCCGCCCTAGCGTTTCCAATCGTTATTTTTATATCTATCGATCGTGCCAAGGAGCAGAACCAAAATGTTACAATTTATACATGTTTCTCTACTCCTACTCCTATACAAGACTCAGTTGGTGATGGTGGTGTGTCTGCCATCCGTCGTTTCTGACCATTAGATCTGCATCTAATGGCTGTGAGGTAAGTTGTGGCATTTTTGCAACAATAGCCCACTTCTCTGCTCCAATTTGCAGAAAACCCCTTATTATCTTGAAAGCAACCACATCCCTTCCTCGCCTCATCAAAACAGCTTGAGAAATATATACTCCTATAAAAGACTCAGTTGGTGATGGTGGTGTGTCCGCCATACGTCGTTTCTGACCATTAGATCTGCATCTAACGGTTGTGAGGTAAGTGGTGGCATTTTCCCAACAATAGCCCACTTCTCTGCTCCAATTTGCAGAAAACACCTTATTAACTTGAAAGCAACCACATCCCTCCCTCACCTCATCAAAACAGCCTGAGAAATATATTTTGAGTGAAAAGTACTCCCTCCATTCCTAAATATTTGTCTTTCTAGAGATTTTTCAATAAGTGACTACATATGGAGCAAAATGAGTGAATCTACACGTCAAAATATGTCTATATAATCCGTATGTGATAGTCCATTTGAAATCTCTAAAAAGTCAAATATTTAGGAACGGAGGGAGTAATATATTAGGAGTACATCAAAACAAGAGTGATTTCTTTCAAGTTTGTGAACAAGTACTACTATTCTACTACTTTGGATCCGTCGCAACGCACGGGCACATTGCTAGTAAAAGGAAAAGGCCTGCCGCGTTCGCGTCGAACTCCCCCCCCCCCCCCACACACACACACACGCCCGGGAATCGGGAGTACTCCACGGCTTGTCCGGCACGACACATAGATTAGGGAAGGCGTGTTGCCTAGCATTTTCACTTTCATGTGGGACCGCCGTTGAGAAAACCGACTATTGGCAAACTGCACCCCGCCCGCCGCCGGGTTGGAAAACAGAAACGAGGGGAAGATCTAGTTGTAGCACGGAAGCCAAGAAATTTGGTGTCAGATGGGGCTCGTTTATAGAGTAGGAGCATTCCGTACTACTCTGCTCCTACTAGTACCAAGTTCGTACTATACAACTAGTACTACCACTATACAACTAGTAGGTACGTGCAGGGCACATCATCGTAGGAACAAAAAACGAGAAGATCTTGTTTTGGGTGATTTATCTTATTTTTCTCTGTCAACGTAGTATGAATAATATGATGTGGGGGGCACCCATGAAACTTATGTGGCTTGGTTGCATGGCTACGAAAGGTTAGAGAAAAATAAATAGATAATGTGTTTAGAGTGCACTCCACTAAATGTATATACTTTGGATCCATTGCAACGGGCCGACACATCTATATCTATACCCCTATATAGTGTGTGAATAAATTTGAAAGTTGGTCGTTGGATGAAGCTAATCCGACAAAGACAAAGATGGCAAATCCGAGCACTCTTGGCCGTTGGATATCATCTGCATTCCACCAGATTCTGCCACATGTAGAATCTAGAAGACTCCATGGTTGAACTTCATTCATGACAAACTTTGCCACAAGTAAGCTTAGGCAAAGTGTGTCTGAAACAAAAAATGTGGCTAACAAAATGGCCACCACAAGTGTGGCAAGATTTGGCAAGAAGTTGATTCTATGACATGTGGACCATGTAGCTAGAAAAGTGTGGCAAGCCAAAGTATAGCAATGAACCAAACACATGTCTGGTGTGTTTGGTAGGGTATATGAAGGGTGCATGATCCCAAGAGTTCCCTTCTCGACCCATTTTTGGGTGTTTGGTAGAGTGTATGGAGGGTGCATGAGTCCACACTAGATTAGCACAAATACACTAGAAGCATGCATGAAGAGAGCATACATGAAGAGGGGTGTTGAGTTGAGCATGCATGAAGAGGGAACAACTATGCTGAGACGAGAACACAACCAAACACACTTGTGGCGCGCCTAAGCTTATGCGTGGCAACCTTAGGCTGAAAACCAAACCATAACTTTGAAAGTTGGTCGTTGGATGAAGCCAATCCGACGGTACAAAGATGGCAAATCCGAGCACTACTGGCCGTTGGATATCATCTACATTCCACCAGATTCCGCCACATGTAGAATCTATAAGACTCCATGGTTGAAATTCATTCATGACTAACTTTGCCACAACTAAGCTTAGGCAAAGTGTGTGTGCCACAAAAAATGTGGCAGGATTTGGCAAGAAGTTGAGTCTATGACATGTGGACCATGTAGCTAGAAAAGTGTGGCAAGCCACAAGTGTAGCAATGAACCAAACACATGCCGGCACGCCTAAGCTTAGGCGTGGCAACCGGCAGCAAACCAAACCATAACTTTGAAAGTTTGTCGTTGGATGAAGCCAATCCGACGGTACAAAGATGGCAAATCCGAGCACTACTGGTCGTTGGATATCATCTACATTCCACCAGATTTTGCCACATGTAGAATCTAGAAGACCCCACATGTAGAAGCATAATGCACAAACCACCAGAATCTCATGCATGCAATGCACGTGTACCTTACTAGTACTAGTAGTTGGTAGTAGTAGTAAGAAACAAATTCCGGGTTTAGCACGAGCTCTTACTGCGGTAGCACCACAAGGCCTGCCACAGGAGTTATATTTCCCTCTCGTGGCCCATGGGACCGAACTTCAGTGGCTTAGTCCCCGGCCTATGAGAGAAAGTACAATAAGGTGATGTAGGCGGGCTGTAAGACATTAAATATTATATATTTGCTTAGTTGGACGAGAGAGAAGATGAAAGAGAAGAGAAGCAGGCTACTAGTTAACAGCTGGCTGCAGCACGAGCTCCTAGGAATTTTATGAGAGAGCGAGGTGAGTCATGTAACAACAAAGTAGTACATATTAGTATTCAACTATTGTACTTGCTGGCTACAAGCTTGGCTATATGTGACGTCGCAACATCATATAGCCAGCTCTGAGTCAATGACATGCGGACGTTAAATGCGACTGGCCCACATGTCATTCTCATGGTGGTGGTGTGGTTCGCGACTCACTCGTTCGAGATGAACCGTCCGGTAGTGGCGTGGCCGTGGCGAGGGTGCCACAGCTGGGCGTCGAGGCGTTACGAGGCATAGATGGCCACACCGGCGGGTACTACCTGTAGTACATAAGTACTCCAGGTAAGGATTGATGCCCGGGACGAAATGTGTCACAGCCGCTGGATGAAAATTCGATGGTGCAGGACGTGTGGTGTCATGGGTTCATGCGGCGTCGTGGGAATCGCATGTGGCTATGGTAGAAACTTGATGCTCGCCGCATATAAGGTGGCCTACATGTCATGCACACAAAGGCAGAGGAGCGGTGCGGCCGAGAGGGGTGAGGCGCACGTCGGGGGACGTGGTGCCGTGGGTTGGAGCGGCGTCGTGGGAATCGCGAGTGGCAGTGGATGAAACGCGATGGTCGCTGTTGGTATCAAAACCGGTGGATCTCGGGTAGGGGGTCCCGAACTGTGCGTCTAGGATCAATGGTAACAGGAGACGGGATTTTACCCAGCTTCGGGCTCTCTCGAAGAGATAATACCCTACGGTTGCTCTTGTTTATATTCATATGGGTGTAATACAGAGTTCATCTACCTCGAGATCATATGTTGTGGTCTAAACCCTAGAGGTATGATGAGTCATATCATAATCATCTATCGACTAGTCTGGCCTCGGCTTATATAACATACCAGAGGCCTAGGATAACAAGAGTCCTAGTCGAATACGCCGGTGGGGAGGAGTCCTTGTCTTGATCACCAAGTCTTGAGGAATCTTCCTTGTATATGTCATCGGCTGTCCGAACTGGCCCATGAGTAATCGGCCTTGGGGGTCCTCGGCCCAATCAAACTGATCAAGAGATGACGTGGTGAGTACCCCCTAGTCCAGGACACCGTCAGTAGCCCCCTGAACCGGTCTTCAAGTTGGGGACGCTCCTCGATTCGTCCGAACTGTTCTTCATCTTCGGTCGTCGGTCTTGAAAACTGTTTCAACAAATCTTCTCATCTTCGATCTTGAGGATCGCTGAAGTAAATCCGAAAAGTTTACACGTCGGGTATCCGAGGAGCCCTTTTAAGTTTTCGGCCTTTGTCAATGCCTTGTTATATTTTATGCCACACCTCGGGTTTGAAGTGTTTCCCGTGCGGTGGTGTCTTCTCACGTCCGAGCTCCAACACCGGACTACATTCGAGGTATCTTTCGCAGCCGAGCCCAAACGCTGGACCGCTTCCGAGCTCCAACGCCGAATTGTATCCAAGCTCCAACGCCGGACTGTATCCGAGGTGTCATAGAACACCTCGGTTCAAAAAAGTTGAAGGAGTTTAGCCGAGCTTAATGCCGGAAATGCCCTCTATGGAGCTAGCCATTCAAATCCGAGCTTTATGCCTGATTGCCTCCGAGGCACCACCTCGGGCTTGGGCTGATTGTTTACAGATTTTATTTCCGATGCGTGTAAATTTGTTCGCTATCAATATGTATAACTAGTAGCCCTCAAGGTGTGTGTCGGTCTAAAACCCGAGATGGACCTGAAGGAAAACATGACACCGCTGATCCTAGTAGCCCCTGAGACTCAGGCTGATGCGCGAAATCGGCCTAAGGATCAACTCCTAGCTCGGCAGCACACGTAGAAATAGAAACATAGTTTTATATATTAGAGATAATAGTGATCGGCGAACGGGCCCTTGAAAGAGGGTCTTGAGAAGTTGCCGCAATATATTAGCTTCATGCTAGATAGGTCCAGATGGTACCTATTGTTGTCCGCAGACGCGTTTGCCCATAGTTCGGCCAAGCCGAACACTAAGCACTTTGAATTTTCTGCATTGAACAGGCAACGCTGTAGCCCCCGAGACACTGGTCGGGTGGCAACACCAAATCAGGGGATCGATGTGCCCCTTTAATATTTGTAAATAATAAGCCCGAAGCCCAGTAGCCCCCGAACCTTAATGCAGGCACGGGTGGCCGAATTAAGGATCGATATCCATTTGATAGAAAAAATTTGTTTGTGTTTGACACAAACTTCTTGGAAAGAGATTAAAGATCTCATAAAGGTGTTGGAGCTAACGA
The DNA here is from genome assembly GCA_021605205.1 of Aegilops longissima. Lineage (NCBI taxonomy): Eukaryota > Viridiplantae > Streptophyta > Magnoliopsida > Poales > Poaceae > Aegilops > Aegilops longissima. The sequence goes on along the minus strand of CM038678.1, from coordinate 527,245,310 downwards.
AAGTTGAGCTCGCCAAGGTAGGCCTCAAGGGGCTCAATAGATAGGGAATTAATGCCAATAAGGAACTATGAGAGCGTTATGTCAGCTGCTCGGGTGTCTCGAAGAGACTGTGCCATTGACTCTTTAAAAGATTGGCTAAGAAAAAATTGATTTTTGCTCACAATTTATGTGTAATGATTCTATGTACCCAAGTACTTTACATCATTAATGCTCGGATCTGCATTGCACAAAACTTTGTTGACCGACCATCGGCTTCAACCTCTTCGGCCAGTAGCCGAGGAGTGTTTTCCTACTTTATATAGCCGTGATGAGGGCAAAGATTTATGGAAAATAAGGCAATTCGGTCATACGATTTTATAAACAAAGGTACGCAGAGAGATATGTTATATTATTTTTTAACATAAGAAACGTCTTCCAAAGAAAATAGTCCCACTACCGGTTCCTTTCTTTGTCATGCCGACCATGATCATGAAACCTCACCTCTGATCAATGCGGGAGAGAAATATTAAGGATTTAGTTCGGGGAAAGTTCCCGAACTCTATGGTATTAATAAACCAAAATGTTCACTTCCGTCGTTGCCGACCAATGTGATCCTTTAAGATTGCTAGATTTCGGCTTCACCCAGTCTGAGGTACTTACTCGTATGACCCGGTAGTAACAATCGCAGAGGTGCTCCCTTTACCACCTAGCTGAACAATCGGGAACGTAGGGGTAAGCACAGGAGCCAGGCAACCCAGCTTGGCTGAAATCTTAAGTCAAATTGATGCATATTTATGGCTTTATAGCGATAATTATGGAAGGCAGCGCTTGTATGATGAATACAAGTACTGGTGATACATGTTTATTTTATATATAATGATTGTACGTACCGAAGTACTTATATCATATCTGTGTTCGCCCGAACTTTAAACACGTCTTAACCGACCGTCGGCTTCTCCCTCTTCGGTCAAGGGTCGAAAAGTGTTATGTACTCCACCTGTTGAGAATATTGACGGTGTTTCCGATAACCAGGCAACCAGGCCATAAGGCTGTAACAGGCAAAGCGCGCTCAGCAAACTTATGCTATATTACTGACGAAGTGTAAGAAGCATCTTCGAAGAAAATAGTACCTCCACCGATACCTTTCTTCGGTGCTCATTATTACTATGAGATTTGTGCAATAGATTTTTTTTACTCATGAGTTTCGTTGTGTGCCGACCATGATTGAAAACAATAAGAGAGCTAGCTTTCGGCTTCACCCAGTCTAAGGTCAGAGCTCGGATGACCCAGTCGTGACAATCGCAGAGGTGCTCCCTTTACTCCCTAGCCGAACAATCGGGAACGTAGGGGTAAGCACAAGAGCCAGGCAACCCAGCTTGCAGAACACTTAGGTCAATATGGTGCATATTGTGGCGTAATACATGAAGAAGGAACGAAGCCGTACAAGTATAATCATATGCAAAAGGAAAGGCTTCATAAAGGAAGCCCCCAAGTGAATGGGATATTCGAATTTGTATGTCACAAACAAAGTTTTGACAAGGAAGTATAATGCTTGGTCAAACCGAAGAAAAACTTAAAATCGAAAGCTTTTGAGCTTGAAAGCGACTTAGCTTGTTAATGTGTTCGGCATCGATGACGCGGTCCAATCTTGATGCGGGACAAAGTACCATCCCACAAGCCGTCCCTAATAACCCACAAGTATAGGGGATCGCAACAGTTTTCGAGGGTAGAGTATTCAACCCAAATTTATTGATTCGACACAAGGGGAGCCAAAGAATATTCTCAAGTATTAGCAGCTGAGTTGTCAATTCAACCACACCTAGATAACTTAGTATCTGCAACAAAGTATTTAGTACCAAAGTAATATGGAAGTAATGGTAACAGTAGCAAAAGTAATATTTTTGGGTTTTGTAGTAATTGTAACAGTAGCAACGTAAAAGTAAATAAGCGAAGAACAATATGTGAAAAGCTCGTAGGCATTGGATCGGTGATGGAGAATTATGCCGGATGCGGTTCATCATGTAACAATCATAACATAGGGTGACACAGAACTAGCTCCAATTCATCAATGTAATGTAGGCATGTATTCCGAATATTGTCATACGTGCTTATGGAAAAGAACTTGCATGACATCTTTTGTCCTACCCTCCCATGGCAGCGGGGTCCTAATGGAAACTAAGGGATATTAAGGCCTCATTTTAATAGAGTACCGGAACAAAGCATTAGCACATAGTGAATACATGAACTCCTCAAACTATGGTCATCACCGGGAGTGGTCCCGATTATTGTCACTTCGGGGTTGCCGGATCATAACACATAGTAGGTGACTTAGACTTGCAAGATAGGATCAAGAACTCGCATATATTTATGAAAACATAATAGGTTCATATCTGAAATCATGGCACTTGGGCCCTAGTGACAAGCATTAAGCATAGCAAAGTCATAGTAACATCAATCTCAGAACATAGTGGATACTAGGGACCAAACCCTAACAAAACTAACTCGATTACATGATAGATCTCATCCAACCCATCCCCGTCCAGCAAGCCTACGATGGAATTACTCATGCACGGCGGTGAGCATCATGAAATTGGTGACGGAGGATGGTTGATGATGACGATGGCGACGGATTCCCCTCTCTGGAGCCCCGAACGGACTCCAGATCAGCCATCCCAAGAGGTTTTAGGGCTTGGCGGCGGCTCCGTATCGTAAAACGTGATGAAATCTTATCTCATATTTTTTTCTCCCGAAAGCAAATATATAGAGTTGGAGTTGAGGTCGGAGGAGCTCCAGGGGGCCCACGAGGTAGGGGGCGCGCCCTAGGGGGAGGGCGCCCCCCACCCTCGTGGGTAGGGTGTGGGCCCCCTGGTCTTCATATTTTGCAAGGATTTTTTATTAATTCCAAATAGACGTTCCGTGAAGTTTCAGGTCATTCCGAGAACTTCTGTTTCTGCACATAAATAACACCATGGAAAGTCTACTGAAAACAGCGTCAGTCCGGGTTAGTTCCATTCAAATCATGCAAGTTAGAGTCCAAAACAAGGGCAAAGTGTTTGGAAAAGTAGATACGACGGAGACGTATCAACTCCCCCAAGCTTAAACCTTTGCTTGTCCTCAAGCAATTCAGTTGATAAACTGAAAGTGATAAAGAAAAACTTCTACAAACTCTGTTTGCTCTTGTTGTTGTAAATATGTAAAGCCAGCGTTCAAGTTTTCAGCAAAGATTATGACTAACCATATTTGCAATAACTCTGGGGTCTCATATTTACTCATATCAATAGCATAATCAACTAGCGAGCCATAATAATAAATCTCGGATGACAACACTTTCTCAAAACAATCATGATATGATATAACAAGATGGTATGTTGCTAGCCCTTTCTGAGACTGCAAAAAATAAATGCAGAGCACCTTTAAAGATCAAGGACTGACTAGACATTGTAATTCATGGTAAAAGAGATCCAATCATAGTCATACCCAAGATAAATTAATAGTAATGAATGCAAATGACAGCGGTGCTCTCGAGCTAGTGCTTTTTATAAGAGGGTGATGACTCAACATAAAAGTAAATAGATAGGCCATTCATTGAGGGAAGCAGGGATTTGTAGAGGTGCCGGAGCTCGGTTTTGAAATAGAGATAAATAATATTTTGAGCGGCACACTTTCATTGTCAACATAACAACCAAGAGATGGCGATATCTTCCATGCTATACACATTATAGGCGGTTCCCAAACAGAATGGTAAAGTTTATACTCCTCCTCAACCAACAAGAATCAATCCAAGACTTGCTCGGAACAACGAGTGTCTCCAACTAGCAACAGTCCCAGGGGGAGTTTTGTTTGCAATTAATTTGATTTAGTTTGCATAAAGCATGGGACTGGGCATCCCGGTGACCAGCCATTTTCTCGTGAGTGAGGAGCGGAGTCCACTGCTCTTGAGAATAACCCGCATAACATGGAAGATAAGGGCAACCCTAGTTGATACATGAGCTATTCGAGCATAGAAAACAGAATGTTTATTTGAAAGTTTAGAGTTTGGCACATACAAATTTACTTGGAATGGCAGGTAAATACCGCATATAGGAAGGTACAGTAGAGTCATGTGGAATAACTTTGGGGTTTAAGGGATTGGATGCACAATCAGTATTCCCGCTTAGTACAAGTGAAGGCTAGCAAAAGACTGGGAAGCGACCAACTAGAGAGTGACAACAGTCATGAACATGCATTAAAATTAATAAACATTGAGTGCAAGCATGAGTAGGATATAATCCACCATGAACATAAATATCATGAAGGCTATGTTGATTTTGTTTCAACTACATGTGTGAACATGTGCCAAGTCAGGTCACTTAAATCATTCAACGGAGGATACCACCCCACTATACCACATCACAACCATTTTAATAGCATGTTGGCACGCAAGGTAAACCATTATAACTCATAGCTAATCAAGCATGGCATAAGTAACTATGATCTCTAATTGTCATTTCAAACATGTTTATTCAAATAAGGTGAATCAGGAACGATGAACTAATCATATTTACAATAACAAGAGAGGTCGACTTCATACCAGCTTTTCTCATCTCAGTCAGTCCATCATATATCATCATAATTGCCTTTCACTTGCACGACCGAACGATGTGAATAATATTAATAGTGCACGTGCATTGGACACTACTAGGAAAATGGCTATAGATGAAATGGACACTAATGGCGCACCAGACATGTGGTGCGCCACTACTATATACTAATGGCACACCATGTGTTGGTGCGCCATTAGTGTCCAAATACTAATGGCGCACCACATCCCCGGTGCGCCATTAGTAACAAATTTTTTTTATTTTTTTTTCAAAACTACTAATGGCGCACCAGGGGATAGTGTGCCATTACTAGTTAAACTAGTAATGGCGCACCACATCCACGGTGCGCCATTAGTAAAAAAATCAATTTTTTATTTTTTTTTCAAAACTAGTAATGGCGCACCAGGGGATAGTGCGCCATTACTAGTTTTAACTAGTAATGGCGCACCAAATCCACGGTGCGCCACTAGTAAAAAAAAATCAAATTTTTTTTCAATTTTTTTTTCAAAACTAGTAATTGCGCACCGTGGGAGTGGTGCTAGTAATGGCGCACCACTCCCACGGTGTGCCATTACTAACTTGGCCCAAAAATTCCACCGAATGCACCCCCGTGGACTGCCTTTTCAGTTTTAAAAAATAAAAGAAAATGATAAAAATGTCAAAAAAATAAAAGATAATAAGTTTCCCATGTGATATGTGGTCTAGTTGTTGGGAAAATTTACAAATATGAATTTCGACTTTATTTGCAAAATCTCTGTGGAAATTTGTAAAATGAGCATAACTTTTGCATACGAACTCGGATTAAAAAGTTTTTTATATGAAAAATCATCTACTCAAAAAGTTACATCCGAATTTAATGGGGGGAACCCCCTTAAACATTTTCAAAATCCCCAAAAACCTAACATAAAAAAGTTATGGGGCTTTCAAGATCTAGAGGCAAAAAAATTCAAAAAAATTCAAACTTACTAGTGGCGCACCGTGGATGTGGTGCGCCACTAGTAACAGAAAAAAAAATGGTTTTGATTTTTTTTTCAAAAAATGATACGTAATATGTCCGGGAAGTTTGAAATATTTTTCAAAATTTCATCATAGTCATGAACATGAACAAAGTCCTAGACATCAACAAGGTATAATAGGATTGATATGCTAGATATATCAACAAGTGCACGTGAAGTGAAATGATTCTTTGGGGTTGGATAGAACTCTGAAGTTAAGCGTGCTTGGGCTGGAGTAGTGTGAGGATGAGTGACCTTTCGGGAAGTTTGACCACAGAGTGCGATTTGACTTGAGATTAAGCATATTGACCTGAGATTAAGCCATAGTGACTTGAGATTAAGAAAAAACAAAAAAAATTGAAACAAAAATTTTAAAAAAATCTGAAAAAAAAATTAAAAAAAATTGTTACTAATGGCGCACTTCTATGTGGTGCGCCATTAGTATACCAGATACTAATGGCGCACCGAGGGCTATACTAATGGCGCATCAGCGGTGCGCCATTAGTATACCAGATACTAATGGCGCACCACAGGTGCGCCATTAGAAAAAAAATCTAATGGCGTGGTGCTAGTGGTGCACCTGTAGTGCGCCATTAGTAGCGAAAACAGGTGCGCCACTAGCAGCCCTTTTTCTAGTAGTGGGACTAAGCTGGAATCTGCAAGCATTCAATAAACAGGAGAAGACAAGGCAATATGGGCTCTTGGTTAAATCAACAATAATGCATATAAGAGCCACTTCAACAATTTAATTATGGTCTTCTCCTATCGACCCCCAAAGAAAAGAAAAGAAATAAAACTATTTACACGGGAAAGCTCCCAACAAGCAAAAGAAGAACGGAAAAATATTTTTGGGTTTTCTTTTTAATTATTACTACTACAGCAAGAAAGTAAACTAGCTAGAAGCTATTACTGATTTTTTGGATTTTTCTTAAGGTTTATCAAACACACAAGAAGAAAGCAAGAAAAAGAAAATAAACTAGCATGGATATTATAGTGAAAGACTATGGGCACCGACATCTGGCAATGAGTGTGTGAACATAAATGTAATGTTGGTGGGAAATACGTACTCCCCCAAGCTTAGGCTTTTGGCCTAAGTTGGTTTATTGTTACGGCTGGCCCGGCGGATATCCGTAGGTGTAGTGGGTCGATCGAGATGAAGAGGTCTCGATCGCCACCGGTGGCAGTCATTCTGGATCCCAAAAGTAATCAGACTGTCGTGGAGGCTCAAATTGTGGTTCCGGCTCCGGGGCTGGTGTAGGGTTCCGGTAGGCTTGAATGGCAGCCCACGGAATGAGATATGGACCTTCAGATAAATTAAACAAGGAAGGAGCAGGCAAGTTAATAGTCTCAGGGTGATGTTTATCAAAGAACAATTTGTATTTGAGCTCCCCTTCCCTATTCTTAACAATAAAGTAATGCGCTAGCATACTCTTATAATCTAAATAAGCATTGGGCAGCAATTTTTCTTCTTTCTCATAGAGCCTAATAGGTATGTTAAAATGTGCAGCAAGGCGTGAAGCATAAATACCTCCAGAGATGGGGCCCTTTGTACGGTTCAAACTTAACCGTTTAGCAATAATTCCGCCCATACTAACAGTGTTATCGCATAATAAACCATGGAACAAGATGATAATATCAGGAACACTAAGGTTTCCCCAGTTTCCGCAACCAATCAAGAAACGACTAGCAAATATGGCAAAGTAGCGTAAAACAGGAAAATGTATGCTAGTGATTCTTGCATCGAAAACCTTCCAGGTTTCCCCCACAGTAATGGTGTCAATAAACTCGTCCACATCTTTACGATGTGGTTCATCTAAAGTACCCTCGAAGGGTATTTTGCAAACCTTGCAAAATTCATCTAGTGGCATCTTCTTAACAACATCATATAAATGAAACTCTACTGAAGGAGGTGATTCCTTAGGAAAATAGTAGAAGTTTTGCACAAAAGTATTAGTGAGTAAGAGATACTGATGACCTTGGTCGTGGAGAAAGTCGGGGAGGCCAGCATTCTCAGCCAATGAATAGAAATCATCATAAATCCCGGCTTCTCTCAAGAAATCATCGGAAGGCCATTCATAAGGCCGGACCTCCGCAGTGCGAGGCAAATTATATTTGGGCCTCTGTGCTTATTCATTTTGCTTTTCCTTCGAGCTTCGGCTCGATGAGCCCCTAAAAAATCTCTTCATTATTTTCTGAAATATTCCGAAATTTTTAGTAACTTCAAATAAAAGTGAATCAAGCTCAACTAAATTGATAGCAACTACTCCTACAAGTGCCTAGAGACTATATCATGCATTAGAACTACTTGGAACCATAAATTTGACATGCAAGCTCAAGAACATGGTCACCTAGGCAGCACAAATTTGCAATGAATAGACCATGATATGTCTCCAATGTATCTATAATTTTGATTGCTCCATGCTATATTATCTACTGTTTTGGACTATATTGGGCTTTATTTTCCACTTTTATATTATTTTTGGGACTAACCTATTAACCGGAGGCCCAGCCCAGAATTGTTGTTTTTTTGCCTATTTCAGAGTTCCGGAGAAACAGAATATCAAACGGAGTCCAAACGGAATGAAACCTTCGGGAACATGATTTTCTCATCAGATAAGACCTAGGAGACTTGGACCTTCCGTCAAGAAAGCCACGAGGTGGTCACGAGGGTGGGGGGCGCGCCCACCCCCCTAGGGTGCGCCCCTGCCTCGTGGGCCCCTCGGAGCTCCACTGACGTACTTCTTCCTCCTATATATACCTACGTACCCCCAAATGATCAGATATGGAGCCAAAAACCTAATTCCACCGCCGCAACCTTCTGTACCCACGAGATCCCATCTTGGGGCCTGTTCCGGAGCTCCGCCGGAGAGGGCCATCATCACGGAGGGCTTCTACATCATCCTAGCCCCTCCGATGAAGTGTGAGTAGTTCACCTCAGACCTACGGGTCCATAGTTATTAGCTAGATGGCTTCTTCTCTCTTTTTGGATCTCAATACAATGTTCTCCCCCTCTCTTGTGGAGATCTATTCGATGTAATCTTATTTTTGCGGTGTGTTTGTTGAGACTGATGAATTGTGGGTTTATGATCACGTCTATCTATGAATAATATTTGAATCTTCTCTGTATTCTTTTATGTATGATTGGTTATCTTTGCAAGTCTCTTCGAATTATCAATTTGGTTTGGCCTACTAGATTGGTCTTTCTTGCAATGGGAGAAGTGCTTAGCTTTGGGTTCAATCTTGCGGTGTGCTTACCCAGTGACAGAAAGGGCAGCAAGGCACGTATTGTATTGTTGCCATCGAGGATAACAAGAAGGGGTTTTTATCATATTGCGTGAAGCTATCCCTCTACATCATGTCATCTAGCTTAAGGCGTTACTCTGTTTTTAACTTAATACTCTAGATTCATGCTGGATAGCGGTCGATGAGTGGAGTAATAGTAGTAGATGCAGGCAGGAGTCGGTCTACTTGTCTCGGACGTGATGCCTATATACATGATCATACCTAGATATTCTCATAACTATGCTCAATTCTGTCAATTGCTCAATAGTAATTCGTTCACCCACCGTAAAATACTTATGCTCTTGAGAGAAGCCACTAGTGAAATCTATGGCCCCCGGGTCTATCTTCATCATATTAATCTTCCATCACTTTATTATTGCTTTGCTTTTTTACTTTGCTTTTTATTTTACTTTGCATCTTTATCACAAAAATACCAAAAATATTATCTATCATCTCTATCAGATCTCACTCTCGTAAGTGACCGTGAAGGGATTGACAACCCCTATTCGCATTGGTTGCAAGGAGTTATTTGTTTTGTGTAGGTGTGAGGGACTCGCGCATAGCCTCCACCCTTGTGGGCCCCACCTTGCTCCACCGACGTACTTCTTCCTCCTATATATACCTACGTACCCCCAAACGATCAGATACGGAGCCAAAAACCTAATTCCACCGCCGCAACTTTCTGTATCCACGAGATCCCATCTTGGGGCCTGTTCCGGAGCTCCGCCGGAAGGGGAATCCACCACGGAGGGCTTCTACATCATCACCATAGCCTCTCTGATGAAGTGTGAGTTGTTTACTTCAGACCGTCGGGTTCATAGTTAGTAGCTAGATGGCTTCTTCTCTCTTTTTGGATCTCAATACAATGTTCTCCCCCTCTCTCGTGGAGATCTATTAGATGTAATCTTATTTTTGCGGTGTGTTTGTTGAGACCGATGAATTGTGTGTTTATGATCAAGTCTATCTATGAACAATATTTGAATCTTCTCTGAATTCTTTTATGTATGATTGGTTATCTTTGCAAGTCTCTTCGAATTATCAGTTTGGTTTGGCCTACTAGATTGGTTTTTCTTGCAATGGGAGACGTGCTTAGCTTTGGGTTCAATCTTGCGGTGTCCTTTCCCAAAGGATGAGGGGCAGCAAGGCACGTGTTGTATTGTTGCCATCGAGGATAACAAGATGGGGTTTTTATCATATTGCATGAATTTATCCCTCTACATCATGTCATCTTGCTTAAGGCGTTACTCTGTTTTCTTGAACTTAATACTCTAGATGCATGCTGGATAGCGGTCGATGAGTGGAGTAATAGTAGTAGATGCACGCAAGAGTCGGTCTACTTGTCTCGGACATGATGCCTATATACATGATCATACCTAGATATTCTCATAACTATGCTCAATTCTGTCAATTGCTCAACAGTAATTTGTTCACCCACCGTAGAATACTTATGCTCTTGAGAGAATCCACTAGTGAAACCTATGGCCCCCGGGTCTATTTTCCTCATATTAATCTCCATCATTTTAATCTTGCTTGCTTTTTACTTTGCCTTTTTACTTTTCACGTTGCATCTCTATATCAAAAATTCCAAAAATATTATCTATCATCTCTATCAGATCTCACCCCCGTAAGTGACCATGAAGGGATTGACAACCCCTAATCGCGTTGGTTGCGTGGAGCTATTGTTTTTGTGTAGGTACGAGGGACTTGAGCGTAGCCTCCTACTAGATTGATACCTTGGTTCTCAAAAACAGAGGGAAATACTTACGCTACTTTGTTGCATCATCCTCTCCTCTTCGGGGAATTCCAATGCAGTGCTCAAGAGGTAGCAGAGCACTAGAACAAAAACTAACTGGAACAATGGAGGAGTCACATACCAAGGAACAATCCCCCCCAAGCAGTTTTGTGAGAGGTGCTTTGAGCAAGGAGATCGAAAATCGCAGCAAAATGAGCTAGAACTCGTGCTTGAGATGGATATTGGTGTTTGTGGGAGGAAGAAGGAGTGTATGCATGGAGGAATAAGTGGAGGAGGGCCACCGTGGGCACACGAGGCAGGGGGCACGCCCTGGGGGGTAGGGCTCGCCCTCCACCCTCGTGGCCAGGTGCTCGCCCCTCCTGCTGTGTTCTCAGTGCCAGAAATTCTCAAATATTCTAGAAAAAATCATATTCCGTTTTCAGGGCATTTGGAGAACTTTTATTTTCGGGGTATTTTTATATTGCACCGATAAATCAGAAAACAGACAGAAAAATACTATTTTTACTTTATTTCAACTAAACAACAGAAAGTAGAGAGAGGGTACAGAAGGTTGTGCCTTATAGTTTCATCCATCTCATGCTCGTCAAAAGGAACCCACTAACAAGGTTGATCAGGTCTTGTTAACAAACTCATTCCGAATAACATGGAACCGGAGAAATTTCGAATAACACTATGTTACCTCAACGGGGATATGCACATCCCCTATAATAAGAATGTCATATTTCTTCTTGACAGCAGGAAGAGGAAATACAAAACCTCCAAAAATAATCGATGGAATTTTTCCAATAGAGTTGATACTATGAACTTGAGGTTGTTTCCTCGGAAAGTGTACCGTATGCTCATTACCATTAATGTGAAAAGTGACATTGCCTTTGTTGCAATCAATAACAGCCCCTGCAGTGTTCAAAAAAGGTCTTCCAAGAATAATAGACATACTATCGTCCTCAGGAATATCATGAATAACAAAGTCCGTTAAAATAGTAACGTTTGCAACCACAACGGGCACATCCTCACAAATACCGACAAGTATGGCAGTTGATTTATCAGCCATTTGCAAAGATATTTCAGTAGGTGTCAACTTATTCAACTCAAGTCTACGATATAAAGAGAGAGGCATAACACTAACACCAGCTCCAAGATCACATAAAGCAGTTTTAACATAATTTCTTTTAATGGAGCATGGTTTAGTAGGTACTCCTGGATCTCCTAGTTTCTTTGGTATTCGACCCTTAAAAGTATAATTAGCAAGCATGGTGGAAATTTCAGCTTCCGGTATCTTTCTTTTATTTGTAACAATATCTTTCATATACTTAGCATAAGGATTCATTTTGAGCATATCAGTTAATCGCATACGCAAGAAAATAGGTCTAATCATTTCAGCAAAGCGCTCAAAATCCTCATCATCCTTTTTCTTGGATGGTTTGGGAGGAAAAGGCATGGGTTTCTTAACTCGTGGCTCCCTTTCTTTACCATGTTTCCTAGCAACAAAGTCTCTCTTATCATAACGTTGATTCTTTGATTGTGAGTTATCAAGATCAACAGAAGGTTCAATTTCTACATCATTATCATTACTAGGTTGAGCATCATCATGAACATTATCATTAACATTTTCACTAGGTTCATGTTCATTACCAGATTGTGTTTCAGCATCAGAAATAGAGATAGCATTTGGATTCTCAGGTGGTTCAGCAATAGGTTCACTAGAAGCATGCAAAGTCCTATCATTTTTCTTTTTCTTCTTCTTAGAAGGACTAGGTGCATCAATATTATTTCTCTAAGAATCTTGCTCGATTCTCTTAGGGTGGCCTTCCGGATACAAAGGTTCCTGAGTCATTCTACCAGTTCTAGTAGCCACTCTAACAGTATAATCATTTTTCTTACTATTCATTTCATTGAGCAAATCATTTTGAGCCTTAAGTACTTGTTCTACTTGAGTGGTAACCATAGAAGCATGTTTACTAATGAGTTTAAGTTCACCCTTAACATTATCCATGTAATTACCCAAGTGTTCAAGCATATTTGAGTTGTATTTCAACTGTCTACCAAAATAAGCATTAAAATCTTCTTGCTTCACCATAAAATTATCAAACTCATCTAAGCATTGACTAGCAACCTTAGTAAGAGGGATTTCAGCTTTATCATATCTATAGAGAGAATTTACATTTACTACCTGTGTCGGGTTATCAAGACCATGAGTTTCTTCAATAGGTGATGGATTAGGATCATATGTTTCTTCGACAAGCGGTAAATTAAGACCATGTATTTCTTCAATAGGAGGTAAATTCTTAACATCTTCAGCTTTAATACCCTTTTCTTTCATAGATTTCTTTGCCCCTTGCATATCTTCAGGACTGAGAAATAGAACACCTCTCTTCTTTGGAGTTGGTTTAGGAATAGGCTCAGGAATTGGCTCACGAGCTGGCTCAGGAAGTGTCCAATTACTTTCATTTGTCAACATATTGTTCAATAGAATTTCAGCTTCATCCGGTGTTCTTTCCCTGAAAACAGAACATGCACAACTATCCAGGTAATCTCTGGAAGCATTGGTTAGTCCATTATAAAAGATATCAAGTATTTCATTTTTCTTAAGAGGATGATCAGGCAAAGCATTAAGTAACTTGAGAAGCCTCCCCCAAGCTTGTGGGAGACTCTCTTCTTCAATTTGTACAAAATTATATATATCCCTCAAAGCAGCTTGTTTCTTATGAGTAGGGAAATATTTAGCAGAGAAGTAATAAATCATATCCTGGGGACTACGCACACAACCAGGATCAAGAGAATTAAACCATATCTTAGCATCACCCTTTAATGAGAACGGAAATATTTTAAGGATATAGAAGTAGTGAGATCTCTCATCATTAGTGAACATGGTGGCTATATAATTTAATCTAGTAAGATGTGCCACAACATTTTCAGATTCATATCCATGAAAAGGATCAGATTCAACCAAAGTAATTATATTAGGATCAACAGAGAATTCATAATCCTTATCGATAACACAGATAGGCAAAGTAGCAAAAGCAGGGTCAGGTTTCATTCTATCATTAGGAGATTGCTGGTTCCATTTAGCTAGTAACCTCTTGAGTTCATATCTATCTTTGCAAGCGAAAATAGCTAAAGAAGCTTCTTTATCAAAAACATAACCCTTAGGAATAACAGGCAAGTCTTCATCATCACTTTCATCAATATAATCAGTTTCAATAATTTCTTTCTCTCTAGCCCTAGCAATTTGTTCATCAAGAAATTCACCAAGTGGCACAGTAGAATCAAACATAGAAGTAGTTTCATCATAAGTATCATGCATAGCAGAAGTGGCATCATCAATAACATGCGACATATCAGAACAAATAGCAAAAGCAGGTTTAGGTGTCGCAAGCTTACTCAAAACAGAAGGTGAATCAAGTGCAGAGCTAGATGGCAGTTCCTTACATCCCCTCGTAGTTGAGGGATAAATTGTTGTCTTAGCGTCTTTCAAGTTCTTCATAGTGACCAGCAGATATAAATCCCAAGTGACTCAAAGAATAGAGCTATGCTCCCCGGCAACGGCTCCAGAAAATAGTCTTGATAACCCACAAGTATAGGGGATCGCAACAGTTTTCGAGGGTAGAGTATTCAACCCAAATTTATTGATTCGACACAAGAGGAGCCAAACAATATTCTCAAGTATTAGCAGCTGAGTTGTCAATTCAACCACACCTAGATAACTTAGTATCTGCAACAAAGTATTTAGTAGCAAAGTAATATGGAAGTAACGGTAACAGTAGCAAAAGTAATATTTTTGGGTTTTGTAGTAATTGTAACAGTAGCAACAGAAAAGTAAATAAGCGAAGAACAATATGTGAAAAGCTCGTAGGCATTGGATCGGTGATGGAGAATTATGCCGGATGCGGTTCATCATGTAACAATCATAACATAGGGTGACACAGAACTAGCTCCAATTCATCAATGTAATGTAGGCATGTATTCCGAATATAGTCATACGTGCTTATGGAAAAGAACTTGCATGACATCTTTTGTCCTGCCCTCCCGTGGCAGCGGGGTCCTAATGGAAACTAAGGGATATTAAGGCCTCCTTTTAATAGAGTACCGGAACAAAGCATTAGCACATAGTGAATAGATGAACTCCTCAAACTATGGTCATCACCTGGAGTGGTCCCGATTATTGTCACTTCGGGGTTGCCGGATCATAACACATAGTAGGTGACTATAGACTTGCAAGATAGGATCAAGAACTCACATATATTCATGAAAACATAATAGGTTCAGATCTGAAATCATGGCACTCGGGCCCTAGTTGCAAGCATTAAGCATAGCAAAGTCATAGCAACATCAATCTTAGAACATAGTGGATACTAGGGATCAAACCCTAACAAAACTAACTCGATTACATGATAGATCTCATCCAACCCATCACCGTCCAGCAAGCCTACGATGGAATTACTCACGCACGGCGGTGAGCATCATGAAATTGGTGATGGAGGATGGTTGATGATGACGATGGTGACAGATTTCCCTCTCCGGAGCCCCGAACGGACTCCAGATCAGCCCTCCTGAGAGGTTTTAGGGCTTGGCGGCGGCTCCGTATCGTAAAACGCAATGAACTCTTCTCTCCTTTTTTTTCTCCCCTAAAGCAAATATATAGAATTGGAGTTGAGGTCGGAGGAGCTCCAAGGGGGCCACGAGGTAGGGGGGCGCCCTAGGGGGGGTGCGCGCCCACCCTCGTGGCTAGGGTGTGGGCCCCCTGGTCTTCATCTTTTGCAAGGATTTTTTTATTAATCCAAATGGACGTTCCGTGAAGTTTCAGGTCATTCCGAGAACTTTTGTTTCTGCACATAAATAACACCATGGAAAGTCTGCTGAAAACAGCGTCAGTCCGGGTTAGTTCCATTCAAATCATGCAAGTTAGAGTGCAAAACAAGGGCAAAAGTGTTTGGAAAAGTAGATACGATGGAGACGTATCAGGCCCCAAGGTGGTGGAGCGAAGAGCTCGGCAATCCGAAGTAATGGCATAGCACGGCCAATGCAGGCTGGCAAAGTGACGCCGCAACCCCTGGTGTGGGTTAATGAAGTGTTGATGAAGCCTCCCGTCCAGCCGAGGACACAACACCACCCTAATCATTTATCTGTGCACAAAAAACAGTGCAAACCGGAGATAATAATAATAATAATAATAATAATGAATACAATTGTTGCATAATAAATAGTTTATGCAAAGTGAATAATAAAAGAGGTATGTCCTGTGCGTCGAACACTCCATGGGGTAGAGCTCTCTTGGCGATGCCGAAGTCCCCGAGGAAACCGAAGATGTCGGTATGACTACTCGACCAACAATGTTATCACACGAGCTGCTTTATGCCGATTGGGACGACGGCGTCGGCCTGCCGAAGAGACCCTGTAACGTAGTCGAAGTCCATTACATGCACATGTAAAATAGTGCAGGCAACAACAATAATATAAATATATAAAAATCCTCGCGTAATTAATTTACGCAAAATAATTTATTTAAAAATATGTGGCCTGGCGCCGAAGTCAGTGTCGATGCAGGGCATCGGTGTGATGCCGTAAAGGCGTGGTAAAGCCCGAATTCAAAGGTCGGTCCGAGTTCCAGATGCGGCGTTTGCCGAACTATGTACGGGAACTGACCGAACCACCACGCGACCGTCATTAGTGCGGCCACCATTTGATAGACCTGTGAACAGATGATGGAACAAACCAGAGTAATAATTTCTTCAGAAAAATAGACCCAAACAAGAAAAAATTGCTAGGATTAATAGCACATAGTTTATTTGTTGTAGCAGTACGAAGAAAGGTTACTCCCATAATTGGGACTCGATCCGCACACGCATTGCTTGATGGGTGGTGAAGCGACGACATGGCGATGCCGGCAAAGATTGTCTCGCTAAGGCAAAGCCCCCGGTCCAGCTAACGTAATGAAGCTGGTCGACTGGTGACGCCGAAGTCTCCGGAGTAGGTTGATGAAGAGGACGGCGCGGGGTTGCCAACACAGGGCAGCATGCCAAGGCGACGACATAATTGTGTCGGCGGAGGTGGGACGGCAACGTTGGCACGCCGAGGTGACAGCGTGGCCCGGTCTGAACCAATCTCCTGCACACACAAGATAGTGCAAGCCAGAAATAATAACAATAATATGCTTAGAAAAAATTCTTCTACTTAATTAATTTAAGTGAAGGAGATAATTAAAGAAATATGGCGTGAATGCTGAGGTGACAGAGCAGGTCGGTAAGGTGACGTTGCAGCCATCGTGCCAGCCGATGTGTCGAAGCTGGTCGGCCGGTGACGTCGAAGTCACCAGAGCGTGTTGATGAAGAAATAGCGGAGCCCCCGGTCCAGCCGAGGTGTCGAAGTAGGTAGGCGTGATGGACACCGGCTTGAAGAAGCAACGGTGTGTCCATGCCGACGCAGGTTGTAGCTCGTGACGTGGTCGATGCCGGCTTGATGAAGTTACCGTGCGGTGGTGCCGGTGTGCCCGCTCCGTGTAATCCGTGGGGCGGCGATGTTGGTGATGAGTTGTCCTTCGCGATGTCGAACTCTTGTTCGGCTCGCAGAGATGATGATCGGAAGAAGTTGAGCTCGGCTCAACAGAGCGGCGACGTGTCTAGTGCAGGTCGGCAACCGCACATCAATATTGCCGGACTGGTTTGTCACCAGCTTGATGGTGAAGAGTACCTCAGAGAAGGCTTAAAATTTTATGGGCACATGTTTAAGAACAACGCGCAATACCCTAGAAGGAAATTCCTTTCAAAAGGTTGTCCAATACCCTGTTCATGAAGAAAGATGAATTCGGGTCGGATTCTTATTCGCGCAGAAAATAGATCTGAAAAGTGATGCACTAATCGGAAGGTTCCCGGAGTTTGGACGGTCGGATCAAGCTGAAATTTTTAGGGGTGGAAGATATGAGAATTCCGTAGCCGATCAACGGTTGGATCTTCCAGAGGATGTCCGAGCTAGTCTCTGGAGACCGCGTCCTAAACTCGTCCAGATTCCCGTCCTGACTCGACAGGCCTCCAGTATATCATAGATCGCCGAAGATTCCTCCATCGGAACGCGATGAAATTTTACAGAGTTGCTATATACCCAATTACGCACTATTCCACTGAAGCGATCGTCCAACCGACGCTTGAGGAGGCCGTGACAGCGAATACGAGTTCGCTTGTCCAGAAAAACAGCACGGTCGCACGAGGACAATGTTGACGTTGAGCCCCCGGGCTTCATGGATGATTCCTCCATGATCTTGATAGAGATCAGAGTTGATGACGATGAGGACATACGTCTGATCTTGACAATCCGAAGAAGAGCCTGGCCATCAGACTAGCCGAGGTGACCAGGCGAGCCGGTGACGAAGATGCCGGCGTCATAGTTAATCTGCAGATGAGCCATTGATCCTTTGCCGATCACACAGCAGAACTCTCAATGAAAGCACCAATGTCGCTGTCAAAACCGGTGGATCTTGGGTAGGGGGTCCCGAACTGTGCGTCTAGGATCGATGGTAACAGGAGACGGGATTTTACCCAGCTTCGGGCTCTCTCGAAGATATAATACCCTACTGCTGCTCTTCTTTATATTCATATGGGTGTAATACAGAGTTGATCTACCTTGAGATCATATGTTGTGGTCTGAACCCTAGAGGTATGATGAGTCATATCATAATCATCTATCGACTAGCCTGGCCTCGGCTTATATAACATACCAGAGGCCTAGGATAACAAGAGTCCTAGTCGAATACGCTGGTGGGGAGGAGTCCTTGTCTTGATCACCAAGTCTTAAGGAATCTTCCTTGTATATGTCATCGGCTGTCCGAACTGGCCCATGAGTATTCGGCCCTGGGGTCCTTGGCCCAATCCAACTGATCGGGAGACGACGTGGTGAGTACACCCTAGTCCAGGACACCGTCAGTCGCCGTAGTTAAACTTCCATGGACAAGTTGTCATGTCTACGGACATATGCATTGCATACCGATCACTAGAAGGAGTAGTAGAGAAAGCTAGGCGGATAAATAGTTCCTTATAGTCAAGCGGACCCACGCTACTACTTGTTCCAAAGACATGCACACCATCGAAATAGTCCACCTATATCAATATACATAGAGAGGGAATATTTTTTTACAAGAGAGGAAATAGTTCATCCATCCATAATGCCCTGCTGCTGGTGCAACTTCTTCCTCTTCTTCTTCTTCTTCTTCTTCTTCTTCTTCTTCTTCTTCTTCTTCTTCTTCTTCTCATTTTCTGTGGGAGACGGCTTCGCAACAAGCTCTCTGGAGCTTGCAGCTATCACGAAACTAACACGGGCATCGAGGGCAGCATATTTTATCCGCTCATACGTCAAGGGATAATTCTCCCATCCAGATGTAACATCCCAAATTTTCAATTTGGAATGTTATACATTAGATCATCATTGCATATCATATTTTATTGCATTTTGCTGGATCCTAGAAATTCTACGCAACTCAAGGACCTACGGAGAGAGTTGGGGGTTTCGTTATTTTCATATTTGAGTTTTCTCAAATTTTGAAAAGAGGATCGTTTGATTTTAATTATTTTTCTCTAAAATATTTCTTTTATTAAAAATAAAAGAGAGATGATAAAATGACTTCCTCAAAATAAAGAAATATCGAAGATTAAATAATAAAATCAAATAAGATTTTTATTCGGAGTTATCGCTATTTTATTTGAATTAGGAAAAATATGTGTTTTCCAAAATTGCATTTTAGGCCCAAATAAATGTTCACCTGGTCCGACCTATTTTTAGAGGACGGGGAAAATTTATTTCTGGATTTTTGGAGTCCGTTTAGTATTTCTTTTCTTTCTTTTTCTTCATGTCGGAATTATTTTAAAAGAAGTCAAACCGACTCTGGGCCATACCCGAGCGGGACTCCGTCCAGGGGGCCTTTATAAGCCAACCCGCCCGAGCCGCGGAAGCCCACCAGTCTTGCAGCCCGCCCAAACCCTAACCTAACCCTAGCGCCTCGCGCCGCCCGCCGCCCCGCCCCATTGCCTCGCCGAGCCGCCCGCCGCCCGCCCGCCTCGCCGGACTTGCCGGAGGTAGCCGCCGGTTTTCTTTTTTTAGACTCGCGGTTTATTTTTTCTAGATCGGCTTATTTTTTTCTGGTTTAGTTAATTACCGAACGCCCGCTGGTTAATTCGTTTTAACGAATGGTTTTCACCATTTAGCATGAGCAATGACGTTCGTTCTTTAGCTTTGTTCGCCGCTTTTTTTCTCGGATTTTTCGCGATTATTTTCGATCGCGATTTCTGATCCGAATTTCGTTTTAGTATAACTTTTCGCTTGTTTATCGGAACCAGGCGATTCAAGTGCCTAGAGTTTTGTCTCCAAATCCTCTTTCTGTTTAACCAACTTAAACAAGTTTTTGCTACTGTGAAATTTGACTTTAGTCCAGATTAGTAAGAAGCTTGTTTCTTTCGCCGTTTGAGTTTTGTTGCTTCGTTTGATTTGATTCTTTTTGCAAACCGAAGTTCTTAAGTTGAAATTTCTGGTTAGATCTCTTATTTGATTTTTACCCGTGCCCTTGCTTGATTTCTTATTGTATGCTTGTTTGTTTGCGATAGAGTACCCGGAGTGTGAAGCGTGCTACTACGAGTCTCTAGGTTTCGCGGATCATCAGCAAGGCAAGTAACACTTTGATCATACCCCTTTGCTATGCAGTTTTATTGCAATAGATCAATCCTCAAACAATTGCATGGTTAGGATTTGATTAAATTGTGGGATGGGAAGTAGTTGAGGTAGTACCTAATCACCTGTTTATTATCAAACCTATGGGAGTTACTTCTACGTTGCTTATACTGCTATGCTATGCTCGTAGACGTGGATTGGGTTTGAGAGTATCCATGACAGATGTGAGTTTTGCTAATTAATGGTTAACTTAAGGGGGCAACTTTAATATACATCTGGGTGGATTGAGGCACCTGGGGAACCCAGTGTTGTCTGTATTTTTCTAGAAATCCCGGGGTACGGTGTGATTCTCCCATAGTCTGCCACCCAGGCTCAAAGGGATCATGAGATTATTCATACTAGAAACTTCCGTGTGCAGCCACAAGCTATTATGGGCTCTAGCATAGTTGATTAAGTCATGTGAACTCTTACAGTGGTAGACTAGCAGATGTAGGGGATGTAGGTGGTATTGTCTACCCGTCGTAAGGTGCTAACGCTTCTGAAATACTATGTCTTGGTCATCCATTTCTCAAACATCATGTAGTGCGAGAACTCCAATAGAGGAGATCGAGTCTTGTGGGGAAAAGTGTGCAAACCTCTGCAGAGTGTACAAACTAATCATGGTTAGCCGTGTCCCCTGTTATGGACATCTTGAGTATCTAGTTCTTGGGTTATGATGTGAATCTCATCACTCTTAATATTAAAATTTGTTTGGGTTATTATGTACCTTTTAATTGGGATTGAGTTGGGTGAACCTTCTCAATGTTTAACAACCACCATGATAGTTAAATAAAATTTATTCCTTTGCAGTAGGGAAAAATTGGCATTTCGCAAAACATATTAACCATACAGCCTCCACCAGCCTTATATGCATGTAGTGATAGTATCATTCTGTTCATTACTCTTTTGTGTTATATTGCCAGCATATTCCATGTGCTGACCCGTTTTCGGGCTGCAACGTATCATGTTGCAGACTTTTCAGACGACGAGTAAGGAGCCTTAGGTCATGGTCTTTCACTCAGTGATGCCGTTGGAGTTGATGGACTCACTTTATCTTCCAAGCCTTCCACTATTATCGTATTAGATGGCCTTAAGCCATATTTATTGCAATAAGTTCTCTTTTGAGACATTCGATGTAATAAGTGTGTGATTGCTACTCTGTTATAAATCCTTCAAGTATTGTGTGTGTCAGCATTACCGATCCAGGGATGACACTTATGCACAGAGATCAGACCGTCTGAGGTCGGGTCGCCACAAAGATGGTATCAGAGCACACGCTGACTGTAGGACACGACCACTAAGCTAAAGCCCTAGATCACTACTCGCTTCTCATTTCTGACTCCTCTCCATTTTCTACTCTTTAGGATGGCGGATGCAAAGATCAAGTTCATGCAACCGGATGAAGACACCCCCTTTGGACGACACCTGAAAGAAGTTACTAGGTACCTGAATATCGGAATACCAAGCTTCACCGGGACCTACAACGCCACTTTACCAGAAGAGGAGAGTTCGACGATTCAAGTTCAAGTTCCAGGAAGGACGTTCACGCCAGTCACTGAGTCCATAGAGTTTTCCTTCGATGCACCAACCTAGAGTCTAGGAAAGAGTATGGAAGCTCACATTACCATGGGACACATTGGTGAAGTTTACCACAATGATCTCAAGGACACTATCTACCAGATTTGTGGGCGCCGAGATGATCAATGGGAGATGATCAGCACCAGGAAGGATAGATCAATTGCCTCTTTCATCCAGGAGTTGAACCAGCACATTCATCGCTAGGAGAACCAGATGTGCGCAGGCATGATGGATTTGAAGAAAGCAATGACAAGAATCACGGAACTGGGGGAAGAACTCTAGGCTACACGCGAAGATTATGAGGAGGAAATAGTCGTACTAGTGGAGAAGAACGATGACCTGACAAGGAAGATAGGAGTTTTCATGGGAGATTCCGCGCCAGGAGGAGAGGACGACGATTCCACTTGCCCGGAGAACTACATCATCATCGACAACACCGACTCTGACCCCAGTGAAGATGACTATGTTGATGAAGCTGGAGCAGATATCATGGAGTCTTCGACCGAGCAATTTTTCTAGTATACCACCATATCAGTAGTAGTATTTCCCCATGTATATAGTATAGTCCAAGCACTTTTGTAACGATAGTTCTAGACCGTTTTTATGCCCTTGTTTGATTGATTGAGTGATATGTTTGTGTTTTACCTCATGTGCATATGGGTAGTGTTTTCCCCCTAGACCTCATTCTATTCTGTTTTCTCATCTCTTCTAAAACCCAGCAGATGCCTCCGAGACGCGACAATAGATTTGCTTTCCCACCGGAGCTCACCCAGTTGATCCAGCAACAGAATGCTTTGATGCAGATACTAGTCCAGAATTAGAATCAGGGGAACAAAAACAACAACAACAACAACAACAACAACAACAACAACAACCCACCACCACCACCACCAGTTGATCACTTAGCCCGTTTTCTTAGGCTGAATCCGCCGGTGTTCTCTAGTAGCACTGAGCCGATTGTTGCAGATGATTGGCTCCGCAAGATTGAGAGGGAGTTGACTCTTGTAGGATGCATGATCACGGAGAGAGTGTGTTTCACAAGACATCAACTTGATGGACCCGCAGCATCATGGTGGGAGAATTTCATAGTCACTTACCCTATTGACACTGTGACATGGGACCAGTTCCAGTAGGCTTTTCGCACTGCCCATGTATCAACAGGAGCTATGGCCATGAAGAAGCGTGAGTTTCGCAACTTACGCCAAGGAGGCCGCACTGTTGGCCAATATGTGGATGAGTTTAGCAAATTAGCTTGTTATGCCCCAGATGACGTCGCTACATATGCAGCTAAGAAGGAGAAGTTTCTGGAAGGACTGAATGATGAGCTGAGCATGCAGTTGATGGTGGAAAATTTCAATAACTACCAGGAGTTGGTAGATAGAGCTCTCATGCTTGAAGGGAAGCAGCAGCAGATTGACAGCCGCAAGAGGAAATATGGACAAGGGAAGTATAATTCTGGAGCTAATCAAAGACCCCGTTTCACCCCGAACTCGTGAGGACTTGTTCATAACCATGGAGGCCACACTCATAATGGAGGAAGTTCGCACAACCATAGTGGCCCCAAGAATGGGAATGGTAATGGAGGAAGTAGCGGACAGAACCATTCCAACCCGGCAACACCCGCCAAGAAGGATCTAAGCCACGTTACTTGCTACAAGTGCCAGAAGACCGGACATTACGCCAATTAATGTCCCGAAGCCAAGAATGGAAATGGCAACGTAAGCTCTGGAAAGAAGCCCAACCCTTTCAACAGGGGACAAGTGAACCACGTTAACGTGGAGGAGGTTGAAGCCCAGCCCGATGCAGTAATAGGTAAGTTTTTGGTTAAGTCATTTACTGCAATCGTTCTTTTTGATACTGGTGCATCGCATTCATACATATCAAGGGGATTCGTGGATAAGTTTAAGCTGCCAGCCCAAGCCCTTAGGTCACCCATGTTAGTAACCTCGCCAGGAGCATAGTATATGGCTAGCCTATGGTGTGATCGGTTACCATTAAGGATTGGTAACTACTTGTTCCCCTCAGACCTAATAGTATTAGAGTCACAAAGATTGAATGTGATATTAGGCATGGATTGGCTATCAAAGTACGGAGGGAACATTGATTGCGCTAGTAAGTCGATTTTGCTCACCGCCCCTGTAGGAAGAAGGATCAAGTATGTATCCCAGCATGTGCCAAATAGGACTCAAGTAAATTCCTTATCAGGAGTTGTACAGAATGAATTTCCAGAAGAATTGCCAGGCATGCCACCGGATAGAGACATTGAGTTTTTGATTGAGCTTTTGCCAGGCACAGGGCCAATATCTAAGAGACCGTACAGAATGCCCGCAAAGGATTTGGAAGAAATTAAGAAGCAGATTAAGGAGTTGTTGGATAAAGGTTATATTCGCCCAAGTTCGTCACCTTGGTGATCACCAGTACTTCTAGTGGGGAAGAAGGATGGATCGTTAAGGATGGTTGTTGATTATCGAGGACTGAATGAGGTGACGATCAAGAATAAGTACCCACTGCCGATTATCAATGATTGGTTTGACCAGCTGCAAGGAGCTAAAGTGTTTTCCAAGATCGATCTACGATCAGGGTACCACCAGCTGAAGATTCGAGAGCAAGACATACCTAAGACAGCCTTTACAACGAGGTACGGGTTGTATGAGTATACCGTTATGTCATTTGGTCTGACTAACGCACCTTCCTATTTTATGAACATGATGAACAAGGTGTTTATGGAGTTTTTGGATAAATTCGTCGTGGTGTTCATTGATGATATTTTGGTATACTCGAAGAACGAAGAAGAACATAAGGAGCATTTGTGTTTGTACTTGAGAAGCTCAGAAGACGGACAAGGAGATTGCCGAGACAAAGGAAAGGATGGGTAAAGGAAAAGCCAAGGGATTTCATGAGGATGAGCACGATACTTTATGGTTTGAGGACCGCATATATGTGCCCAATGATCAGGAGATCAGGAAGTTGATTCTGCAAGAGGCCCATGATTCACCATATTCGATTCACCCAGGAAATACCAAGATGTATCTGGATTTGAAGGACAGTTTCTGGTGGACCGGAATGAAGAAGGATATTGCGTAGTATG
Source organism: Aegilops longissima (assembly GCA_021605205.1). NCBI lineage: Eukaryota > Viridiplantae > Streptophyta > Magnoliopsida > Poales > Poaceae > Aegilops > Aegilops longissima. The sequence continues at coordinate 527,220,368 of CM038678.1, read as the reverse complement.
TAGCAGTCTGTGATGCATGTCAGAGAGTGAAAGCCGAGCATCAGAAGCCAGCAGGATTGCTACAACCATTGCCGATACCCGAATGGAAGTGGGATAAGTTAGGCATGGATTTTATCACGGGATTACCCAGGACTCGTTCAGGCTATGACTCGATATGGGTTGTAGTCGATCGTTTGACGAAGGTAGCTCATTTTATCCCAGTAAAGACCACTTACACCAGTGATAAGTTGGCAAAGATATACATGACCAGGATCGTATGTCTTCATGGAGTTCTGAGGACCATAGTATCATATAGAGGAAACCAGTTTACCTCAAAGTTTTGGAATCAATTGCATGAAACTTTGGGAACCAGGCTAGAGTTTAGTACAGCCTTTCACCCGCAGATAGATGGACAGACTGAGAGAGTCAATCAGATTCTGGAGGACATGCTGAGAGCTTGTGCGCTAGATTATGGATCTACTTGGGACGACAATTTGCCATATGTAGAGTTCTCTTATAACAACAGGTATCAAGCCAGTTTGAAGATGGCCCCTTTCGAAGCATTATACGAAAGGAGGTGCAGAACACCGTTGTTGTGGGATGAAGTTGGAGACCGTCAGTTGTTTGGACCAGATTTGATTAAGGAGTCTGAAGAGAAGGTTAAGCTGATTAGCGATAGACTCAAGATAGCCCAGTCTAGGCAGAAGAGTTATACGGATTCTAAACGCAAGGAGACAGTTTACGAAGTTGGAGGTAGAGTGTATCTTTGGGTATCGCCACTTCGGGGAGTGAAGCGTTTTGGAGTTAAGGGAAAGCTAGCGCCACGATTTGTGGGACCATACAGAGTTTTGGAACGTATGGGAGAAGTTGCTTACAAATTGGAATTGGCCGAAGGATTGTCCCGAGTTCACGGTGTGTTCCATGTTTCTCATGTGAAGAAGTGCCACGCGGAGATGGCAGATATTCCTCTAAGAGATACAGTACCGCTGGAAGCGACACAATTGGATAGCGATTTGACATACGAGGAGAAGCCAGTCAAGATACTCGAGTTTGCCAGCCGAGTTACGCGCAACAAGGTTATCAAGTTTTGCAAGGTTCAGTGGAGTCACCATACCGAAGATAAAGCCACCTGGGAGCAAGAAGAAGACCTATGGAAGGGTCACTCTCACCTATTTTCTAGCCAACCCGAATCTCGAGGGCGAGATTCATCTTAAGGGGGTACGTTTGTAACATCCCAAATTTTCAATTTGGAATGTTATACATTAGATCATCATTGCATATCATATTTTATTGCATTTTGCTGGATCCTAGAAATTCTACGCAACTCAAGGACCTACGGAGAGAGTTGGGGATTTCGTTATTTTCATATTTGAGTTTTCTCAAATTTTGAAAAGAGGATCGTTTGATTTTAATTATTTTTCTCTAAAATGTTTTTTATTAAAAATAAAAGAGAGAGGATAAAATGACTTCCTCAAAATAAAGAAATACCAGAGATTTAATATTAAAATCAAATAAGATTTTTATTCGGAGTTTTATCGCTATTTTATTTGAATTACGAAAAATATGCGTTTTACAAAATATCATTTTAGGCCCAAATAAATGTTCACCTTGTCCGGCCTACTTTTAGAGGACGGGGAAATTTTATTTCGGGATTTTTCGACTCTGTTTAGTATTTCTTTTCTTTCTTTATCTACACGTCGGAATTATTTTATAAAAAATTCAAACCGACTCGGGCACTCAGCGGGACTCACTTGGGGCCTTTATAAGTCGACCCTTGAAAGTCACCGAAACCCACCAGCGCAGCAGAGCCTACCAGAACCCAAACCCTAACCCTAGCGCCTCGCGCCGCCGATTGTCGCCCCACGCCGCCGAGCCGCCCGCCCGCCGTCGTCGACACCCTCCCGGACTTGCCGGAGGTAGCCGCCGCCGCCGCCGGTTTTCTTCAGAAAACCGTACGGTTATTCTTTTTTTTAGAACGCGGTTTATTTTTTTCTAGATCGGTTTATTTTTTTCCCCGGTTTAGTTAATTAGCGAACGCCCGTTCGTTAGTTCTTTTTAAAGAATGGTTTTCACCGTTTAGCCGCAGACAGCGAACGTTCATTCGTTAGCCTGTTCGTCAGTTTTTCTTTTTCTCGGATTTTCCGCGATTATTTTCGATCGTGATTTTTTATCCGAATTTCGTTTTAGTATAACTTTTCGCTCGTTTATCGGAATCAGGCGATTCAAGAGCCTAGAGTTTCGTCTCGAAACCCTCTTTCGGTTTAACCAACTTAAACAAGTTTTTACTGCTGTAAATTTGACTTTAGTCCAGATTATTAAACGAAGCTTGTTTCTTTCGCCATTTGAGTTTTGTTGCTTCGTTTGATTTGATTCTTTTTGCAAACCGAAGTTCTTAAGTTGAACTTTCTGGTTAGACCTCTTATTTGAGTTTTACCCGTGCCCTTGCTTGATTCCTTATTGTATGCTTGTTTGTTTGCGATAGAGTACCCGGAGTGTGAAGCGTTCTACTACGAGTCTCTAGGTTTTGCGGATCATCAGCAAGGCAAGTAACACTTTGATCATACCCCTTTGCTACCCAGTTTTATTGCATTAGGGCAATCCTCAAACAGTTGCATGGTTAGGATTTGATTAAATTGTGGGATGGGAAGTAGTTGAGGTAGTACCTAATCACCTATTTATTATCAAACCTACGGGAGTTACTTCTACATTGCTTATACTGCTATGTTATGCTCGTAGACGTGGATTGGGTTTGAGAGTATCCATGACATATGTGAGTTTTGCTAATTAATGATTAACTTAAGGTGGCAACTTTAATATACATCTGGGTGGATTGAGGCACCTGGGGAACCCAGTGTTGTCTGTATTTTTCTGGAAATCCCGGGGTACCGTGTGATTCTCCTATGGTCTGCCACCCCGGCACAAAGGGATCATGAGATTATTCATACTAGAAACTTCCGTGTGCAGCCACAAGCTATTATGGGCTCCAGCATAGTTGATTAAGTCGTGTGAACTCTTACAGTGGTAGACTAGCAGACGTAGGGGATGTAGGTGGTACTGTCTACCCATCGTAAGGTGCTAACGCTTCTGAAAGACTATGTCTTGGTCATCCGTTTCTCAAACATCATGTAGTGCGAGAATTCCAATGGAGGAGATCGAGTCTTGTGGGGAAAAGTGTGCAAACCTCTGTAGAGTGTACAAACTAATCATGGTTAGCCGTGTCCCCTGTTATGGACATCTTGAGTATCTAGTTCTTGGGTTATCATGTGAATCTCATCACTCTTAATATTAAAATTTGTTTGGGTTATTATGTACCTTTTAATTGGGATTGAGTTGGGTGAACCTTCTTAATGTTTAACAACCACCATGATAGTTAAATAAAATTTATTCCTTTGCAGTAGGGAAAAATTGGCTTTTCGCAAAACATATTAACCATACAGTCTCCACCAGCCTTATATGCATGTAGTGATAGTATCATTCTGTTCATTACTCTTTTGTGTTATATTGCCAGCATATTCCATGTGTTGACCCATTTTCGGGCTGCAACATATCATGTTGCAGACTTTTCAGACGACGAGTAAGGAGCCTTAGGTCGTGGTCTTTCACTCAGTGATGCCGTTGGAGTTGATGGACTCACTTTATCTTCCAAGCCTTCCGCTGTTATCGTATTAGATGGCCTTAAGCCATATTTATTGCAATAAGTTCTCTTTTGAGACATTCGATGTAATAAGTGTGTGATTGCTACTCTGTTATAAATCCTTCAAGTACTGTGTGTGTCAGCATTACCGATCCAGGGATGACACTTATGCACAGAGATCAGACCGTCTGAGGTCGGGTCGCCACACCAGATGACCTTAATGCCAGCGTCTCGTCACCCTTCTGAAGATTTGTTCCTAGCACAAAATTGGCTACGTCGAATAGGGATGGTATCGGTTTATCACAATCTTCTACAGGAATTTTTATTCTGGTTTGTAGGTCAGCGATGCTTTTCAAATCAAGGTTGTACGGCTCCAACTTCTGTTTGTCCCCTGCGATGGCTGCCCCACAGAAGTATATGTCCTCCCGAGACAAGAAATCGTGAAGCTCACCTGGTATGGAGGGCGCGTGTATGATGTGGTACACCAAAACATCATCTTTGAGGCACAGTTGAAGAACAGCGGCGCGTTGGATCTTCCCAGTGGCACGCTCCATGTACTCTGCATCGAGACCGATGACATTCATCTCCACCTTTTGGAGGGAGTTGGATACATTGTTGATCCACTTTCGAACAACCCTTGGGTGGTCGGTGACTGTGGAAACTATGCTCAACGAGCCTTTGGTGAGGACATGTTGGACGCTAAAAACCTGCATCTCGATCTCTTTCGCCATTTGGAACCGCTGGACCGGAGGGCTATGGTTTGGAGAATTAGGATTAGATGGCTAATCTAACTGAAGAAGATGATTATAGGGGCTTCAGAATTACTCCAGGAGGATGTGAAGAGGTTAAAACAATGTGAATGCAGTGTGGTTTGGATGCAAATGAAGATCAAGGAGTAGTGAAAAAGCCGAGGAAAATCGGTTCCCGATGGAGAAGTAAATGGGAGAAGTTATGTGCATGCATGAGGAGAGGTGCGGTGGTTTGACTGCTGCATGCAATGGATTGGACGGGCTCTTCGGTTGCCTTTTCTCTCTCCCATACACACAGAGTGGCCCACTTGCATGCTGTAGTTTATTCGCTGGAGTCGGGCTGCAGCTGCTCATGCGTACGCTAATTAATGCTGTGAATGCGGGGCATGGAGGGAAATGGGCGCATGCAAAAGGGTATATACACAGACTAATTAGAGAAATACTGAAAAATGTTATACGCAGACAAAAGAGGACCGGAGGGAGTACTACTCATGTTCCTACTACGGTTAAGGAATATGCGGTTATCCTAAAAAAAAGAAAAGCCCTTCTTCGTGCTTCCGCATGCACGAGAATTTGGTTCTGCTTGCAATATGGATGATAGCTGGAGGATGAAGTGAACCCAGAGGCATGCTAGCACGGGAGTGTACTCATGTTACTACTACTCATACTACTAGTAGTAGTACAACTGTGGTACACTTGATGGTCAAAATACTATTATTCATCCGGTCCTCACAGTGAAGTGACAAGACCTCATACCGAGGTGACACCAGTCCAGCGGTGTGTCCGGTTACCAAAGTCAGCCTCACCTTGTGCCTTTGTGCAATCCTCACACCGCCGATGTATAGCATGCCTCGCCTGTCTCCCTCTCCCTAGCACCACTCCATCTCCATCTCCGCCTCACGGAGATCCCGAGGTCACTCTTCATTATCTCACTATGCCCCACATACCGCTTCGCCGCCTCCCCTGTACCACTATTCCCTCGCTAGCCGCTCCAGCACCGACAGCCTTCTCCCCCATAAATCAAGCCCCCCAAAACCCCACCTTCCAAACTCCACCATGGCCGAACGCAAACTGCGCAGGATCCATATGAGCCGCGATTGGAGCTATCTCCCCAGTGACGTCCTCGACCTCTATTGTTCGTGTATGGATATGTTGAGCTCCCTGCGGCTGGCTGCATGCTCGAGGGGCATGCACACGGCCATCGTTGAAGCAAGGCCTAAGCTTTTCAAGACACCCTTCTTGCAGCTATATGGTCTTGCCAGATTGGCTCACCATGATACGGAGGCGTACATGATGCCCCCCGACTTCAATCCTATCTCCATTAGCCGAAACTTCTTTGCAGGTATTTAGTGGGTCGTCGTACATCATTTCCCTCGACTTAAATCCGATCACCATCGCCCGAAACTTCTTGGCAGGTATGTACTGGGTCGGCTTGAACTCCCACTGGATGGCTGCCATTAGAGAAGACGGTAAAAAGTTGGTGCTCGTGAACTTCCAGACCTCCCATGAGATTATCCTTCCTCCGTTGGATTATATAGAGTATTACCATTGCGGTCCTAGTCATCTAGAATACCGCGTCAGTTGGACGGACCTTATTTTGCAGAAGATTGTAATCTGCGAAGTGCCCACACGACATGCGGATTACGCAGACTTCAAGCTAATTGCCTTGTTCGACAAGGGACTCGCCTATCTTTACGTCGGTGCCTTCTTTAGATGGAGACAACTTAGCTCGCAGTGGATTGTCGTCAAAGCTGATACACACTTCTGTGATGCTATTGAACACAATGGCATCATCTACACGATTGACAAATCAGATGGCACCACGTATTGCTAGGAAGGCGCGTGTAAGTTGTTTCCATCTCATGTTAATGATGACGCCATGACACTGTTTGAACTTTTTGTGATGATTGGCATATCCCTATTTGAGCAGAATTTGAGTAGAACTATGGAAATGTATTAGAGACGCCGTAAATTAGCTATATTTGGAATGAGTTAATTCATGCGATTGTGATCATGTCATTACAGCCAATTTGTACCCCTGAATAATCAAACGGTTAGGAATATATGGATATTCTCCTTATTTTACAATAATCTATATACTACTACTAAATATGAGTGTGTATCAATGGCCATGTTAGTTTCCTCATTTTCATAATGTAGAAACATGCACCACACTGTTGGTTTCATCTAACCATACATTAGGGAAGTAAATGTGCATATGGAGAACTCTATATTTGGAAGTAGTGAAATCCTGTAATGCTTATCATGTGTACATACCTATATTCGCCCTTCAGCAATCAATGGCTAGAATAATATCCTCACAAATGTTTTTCTCACAGAACACGAGTATATAACAATGCATGGTCTATTAGTTCCCTTGAAGAATTTGTTTGTGAGGACAGAACATGATTCCATAACATGCATGACATGGTAGTTTCCTGTGAAGAATCGATTGCGAGATAACATGAGTATAACCATGCATGGAACTTCTATATTTTTGAACCCAAGATACATTTCCTGTATTTTGCTCCTGGCCCAACAGGACATATCAATGTTGTTTCTTGCATTATCCTACTCATACTCGAACAATGCTGATCTTACATTAACAATGCATGTCCTTTTGATATGATGCAGTGTCCCTACAATTCGCCCTTTGTAATCACACCACCTTTGCCAAAAACAGGGAAGCACAATTGGTTCCTCACTCAATCAGACGACAGCAAAAGACTGATGATCATTCGGACACATGAGCCGAAAAAGTTATATTGCAAAAACCCCACTGTATACAAGCACCATGAAATACGTGAGTATCTGGACAGTGGATGTTACGTCTATGAGCAGGATACCAGCTTGTTGGGGCCTTCAGGATTTTTTAGTTGGAGGCGGGTAAACAGCCTTGGTTCACACTCTCTGTTTCTCGGACTCAATTATTCGATTAACCAGGAGATCACCGTTGGCAAGGACCTTGATGGCAGAGAGGCTTTGTTTGCTATGGAAAACTGTGTCTACACGGCGAGCCCTAGGAGTTCGGGAGCAAACTCCCCTGACTGTCAATGATACAGCCTGCAGCCTAAAGAAGGTGAGAATGACAAAGGCATCCGGATTAACTTTGATCCTTGGATGTCTCAATTATGATAGGCAGTGATGTGGTTCAAGCCTTCAGGTTGATAGCTAATTGGGCTATTGCATCAAAAGGGTGGAGTACTGGTGTCTCCGGATCATTGGTCATTGAAGCGGGGCTGCAAATTATGATGGTGTTGGATCATATCTTCGAATGACTTTGTTGTCTTTGTTGCTTGTTCCGGATGGGTAGTTCTTTCTTTTGTTATGCATATTCCTTGTCATTTGGTCATCCTCATCTATGTCACTCTTACTATGTAATAGTTGGTGTCGGTGTCAAAACCGGCGGATCTCGGGTAGGGGGTCCCGAACTGTGCGTCTAGGCGGATGGTAACAGGAGACAAGGGACACGATGTTTTTACCCAGGTTCGGGCCCTCTCGATGGAGGTAAAACCCTACTCCTGCTTGATTGATATTGATGATATGGGTATTACAAGAGTTGATCTACCACGAGATCGAGGAGGCTAAACCCTAGAAGCTAGCCTATGGTATGATTGTTGTATATTGTCCTAAGGACTAAACCCTCTGGTTTATATAGACAATGGAGGGGGCTAGGGTTACACAGAGTCGGTTACAAAGAAGGAGATCTACATATCCGTATTGCCAAGATTGCCTTCCACGCCAAGGTGAGTCCCATCCGGACACGGGACAAAGTCTTCAATCTTATATCTTCATAGTCCAACAGTCCGGCCAAAGGATATAGTCCGGCTGTCCGGATACACCCTAATCCAGGACTCCCTCAGTAGCCCCTGAACTAGGCTTCAATGATGATGAGTCCGGCGCGCAGATTTGTCTTCGACATTGCAAGGCGGGTTCCTCCTCCGAATACTTCATAAAATTTTGAGCACGATGATCGTGTCCGGGTCTGCAAAACAAGTTCCACATACAACCGTGGAGAGAATAATATTTCCATAAATCTAATCTGCTGACGTACCCCGTAGTGTGATAGCACACCATAACCGGGCCTTAATTCGAACCGTTTTTATAACCAATCTTAGCGTGTTTCGCGAGGCGGTTTCCTTGGCACGTCTTGTCGAAGCAGAGATCGTGTCCCCTTTGTCATGGGATTCTCATCAACACGGTCGTGGGTAACCCAATCGTGCCTGTTGGTATGACCCCTCGATTGAAGGTAAGTCCCAAACGGCCACGAGGAGGGCTCTTGGTATTCAACCTCTTTATAAAGAGACCAAGCCCTATTCTTTTTCCTCTCGATCTTAATCGAATCTGCCTCCCGCCTCGAGTTCCAACACCCAAAGCTTAGGTTCAGGCGAGTCGGACCTACGATTGTGTCCGGATCCAACCTTCAAGGTCGGTGGATGCCTTCCTCCATCACGGAGGAAGACGTAATAAAGCTACGGCAGGCCAGGTAGTTGACCGGCGAAATCCCGCATAGCCTGCTTGCTCAAGGGCAGGTTATTCCACTCCCAAGCCTGGTGAGAGCATCGTGTTCGTATCTCACTTCCTCCGAGGGCTAGGCTTCGCGCCAGATCCCTTCGTGAGGGGGCTCATGTTCTATTACGGGCTTGACTTTCATGATCTAGCTCCGGAGTCCATCCTCCACATCTCATCATTCATCGTTGTATGCGAAGCTTTCCTCCGTATTACCCCTCACTTCGGATTGTGGCTCAAGACCTTCAAAGTGGAGCCGAAGATGATCGAGGGGCGACACGCAGAGTGCGGAGGCGCCGTAATAAGCAAAAACTCCGATGCTCCATGGCCCCAGGGCTCTTTCCAGGAGGTGTCCAATTTGTGGCAGCAAGAGTGGTTTTATATCACAGCTCCCAGGGGCACCAAGTGGGTGGCCCCTCCCTGGTTTTTCGCTCGGGTCCCCCGCCACGACTAACGTCGTGGGTCAACAAGGGGCTGGACTGGGGGCCAGTAAAGGATGTGCCCATATTGCGGAGCCGCATCCGAGATCTCCTTGAGAGAGATGTTAGCCTGGTCACGGTGACGCTGGTCATGCTAATTCGCCGGGTCCTACCCTGCAAACATCGTCCCCTCCGCCTATGGGAGTTCAAACCGGAGGGACCGCGAGCTCTTCAACACTTCCTCAGCATGACGCCTAAGGATATGTACAGATTGTTCTTTGGACCACAAATAACGTGTCCGGACATCACTGAGGATGCGGGTCTGAGCAGCAATCACCCGGATACCAAAGTAAGTAGCCCCGCATTTGAATATGTCGTCTGTTTATTTGTAGTAATGTTTCCCTAAAAAAGCCGCTCTTTGACCAGGATTGGATAGCTAAGGCAAAGTTGATCAGGTGTTCGGCCCCCCTCCCTGAGACCTCACCGGATCCCGTATTAACCAGGATGCTGGAGATCGCGCCTTACCAGGCGCCTTCAGGAGAAGGTAAAGGGGGAACAAAGAGGCCAGCGCCTCCGTGAAGGAGATTAGCTGGGAAGGAGGAACTAAATCTTCCCCTCCCTAGGGAAGAAAGAGGACCGTCTCCGAAGACCCGGAGACAATGGTCTCTAAACGGGGGAAGAAATCTTCGCCGGAGGGTCCCGCCCCGGGGGATACCCCGGCCACACTATACCCTCAAGGGGATCAGCCCTCCACCGAGCTGTAAGTAAAGGGATACTTAATAATGAAAAAACCTTGCTTCACTCCTGAGGAAAGTAACCGAAGCATTTATCTTGCAGTTCGGATATTAGCCCTTCTCGTGAGCTTCGCTCTTGGGATCTTCTTCCAGAGATGATGGAGAGCGGAACGCCTCCCCCTGCCATACCGCCTCATGAGGCGGGCGACCCCGAGGTGTCGTCACGGAGGGTTTCTCCTGATCCGGCAAGGCCAGAAGGTAGTCATATGGCCACCCTAAGTCCTCAGTATCCGGCTCTTGAAGAGAGCAACCGAAAGAGTCCGGCTCCGTCTGGTGTGCGGACGGACGTACTGAGGTATCTGCTAGAGAGATCGGCTATCTCAGAAGAGCACCGCGCGTTGATGGGTGCGGTGATTGACAAAATTTCGTCCGACGAAAGCGGGTTGCATGAAGCTGTTATGAGTCTACTGACGGGTTTTGAGGTACGTGAAATGATGTACATTTTTGACAGTACCGCACATTTTAGATGTGCCCTGTGTAGATAGTAGCCCCTGAGACTCTGGGTGCCGTCGAAGACAACGGCGCATAGAGGATCCTATTCCCAGGAATAATCTTACTGCCTTAATGTGCGGTGACGGTGTCCGTGGCCCGCGGTGAAGAGTTTGCTTAGAGTTAAAGCGGCAACTTGACGTGGCGATGCCGCATCGTACTTGTCAACAAGCGGCTTGACGAGGCGCAAGGTATGTAATTTCTCCAGTGACACATGATAAGAGGAGCATGATGCCAGTATCTATAACATGTTTTTGGATGCAGATGGAGCTGCGGCCGTGGAGGACCTTCGGGCGGACCTTTCCCGAGCCAAAGAACAAGCCAGGAAAAGCGATGCGGCTGCCCTAGAGGCAATCGAGGAGCTGAAAGCCGAACAGGCTACTCACTGCCAAAGCAAGGAGGAAATAGCCAGGATGGCTGTGGAATTGAAGAATGCCGCTGACCGATGCAAGCTTCTTGAAAAGGAAGATCAAGCAAAGAGGACAGACCTGGAAAAGGCCACGATGGCGGCCAAAGATACCCACTCTGCAATGAGAGCGATGAAGGAGGAGCTGCGTCAAGCCGGTGATATCGTGGCTGGGAAGCCCTTTATGCTGCGGATGAAGTTCGGAGATCCCAAGTACGCCCCGTTGGACCGGCTGTGGAGTTCTGTGGATGCATATCTGGATCTAGCGGCGAGTGCTGCCGATGCCGCCGAATACTTCAGAGATCAAAAAGATCGCGAAGTAGAAAAGCTGTTCTGGTCATAGTTTCACGTTCCAGAGCGTCCGCTTCCATTGCTTGATCAGTTGGCCAAATGGGCCGAGCTGACTAGATTGTCCGGACTCGCCATGAGGTCTGTTGTGGATCATTTGTGGCCGAAAAGGCCAAAACCGAATAGTTACTTTAGTTTGGTGCTGCAGTTCCTTGGTGCAGTGCCGCATATCAACGTGATGAGGAGGTCGGCGTGCGTAGAGGGTGCGCGGATGGCCCTCGCCCATGTGAAGACATACTGGGCGGAGATGGAGGCCACTACCATTGCAGCCCAAGATTCGGACGAGAGCCGAGTACCTGCCGAGCACTACTTTCAAGAAGTTCTTGAGGGCGCTCGCTCCATAGAGGCGCATTGCTCGAAGAATATTATGTTCTAATGACATGTATTCCCATTGAAAAACAATGTTTTTACTGAATTATAAAGGCTATTTTATACTTGTGCCAGCAAGAATTATAATACCTCATGTGCGGCCGTTTATGTAAATACGTATATAACCTGAAAGATGGCAGTCGTCGGCTTCAGCCCCCACGCATATAATGCGGGGGTGTTTGCAGAAAATGCATGTCCACACTTGATCCAACATCTTGGTCCATTAAGGAGGTGATAGCGCAGCGAACTAGGCAATCGGACTATAATGCTTTAACACTTTCACTTAGCCATAGGAGTTTGACAGTGGGGCTACTATATAGCCCCTAGTGGCTCCATGCTCATCCGTATTCGGGGCGCGTACATGCCTGGCCGGGAAACGGAAATTCGTTAAGGCGGAGGAATCCCTAAGATTCCGCTAGGTCATCGAGTGGTTGACCAGTCTCACGCTATATCATGACAGTCAGTTTTCGGCTTTCTCTACTGAGGTGCTCGTCCGGGTGACCCAGGGCACAATCGCAGTAGTTCTCATGGTGCCGCCTTAGCCGATAGAGCGGAACATAAGGCAGCAAAACACAGGAGCCGGGCAAACCCAACATTTGACCAAAGACATGATTCGGAGCTGATGCATATAAGGCCAAACTCGCGACGCCGAACACTCCCTAAGGTATTCGGTCTTTATTATGTAATCCGGGCTAAGCAGTGCCCTTTGTTGTAAGCCCCTGGTGTCCAGGTACCTGCAGTAATCTGACGTGGCCACAGCATCCATCTCAGTTGTACTGAGAATACGGGGGATGTGTATCAACAAGAGACAGTAAAAAAGGTTTACGCAGGGTCTTAATCTAAAGAGAATCCTTGGAACGGGTCCCTGCTGCACGTCTGCGCCTGTGTCTCTGTTGTGTCGTATCCTGGATGGGTGTAGCACGATGGTCATCTGTAAAAGAGAGAAACTTAGCTGAAAAAGTTGTCGTGCAAAAGGTAGGTTATACTAAGTAAACCAAGTACGGTTCAAGATGAGTAAAATTGAGCCTAATTGTCCCTTCTTTACATGCGTTGAACCCCTTGTATTGTTATGGGGGTTTAGCCATCAAACTTGTGTAATTCATGTATAGCTACGCCGGACTCGTCTAACCGTATCCGGGGTCTTAACGACCTGACAGATGCTCTAGCCGGTGAGGCCGTTTAGTGTGCGACTGCCAAGGCAGCCGCACGGTCTTCCGCGCGCAAGGAGCGCTTAAATTTCCATTTACCGTAATGATGCCACGTGGACCGGGCATCTTAAGCATGAGAGAAGCGTAATGCGGTATTGCGTTAAAGCGGGCAAAAGCTTCGCGTCCGAGTAATGCTTGATAGCCACTTTGGAACGGAGCGATGTGAAAGGTTAATTTTTCGCTGCGGAAGTTATTGGGAAAGCCAAATATAACTTCTAGTAGCAGGGAGCCCGTGCAATGGGCCTCTAGGCCTGGCATGACTCCTTTAAAGGCAGTATTGTTGTGGCTGATTTTTGTTGGGTCTATCCCCATTTTGCAGACTGTATCCTGATATATCAAGTTTAAACTACTGCCGCCGTCCATCAGGACTCGTGTGAAGTGGTATCCGTTGATTATCGGGTCTAACACCAAGGCAGCCCATCCTGCATGCTGGATACTTGCTGAGTAATCCCGATGGTCGAAGGTGATCGGTTGGGACGACCAGTGGCGGGACTCCGCGGTGATATGACCTGGGGCACGTGTCTCTATGAGTGCCACATTGTTTTTCTTTATCACGTGTAACACATTTAATGTTTTGACTTCTGGTGGGAACTTCTTCTGTTCCCCGGTGCTTTGTTTGCGAGGCTCGTCCTCATCTTCACTTGGTGTATCCAGCCCCTTGTGTTCAGCGTTGAGTTTGCCGGACTGCTTGAAGACCCAACATTCTCTATGGGTATGATTGGCAGGTTTATCAGGGGTGCTGTTGATCTGACATAGTTTGTCCAGAATCTTGTTTAGGCTGGACAGTTCGTCTCTGTTGCCTTTGAGGGGGAGCTTTTGCTGACCCGGCTGAGAGCTTTTGAATCCGGCGTTTACCGCCGTGACCTTCGGGCTGTCTTCTTTATTTCGGCGCTTGTTTTTGCTGCGTCGTGGCTTCCCGTTTCCGTCCCTGACTTCGGATGTACTTGGGTCGTTGGTGCTGCATCGGGCTAACCAGCTATCCTCGCCTGCGCAAAAGCGGGTCATGAGGCTTGTTAATGCAGCCATTGTTCTTGGCTTTTCTTGGCCGAGATGTGTGGCAAGCCATTCGTCTCGAACGCTGTGTTTGAAAGCTACTAAGACTTCGGCGTCCGGACAGTCGACTATTTGGTTCTTTTTAGTGAGAAACCTGTTCCAAAGCTTTCGGGCTGACTCTCCGGGCTGTTGGGTTATATGACTTAGATCGTCTGCATCCGGTGGTCGGACGTAGGTCCCTTGAAAATTTGACCAAAAAGCGTCCTCGAGCTCTTCCCAACTACCAATGGTGTTTTCGGGGAGGCTTTTAAGCCAGTGCAGGGCTGGCCCTCTGAGCTTGAGGGGTAAGTACTTGATGGCATGGAGATCGTCTCCTCGAGCCATGTGGATATGGAGGATGTAGTCCTCAATCCAGACCCCAGGGTCTGTCGTTCCGTCGTATGCCACAATGTTTACGGGTTTGAATCCCTCTGGAAATTCATGCTCCAGCACCTCATCGGTGAAACATAGGGGGTGTGACGCGCCCCTTTATTTGGGTGTACCGTGGTGTTCGGATTTTTGTTGTGTTGTATTGCGTGCTGGAGCACGCTTTCTTGGCCCGTAGATGAATCGGGTTGGGCCATCCTTGTGATGCGAGTCCTTACGCGGATCGCGTGCTGGCTTGTCTGCGGCGTCATTCGCCATTCTTTGTTGGCCCCGAGATTGTCTATCCGACCGAATGGCTGTTTTTTTTTTAATTGCGGGGGCTCTAAGGCCTCATCATCGAATTCAGGTAGTAGCTTTCCCTTCGGGTAGCTCTTTGTGTGGCGACTGCCGCCATACTTTTCTGCGGTGTTGAGTACTTCACTCCATCTAATTCTGTGTGTATCTTCCGCAGCTTTGAGCTTTCACTTCTGCTTTTTCAGGCTCCAGGCAGTGGTGAAAAGCCATTGATGGGGATTCTTCTGCTCCAGGAGCTTGTCCGGTGTGATGTCATCCGGACTGTTGTCCTTGCCGGAGACGGGTTGTTTGGTTTGATTCTCCGTGTTGCCCTTGTCGGACGGTTGTTCGTCGTCCCCTGGCTCACCCTGCTCTATCGCTGGGCCTATGTGATCGTTGTTTCTGCCGAGGCGGTATTTGGAGCAGCGTTTATGTCGCCGCCTTGACTGCTTCTCGAGGGAACGATCCTTCGCTGCGTCCTTCCGTTCCTCGTCCTCGTTTTCTTTGGGTGTGTCCACCATGTATACATCATGGGATGAGGTGGCTGTCCGAGTGCCACGTGGGCGATGGTTCTGTCGCTCTCTGCATCGTCATCCATACCGCCGATGTCTTCGGAGTCGAAGTCGAGCATGTCGGTCAAATCATCGACAGTGGCTACTAAGTGGGTGGTGGGTGGGCGGCGAATTTCTTCGTCACCCGCATCCCAATCCTGCCGGACATAGTTCGGCCAGGTTTCTCCTGACAGGGAGAGGGACTTTAGCAAGTTCAGTATGTCGCCGAAGGGAGCGTGCTGAAAGATATCCGCGGAGGTGAACTCCATGATTGGCGACCAATCGGATTCGATAGGCACGGGCGCAGGCGGTTCGGAGTCCGTGGCCGGAGAAGAATCCGGCAATTTGGCGTCACGGCTCTCGTGAAGGGTAAGGTTGGTATTCGGCTCGATCACCGCTGAGACTACGGCCTCCGTGGCGGCGTCTAACCACTCGTCCATGGATGGCGCAATTGGCTCCGAATTGAGGGTCGGAGCGGTTCCAGGTGCGATCTCTTGAACACTATTCGACGGCAGAGCTAAATCATGCTCGTCGTGACCATGCGGCGCACTTGGCAGGGGCTCAAATCCTTCGAAGATCAAGTCTCCGCGGATGTCAGCCGTGTAGTTTAAGTTTCCAAATCTGACCTGGTGGCCTGGGGCGTAACCCTCGATCTTCTCCAGATGGCCAAGCGAATTGGCCCGCAGTGCGAAGCCGCCGAATACAAAGATCTGTCCGAGAAGAAAGGTCTCACTTTGGACTGCATCGCTATCGATGATCGAAGGAGCCATCAAGCCTGATGATGACGACACAGAGGAACTCTCAATGAAAGCACCAATGTCGGTGTCAAAACCAGAGGATCTCCGGTAGGGGGGTCCCAAACTGTGCGTCTAGGCGGATGGTAACAGGAGACAAGGGACACGATGTTTTTACCCAGGTTCGGGCCCTCTCGATGGAGGTAAAACCCTACTCCTGCTTGATTGATATTGATGATATGGGTATTACAAGAGTTGATCTACCACGAGATCGAGGAGGCTAAACCCTAGAAGCTAGCCTATGGTACGATTGTTGTATATTGTCCTACGGACTAAACCCTCCGGTTTATATAGACACCGGAGGGGGCTAGGGTTACACAGAGTTGGTTACAAAGAAGGAGATCTACATATCCGTATTGCCAAGCTTGCCTTCCACGCCAAGGTGAGTCCCATCCGGACACGGGACGAAGTCTTCAATCTTATATATTCATAGTCCAACAGTCCGGCCAAAGGATATAGTCCGGTTGTCCGGATACCCCCTAATCCAGGACTCCCTGAGTTGGCTCTGTTTAAAATGTTATTCTCGTCTGGATCACGAGAGTCTGAGTGCTGCAGATGGGTGCATTTTGGTGGTGTAGCAAGACTTCTTATGAACTATCATGTCTTGTTGTTTATGTCAGTAGTAGTCACTAGTCAGTGTTTGAATGTTGTATATTTCGTTGTTTCGAACTGTTTATTGTCTCGAACTACTGGTGGGCTAAATGAGGGCATCACCATTCCCAAGTGTTCAGAGTGTATCTCCTTTTTTCAAGTTATATAATTTGAGCTTAGTGTCTTTTCGATGATGTACACTTGTTTGGTCCAGTGAGGTGTCGTTGAATATGGGCCGAGTAGTAACACAAGCCAAATAGGTCAATTATGATTCTCAGGCCGGGCTCTCAAAAGATCCTAAAAAAAGGCCGGGCTCTCCAAAAAAGAAAGAATAAGGACTCTTAGGCCGACATGTAGGCGCCACTGGTGTTTTCGATGCTATGCCGCCGAGAGCATATTAGCGGGTGTTCAAAATTCGCTACCTTTTCATCCCCAATCTCCCGCCCTCCCCACCTCTCGGAATCTCGATTCCTACCCAGCCCCCAAATCCCCTCCTATACTCCCCGTACTCAAGATCACTATCATGTCATCGTCAACGCGGATCTCCGAGCCGAGATCCCGAGGTCCATCCTGCCTTCGGCCGCTAGTGTCTTTGTCGCTCAACAAAGGGCATGGCGGCGCTTGACGCACCAGTTTGCCGGCAAAGTGCCGATGGTAACCATCAACGGCGATCGCCTCCGCCTCGCTGACGACCTTGTCAAAGCTCTTGGTATTGCGCACGGCATCCAAATAAGTGACTTGCTCGTCGAAGTCTGTCCGCCACCGGTTGATTTCTTCGTCAGGTTCCGGACAACTTTCGACTGCAGTCGTGTATTTGAATCTTCCCAGCGTTTGTTCTGGGATGGCGCGCTGGTGAGCTTTGATCGGTGGCACCCAGGATGGGGCTCATTGCCCTCTGAGCTTGAGTTTTTAACAAATCTTACCTTCCACGGCATGCCTCGACGTGCTTGGAATAGCGAGTCCATGAATGAGCTTATCAACGACCTTGGAGGTGAGCTCGTAAGTATGTTTGTTCCTCCAAACAGCTGGGCTCTGATGGTTATGGCATGGATGAAGAAGTCGTCCACCATACATAAGGTGATTGGTGTTAAGATACCGGTGCAGGAACCGGGGTTGTACTATTCGTCACCACCAAGGCCGCCTCGGACCACATTATGGATGTACCTGTATCAAGTGTTCGTGCATGTCGAAGAAGGTCAATCCATCAATTGAAGTCCTGCCGCCGCCGCTGGTGCCAGGGTCCGTCGATGACGTCCATTACAGGAGTCAACCTCAGACTTTCCTCGTGTTGCTCGGAACGATGGATGGCACAGGGCCTACTCCATCGCGCGACGGAGGCCACTGCTTTTTTGGGAGAAGAGGCAGGGTTGGCTGCCTGGATGTGCTCTAATTTGATGTAACAACTGAATCTTGTCAGATACTAGTTAAATCCGAGCTATGGGTGTGAAGAACTGATGTGCCAGTACATTTGATTGTGACCTGTTCTAATTTTGTACCTGAACTTTTTTTAGAAAGGGTTGTACGTCAACTTAATGTGCTAGCATAACTTATTGTGTTGTCTGTCTGTTTTCTTTGCACAACATTCAAGATATTTCCCTGTCATTAATAAAGAATATGAACCGTTACGTACGAGTTCGTTGGTTTCAACTTAGCCCTACCCGTAGCGATCCACTGCTTCCATCCTGATTGTGCCGCTTGCGTGAAATTTTTGTATGCAAGTTAAGTGTGCTATGATGTTCTATATGATTGTGTCAACTATATAAGTTTTTACTGAGCATCAGCAATGCATATGGCTGAAAGATGTATTTACGAGCAACGACCGATGGGTCTCTCTCTCTCTCTCTCTCTCACACACACACACATAAGTGGGACCCGTTGAATTATTTCTTTGCTCGTGACAGCTTTTAATTAGGTTCGACTGTAATCTAACTTTTTTCTTAAGTTATTAATTGAGCTCAGTGACTTCAAAAAGTTGTACAGAAGCCTTGTTTGGGCCTTTCTCTCAAGCGTCACCGAATGTGGGATGATTAGCCATGTTAGGTTGTACTGCATTACACAGTGCCTTTTTTAACATCAGCAATGCAATCTGGGCCGACAGCTTGTACACAATATCCGGTCAACTTGTTATTCTCCGCTCACTGGCTGCAAACTTTCCTAGGAGCTATGCATTAGGCTTAACAAGAAAATGGACTTTAAGAAATAATAAATGGGATGTAATTATAATAACTGGGCAGTAACTATAAAAAGATGCACCAAACGCGTAATTAGTTTAAAAAATATATTATTTTTGGAATTTGAAAATTTTAATTTCATTACTTGTTGCGCGCGCAATATTTCGTTGGATTTTAATGTAATACAACTTTATTTTGAAATTATATTTAATCTGACTAGAAATTTCGCCCATAAAAATATGGGATTTTTTCTTTGAATTCTGTTTTGAGCGGTTGGTTGAAATTATTAATTGTTGTCCTAGCTAGAAAATGGGTTGTACTTTTAAAAAACTGTAAATGGGCTGTAGTAAATTCCATTAGAATTAAAAAATAGGTTGTACATTCTTACAAATCGCAAATGGGCTATATGTTCTCTGCCACACACTTGTGGGCCTTCTAAGTTGACGTTTCCCCTAAAAAAACTAAGTTGACGCGTATGCAAGGCTTTGTCAACAACACACGGTTCTCAGAGCTGTGGTTGCTTGGATGTCCATCCAACGGATGTCGTGGCTTCTTCTTGAATCTCGATATTCTTGCTTCAAATTACCAAAAATGATTCCTCCCCGACATCCGGGCGCACTGCTTCGGAGGCTGACTCAGGCCTACTAAGTTGACGCAGATCAAGGGCTTTGTCAACCTAGTCAATATAAACGATTCTAGCTGCAGTGACCGTACGATGTCCATCCAACGGCCATAGTGCTTCTTCAACATCTGGTCTTCTTGCTCCAGCCGCCAAAGCATCACCGGTCGTGACGCATGCTCCTGCCTCCCGTGGCGGGTCAGTGATGCCGGAGGCCTCACCGCACCCTACTACTCCCACCGCCGCCAGCCATCCTCTACTCACCCACACCCTGTTATTCTGCGGGCAACGACATGTTTCACACCGCAGCCGACCAAGGAACCTCGTATCTCTCCACGCTGGCTTCCACCGCCGCTGTTTTCCCCGGCTCGCGCCGCCCCTTCCTAGGCCTCACCGCCGCCCACCGCACGGGTGCTCTCGGCACGGCGTGGTCAACGTGGTCAAGGAACGGCTTCCATCGGACGTGGACTGTAAGTGGAGAGGCTGACAGCTGGGTCCACGACGGCAACAAGGAATTGCCTCCTTATTATGCGGAAAATAATGATTCTCCACCGACAGCAGGGACCCACCGATCGCCACCATATTTCGCGAAAAACATTTCCTCCCGATCGCTGGGACCCACCGGACGGGCCACCGACAGCGAAAAAATGTTCCCCATTGCCACCGACCCACCGGAAGTGCCTCCTTATTACGCATAAAAATGAATACTCCCCGCTGGTTGGGACCCACCTTGGTGGGAGGCTGACTTGTGGGCCTACTAAGTGACGGGAACGGAGTGCTTTGTCAACTTAGTCAATATGCATGATTCTAGTTACAGGACCGCACGATGTCCATCGAACGGTCAGAGTGCTTCTTCAACTTCGTCTTCTTGCTTCGCCGCCCAAACCAGCGCGGTCGTGCCTCATGCTCCTGCCTCCGTGGTCGGCTTGCACGCGGCGGAGGCCTCACCGCCCCTACTACTCCCATCATCGCCAGGCCATCCTCTATTCATCCACAACCCATGTTATTCGCTCGGCGACGCAGCCTCACACTGCAGCTTAACCAAGAACCCTCATACTCCTCTCGAGTGGGCATCCACCGCCGCGTTTTCCCGGCTCCGCCGCCCCTTCCTAGGCCTCGCCGCCGCCCACCGCCTGCGGTGCTCTCGGCGCGGGCGTGGTCAACGTGGTCAAGGAACGCTTCCATCGGACGTGATCGCACATGGAGATGCCGACACCGGGTCCACGGCCGCAGAAGGAAGTGCCTCCTTATTACGCCGCAAAATAATTATTGCTCCACCGACACCGTGGACCCATCGACGGGCCACCGATTTCGCGAAAAAAGTTTCGACCGCCGGGACCCACCAGCCACATCTTCGCAGTAAGGAAGTGCGTCCCGAGCAAAAAATGATTCGCCGACCGTTGGGGACCCACCAGCTACATCTTCACAGCAAGGAAGTGCTCGATACCGGGACCCACCTGGTCGAAGCGCATATAGCATTGTCATTCTGGTCGCGAACGCGTACGCATATATCACCGATGTAGAGGTGTGCACGTAGCATGTACACGCACGTAAAGCGCCAGCAGCAACAAAGAAAATACGCCACGTACGTACATACGGGCAGGGTCTCAAACGCCTACTCGCGCATACGTACGGCCAGGGCTCGTGTACATGGATGGGTCGGAACGGAGAAACAACATCGTCATCGTGTTCATGGGGAACCAACCGGCTGGGTCGGAACGGAATGCGTCGTCGTGTTCATCGGTAGGGCTTGGACGGAACAGCCGATGGAAACGAAGCCTGGCGTACCGCAGAACGGAGGAAACGGCCTTGTGTTCGACCGCCCACGTTCGAAACAGGATCCTGTTCATCGGGAGGGGTCTAGCATACCGCAAAACGGAGGAAACGGACCTCCTACGGTCAAAATGGGGGTCCTGTTGATCGGGAGGGGTGTGGCGTACCACAAAACGGAGGAAACAGACTTGTGTTGGAGCGCTACGGTCGAAATGGGGGTCCTTTTCATTGGGAGGGGTATGGCGTACCGCAAAACGGGACTCCACGGGATACTGTTCATCTCCACCGTTGACCCCTCCAGCCTCCACGGCCATCGCTCATCCACCGTCGACCTCCTCTAGCCTCCACCGCGATCGCTCATCCACGGGCTCCTCGCTCATCTAGCCTCCACCGCGCTTACTCCACCGCCACGCTCAACCAGCCCTCTCCACGGGCTCGCTCAACCACCCTCCACGGGCTATTGTTCATCCTTCCCTCCATCGCTCATCGCTCATCCCCGCCTCCACGGGTGGTCCTGCTCATCTTGCCCTCCACGGGGTCCTGCTCTCCAGCCCCAATCGCCTCGAACAATCGAGGTACTCGCTCATCCGTATAACGCCATGGGGTCCTGTTCATCCACCCCACCGAACTGCTCATCCAACCCCCCTAGCAATGCTCACTGCTCATCCGCAGGCAGATCGATCGGCTTCAGCTTAGCAGCAAGATGGGCGAATCGCCGATCGGGTTCGCTTATCACCATCGATCGATCGCTCGGGTTCAGTAACGCGTAGTGAGGGAGTCCTGGATTAGGGGGTGTCCGGATGGCCGGACTATATCCTTTGACCGGACTCCTGGACTATGAAGATACAAGATTGAAGACTTTGTCCCGTGTCCGGATAGGACTTTCCTTGGCGTGGAAGGCAAGCTTGGCGATATACATATGTAGATCTCCTCCCATTTGTAACCGACTGTAATTCCTAACCCTCCGTGTCTATATAAACCGGAGGGTTTTAGTCCGTAGGACGAAGAACAATCATAGCATAGGCTAGCCTCTAGGGTTTAGCCTATCTGATCTCGTGGTAGATCTACTCTTGTACTACCTATATCATCAATATTAATCAAGCAGAGTAGGGTTTACCTCCATCGAGGGGCCCAACCTGGGTAAAACATCGTGTCCCTTGTCTCCTGCTACCATCCGCCTAGACGCCAGCTCGGGACCCCCTACCCGAGATCCGCCGTTTGACACCGACATTGGTGCTTTCATTGAGAGTTCCTCCGTCATCACCTTTAGGCCCGATGGCTCCTCCGATCATCAACAATAATGCGGTCCAGGTGAGACTTTTCTCCCGGACATATCTTCAGATTCGGGCGGTTTTGCATCGCGGGCCAATTCGCTGGCCATCCGGAGCAGATCGAAGCTACGCCCGCCATCAGTCAGATTTGAAGTTTGAACTACACTACCGACGTCCGCGGAGACTTGATCTTCGACGGGTTCGAGCCACAGCCAAGCGCCATTACACTATTACGATGGGCATGATCTAGCTCTGCTGCTGAACAAAGGCCCCGAGGTCGCGACTCGTCCGGCTCCGACCTCAGCGGAGCCGACCACGCTAATCGAGGATGGTGGCTGACACCGCCGGGGCTACAATCTCACGGCGACGAGCCCAAGACTAGCCTTTGTCCTTGGCGGCTTATGACCTAAGGTGCTGACTTCTCCGAACTCAACCTTCCGCGCCCCTCGCTAATCGAATCTGATTACGCCGATCATGGAGTTCACCGCCATGGACATCTTTCAAGACTCGCCCTTCAAATGACATTCTGAATTCACTAAAGTCTCTCTTTATCGAGAGCCCTGGCCGGACTATGGTCAACAAGGTTGGGATGCGAAGACGAAGAAATTCAAAGCCCACCCACCACCCACTTCAGAGCCACTTTTGATGATTTAACCGACATGCTTGACTTTCGACCGATGACTTCGACGGTATTGACGCCGATGCAGAGACGACCAAGAACCAGCGCCACAGGCACCGAAGGCCACCTCGTCAGATGACATATACATGGTGGACACCCCAAAACAAGGAACGGCGATGGAACAACGGAGGATGACCTCCAAGAAGCAGCCTAAGCGCCAAGCGCACCGCACCGCCTAAATCCTGCCAAAGCAAAAACGGTGATTCCAACACGGAAACAATAACACCCCTGACAAAGGTTTAAGACAACCCCTCCAAAGCAGGATTCAGCACAGAGGATGGAGAAACCAGCCCTCATGAGAGAGCGGCATGATGAGAGGTAGAGGATGATAATTACATGCCTCCTCCAAAGACGAGGCAAGCCTCGATTTACGCATTTAATTTGTCGTGCCCGAGGATCCCGTCGAACAAGAGCTGCTTTCAAACGCAGGCTTATACCACGCGCGAGCAGCCTCAAGAAAAACAGCAACAGCTTAGAGCTGACTCAAGACTTGCTAGCCGACATATGGATCAAGTCCTTGCGTCAAGAGTACGAACTCAACGCCTCCAAGAGCTACCTAAAACGCAGGCTGCTACCCCGATTAGAGGAGGAAGCACCTAGACCTACATCACCAGCAAGATGATGCAGCCGAACGCCACCTCGTGGTCACAGATGCAGAGGCCTCTCGCCTCCACTCAAGCCACACCCCGTGTCGCCCAAAGAATACCAAGGCACGGGAAATGCGCCGCACCGCGAGATATATTGAGGACAAGGCAAGGCAAACAAGATCGATCTATGGATCGCGTGGGCGCCCACCTACACGTGACGATAACCGGCCATGCCGGATATGGTAAATCCGCCGGCTGAACAAAGTAGACAAAGCTCGCTTGAGCTACGCCGTGATATAGCATCAATTGCAGGCGCCAGACACCCACTATGCTTCACAGATGAAGTAATGGATCATCAAATCCCGAGGGTTTCAACTCAGAACATCGAATCATACGATGGCACAACAGATCCTCGCGGTATGGATCGAGGATTATCTCCTTCATATCCACATGGCCCGCAGTGATGATCTACACGCCATCAAATACCTCCCACTCAAGCTTAAAGGACCAGCTCGGCATTGGCTTAATAGCTTGCCAGCCAGAATCAATTGGTTGTTGGGAGGACCTGGAAGCCGCATTCCTCGACACTTCTGTGGCACCTATGTGCGACCACCGACGCCGATGACCTAAGCCACATAATTCAGCAGCCGAGGAATCGCCGCACACCTCGACACGGTTCCTAACCAAGAAAAATCAAATAGTCGACTGTCCGGACGCAGAGGCCCTTGCAGCCTTCAAACATAACATCCGTGATTTAGTGGCTTGCCCGGCACCTAGGACAGGAAACGCCGAAATCCATGGCATCCCTCACAACACCCATGACCCGCTTTTGAGCGGGAGAAGACAGCCGGGCTAGCTCGTAGTAATAACATGACCAAGAGCCCTGGTAATTTGGATACCAAGGACAGCAATGGCAGGTCGCTACGCAATAGCATAAGCGCCGCATTAACGGCGATAATGCCGAGGATACGGCATTGTTGCCGGATTCAGAGGCTCTAAACCCGTCGGCCAGCGAAAAGCCATTTAAAAGAAATACTCCGGCCCGCCCGCTTGGACCGAATACTGATCATTGCAGGTATACACGGCACTTCAAAAACTAGCCAATCACACCAACAGGGATTGTTGGGTGTTCAAGCAGCAGACAAGTTAAGTGTCGAAAACAGAGACAAGGGGCTGCATAGCGATGACGAGGAGGAGCCCCACCACCGAACAATAGGGGACAGAAGGGCTTCTCACAAGTGCGGACGGTGAACATGATATACGCAACCCACATCCCCAAAAGGAGCGGAAGCGCACTCGTGGACGATATGCTGGAGCCAGCCGCCCCAAAGTTCAACCCATGGTCCTCCCCGCCCATCACTTTTGATCAAGGCCACCCCACTAGCATCCGCCATGGCGGATTCGCCACATTGGTTCTAGACCCAATAATTGACGGATTTCACCTCACTAGAGTCCTTATGGACGGCGGCAGCAATTTCGAACCTGCTTTATCGGATACAAGGCGAAAATGGGTATAGATCCTCAAGGATTAAACCCATAAAGACGACCTTTAAAGGCGCCATACCAGTGTAGAGGCCAACCGCATGGCTCAATTACACTTGAGGTGGTCTTCGATCCCCGGATAATTTCCGGGCGAGGAGTTAATCTTCGACATAGTCCCGCTCCGCAGTGGCTATCACACACTGCTCGGACGAACCGTGACGGTAAAGTTCAATGCGTGTCGCACTATGCATACCTCAAGCTCAAGATGCCAGCCCTCGAGGAGTCATTACGGTCAATGGAAACACCGAACGCCTCCGAACGGAGGAGCATACGGCGTCTCGCGGCGGAAGTACCAAGTAGCCTCTCAAGGCAATTCTCCAATCCGATTATTAAACATCCGGACACCGCAAGCGCCCGAGTAACCTACAACAAGACCGCTTGGCACGCCCCGAGCATCGCAGAGTAATGCGCCCCAACCCCAGCCCTCGCGAAATTGGCGAAACCAAGACTACGCGACATAATTACGCCCGAAATACCATGGGCATAGGGGAGGGCACGACCACGGCATGCCCAAAATGCGGCTCAACCGCACCAGGGGCTCCCGATCTTGTCATTCTTTTTTTTCTTACTTTCAGGACTCCACTCTCCGGAAGGCCTGTCCGGCAGTACAATCACCGAACACACGATGCAACAGCCAGGGAAGCAGCAAGCTACGTCGAGTGTCCAGGTGGTCTCTATAACGAGCAGTATACTTGTTTCACATATCATCCCGCAGCTCACCCTTGGAGGGGGACATGTCAAATAGTCCCATCTCTTGCTTATCGCACTATTTGTATCGTTCTGCTTTTACCGCAGCCTTTTCTAATAAACAATACATAGCTTTTGTCTATTATTGCATTCCTTTTTTATCTATATATGTTCATTAATGACATGTTGCACCCGTACACTTTGGTATGGCCAAATACACCAGGGGCTTAAGTACCCCAAAATACGGTGTGATAAGTCCGAACACTTTCACAAGTGCGGCACCTCAACTTATAGCATTATATGCATCGGCTCAATCATGTCTTGGGTCAATAGTTGGGTTTGCCTGCCCCATGTTTTGGTACCTTACGCCCGCTATATCGCTAAGGTAGCGCTGGGAGAACCACGCGACAGTGCCCTCGTTGAGCTGGGCTAAGCACCTCAAAGGAGAAAGCTAAACTGACCGTCATGATAGGGCGAGAGCTGGTCGCTGTTCGAGAGGTTCTCGAGTCCTTAAAGACTTATGCCGCTTAGAGCGAGGAGTCGGCTTTGTCCGACCTAGGCGTGGATAGCGCCCCGAACTCGGTCTTCCAAATACTAGGGGCTTCATTTTATGGCTAAGTGAGAGTGTTCAAGCATTATAGTCTGATTGCCTTGTTAGTTGTGTTGAGCGCCTCCCTCGAAGGACCCAAGAATGGGAAAAAGAGCGCTCAAGTTTTGTCGGCGTTCGGGAACGGGGTCCCCAGACTTGCTCGCTCATGCGGCTGCTGCAGGCGTGGCTCAAAGGAGGCCCAGTGACAGCCCATCTTCATCAACACAAGCTCAAGACCTCGCGAGGGGCCAAGATTGCTGGGCGTAACGACCAGGAGCTTCTCCAAAGACGGCCTCGTCAGCTGGCTCACGAGGAGGCGGAGAGTTCAAGGCAGGGTACTCGCGAGGTGCCCATGACGCAAGCCATGATTTACCAAGGGCGCCGATCGGGCGCCAGCCAGCAGAGCGCCCTCCTTTCCTCTTTGGTGCAAAGGGAGCAAGCGCAGGCGAGAGCATCAAGCAAAGGCATCCGTTTCGGTGCAACAAGACCAAGACCAGCCCCAACGGCTGGAATGCAGTTATCGTGGAGCCCAAGCAGGCGTCATCACCAGAGCCTTTGGCAGGCGAGGACCAACTTTAGTCAGGATAAGTGTACCAGCTGTTCCCCTTCGAAATGGCCAATTGTTGGCGCCCTTCCCGCTCAATATTTGGGAAGAGGCCCAGGGCCTTCGTCTATATAAGTAGAGCTAGCCACCATCGAGAAAAGGAGAGAGGAGGAGGGACGATCAGATAGAGGTGAATCCGGCACTTGGAATCCAGAGAGAGAGAGAGACCCGATCCTCAAGCTAGAGCGACGGGATACCACTTAGCAGTTCATCACACCCACCAAGAACAGACTCTCTCGAGGCTGTTCTTCCCTCAGATCGTTCTTCATCAGCCCCAGAGGCAATCCCCACACCACAAACTAGAGTAGGGTATTACACCACAACGGTGGCCCGAACTAGTATAAATCTTGTGCCTCTTGTGTTGTTCTTGCAAGTAGTTTAGGTCCCTGTGATTCGGGCGAGGTACGAGACGGTGGAGGGTTGGATCTCCGCGCACCCTGTAGTTCAACCTTAAGGGTCTGCGGAACCCGAAATCCGACATTTGGCGCGCTGTAGGGTGCGCCAGAATCCGCTTTTCGTCGCCTCGTTTTCCCCGACTACCACAACCATGTCCGACGCTGCCGGGCTGCTGGCCCGAAGCGCCGAGCCGCTTCCTCCCATGTCGCCAGACGGCTCTGCCGGGCGGGCGCCCTCGCTGCTCCCGTCACCTGCATTAACGCCGCCACCGCCCGGCGGGAACGAGCAGCAAGCGCCGCCCCAAAGACCGGCCCATGAGGCGGGACGGCCGCACCGCCACGCTTTCGCCACCCGCTGGTTTCTTCATCGCGCGCTTCAAGGCCATGGAGGCCCGAGCTGCACTCATCACGCCAACAAGCTCCTGCACTACCGCCCGCCGACGACGTTTATGAAGAATGGCTCGACCGCCGCCGAAGCTCATCCGCTGCTGCAGGAGGCGACCCAGCGCCGTCCGTCTCGCTGCAAGCACCGCGCCCCTGGGCGATGAAGCTCCCGGCACCTCAGCCGCCTCCTCCTCAAGACGGCGCCTGGCCCCAAGCGCTGCCCTGTGGAACCCGCTCCGCCAGCGCCGGGCGCTGCAAAAAGCAGAGCTGCCAAGAAGTTCTCGCCCGCAAGAAGCTGCCCGAGCGCTCCCCACTCCAGCACGCTAAGACTCCGTGCTGCCCCCATGCAGGTGCGGGGAGGCTCTGCAAGACCAAGCTCTCGCCGTCCCGAGGCCCCCAGCACGCCACGGCGGGCTGCCGCGCCTTCACCACCGAAAGGCGCGGCGTCGCGTAGGCCTGCCAAGTTCAAGCAGCAGCCAGGGAAACCTCAAAAAGTACATCCAGCTTCAACAACGCTACGCCTCAAGATCCCTGTGGTAACGGAGGAGGCCATCATCTCGCTCTTCTCCGACGGCGCGCGCGACGTCAAGATGAAGGAGGAGCTGGCGATGCATGAAGATCTATGCACCTCCACGAGCTGTTCAACTTGGCGACCAAGCGCGCCAGGCTGAGGAGGGCGCCTCCTCCTCGAGCTGCCCGCCGCGATCCCAAGAGAAGAAGTCCAAGGCCAAGGACGGAAGCGCAGGGGGCTGCCGTGCTCGCGTCAACCAGACACCAAGCGAGGCAGAGATCAACTCGAGTCCTCTAAGGGCAGCCGGCACTGCGGTACCACGACCTCCACACCCACAACACCAACGAATGTCAAGAGCTCCGGCCGTCTTGCTGGGAAGGGTCGCCAGACGCCCGAGCGCAGCGACCGGGCTACGGCCGAGGAGGAGGAAGGAATGCAGACGCTGGGAAGATCCGCGGCCCGCGCCAAGGGTGGCGCGACCAACCTCGCGAGGACCGCTGGCAAGACCCACCCAGCGAGGGGGGCCGGAGGATCAGCCTCGTGAGGATCGTCCGCAAGGGAACGCAGGCCTCCTCCGCTGCCGCCGCCACCAAGGAGAGTCAAGACCGCCATCGATGAGGGGCTGGGGCTTCCGAAGCGCGGCGATCGCTCAGCATCCCGGGCGGAGCTCAAGCCCCACCTCTCACCGCATCTTCAAGCAGTTCGCCGAGAAGTGAATGCAGTCGTCCCAAGCTCGAGTCCACACGCCGCCTCTCGTGGTCGGCGTGCGCCATCACATTCAGCTCAGCGGATCAGCCAAGCGCGCAGCCACAGCCGGAGTTCTTCCGATGCTTTGCTCCCCAATCATCGCGAATGTGCTAGTCACCAAGACCTCATCGACGGGCGGAGCAGGGCTCAACGCCCTGTCCGTGGAGACATTCAACAATCTCAAGTGCCTTACAGTCAGCTCCAGCCAACCAAGCCTTTCTCCGGAGTCGCCGACGGCTCCACGGTCCCGATCGGGCAGGTCCGCCTTCCTGTCACCTTCGGGCCCACGACAACTACTACACCGAGCTCATCGACTTCGATGTCGCCCACATTCGCCTTACCAGACAACGCCATCCTCGGTACCCAGCGCTGGCCAAATTCATGGTCAGAACTCCACCATGGCTACAACATCCTCAAGATGCCAGAAGCGGCGGGGTCATCACGGTGCCCCGTGAAGAGAGAGATACAGCAGTGCTCCCCGGAGCGAGCTTTTCAGCCGCATCGCTGGAAGACCTGCACCACAAGCAGCAGGATGCCTCCCGAGGCAGCACCCAAGAAGAAGAAGACATCGACCGCCCGGCTCTTCAAGAGACAGTTCTCTCCCGCAGACTGGCCGGGGGAGCCTCCTTCCATTTCATAGGAAAGCGCACCCGGCACCCTCCTCAGTGGGGCTCGGGCTCTCCCCGAGGGCCGCCACCCGCCAAGGTCTCGAGGGAGGCGCTTGGGCACCACGTGGAGGCATGTTTCAAGCATGTTTCCATAAGCAGGAGCAAGACCAGAGGACAGAACCTCAAGAGTTCATCAAGAAAGCCATTCAGAGCTACAGGAGTCAAGGGTCATGAGGGGCAGCCGCCGCCTACTCCAGTGGGCCCCCATCCAGCGCGAGGATGGTGGGCTGCGCTCTGCAGATCGACATACCAGGGCTCAACCGAGCCAGATCTCAAGAGCGCCTGCCCTCGCGAGTGGGACGCTATGAGGGTCCGCCCCACAGCCACGTGACGCATGCCGATGGCTCTGCCAAACGCGGCTGCTGCGTACTCAGCGCCTCATGAGGACCATCCTGAGGCTCAAGAGGTCAGCACGCCGCATCCCCGGGCGGAGATGGAGATGGCCCATGAGGAGCCGCCAGCCTCGAGCCTCCCGAGGCCCCGGGCCTGGGGCTCGTGGAGGATCGGCCCCCGCAGCCCACCGAGTCTGCTACATCAACAACCCTTCATCCCCAACATCACCAGTGACATCTTTAAGTTTTATTTCCGCTGGGAGCGCCTTCAGGTCAGATTATTCCTGTGCCGCTGTGGGTCCGCCCTCGCGCATGTATCCCTTTTATTTCATGTCTTTAGCTTATCCTGTTGGGGCGCGCCTGGCTGCATCATCCCCAAGCCGCTCGGGCCATCCCAGCTGCATGTATCCTTCATGCGCTTTCCTTAGGATTATGCTCTCGCTCCACCATGCTTGTTATTTGGTGCCTTCTCCGGTGGTGAAATCTTGCACGTTAAAGGGGGGTGCCCGAGCATCGCGACTCAAGGCTCCTACCGCTCTCCGCCCTCACCCTCCGGTCTTGTCCATGGCATCGCGACCGGCTTGCCAGCGACGGTAGAGACCAGCCCGAGAGCCGGACCCGAGGACGAGAGTTTCGCCATCCAACCAGCTTTGCGCTAAAGGGGGTGCCCGAGCATCGCGACTCAGGGCTCCTACCGCCTCCGCCCTCACCCTCTGGTATTGTCCATGGAATCGCGACTGGCTTGCCAACGATGGCTGAGACCAGCCCAAGAGCCGGACCCGAGGACGAGAGTTGTTAAGTCCCACCGCTTATGCTAAAAGGGGTGCCCGAGCATCGCGACTGTGGCTCCTACCGCTCTCCGCCCTCACCCTCTGGTCTTGTCCATGGCATCGCGACTGCTTGCCAGCGACGGCCGAGACCAGCCCGAGAGCCGGACCCGAGGACGAGTTGCGCCAT
Source organism: Aegilops longissima (assembly GCA_021605205.1). Taxonomy (NCBI): domain Eukaryota; kingdom Viridiplantae; phylum Streptophyta; class Magnoliopsida; order Poales; family Poaceae; genus Aegilops; species Aegilops longissima. Next base: position 527,189,320 of record CM038678.1, on the reverse strand, counting down.
CTAACCCAGCTTATGCGTGTTAAAGGGGGTGCCCGAGCATCGCGACTCAGGCTCCTACCAGCTCTCCGCCCTCACCCTCTGGTCTTGTCCATGGCATCGCGACCGCTTGCCAGCGACAATGAGACCAGCCCGAGAGCCGGACCAAGACGAGAGCACCGCATCCGCCAAATTTGCAGGAACACACTCAAGATAAGGCCCAGAGCCAGCGCAACCCCTTGAGGTAGGGCCTCGTGAGTCCCGCTACTGGCTCACGGGTGCCCAGACACACCTCGCCCAGCTCTACCTTGCCAGCCACGCGTCGGTGGGGTCAGATATGCCTGGCTCTCCCGAGGGGAGCCCTCCCACGCTCAAGTGGAAGCACCATGCTCGCTACTGGTGACGACATCGCCGAGGAGCGGCTATGCCCATACGCATGCGGAAGCGCTTATGCTCCGCAGACTGGTGATAAACAACCGAGGGTGGCCTCCGGTCGTGATCAACCTCAAGGAGCCCAGAGCTCAAGAATGCGCCTCGCCGCAACGCCTCTCCTCGAGCGCCGCCAGAGGGGCTGGGCACGGGCTGCGCCTGGTCACGCCAGACGCGACGCCACCCAGCCATGTCCTTCGGGCCTGGTTCGTCAGACGCCACTCCCCGAGCGGAGCTAAGGTACGCATGCCGCTTGAGCGTCAAGGGGACTCTGAGCATCGCGACTCAGAGCCTAACTGGTCACGAGCCCTCACCCCTTAGTTCCGGAAGGCTAACGGCGGTTGAGGTATGCGACGGGGCCGGGCTCTGCAGACATAGAACGGTGGACCCGCCCGCGCCTCACCTCCCTACTTGTTGTTCGTGCGCCAAGGGCGACTCCTGAGCATCGCGAATCAGGAGCCTAACTTGTCACGTAGCCCTCACTCCTTGGTCCCGCCCTGGTTTCGGCCGGGCTAATGGCGGCCGAGAGAGGCAAGGGCAGACTCGCCGGGCGAGAACACTAGCAAGTAGGAAGCACAACTTTCAAGGAATTCAAAAGCAAATATTACAATCCACACTGTTATCGCAATACCAAACGCAGTTTAAACGCCCCGAGGCATGATACACGTGCAGGAATTAAAAGCAAGACAGAGCCACAACGGAGTCACTTGTCGGTGGTGGAGCAGCGGAGGATCGCCTCGAAGCAGCAGGGCGGCAGCGCCGCTTCGCTTGGTGCTGAAGGCCTTAACTTCCCTAACAGAGCCTCCGCGACCCTTCACAGCCTCGGCAACAAGCTACATGCTCGCCGCTGTCGGCTCCAACAGCTGTCCATGTCGACGCTGGATCGGGAAGATAGATGTGGTGAGGATCCGCCGCTGCCGCAGAAGACAAGACACGCCTCGGCCTCACCGTGGGGCCAAGACCAAGGAGACATCTTCAAGAGCATGAATCAGAAGGAAGCAGCTTGGCGGGGCCGCCTCAAGCGCCGATGGGCTCTCCAAGCCGCTATCATAGAGCTCCCTCAAGAAGGCGCGAGCCTTCACCTCCATATCCATGAAGGCCACGCGATCTTCGCAAGAACCCGCGCTTTGACGTCCAGCTCGACCTTCCTCGCCTCCGGCTTCCCAGTGCTCCAGCGCGTCCAGGCGGTCACGACGCTTCTTCAGCTTGGCCTCCCGGTCATTGGCGGCCGCCTTGCGAGCCTTCATGCTTTCCTCCTGCTCCTGGCGAAGGCAGGCCTCCTCGGGGAGCTGGTCCTGCAGGCCCTTCAGCTCGCCCTCCAGCGTCTCACAGCGACCCTGGATGCTGGTTCCCTCCCCCAGGGTAGCATCGCGGGCTACCTTCGCCTCACGAACAGCCTGCTTCTCCTCATCACAAGCCGTCGAGGCCTGGACCAGCGCCGCCAGAATCAAAGCGTCGGCGCGAATCCAGCCAGAGGCCAGCTCCAAGCGCTCGGCCACCAAGCGAGGGTCGGCGCCCAGAAGATCCTGCCGCAGCCGGTCCAATTCAGCGGCAGCGATCCAGACAGCGGAGGAGTCGGAGAGCAGCAATCGGCGGAGTAGGAGGAGATGGCGGCGGTGTAGCCATCGCGCTTGAGGCGGAACCAGCGCGCCACGGCAATGGTGGAGGCAGCGCCCAAAGATGGCCACCTCGGGTCGCTCGGGCCAAGGGGCTGAGCTCACCCACTGGCTCAACCAGCCTCGAGGGCGCCCGGCAGAGAGGCCTGGGCGTCAGATCATCTTCCTTTTCGGCAGTCAAGATCACGAGATGGGGCCTCAGAGCCCCTTCACTTCTTCGCCCGGGCGCTGGCCTGGCCAAGAACATGGACATCGATCTCGTCGACAGAGCAATAATCAAGACGGAAGCGAGCACTTACAGATCGTCACCGGTGGACTCGAGCAGCCTCCGCCAAACTTGAAGCACGAGAGCCGCTGCAGGATCAGCCTCGAGGGACCAAGAGCAGGAGGCGCGTCACCGATCGCCTGGGGCAGGGCGGACCTGCGGGGACCAGCCCAGTCCGGTCCTTCTTCGGGATCGGGGGCAGGCTTCTGCCTCCCCGCTCATCCTCATCCTCGTCGTCGTCACTCTCGGGGAGGCGGAGAACGCGGGGCTTGCGCCGCAGGGGGAGCCTTGACTCCGCCCCAATCAGCCCCTCTCCTGCTCCCTTTCCTCCACCTCTTCACCGGAGTCGGAAGAGGACACGCCCACCAGTCCTCCGGAGCCTCAAGGGCACGAGCCCGTCCCCATTGAAGGCAGGCATGGACCCCACAACCTGCTCCCAATCCTCGCTGAAGAAACAGGGCGCTGGGCGCCTCCGGTCTCGCCACATCGCCTCTAACCAAGGACTGGAGGATCGCCGCGGATCCTCGCCGCCGAAGCCACAGGCTCGGGTGAGGCCTCCACATCGAAGGCAAGTCTTGGCGGCGAAGCCGTTAGTGCTCCAGAACTCCCTCACCAGCCGACGACCGGTCAGCCTCGCCGCCAAGCCCGCGTCGTCCGGCAGATCTGATCCATCTTCTCCAAAGACCAACCATGGGATCCCGAAGCTTCGCTCGGGACCAGTCATCGGAGCTCTCGGCGGGCTCCGTGGGCAGGATCAGCCGAGGGTGGATTCGCCCAGCATCCATCAAGACCCACTTGCTCCTGAAGCCCTCAATCCGCTTCCCAGTGTTTGAAATGGCAATGGCTCCGCCATATGCGACGAAGCTCGCGCACGCGGAGACGGAACCACGGGAGAGTCGGAGGAAGAAGTAGTGGCGCAGCAAGGCCACCGAGGGCTTCACCCCAACATGGGCCTCACAATAGTAGGCGAAGATTGCCAGAAGAAGGACGGAGTTGGGATGAAGGTGCAGAGCGTGAATGTTGTAGTGACGGAGGACGGAGAAGAAGAACTCAGAGAAGGGAGGCGCCAGACCAGCAATGATGGCGCTCGCGAAGAACGGGTAGAAGGTACTCCCCCGACCCTCAGGGGCGGAGGAGCCGACCTTGAACACCGCCGTTCCATTGATGCCCTGCGCCTCCGCCAACCGGCGCATCAGGGCAAGGCTCGCCGCTGACACATTCGGTGGGTCCAAGGCAGGAGAGTACCAGGCTCCGGCCGGGGTTTGACGAGGAGCCATGACTGGCTAGGGCATGAAGGCGGAGTGGATCTGAAGGTCTTGGGAGTAGGGAGGAGAGGCGCAAGAAAGGGGATCTGAGCAGCAACTGGAGAAAGCAAAGGAGGCAGGGAAGATGTCGCTCTATTATCAACCCGCGCGGTTGCAGAGGCGCCCACGTCCAATCAACCGCCATGCGGCGCCCAAGGCCGTAGGCTGTTAGGGCCCACGACGCTTCGCACTTGCCCTTTCGCCTCTCTGCTCGACCAAGTTCGGGCGCCAGGGCCTGGGGCTACTGTCGGCGTTCAGGGGAACGGGGTCCCAGACTTGCTCGCTGCGGCCTGCGGCGTGGCTCAAAGGAGGCCAAGGACAGCCCATCTTCATCAACACAAGCTCAAGACCCTCGTGAGGGGCCAAGCCTCGCGGGGCGGACGACCAGGAGCTTCCTCCGGCACGGCCTCGTCAGGCTGGCTCATGAGGAGGCGGAGAGTTCAAGGCAGGGTACCTCGCGAGGTGCCCATGACGCAAGCCATGACGACCAAGGGCACCAGTCGGGCGCCAGCCACAAGCGGCCCTCCTTTCCTCTTTGGTGCAAAGGGAGCAAGCGCAGCGAGAGCATCAAGCAAAGGCATCCGTTTTGGTGCAACAAGACCAAGACCAGCCCCAACGGCTGGAATGCAGTCATCGTGGAGCCCAAGCAGGCGTCATCACCAGAGCCTTTGGCAGGCAAGGACCAACTTTAGTCAGGATAAGTGTACCCGCTATTCCCCTTCGAAATGGCCAATTGTTGGCGCCCTTCCCGCTCAATGTTTGGGAAGAGGCCCAGGGCCTTCGCCTATATAAGTAGAGCTAGCCACCATCGAGAAAAGGAGAGAGGAGGAGGGACGATCAGATAGAGGCGAATCCGGCACTTGGAATCCAGAGAGAGAGAGAGAGACCCGATCCTCAAGCTAGAGCGACGGGATACCACTTAGCAGTTCATCACACCCACCAAGAACAGACCCTCGCGAGGTTGTTCTTCCCTGTACTGTTCTTCATCAGCCCCAGAGGCAATCCACCACACCACAAACTAGAGTAGGGTATTACACCACAACGGTGGCCCGAACTAGTATAAATCTTATGCCTCTTGTGTTGTTCTTCTGGTAGTTTAGGTCCCTGCGATTCAAGCGAGGTACGAGGCGGTGGAGGGTTGGATCTCCAGCACACCCGAGAGTTCGAACCTTAAGGGTCTGCGGAACCCGAATCCGACAAGTTTGTCCCAACACCCCAAAGACTCGTGGCATGGGGCGAAGGTTTACCGACTCGCCATCTCTCAAATTTAATAAACGGCCGCGCAGAAGGGAATATTTTAAATTCAAAAGCGTTGCTTAGCGCATATGAACAACTTTTCAGCATACAGGATCACAAATGCGAGTTTACTCAAAAATTACATCTTTGGAGCATTCATCTGGTATAAGGCGGGCACTCTTCAGGACGCCCTCATAATACATCTCGGGCTTGTGATGCTCCTTGCCCGGCGGTGGTTCGTCCGTCACAAGCTTCTCAGCGTCCATCTTGCCCCAGTGCACTTTAGCACGGGCAAGGGCCCTACGGGCACCTTCGATGCATACGGAGCGCTTGATGACTTCCAGCCATGGACAGGCATCCACCAGCCACCTCACCAGCCCGAAGTTGCTCCCAGGCATGGCTTCCCCAGGCCACAGCCGGACTATGAGACACTTCATGGCCTGTTCGGCCACCTTATGGAGCTCGACCAACTGCTTCAGCTAGTCGCTCAAGGGCACGGTGTCCGCCTCGAATCTGAGACCGAACACCTTCTCCGTCGAGCTCCCTCTTCGCTCGGTAGAATCTGCAGCGTCGGACACACTCCGGGAAGATCTGCGAATGCTCTGAAGAGCCGGACTCGGGTAAGTAACAAGTAATTCACTTTCACGTGCTTGCTTTGCATAAAGAATGCCTTACCCGCCGCTATCTTCTTCATCGCCTCAATTTCCTGGAGGGCTTTTTGGGCTTCGGCCTTAGCAGATTTGGCGCTCTCAAGGGCCGAGGAAAGCTCGGACTCTCGAGTCTTTGAGTCAAGCTCCAAACTCTCGTGTTTTTTCACGAGAGCCTGGAGCTCTTGCTGCACCTCCGCCACCCGCGCCTCCTGCTTCTCTCGCTCGGTGCGCTCCACGGCCGCCTTGTCTTTTGCCTTGGACAGCGCTTCCTTCAGGGTCGCCACCTCGGTTGTGGCCCTTGTAATACTCACGTTGATCCTGTCATTTTTTGCAACCACATATTTTTAAATTCTTACATAAGGTATTACTTACCTTCCTTGTCTTCGAGCTGCTTCTTGGCAAGGCCGAGCTCCTTCTCGGACCGGTCGAGGCTCTGCTTCAATGCATCGACCTCCACGGTCGGTCTGGCAGAGGTCAAGCAGCAAGAACCTGCATTCCCATATTGACATACTTATGTTAGACTCCTGCGTATATCTTTTAGATCCTCAGTTCGATTTTTCTTTCCGAACACCAAATTGAGCATCAGGGGCTACTGTCTATGCGGTAATATTTTTACATATCTTAAATACATACCTCAAAGCCTGTTGGAAGGATAGCACAGGCTTCTGTCAGCCCGCTCTTGGCGGACTGAACCTTCTGGATCACCGCACTCATAATAGTGCGGTGTTCCTCGTTGATGGAGGCGCCGTTAAGCACCTCCAGCAAATTATCCGGTGCCTCCGGTTGGACAGAGGTTACCGGCGTTGTAGGCTTGCCCTTCTTACTAGGGGCCACCTGCCGGATTCCGGAACCGTTGAAGGTTCTAGTGCGGTGTCCGGCCCAGGGCCGGACTTAGAGCCCTTGGGGGTTTTATCCCCTTTGCGCCTGGAGTCCGGGAGGTCGCCTTGCGGCGCCTCCAGGACCACCTCCTCCTGGCTTGGACCCTTTTGGGACGCCACCTCGGCATCATCCGCTGGGCGAGGGGAGGAGGCGGCCGGAAGTGAAGTGCTATTCACATCCGATTTAACCAGGAGCTGCTCGACGAAGCGCCGAGCCCGCCTTGGGCGGACTGCATGATTATATTCGCGCCGAAGATACGTGCAATAAAGGAACACCATGAGTCATTCCGTATCCGGATACTTACGATTTTGCGGGGCTTGGCCTGGATGGCCCTCCTCTTCGCCGTCATCGGCGTTGGTGGAGTAGTCCGGAGGAAGGGTCCTTCCCTTCTTGGACCCTCTCGCCCCCGCCCCCTAGTTGGGGCGGCCTTCCTTCTGTCCTCCCCGCCGGAGGGGAGGCCTCTTCTTCCTCCTCCTCGTCTTCGTGGGAGGAGGCGCTTGAGTCATCGGACGATGAATCCGACATCGCTGAGCGCCGGAACTCTTCGAGTTCCGTGGCCTTTTTCTTGGCCTTCTTCTTGGCACCACGTAAGGTGCGGAACCAGCAGCCCGTCAGCGGGCGTCCGCTGGTCTTCGGAAAAAGCCGGACGGTCGATCTGCTCGGTCTTCTTCGCCATTCTGTCAAAGGAACGGGAGCTTAGATCCCGCATAGAGTCAAACTATGAAAAACAAGTATCCCGTAAAGGGTAAAATAAGCTTACTACGCTGGCTTGGCGCTTCGCGCGGAATCCGTGATCCTCGGTGATGGGAGGGGGAACCTCGGCGCCCTTGAATAGCACCTTCGAGACATCCTCGTGCATTGTGTCAAAGAGCCTGGTCAGAGTTTGGTGCTGGGCCGGGTTGAACTCCCACAAGTTAAAAGCCTGTCGTTGACACGGGAGGATCCGTGGATGAGCATGACACGGACTACGTTGACGAAGTTTAACCTTTTTGTCCACCAGGTTTTGGACGCAGGTTTGGAGTCCGGTCCGCTCTTCCGAATTACCCCACGACAGGCCCTTCTCTTTCCAGGAGGTGAGCCATGTGGGGATGCCAGATCGGAATTCGGGGGCCGCTGCCCATTCAGGGTCACGCGGCTCGGTGACATAGAACCACCCCGATTGCCACCCCTTTATGATCTCCACGAAGGAGCCCTCGAGCCATGTAATGTTGGGCATCTTGCCCACCATGGCGCCTCCGCACTCCGCTTGCTGGCCGCCCACTACCTTCGGCTTGACATTGAAGATCTTCAGCCATAAGCCGAAGTGGGGCTTGTTGCGGAGGAAGGCCTCGCACACGACGATAAACGCCGAGATGTTGAGGACGAAGTTCGGGGCCAGATCGTGGAAATCCAGGTCGTAGTAGAACATGAGCCCCCGGACAAATGAGTGAAGTGGGAAACCTAGTCCATGGAGGAAATGGGTGAGGAACACCACCCTCTCATGGGGCCTGGGGGTGGGGATGAGCTGCCCCTTGTCTGGGAGCCGGTGCGCGATGTCGTTAGACAAGTATCCGCCTCCCTCGACTTCTGATGTGTCCCTCCGTGACGGAGGAGACCATCCACTTGCCTCCCGCTCCGGACATGGCTGGAGAAGGTTGAGGTGGGATGTGCGGACTTGGGCGCTGGAGCTCGAGTGTGCGAAAATGGATAAGCAAAGGAGGAAGAAAGCATAGATGAGAAAGGTGGATCCTTATCCACTTATATGGGCGGACGAAACTATGTGCCCCCTACCAGCCTGGTAAAACTCGCTTATCTCCCAAGCGCCGTAATTAATGGCACTGTTGGGTTACCAATGCCCGTATTGATGAGAATCCTGGAATAAGGGGACACGATCTACGCTCGACAAGACATGCCAAGGAAACCGCCTCGCTAAGTGCTACCGAGGTGGGACAAGAAAAAGCGATTCAATAAGGGCTTGGCTGGTGTGATGTCACTTGTTGCGGAATACGTCGTGATTGGATTTGTGTAAATATTATTCTCTCTACGGTGGTATGTGGAACTTATTTTGCAGAGCGGACACTATCCTTGTGTTCAAAATCTTCTATGAAGTATTCGGAGGAGGAACCCGCCTTGCAATGTTGAAGACAATCTGCTACCGGACTCGTCGTCGTCATTGAAGCCTGGTTCAGGCTACCGAGGAGTCTGGATTAGGGGGTGTCCGGATGGCCGAACTATATCCTTTGACTGGACTCCTGGACTATGAAGATACAAGATTGAAGACTTCGTCCCGTGTCCGGATAGGACTTTCCTTGGTGTGGAAGGCAAGCTTGGCGATACGGATATGTAGATCTCCTCCCATTTGTAACCGACTCTGTGTAACCCTAACCCCCTCCGGTGTCTATATAAACCGGAGGGTTTTAGTCCGTAGGACGAAGAACAATCATACCATAGGCTAGCTTCTAGGGTTTAGCCTCTCTGATCTCGTGGTAGATCTACTCTTGTACTACCCATATCATCAATATTAATCAAGCAGGAGTAGGGTTTTACCTCCATCGAGAGGGCCCGAACCTGGGTAAAAACATCGTGTCCCTTGTCTCCTGTTACCATCCGCCTAGACGCACAGTTCGGGACACCCTACCCGAGATCCGCCGGTTTTGACACCGACACATAGCCTGCAGTGCAATCACTCGGGTTCAGTTAGAGCCCAACGCCTCGCTCGGGTTTAGTTAGAGCCAACGCCTTGCACCCGATATTTTCCTCGCCCCCGCTTCTACCACAGTTTTTTCCATCATGGACGGCTCAAAGAATGTCATGCAGCTGCGTCTCCGGCCCGCCCAGGACGAAAAGCCCATTTTCTGTCATGATTTTTTGTCATAGAAGTAGAACCCCACCACATCTATGGTGATACCGTGTTTTTCACAATTATTGTCATAGAAGTGTCATAAGTATGATAGAAAAGATTTTCGTTCGGCCCAAAATGTCACGGATGTGTCTTTTTTTGGTAGTGTTAACGAGATCTTGGTATTTGATCTGAGTCTGGCCACTGGCCTATACGTACTAACCAACTACGCGGGAACAGTTATGGGCACTCGACTTCGTGGTATCAGCCGAAGCCTTCGTGACGTCAGCGACTGAGCAGCGCGCGCCGGGTTGGACCGCGTAACGCAACTTCCTTTGTAATGGAGGTTGCTAGGTCTGCTCGCCGGCCGCGTTCGCAACGTGCGGGTGTGCAATGGGCGATGGGCCTAGACCCTTGCACGCATAGGATTTAGACCGGCGTGCTGACATCTCTGTTGTGCCTAGGTGGGGCTACGACGTGTTGATCTTCCAAGGCCGGGCATGACCCAGGGAAGTGTGTCCGGCCAAAGGGGATCGAGCGTGTTGGGTAATGTGGTGCACCCCTGCAAGGAAGTTTATCTATTCGAATAGCCGTGATCCTCGGTAACATGACGACCCGTAGTTGTACCTTGACCTGATGACAACTAGAACTGGATACTTAATAAAACACACCCTTCCAAGTGCCAGATATAACCCGGTGATCGCTCTGACACAGGGCGACTAGGGGAGGATCGTCGGATAGGATTATGCTATGCGATGATACTTGGTGAACTTACCATCTACTCTCTTCTACATGCTGAAAGATGGAGGCTGCTAGAAGCGTAGTCTTCAACAGGACTAGCTATCCCCCTCTTATTCTGGCATTCTGCAGTTCAGTCCACCGATATTGCCCCTTTACACAAATACCCATGCATATGTAGTGTAGAACCTTGCTTGCGAGTACTTTGGATGAGTACTCACGGTTGCTTTTCTCCTTCCTTTTCCCCTTTCCATTCTACCTAGTTGTCGCAACCAGATGCTGGAGCCCAGGAGCCAGACGCCACCGTCGACGACGACTCCTACTACACCGGAGGTGCCTACTACTACGTGCGGGCTGCTGACGACGACCAGGAGTAGTTCAGGAGGATCCCAGGCAGGAGGCCTGCGCCTCTTTCGATCGGTATCCCAGTTTTTGCTAGCCTTCTTAAAGCAACCTTGTTTAACTTATGTTTGTACTCAGATATTATTGCTTTCACTGACTCGTCTATGACCGAGCACTTGTATTCGAGCCCTCGAGGCCCCTGGCTTGTATTATGATGCTTGTATGACTTATTTTATTTTTAGAGTTGTGTTGTGATATCTTCCCTTGAGTCCCTGATCTTGATCGTACATGTTTTCCTGTATGATTAGTGTATGATTGAATCGGGGGCGTCACAAGGTTGATGAGAACGATTTTGATAAGCTCTTGAGTAAGCTCAAAGGTGGGACCAAGAAGCACTTTTTTGCTCTCTTGGAACAACTTGGTGAGGCCAATGATATCATTGAGTCTCATGAGGATATGATCTCCAAGTTGGAGGGGCATAGTCGAGATTATGCCGATGAGATTGCGGATCTTTCCATTGCTATTGAGAAAGAGCGAGGTCTTCATTTGATTCTTGAGGAGTCACACAATGTTGTTCTTGCTAAATTGCAAAAAGATCTTGATCATGCTAATGTTCTTGCTTGTGTGCTCAAATCTGAAAAGGTTGCACTTGGGGTTGGGCATGATAGACTCAAAGAGGAGTTTGACATACTCGACAAGGCTCACAAGGTCTTGAAGGGTATTCATACTTCCCTCAAGGAGTCTCATGATCAACTCCAAGTGAAGCTAATCAAGGAGATAACGACTTGTCCTCCTTTTGTTTTAATTGATAATGCCAATGCTGCTAACCCTTGTTGTGAGAATTGGAATCTTGTGGAGGAGAATGCCAAGTTGAAAGAGCAACTTGAGAAAGGCCTTGTTATGTGCATACAAGGTGAGAAGAACCCCAATGACCTTTTGAGCAATCAAAATAAAATTGATTCCACTCTTTTCATGAAGAGGGTCAAAGGGGACTTGTTCATATGCCAACTATATGTTGATGATCTTATTTTTGGTTCTCCTAACAAAGCTTTCCATGATGAGTTTTCCGCACTCATGACTAAGAAGTTTGAGATGTCTATTATGGGAGAGTTGAAGTTCTTTCTCGGGTTCGAAGTCAAGCAAAGAAGATAAGTAACTTTCATCAACCAATCCAAATATGCCCAAGACATGCTCAAGGTATTCAAGCTTGATGATGTCAAGCCGGCTAAGACTCCAATGCCAACCAAATGCAAGCTCGACATTGATCCCAAAGGTAAAGCAGTGGATCAAAAGGTATATCGCTCCATGATTGGATCCTTGCTTTACCTTTGTGCATCTGGACAGAATGTTATGTTGATTGTGGGAATGTGTGCAAGGTTCCAAGCCGCACCTAAGGAAAGTCACTATGTGGCGGTCAAGCGAACACATAATCTATCACATTGGACTTGTTTAGTGGTCTTTACCCTGGCTGAGCATACCCCAATTCATAAATGGAATAAGAAAATGTGTGCATTACGCAAATTCCTTGGTGGTTGGGCTAGGCACATGGTGGGTATCCTCAAAAAGGAGAAGCTTCGTCTTTCATCTATCATTGATGAATTATAAGCTTTGGCAGAGGTTAGGCCTCTATCTGAGCATGAAATCGAGATCGAGAGTAATTCGAATGCACAGATAGCTAGCATGCTGCATGAAGAGGAACTCAAATGGTACCAACATTCTAACTCTCAGTTTATCCTGAAAGGTGATTTGAATACTAGATATTTCCATGGAGTCGCCAATGGCAGACACCAGAAGAAAATTATTCATTCCATACAACAGGATGAGGGCATGATTGAGGGGCATGAGCAACTTAAATCTTATATCACTAATTATTATAAAAATATGTTCGAAGCCCTAGGAAGGAAACTTCTCAATGGATGAGTCCCGAACAGATGACACCCCCAAGTCTTTGATGAGGAAAACGGCCTTCTAACAACCCTATACTCCGAGGAGGAAGTTAGAAAGGCAGTTTTCCTAATGGAGCACAGCAAAGCCCCGGGCCCAGGTGTTTTTCTCGTTGAGTTCTATCAGAACTTCTGGGAAATCATCAAGCCAGATCTCCTACTTTTGTTGATCTACCATAAGATCGTATGTGTTTGAATCTATCTGCCTCTACGCACTACACCCCTCGACTTATATGGATGCCCGGGGTACCTACGGTTAGGCATGGGTTTGTTAGATCTGGAGATAAACATGACGATGATCGCATTCGTTTCTTGGAGTGTGTGCCAAGTCTTTAGAAGATTCCATCTTTATTACTCCATGAAGCCTAATAGATGTGGTCCATTGGTTGGTCGTTTGGGGGTCCTCGGCCCAACCCATGTCTCGGAGCCGACGTGGTTAGAACACCCCTATCCAGGACACCATCACCAGAGTATGAGCCCATCATTCACGCTCTTTACAAGGAGAGGAACAAGAGACATGAGAGCAAAACCTTTTGTCTGCATCATTACTAAAAAGAGCTTGGTGGACATGAGAAGTAGACAAGAAGGAACTATGAGACAACATCGAAGATGCAAAGGCTCTACACCAATAATTTTGGTGATGATTGCTTGGTAGAGAACCCATCCACTATTTATGTCCAACTGGATGGATAAAAAATTGCAAAGGAAACCATGAAGAATGGTGGCGTTGGAGCATACAAAGAATAGTTAATTCCATAGTGGGGGTGAGAGGGCATTAGCGACCGAACAGAAGGAGGAGGACATGCCCTTTTTCTTTGAGATGAAGATGATGGAGGAGAAGAAGTGAAAGGCAAAGGCAGTGGCCCAAGAGAGGAAGGTGCTACTGGAATAAAAAATATTTGAACTTGAGATAAAAATGCTTGCATCGAAGACCGAGGAAACATAATGGAAAAAATTGAGTCTAATGAGCCAAAGCTTTGCATTGGCGGTCGAGGAGCAAAAAAGTCAAAAGGTGGCCAATGGGTGTGTTGTCATGTCCATGGATCCTAGCAGCATGGATGAGAAGGCAAGACAACATCGAGAGTTCACTCGTGGAGATATCTTAGCTAAGATCCGTGATGGGGCAGCAATGGTGGCAGCGGCGATGGTGGTGGCGGTAATAGAGGCGGTGACAATGGTGGTGCTGATGCGCAAGTGAATGAGGCCCATGCTATGATAGCTTTTGGTCACCATGTGTTGGTGCTTTTTTTTAATAACCTTGTTCATTCGGTGACTTTTGACACAGAATATAGTTATGTTTGATGGATTGGTGAACTTTATTTATGGCGTAGTTCAATTACGATATGGTGCATTTGAATTGTTTATGTTTGCATGTACATGTGATGATTTTGTTTGAACTGTTTGACCAAAGGTTTGGAATAATGGCCAAACCAGCTTTTTTAGGGATTAAACTATAGAGAATCAGCTACTAGTTTAGAAAAAGTTCATCTTCTTAAAACATTTAACCTTTTTTGAAACATATACAAAGGTCTGAGGGATTAAGTTCACAGATCTGAGGCCAACTCCACCACGCGACCCCATCTTGTCCGAGTGCATCCGTTTGGGGTAAAACGGACGAATTGCGCGGCCCAACGCGCGGCCTCAAACGGACAAATGTCCGGATTCCGTCCGTTTTCGACCATCCCTGGCCCAAACTTGCGCTCGGTTTGGGGTGAAAGGGACGCGCGCGGATGGCCTCGACGCACGCCCTTGTCCCCCCGTGGCCCGCCTGTCGGGGACACTAGCAGTCCCTCCGCTCCCAACGCTTCCACCCTCTCTCTCCCGCCCCGCCCCGCTGCCGGCGCCGCCGCTATTCTCCGGTCGCCTCCTCACCGCGTAGCCCCCAGCAGTCCATACCAAACCACGTCTTGACATGGCCACCACCACGCCCGCACTTTCATCGTAGTTTGGGCCATCGATCGGAGGAGGTTCAGCCGTCGTCGTCTTTGCTAGTGGCAGAGGGGACACGACCGCCGGCGATGTACCACAACGGTCGCGGCAGCTTCCGATGAGAGCTCCAGAGTGGCTAGTAGCCGGCCGGCAACCACCCCTGCTGCGTTGAGGTATCATCGCGGCCTCTTCGCCACCACGACCGCAAGGTGTTCGACATTTTTCCCACAAAGGTATGGACAATGGAGACTAGTTTTTCTTCCATCAATTCCTTTGTTCATCAGACGATTCATCGTCGGATGATGAAGATCTTGTGGTGGCTGCACTGGTCGTTCACGACCACATTCAACGACAGCTTCCTCGGTACAGGGGGTCAGTCCTTGGCCGTGCTCCTAACCTGAACCGCAACAGGGAGAGAGGACACTCCCTGCTCTATGCCGATTACTTTGCGAACACCCCTCTTTCAAGCCGGATAAATTTCGTCACCGTTTTCGTATGGCAAGGCATGTGTTCAATCGTATCCGAGAGGGAGTGGTTGCTCATGACCCATACTTCGAGTGCAAGACGGATGCCCTTGGCAAGCTTGGATTCTCCTCTTACCAGAAATGCACCGCGGCCATCCGCATGCTTGCATATGGAATTCCAGGCGATCTGGTGGATGAGTATGTGCGTATGAGTGAGACAACATGTCTGATGTCAATGTACAAGTTTTGCCATGTTATGATCGAGGTGTTTGACCCGAAGTACTTGAGGCAGCCAACTGCCGCTAATACAGAGAGATTGTTGGCGACCAACGCAGCTAGAGGCTTTCCAGGCATGCTTGGCAGCATAGATTGTATGCACTGGGAGTGGAAGAACTGTCCATTTTCTTGGCAGGGCCAGTACAAGGGGCATGTCAACGGGTGCACTGTCATACTAGAAGCGGTGGCATCGAAGGATCTTTGGATATGACATTCTTTCTTCGGCATGGCAGGTTCTCACAATGATATCAATGTGCTGCAGCGTTCTCCAGTCTTCGCGAGGCTTGCAGAAGGCCACTCCCCACCTGTCAACTTTGAGATCAACGGCCACCAGTACAACAAGGGATACTATCTAGCTGATGGTATATATCCTCAGTGGTCAACTTTTGTGAAGACAATCTCAAAACCCCAAGGTGAGAAGAGAAAGAGATTTTCCCAAATGCAAGAGAGTGCTAGAAAGGATGTGGAACGTGCTTTTGGTGTGCTTCAATCCGGTGGGGTATCGTTCAAACCCCGCTTTGTCATGGGATGAAAGGAATCTTTGGGAGGTGATGACTGCTTGTGTGATCATGCACAATATGATCGTCGAGGACGAGCGTGACGAGAGTATCTTCGACCAAGGGTTTGATTATCAAGGTGGAAATATTGAGCCCCTGCACCAAGATCTGGCCACATTTGAACAGTTTGTCCAATTCCACCGTGAGATGCGTGATTGGCACACTCAGTTGAATCTTCAAAATGACTTGGTTGAGCACGTGTGGGATCACATTGGCAACCAATAGATGTATTGGTTCATTTTATGCTCATTCAAGACAATTTTGATTTGTAAAACTATTTTATTAAAGACCATTTCAATTGGGTTGTAAAACTATTTTAATTTCCAGACAAATATTTGGGTTGTAAAACTAGTTTTGATGAAAATATGGGCATTTTTTGCCCCTGACGGATAGGATGGGGCAAACGGATGCGGCCGCGCGCTGGGCGCATCCGTTTGCCCCATCCTGTCCGCGTATATTTCTTTGCAAGTCCTTGACTTTTATTTCATTCATTCATTTTTGGTACATGAAAAATACATCATCATATTTTGACTAGTAAAGCAAGACCAAAGAAAACAAGAACCACAAGAATACATTTGAGAAGATACCCAACTTCCATAACTGCTCCCTTGAGTTGGGTTAGGGCCTTCTCGATGCACTCTGTCACGCCCAAGATGCGACCCTATCCTAAAGGAACTCGAAGGTCCCACCAAGGAAAGAAGCGCATCTTGAAGACGCTTTTGCAAGGTGGATATCATTACATCAACATTACATAATAGATGGGGATACATACATAAGGCACAAATGCCACAAGAATACAACAACAACATACATGAGAACAACATCCGACTACGGATGGAACATAAACAGAAACTCAAACGACATCCACCCTGCTAGCCCAGTGCTGCCGACACGAACCTATCCCCGATTGAAGAAGAAGCGAAGAAGAACTCCAATACAAGCAAACATCGCTCTCACGTCATGATCATCGCAAACCTGTACCTGCAACTGGTGGTGTAGTAATCTATGAGCCACGAGGACTCAGCAATCCCATTACCATGGGTATCAAGACTAGCAAAGCTTAATGGGAAAGGAAGGGGTAAAGTGGTGAGGTTGCAGCAGCGGCTAAGCATATATGGTGGCTAACCAATGCAAATAAGAGCGAGAAGAGAGCAAGCGGAACGGTCGTCAACTAGTAATGATCAAGAAGTGATCCTGAACTCCTACTTACGTCAGACATAACCCAGAAACCGTGTTCTCCTCTCGATCAACCCCAAAAAGAGACCATCACGGTTACGCACATGGTGGGTGTATTTTAGAAGAGTTTGCTTCGAGTTTACTACAACCGGATATTAACAAATTCCCATCTGCCACATAACCGCGGCACGGCTTTCGAAAGTTTATACCTGCAGGGTGTCCCAACTTAGCCCATGATAAGCTCTCGCGATCAACGAAGGATATTCCTTCTCCCGGAAGACCCGATCAGTCTCGAATCCGGCTACAAGACATTTCGACAAAGAATAAAACAAGACCAGCAAAGCCGCCGGATGTGCCGACAAATCCCGATAGGAGTCGCACGTACCTCGTTCTCGTGGCACACCGGATAAGTCAAGCTACGAGTAAAATCAACCTCGAGTTGCCCGTGGTGGCCCCAGAAGTTGCTTTCGGTTCGGACCAACACCGAAGGTGCACCGCCCGGGGCTAAAATAAAGATGACCCTTGGGCTCCGAAACCCAAGGAAAAAGGGCATAGGTGAGGCAAATGGTAAAACCAATGTTGGGCCTTCTTTGGAGGAGTCTTATTCAAAGCGAACTGTCAAGGGGTCCCATAAATCACCCGACCGCGTTAGGGACGCAAAATCCGGGAACATAACACCGATATGACGGAAACTAGGGCGGCAAGAGTGGAACAAAACACTGCATAAGGCCGAGCCTTCCACCCTTTACCAAGTATATAGATGCATTAATTAAATAAGATATATTGTGATATCCCAACAAGTAAACATGTTCCAACAAGGAACAACATCTCCATGTTCCAACAAGGAACAAACTTCATCTTCACCGCAACTAACAACGCTATAAGAGGGCTGAGCAAAGCGGTAACATAGCCAAACAATGGTTTGCTAGGAAGGGTGACAAAGGTTAGGGGTTCATGGCAATTAGGGATGGCTTGATAGATAGGTAATAGGTAGCGCAGCATAGCGATAGAACAAAGCAACTAGCATAGCAATGATAGTAGTGAGATCCAGGGTAGCGGTCATCTTGCCTGAAATCCCGCAAGGAAGAAGAACGAGTCCATGAAGAAGATGAAGCCACGTAGATGAACCAAGCGTAGACGAACGAATCCTCACGATCGCAACGAAACGGGAACTATCGAGAAGAAGCACACAACATAGTAAACACACCACACATGAACAAGGCATGATGCATGACAAGACTACATGAAGCTACTCATGGCAAGAGATGATGCAAACAAGAGCAACACATCAAGACAAGTTTAAATGAGGCCGGGAACGACATATAACAATTCCGGTAAGTCCTCATATGCAAATTTCGAAATTGGTCCAGATCTGAATAAACCTTATGTTCAAGTTGTTAAGCAGCAAGTTAAGATTCACCACGATGATCTAAACGAAATTCTAGTCAAGTTACATATAAAGTTCATTTAATTCGGCGCTACGGTCTAGAAGATATGAGCAAAACAGGTTAAACATGGCATTGATGCAAAATGCATACAAACATCAAGCAAACACCTGAAAACAAGAATTCAACATGATAATATGAAACTAAATGCAAAATCACGCAAGTTTCATATAGAGCACACTCAAAACGGAGCAACGGTTCAACACATACACATGAAACAAGTTATAGCAACAATCTGTCCAAAACAGCAACTAGGCATATTGCAAGCATCAAAACAACATGCTATAGCATCTCAACGTGAAAACATAAGGCATGGGCATGAATTACAGGTAAAGCATAACAAAACATGATTACTGAGCTATCTCCAGAAATCACTAGAACATGCTCAAAAGGACATGGCAAGATTGCAAATAATAACAGTATCAGACTTATCAGGAAATAACATCAGGTTGCAATGTTTAGAGCTATCAACCAACATGTTACAGGAACTTATCATGGAAAACAAAGGCATGACATGAACCTACTAATTGCATAGAACAAAAGTCCTTTACTGACCATGAGCCAAAAAGGATCAGAAGATATGATGGCACCCATGTAAACATGGCAAGTTATTATTACAGATTCATACATGGCAGGAACAACAATAAGTAAGCATGTTGGTGAGCTTGAACCACTCACCACAGAGCAATACATGGCATGGAAAGGCAACTCACGGTGAGAAGACATGTTTATGAAGCTAAGCATGGCAAGAGAAAGTTCATAGGGTGCATGGATCACCAACAACAATCATGGCAACATTGAACTTAATGTTAACAGGCTGACAACAACATTATTTAGCAATTTGAGAGCAAGATTACAACAAGGTACAGCAAGCTATAAATGCAACAAGGGGCATGGATGGATAGAGCATGACATGTATAACAAAACATCCTTAGTGAACATCTCCATATTACGCATAAAATGACTTGTAGAAGCAGGTTAACATAGCATCATGATATAGCAGATTCAGCCTAGCAAAACAGTAACAACAAGTACCCTATTTAACAAGCTTGATGCACTCACTACAGGAATCACAAAAATACATGGATAGCACCCCTGTAAAGATGGCATGACATAGATCAAAACTCATGTAGACATCAACCTCATAGGATGCACACATCAAATGCAACAAAAATGACAAATCATCAAGTTATAACAGTTTATTGATTAACAAAGAACATGCACTCTTGCAACGATGATTCAGGCATCAAGATGAACTCAAATGAACATGATGCAATGGAACGAAATGAAGTACTCGTTGAGACGAACAATTCGACATATTACACGCACGAAACGGAGTAATATGCACAGAGTTATGGCATGTTAGAGATGCTCACATGATATGATGATCTGGGGACTTAGCCATATTCCGAAAAAACAACAGACGCGCGCTAAATACTAAAAATTGCACGGGCGGGGTTTAGTGGGCCTGCTCACCCTGGGTCAACAGGAGCTGGACCGTCTCGACGGAGGAGGCGGGAAAAACCCGGGGGAGGGGGGGGGGGTTGAGGTGGACCGGCTGAACTGGGTGGTTCACCGGTTCGTAGGCGGCTCCGGCGGGGTCCACCTGCAGGGCGCGACGGAGGAGGCCCTCGCGCCATGGTCTTGTGGCGCGGGCGACTGGGCGGCGGGACAGGCGAGTCCGACGCCGGGGGATGGGACGCGGTGGAGGCGGGTCGCGGATCCGGGCGGCGACGAGGAGCTCCGGGCGGCGACGGGGCACCTCCTGCCCACGACGCAGAGGAGAGAGAGGGGGGGTGTTAGCGAGAGGGAGAGAAGGGAAGGAGAAGGGGATGCAGGGGCGGCGGACTGAGACCGGCGGCGGCGAGCAGTCCGGCGAGGTCCGGAGGCGGCGGAGCGGGCTGGCGGTGAGGAGAAAACGCCGCGGCGGGGGTCGAAACATGCGGGCGGCGCGGCGTTAGTCGGGCCCGACGGGCGATCTGGCTCATGGGCCCGGTGGCTGCGGGAGCCGCGGTGGACACGTGGCAGGCGGCGATTCATGGAGGGGCGGCGGCGCGTTTGTCCGGCGGCGTGGACATGTCCGTGGACGAGAGGCGGTTCTAGGGTTTCGGGGGGAATCATCCGCGAATTTGGACGAGGAGCACATATTTATAGGTAGAGGAGCTAGGAGAGTCCAAATGGGGTGCGGTTTTCACACGATCGTGATCGAACGACCGAGAGCATGGAGGGAGTTAGGATGGGTTTGGGCCACTTTGGAAGGGTGTTGGGCTGCAAGGAGAAAGGGGCTTTACTTGTTATCTTGCTAACTGTTGGAGTATCAACGACCTCCAAATGGCACGAAACTTGACAGGCGGTCTACCGGTGCTATACCAAGGCCGCTTGACAAACCTCGGGCCATTCCGAGAAAGTTTAACACCCGCACACGAAAAAGGACAAAAGGGGCGCCGGAAGACATAGGAGCGCCGGATTGCAAAACGGACAACGGGAAAATGCTCAGATGCATGAGACGAACACGTATGCAATGCAATGCACATGATGACATGATATAAAATGCAGAAGATGACATGGCAAAGTGCAACACGCAAGCAAATGACATGGCAACGACGGCGAATAACTGGCGGACACCTGGCGCATCGAATCCGGGGCGTTACACACTCATTGTTGATCTGTGGAGGGGGCACGACGTTGCACCCTCCTTTCTTCTTCAAGCCAGAAGTCGACGTTGCTTCCTCACACGTAGTATCGTGCCTTGTTGCTTCTTCGCACGTAGTATCGTGCCTAGCCTCTAATCTAGCAACAAGTGCATTTGTCTCATCTAAAGCCTCTAGGCTAGCTAAAAGTGCACGAACATGCACTATATTTCGCTCTATCAACATATCGATGTACTCTTCTTCCCAATACCAAAACTTGCATCCGTTCTACACAATAGAACTTAAAGTTAGCACCACTAGTCTAATCCAAGAGCACAAACCGCTAAAAAGAGCACATACCCCATCGTTTAAGCACTTGATGAACACCCATCCGGATGCTCCGTCGTGGGCACGCGCACACGACCACCTTTGGGCAAGGGTCGACTTGATGAGGGGCAACGGTGCGCCGACGAGCTTTGGGCAAGCACCGAGCCCTACCGCCGCCATTCACAGATCTGTCGGCGGACCACCGACGGTGCAGATCCGAAGCGGCTAGAGGACGAGCCATCGCAGCATGTGGCCTTGCGGCCTCGCCAAGGCCTTCCGAAGAAGGTGCCCGCCATCCATGGCGCGCCCGCCTCCCACAAATGGGCGAGCTCAAGACCGACCGGATCCGCCCCAAATCCGGCCGACGGTGCGCAAACAAGGTGGCCGTGCTTGGGTAGGTCGGCGGCGACGAGAGGAAGGGTGAGGCAGCAGCGTCTGAGTTTACCCGCAATGGCAATAAGCAAGTGGTGGGCGGCGGCGGCGAGGAAGAGAGGGAAGAGTGGGGAAGAGTGGAGTGGATGCGCCGGGGAGGGAGGGGCGGATAGAAAAGGCCTGCCTCTGTGCCACCGACGGCGGGCGAGGGAGGACACGCGACAGACGACCCACACGTCCGCGTGGTGTCCGTTTCACCTTAAAAGCGGCACAAACTTGGGCATGGATGGGTCAGAAGACACAAAGCGGACAAAGTTTGTTTCTTGCCACGCTACGCCGCTCCTCGTTTGCTCTTTTACCCCAAACCGACGGGGGCGGACAGGATAGGGTCGCGCGGTGGAGTTGGCATGATAGAAGCTGTACGCGTGTCCAGTATTCGCTACTGCCTGTCCTAAGATTCTGATTTTATTTCTGCACCGCGATCCCGGTACCTCAGTACAGTATAGTATTATTTCTTGGTCCACTCTGCTGATGCACGCTCGTACTAGTAGTACGAAAAAAACAAGAAAACGACATGATTGCAGGAATCTGACTCACGGGTATGTGCATTCAAGCATGGCTGACTTGCGAGTGAACGCGCATTCATCATGGCTATGGCCTGGATAGAAACAAAAATACGTCACGGGAGCACAGTCAAAACCCTCTTCACACCAGCCAGCGGCCAGTGCGGTGTGCGTGAAGAATCGCCGGATGGCGCTACCTCCGTGCGCACCGGCCAAGCTGTTTCCCCTCCTTCCCTTCCTTGTGAGTTGTGAACGACAAGAAAATGTGTCGGCGTGCACAGCTCCGCCCGTTTTCTCCTCATATTCTCATCTTCGGTATCCGAGCTTCGGCCTGTTATCAGCTGACACCGTGCCGTCCTCCCGACAATGGCGCCCGGGAGTTGAAAATAAGAGAGAATGGGTAAAACCCCTCATTTAACTTGCCAAGAGTACTCCAGCATTTTTCGTGTGCTTGATTAAGAAGCGCCACTAGTGTTTCAGAAGTGGCCAGCATGGTGTGACTTAACAATGAGTTATATTATAGAAGGCCGTCCGTCTCTCCCGGTATTCTTGCCCTGGCACTCAAACATGTCTCACTTTCGGAGATGCTGATGGTTTTCGGCTGCTTTGTCTGCAACCACCTACCTAAAGCGAAAGCGCTTATCTATTCTACTACTGCATTATCGACGTGTCACTGAATTTCCTTTTGCTCGTTTATTAGTTACGCAACCACAATCATCCAGTAGTTGTACTGCTACTAGAGGTAAAAGCAAAGAAACTGAAGACAGACTCTAAGGCCAACTCCACCGCGCGACCCTGTTTTATCCGCGCGCATCCGTTTAGGGTAAAACAGACAAACCAGACGGCCCAGCGCGCGGGCGCAAACGGACTTTGTTTGTTTTCTGTCCGTTTTCGACCCATCCCAGCCCAAATTTGCGTCATTTTTGGAGTGAAACGAACAGCACACGGACGCGCGGGCCGTCTGCGCGTGTCCTCCCCTAACCCGCCCGTCGATGGTACAGGGACGCCTTTTTCTATCTGCCTCTCCCTTCCTCCGGCCGCACGTCCTCCATTCTTCTCCACTCTTCCCTCGCCGCCGCCGTCGTCGCTGCTCCCATTGTAGCCGTGCAGCTCGGACGCGCGCTCGCCCAACCCCTTCCCCTCGGTGCTCCCGAGATACCCAACCACGGCCACCTGTTTTGCGCACCCGCCGGCCGGATTTGGGGCGGATTCGGTCGGTCTTGAGCTCGTCCGGCTGTGGGAGGCCGCGCCACGCCATGGACTGGCCGGGCACCGGGCCGGAAGGCCATAGCAGGGCCGCAAGGCCACATGCAGGCAGTGGCTCCTCCTCTAGCCGCTCGGATCTCCACCGTTGGTGGTCTGCCGGCAGATACACGAATGGCGGTCGGCCGGGCTCGGTGCTAGCCCAAAAGCTCGTCGGCGCACCGTTGCCGCTCATTAAGTGTGACCACTGCCTAAAGAAGGTCATATGCGCCGCGTGTCTACAACGCCGGAACATCCCGAATGGGTGTTCATCAAGTGCTTAAACGATGGGGTATGTGCTTTTTTTAAGCTTCAGTTTGTGCTCTAGATTTGACTAGTTGTGCTAACTTCAAATTTTATTGTGTAGAATGGATGTAAGTTTTGATATTGGGAAGAAGAGTACATCAACATATTGATAGAGCGCAATTTAGTAGATGTCCGTGCACTTTTGGCTAGTATAGAGGCTGTAGATGGGACGCGGAGGAATTGATCCCGGGCATTAGTGATCCCGGATGAACAGTAAAATCCAAAAAAATAGTAAAAAAAATTCAAAAAAATCTGAACTTTTTTGTCAAGAAACTTTGATGTTTTTTCTACATGCGTGCCAATTTTCGTGATGAAATGACATTTGTGGAGGTGTCAGCAAAAAAAAAACAAAATCATGCTCCAAAAAAACTGTCTTTGGAAGCATTTTAGAGCATCGATTTTGTTTTTCTTTTTGCTGAGGCCTGCTTGAATGTCATGTTGTCATGAAAATTTGTACGCATGTGAAAAATATATCAATGTTTGTTACAAAAAAATTCAGATTTTTTTAAACTTTTTAAATATTTTTTTCGTTTGTACTGTAGCAAAGGGTGCCTGTGAGCTCGAGCTCACAATAGCACTTTCGTTGTAGATGAGACAAGTGCACTTGTTGCTAGATTAGAGGCTAGACACGAGACTAGTTGCGAGGAAGCAACCTCTATTTCTTTAGACTCGAAGGAAAAAGAAACACGCAAGATGGAGGCGGCTCCTCCGCAGATCAACAATGAATGTATCGAGAAGGCACTAGTCCAACTTACAGGAGCAGTTATGAAAGTTGGATATCTTCTAAAATGTATTCTTGTGACTCTTGTTTTCTTTGATCTTACTTTTCTAGTCAAAATTTGGTGATGTATTCCCATGTACCAAAAATGAGTGACGGAAAAAAGTTTAAGGGCTTGCAAAGAAAAAAGTATGCGGACAAGATGCGGCCGAGATGCGTCCGCGCGTTGGACGCACGACTACCGCATTTTAGAAATGGCCCGGACGCAACCCATTGCCCTACCTAAACGGACAGAATTCAGTCAAAATGGAGGTCCGATTTGAGACCGCGCGGTGGAGTTGGCGTAAGCTCATTGTTCGACTGCAGAGTGTACACCACCGCATGTTGTTTATCGTGTGACTGCGCATGCAGTGATGAGCAGATTAGACTTCCATCTACTCTCGCTAATGATAGTACTCGAACATGACCTCACCTCACACCTACTCGTGCGACCGGGGTTTGGGGATCGAGCCGATCATTGGTGGACTCATTTTTATTTTTACCACAAGAAAAGAGTACGAGCAGAGCAGCACTGTAGCGGTGGTGCAGTGCAGTCGTTTTGGGTGCTCGATCGACAAAGTGGTTACCAAAACGCTGCAAAAAGCTAAAGGCAGGTAGCCTCTAGAGCCCCGATTGACTATTGCCACATTTCTCACCCAGTGCCCCACTGTCCGTCCCCACCACCACCACCAGACCCCATCCCTGTGAATGAAAATGTTGTAAAAATTTAGAATAACCGGGGTGGCGAGCCAAGCGCCAAAGGAAAGGGAATCCGGGTACCATAAAAAGCAGGGCGTGGGCGGGCGAGCAGGGCAGAAGCAGAGTCTCTTGGCTGCACCCGTCACCGGTGTCCCCTTCTTCGTCAGCTTGCAATCTCCACCCACCTCACTCCCACTCCCACCCCTCAGCCCGGCCGCCCCCCACTCTTCTCCATATCGAGGACGAAAGGGTGGTGAGGGAGCTGGGGGACTGAGGGCACTAGCTGCTAGGCGGAGGAGGAGATGGAGCGAGGGCTCGCATTGCTGGGTCTGGGGCTGGCGCTTCTTCTGCTGTCGCCCTCCCGTCGTCTCGCCTCGGCCGCTCCGGTGGAGGACGGTATGCTCGCTCTTCCGCCCCTTTCTGCTCTCCCCCTTTCTCCACCCATAGATAGCTTTGCTCTCCTTTGTCGTCTGCAACTGCTCATTTCAAGCGATTTCGGCCGTTTTTAGTGCGGTAGAAATCAGATCTCATCAGTAGTAGTAGTAGTAGTAGAGAAAATCATGGTCCTTGGAGCATTGTGTGCATTAGGAATCACTGTTTTTTGTTTTCTTTTGCGCTGCTGAGGAACGAGTGGGTGAACACTAAGTTAAGTGAATCAGTTCCTACTGCTTTTTAGAGCATCGTTCAGTATATACTCTCCATTGTTGCAAACTAAAGGGGCCTGAAAGGCGAGCAGAGCGGGGCCAACAAGATAGTTTCAAATGCAGTGCGTGCGCGTGCTCTCATACTCCATCATTGCAAACCATTCACAACTCAGAGAAGAAAACGCGAAACGCTAGCTGCAGTTTCTTTTTGGCCGTGCCCTGTTGCTTGGGTATCACCTCTCAACAGCCAAGCACTGAACTGTCACTGTCTTGTGGCAAAACTTTTCATCTGCTGTCGTTGCGTTTCTTTGCCTTCGCTTCTCATTGCATATACTACGAGTTTTCAACTATGCGTAATAACACCTCCTGCTTCAGTTGAGTTTGCCTCTTGTTTAGTTTACTGCACCTCGGCATGTGCCTTCTCTGAAGAAACATGGGACTAAATAGCATACCATATGTTTATGTATTATTAGGCAAGTTTTTGTTCTTTTGAAAATGACCGATAACCCCCAGCCCCAGGTGAGTCTCATATCTTTGTCACAACCATGTTCTGTGCAAGTGTTTGCTGAAACTGAAACCACCATGAAGATTCATAAAATTTACAGACTTATCCATGAAAAGATACACGATTCTTCCATAAAGGACTCATTTCCCTGCATTGTCTTGAGGAGTTCCGTCGACCTTTATCACTGTGCCGGATGCGTCACAGCAAGTCAAACATACATCACGCGCTGCAATAAGAAACTGGGATCCAGACGGAGCAGCAGAGCCCCCGCCCAGCGTCCTGCGAAATGTGTAATGAATGGTCTCGTAGGGTCAAATGGTGGCCGTGGCCGCGAGGGACCGTCCCATCTTTTTTATTGCCTCCGTAGTACCTTCACCTCCCCAAATTTACGCGTCTTGGTCTGCATTGCGCTGCCCTAGGTCGCAACGTGCATGGGGCTCCATGTCCATGGTACTACCACGATATTGCTACGGTCGATAGGCCGGGTTTGGTGGATGTCTCCCTCGCCCTCACAGCATAAAGATGGCTGGGCGTGGTCACTCACATGGCTCATGGCTGGCCGTCCTTGTGAGAACAGTGACGCGTAATCAAGTGGCCTTAGTACTAGTACTGCCTCTCCCATGAATTGCCTCGAGTGTACAGTGGAAAAAATTAGGATGTGCTTCTGTTTTTAGCACTGTTATTAACTCTTGGCGTAAAACTGGACTATCTTATTTTTTTCCTTTAAAGGGTAAAATATTCAGGCAAGAGGTCCCGAGTATCAACTGTTGGAGGTACAGATTAAAGGAAGGCTCAATTCTCCTGAAGCACAGGGTGAAGACCGAGCATTTGAACAGCTTCAGTGATTGGATTTCTGCACATCTGTGATGTTGGCAGCTACTAGCTTCTTTCTGACCACATAATGAGCAGGTTCCCAAAAACTGGAGTAGGTTGATGTCCTGCTCATCAGTAATTTTTGCTTAGCTTTCTCTTTTTTTTCTCCTTCCCCTTTGTAACGTACTATATTTCTATACGAAAATCTTACCTTAGAACAATTGTTCTACCGTGTGCGCTTAAAAAAAACTATCTTTACTCTAGTGTGACTGCTCTGCTCATTTCACTGCACATGAGTATAGATTAGGTTTTTACTTATCAGATCTGTCCAATTTATTAGTAGGACTGTGCATTCTTTTAGTACCTATGTACTACTCATAGTTGCCATGTTTCCGGTACGGTGGGAACGAGGAACGGGATCGAGAGACGAGAGTCGGTGGCTGAAAAAAATAGGGTACAACGAGGGTATACATCTTTCGAACGATTTTTTTATAGCAGGGACGCGATCCAATCCGTTTGGGTACGATGAATCCGGTACGGTACCATGGGTCGAGGAACGCAGTTCCTGAAGAACGACGACTCCCTGACGGTCGGCATTCCTTGCTGTTAATGGATCCCTTGCAATTAATGGACTGGAGGAAGAACGAGGAGTCCTTGAGAAAAGAAACGACGACGTGAGTAAATTATGCCTCACGTTTTGGCTGTTGGATCCTTGAACCTGAATCGAGGAGCAGGCTGCGGGGACGCCGAATCTTCATCGAATCGTACTGAATCCGACCTCGTTCCCGAATCCGAATCCGGGTCGATGAATCGGGATCGAGGGACGGCCTACCGTTCCCTGTTTCCGGCTACTATGGTACTACTATATATATGGGCCAGTGATCGAATTTACTATGGTCCATCCTATACAGCCTCGTACAGCTACATATTGTACATTCTTTTAGCATCTATGTGATAAATACGAGTACTATGGTTTTGATTGCATAGCAGTTGGCGTATATCATTTACAGTTGTCACGCGGAGTACATATTCAGTAGAGGTTCCTTAGCATTTGCTGTCTAACGTACTACTCCCTCCGTATCAAAATATAAGACACTAGGGGAGTATTAGTTACTATGATTTGGTATTGTTCTGGCCATGGCACTTACATGAGCATATGATCCTTGCAAAACAGGCCTCCTCATGAATGGTGATTTCGAGACAGCACCTCCTGGCGGTTTCGTCAAATCTGCTTCAGTTTCAGAGGGCGCAGCGATCCCAAGCTGGACGATCAATGGAACAGTTGAGCTCATTTCCGCAGGCCAGCACCAGGGTGGCATGATCCTTATTGTCCCACAAGGTACGTATCCTCTTGAGCTCTAGTCTCTGAACGATGATCAGTTAACACCCGAGTTCATCTGGTATGTGGTGCATGTGTTTAAACATTTGGGTTTGATTGGATGGCAGGGGATCATGCTGTACGGCTAGGGAATGATGCAGGCATTGGGCAGGTGGTGCAGGTTGAGAAGGGCTCAGGGTACGCGATCACATTCAGCGCTGCCCGGACCTGCGCGCAGCTGGAGTCACTGAACATCTCCGCTGGGAGCATATCGCAGACCGTCGACTTGCAGACACTGTACAGCATAGAAGGCTGGGATGCATATGCACTGGCTTTCCAAGCAGTGGATGAGCAGGCCAACATTGAGTTTAGGAACCCTGGCATGGAGGACGACCCGACCTGCGGGCCTATCCTCGACAACGTGGCCATCAAGAAGCTCTTCTCCCCCGACAAAGCAAAGGGTATACAATGAAGTTTCTGTAGCGCTCTCCATGTTTTTGGTAACTTTACACTGGTTAGAAGTACTCTAGCTCATTGTCCCTGCTTGCATTCTGTGGTGTCTTTGTTTTGAGCAGAGAACATGGTGATCAATGGGGACTTTGAGGAGGGGCCATGGATGTTCCCAAACACAAGCTTCGGCGTCCTGCTCCCGACGAACCTCGACGAGCAGACATCGGCCTTGCCGGGGTGGATGATCGAGTCGAACCGCGCCGTCCGCTTCGTCGACTCCGACCAGTACACCGTTCCCCAGGGGAAGCGCGCCATCGAGCTTCTCTCCGGCAAGGAGGGCATCATCTCGCAGATGGTGGAGACTACCCCTCAGAAGGCGTACACCCTGACGTTCACGCTCGGCTCGGCCGGCGACTCGTGCCAGCCGCCGATGGCCGTCATGGCGTTCGCCGGCGACCAGGCCCAGAACTTTCACTACGCCCCCATGGGCAACGCCACGAGCCAGGCCGTGAACGTGAACTTCACGGCGCGCGCCGAGAGGACGCGCGTTGCGCTCTACAGCGTCTACTACAACACGAGAAGCGACGACCACAGCTCGCTCTGCGGGCCGGTGATCGACGACGTCCGCGTCTGGGGCTTGAATGGCGCTGCTGGGCTGAAGGCGAGCATCGGGATGCTTATTGCCATGGCTAGTGCCATCGTTCTCGTGCTGTTCTGATCTTCTGAATATACTACATATGTAACCTCCCCTGCAAGGACGAGGAGGCCACTAGTTTTGTTAGCAGTAAGCCTGAGGTTTCTATGGGATTAATGAGTAATGTGATCTTAGGCTAAAGCTACAAGTAGCTATAAGTGGTTGTTTTGTTGCTTTCTTGTGTGATTCAGAAAGTAGCAAGCTATGATGGGATTGCGTGGTCAGTGAGCCAAGGGCTTGTAATGTGAGATGTAAGAATTGTTCCAAGTTCATCTCTTCAATGCATTAGAAAGTTCAGAAATCTTGTCTCTGCTTTTCTTTTGGCTTCTTGTCTGAATCTTATCTGTGGCAGTGACGATTTTGCAGTGACCAGACAATTTCACTACATTACGTTATGGACGGTTGTGCCATGCATATATTTCCAGTCGATATGCACCTGCAGCCAGTCACTGATGCACGGCTAACAATCATACTTGAATAGTTATGCATGGCATCTATACGACCAGGTCAACTTACAAACTTCAGCTTGACATTTCCAGTGGCACCAGCCACAGATAAGATTTTGTGGTGACCAGCCAAGTTTATATTTCTCTATGGAAGGTTTTGTTTGCCATGTTGAAAATGTGTCGAATATACGCTTGGTTAGGTTGCAATTGGTGTTTATAACTGAAATTGGTGTTATAGTTACGAAATGAATTATACCCAGGGTACATGTAAAATACAACAAGCAGATAAAGGTAATTTGTGTCAATCGGCACGGTAACTACATAAATAAAACAACACGCATTGACTGACGAAATGATAATGCAACATTTAAATTTCAGAATAACATGTTCAAAGAGATGGGGATTGCATCCGACTGTTTGATATGTATTAGAAGGTCGAGATTAGAAGATGCCCACTTCGGGCTTTGTATGAGAATGCCTATTTCTAATTAGTTTAGGCAATTCATTTTATCTTCTATATCTAAATATTTAGCCCTCACTAGGGACGGAACTTGGTGCAAACCAGCACCCGATATGCAAAAATAACTTAGTAATTTGAAAAAAAGTCAAAAAATTCCTGAAAAACTGTGGAAGCATACATGACCAAAAGTTGTACTCGTATAAAAAGTTTCTCTAAGGAGTACTTTCCAGCATATTGTGAGCGTCGAAAAATAGAATCAAGACTGTAACTTCACATGGTCCCTCGTCGCCGTGTATGGGGCAGCCCAGGATGAGTTCAAGGGTGCCTTTCTCCATGAATTGGTTAATCTGGCGAAAGATAATTGTAACATCCCAAAATTCTAAATTTTGGAATGTTATAATAAATAGATAGATTTGATTGATTGTTTGTTTGATTGTGTGAAATTGAGTGAAATTCAAAACTTTTTGAAAGTTAAATGAGAGGGAATAAAAGGACTTTCCCAAACTTTCATTTTGCATTTGTAATCTCCGTGAATTCAAATTCATTTCATCATAAAACCCTAGAGAGAAGATGACATGACTTCTTCCATTTAATTAAATGAAAAAGGGTTTTGAAAAGATTTGAATTTCATTCGGAAATATTTCCAATTCATAAACTTCATGCAACTCAATGATTTTCAAGAGAGAAGATAAAACGAATTCTTCAAAACATATGAAATATGAGTTGGGAGTTTAAAACGATCAAATTTAAAGTCCTTTTGGAAATTATTTTCAGTTTGGAGTTATTTGGATTTTATTCAAATAATTTTTCTCCAAAAATACAATATATGAAAAATAGGGTAACATGATTCCCTACATCAGAAAATTGGAGAGAAATTAATTTGAAATCATTTTGGTATTTTTAAAATGATTTTCAGTGGATTTTATTAGAGCAGTAGCACTGTTTGAATTATTTGAAGCTAGAAAAATGTTCATCATGTAGGGAATCTTTTTCTGAATTTTTTGATATTATATGCATTATTTTACTTCTCTTGTTTTTTTATTGTGTTTGTCTGTGTTTTAAAAAAACTTTCTCTCCACCTACTAGGTCGGTCTAGCCGAAGCCAGGCCAAGGCCCAGCGCGCCACCGCCTTCGTCCCCGACTCCCAAGCGCCAAGACGATCGCCGCCGCTGCTGCCCGGCCTCCCACAGCCGCCTCCCTTTCCCCTCCTCCAAGCCCGACCCGGCCCCTCCTTTAAATACCCGAGGCCCCGGGCCCCGTTCCTCTCCATACCGAGCTATCGCCGCCGCCCGCGCAAGACCTCGCCGGAGTTGCGAGTCCGACGAGATCTACCGCCGCCACCGCACGCCGTTCCGGCTCCGCAGCCGAGCGCCGACACTGCCACCATCTTCCCCTCGTCACGCCGCACCTCCCCAACTACTCCGCCGTCGCCGCCGACGCCCGGAGCCGTCGCCCCGTTCATCGTCGAGCCACCGCCGTCATCTTCTCCGGTGACGTCGACACCCAACACCGCGGTAAGCCGTCGCTCCGCCTCGTCCGTCCGATCCTAGTCTAGGGCTGGGATTAGGTTTATTTTTTTCTTTTTTTTTTCGAACCGGTATGTGCTATTTAGCGGGCGTTCATTGTTTAGTTTCCGCAGCGGATGGTCCTCAGCTAATAGAATACTGCCACCTGTCCAGGGACCCAGTTGCAGATATAAGTTTCATAGATTAGTCCCTGGATTTTTCAGAACAACCCCTGAACTTCAAAACCCTCTAACTCTTTATCCGTAACTCCGATTTAAGCGATTCTGTTTGCAAAATACTCCATGTGACATATACTTTCCATAAAAAGTGGATTTTGTAGATTGAGCAAATCAAATTTATTCAACTTCAAATCTAGTTCAAACCTTCGTTCGATCGTAACTTTTGAACCGGAGCTCCGTTTTCGATGAAACCAACGCCCACTTCTTCGATACTATCTCCTCTATCCAGTAATCCAACTCAAACATGTTTTTGAAGGTTTAAAATTTGAATTAGAACAGATTTGAATTTGAACTTCGTTTGATCATAACTTGAGTTTCGTAACTCCGATTTAGTTGATTTTTTTTTGCAAATCGAAGCTCTTGACCTAAACTTTCTGATAAGGCCAAATTCACATAATTTTGGTACTGTTAGGAGTTGTTTTATGTTGCAAGAGTTATTTGCTTGGTTTTGATGTTTTCCGAATTGTTTTCTTTGTTCTTCCCGATCTTTTGAGTGATTGCTTATGTGTGGTCACTATTGCTTGCCTATGATAGATTGCCCGGAGTGTGAGAAGTAGAACTATCAAGAGTTATGAGTGCGAATCATCTTCATCAACATTGCAGGCAAGTTCACACTTTGATCATATCCCTTTTCATACCCAGTTTTTATGCATTAGATCAATCCTCAAACATTGCATGATTAGGATCTAATTAAATTGTGGGTTTTGGGAAGTAGATGAGGTAGTACCTATTACCCGTTTTGTTATCAAACCCTTGGGAGTTACTTCTACGTTTTCTTATTATGCCATGCTATGCTAGTAGACGTGGATGGGGTGAGTGTATCCATGACAGATGTGAGATTGTTATTTAATGGTTTATTTAAGGTGGCAACTTTAATACACATCTGGGTGGATTGAGGCACCTGCGTATTCCAGCGATTGCCTGTTTTTTTATGGACCGCCACCCAGGCTCAAAGGGATCATGATTTTATTCATGCTAGAAACTTCCGTGTGCAGCCACAAGCTACTATGGGCTCTAGCATAGTTGACTAAGTCGTGCGAACTCTTACAGTGGTAGACTAGTAGATGTAGGGATGTAGGTTGGTACTGTCTACCTGATCGTAAGGTGCTAGCGCTTCTGAAAGACTATGTCTCGGTCATCCGTTTCTCAAACACCATGTAGTGCGAGAAATCCAACGAAGGAGATCGAGTCTTGTGGGGAAAAGTGTGCAAACCTCTGCAGAGTGTACAAACTAATCATGATTAGCCGTGTCCCCGGTTATGGACATCTTGAGTATCTAGTACTTGGATTTTCCTGTGAATCTCATCATTTTACTTTAATTAATCTTGTTGGGTTTTAATGATGATCATTGTTGAGGAAATCGTTAACTGGTAGCTGCTCGGTTGGCTAGCGAGTGGGGGATTAATCGGCTAATCGGCAAGTTAATCGGCCATTTAATCAATTAATCGGACGATTTTTCGGTTTATTGGCTACTCGGTGACCCTACGAGTAGGGATTAATCGGCAAGTTAACTGGTTAATCGGATGAATTCTTGAACAGGGATGATGATGCTACTTAATTGGGACAGAGAATGCTGTCAACGATTCTCAATGTTTAACAACCACCTTGATAGTTAAATAAAAAATTTATTCATTTGCAGTAGGAAAAAATTGGCTTTTCGCAAAAACTATAACCATAGAGCTTTTTCCACCAGCCAAATATGCATGTAGTGATAGCCTTTATTCATCATTATCCTATGGTGTGAATTTGCCAGTACATTCAATGTACTGACCCTTTGTGGCTGCAACGTCTCATGTTGCAGGATATCTTATGACGAGTAAGTGATACGTTAGGGTTACGATTTCTACACTCAACTTTGTCGTTGGTGTTGATGGGAATCCACAACCTTGTTACTTCTGCTATGTGGATTGAGGTAATAGTATTTTACGTTATTTTATACATGTGATTTACCTCTGTTATAAATCCTCGAGTACCATGTGTGTCAGCATACCGATCCAGGGATGGCACTTAAGCACAGAGACTTGATCCATTCGGGTCGGGTCGCTACAAGATGGTATCAGAGCACATGTTGGCTGTAGGGCTTGACCCTAGAAACTGACAAGCCCATAGGAAAGATTTTTCTCTACAACTTCATTTTCAAAAAGATCTTTTACCTCTCTTCTCTTCTGAGCTTATTCAAATATCCCCTTTTAGTGAGACCATACCCCTTTTTCTTTTTGACCACTTGAAGATTCGACCGATGAGACCACTCCAAGGAGATAAGATATCGGACAACTAAGACCATTTGGAATGAAGAGGATTTTACCGTGTAAATGGAAACTACAACTGTTGAAGACTCCGAAGACTAGGAGATTTTGAAGGCTCTGAAGAATTCCCAGATTTTTATGACCTAGGAAGGTTACGCTTATGGAATTTGATAGACTATGGAAGTTATCAATACCCAAGATCAAGGTGTATTGGAGTAAGACCGGAACATGGAGAGTTAGAAACTCAAAGTTTTGTCAGGAAAACCCTAAGGCAGAAGATATCAACTATGGAATGATAGCTCATGGAAATGACAAGAGCAAAAACACGCTATCCATGATGTTATCGCCCGCTTATGCTATTGTCACCGTGCTGAGTTAAGCATGCATATGCATGGAAGGATTGGATGGTAGAAGGCTGATGGAGCACCTATCAGCAAGAGGTGAAGTTTTAACCTTAGCTGATGTAACACTGGGATCTGGAGCATTACATCAAGGATTTTAAGATGGACTTGCAGGAACCTATATTCGACAAAGAAGTATTTCATGAAGAAACTCATGACCCAGAAGCTGAAGTAGCCAAGCTGGAGAAGCAAAACCCCGAGGTACCAGAGATTTGTCATGAACTGAAGGACAGTAGGATCATGGTTCATGCCAAGGATGTTGAAACCCAGAAGTTTAGAATGCAACCCCAGAAATATTAAAGGATGTCATGAGAGATTTCACGTCAACAAAGATGATCTGGCAAAAAGGACAAGCACGATTGGAAGAAGCCATCGGAGACATGAACAAGACTGGAAGAGTTTGATGACTTTGAAGCTTTATTGACCTTTAGAAGACCAAACCCCTGTATATACTTACGTTAGATGCGACGATTGTGAGCTGTCATTTGTTTGATGTTTTTTCGACAGCCACAATAAAAATCTGTCTTTTCAAAACTATTGTTTGTATTGTGTGCATCCCTCTCTATCTCTCCTATCCCACACCAAAACCCATGGACCCCATAGAGGAGGAATGGAGATGAGCTTATATTTTCTGGACCGATGAGTCAATTGGAGACAGACCGATGGATTCAGAACATGAAGGATCACATGGAGAATAACTCTATAGCCGGAAAGGATATGACCCAACATGCTCTTGAGTGCTTTGAAAGAGGTGCCACTACCTGGTAGAGGCTGTACCGAACCATCAATGGATGGCAAAGAGTAACCACTTGGGAAGAATTTAAGTTGACTCTGCAAAGATCTCGTCTTGTGTCCCAGAAGTTGAGGCCTTATGGAAAGGATATGAAGAAACCTTGTGCATACAAGCTTTGTGGAGAATAGGACACAACCATAGAGAAAACAAGGACGAATACCCTCATAAGCGGAGGATTACCAAAGTAGTTAGCCGAGGATCTCAGGGAAGTTTGGTTGGAGATTGTTCGAAAGGTTTTGTTGCAGCAATGGAAGTTCAGTCTACATTGCTGTGAAAGATCCGTGAAGCTCAGAAGGGTGACAAAGAGATTGCTGAGGTAAAAAAAGGATGAGCAAAGGAAAGGCCAAAGGTTTCCGTAAGGATGAGCACGACACCTTATGGTTTGAGGATAGTGTACATGTACCCAATAATGCAGAGATCAGGAAGTTAATACTTCAGGAGGCTCATGACTCACCATACTCGATTCGCCCTGGAAACACCAAGATGTATTTGGATTTGAAGGAGCGTTTCTGGTGGACTGGTATGAAGAAGGAAATTGCGGAGTATGTAGTCGTAGGTGATGTATGCCAGAGAGTAAAGGCAGAGCATCAGAAGCCAGCAGGATTACTACAGCCTATGCCGATACCCGAATGGAAGTGGGGATAAGCTTGGCATGGATTTCATTACCGGATGTCCCAGAACCCGAACGGGACATGATTATATCTGGGTAGTAGTTGATTCGCTTGACCAAAGTGGCTCACTTTATCCCAGTGAAAACCACCTATACAAGTGAGAAGTTGGCCAAGATATATTTGACCAGGATCGTATGTCTGGATGGAGTTCCGAGGACCATCGTATCAGATAGAGGAACACAGTTTACCTCAAAGTTTTGGAATCAGCTGCACCAGACTTTGGGTACTAGGCTACAGTTCAGTACAGCCTTTCATCCGCACACAGATGGATAAATCGAGAGAGTCAATCAGATTCTGGAGGACATGTTGAGAGCGTGTGCGCTAGATTATGGATCTAGTAGCGATGATAATCTACCTTACGTGGAGTTCTCATACAACAACAGTTACCCAGCCAGTTGAAGATGGCCCCTTTTTAAGCTTTGTATGGGAGAAGGAGCCAGATACCGTTGATATGGGACGAAGTTGGAGACCGTCAGTTGTTTGGATCAAATGTGATCAAGTATTCAGAAGAGAATGTTAAGTTGCTTCGAGATAGATCAAGGTTGCTCGATCTGGCGTAAGAG
This sequence comes from Aegilops longissima, assembly GCA_021605205.1. NCBI lineage: Eukaryota > Viridiplantae > Streptophyta > Magnoliopsida > Poales > Poaceae > Aegilops > Aegilops longissima. The sequence goes on along the minus strand of CM038678.1, from coordinate 527,152,633 downwards.
TTATGCAGACTCAAAAATGCAAGGAGGAAGTCTATGAAATTGGAGACAGAGCATGTCTTCGTGTGTCCCCTCTACGAGGAGTTAAATGATTTGGAGTTAAGGGAAAGTTAGCCCCGAGATTTGTAGGACCATAACGAGTTTTGGAGCGTATGGGAGAAGTGGCCAACAAATTGGAGTCACCCGAAGGACTGTTAGGAGTTCTTGATGTGTTTCACGTATTCCAGTTGAAGAAGTGCCATGCAGAACTGGTCAATATTCCCCTGTAAGGACACTTGACCCTGGAAAGGATAATGATGTTCCACGAAGTGGAGTATGGACTTCATAAGTATAAGTTCTTATCTCGGTAGGTGGGATATCCCACGAGGATGAAGAGATGAATTACTATTGGATATAAAGGAGGTATGATGTTGGAAATATGGATCAAGGTAAATTCCATGATGAGTCTGAGTAATCATGTCCTAGTTTGGTGCCAATAGAAGGAAGGAAGACAGTACAATTGGATGGATTTAAGAATACTAGGAAGTTGGAAGTTGGAATAATGATCAGAAGCCCGAGGATAAGTTCAAGGACTACAAGTGATGAGATGGGCCATAACCCACGTGCCCTGTGACTCGCCAAGAAGCAAGCACATTCTTCTCAAGGAAAACCTCGGAAGAAGTTACGATTTTATCGATAGACGATCTTATAGGAGTAACGCAAAACCTGAGAGTTATGAAGGAACGATAGATGTTTGTCTGGCTTGCAGAATCAATGGATTTATCCGAACTTGGTTCGTCGACAAGAGAAAATTCTGCAATGCTTGTGAGGATGACCGAGTGTTAGAATGCGAGATTCGCTAAACCATGTACAAGGTAATGATTTGGGTGCGGGATGGATTGATCACCATACCGACTTACTCTTATTGTTCGCCTTGCTATATGGGATGGTAAATCTAAGTGACTTACCTATAGTAGAGAGACGACGATCAAAACCCTGTTTAAACCTTAGAATGGTATAAGAATTTTTCCCCTTGTACAAGGCAGCTTTTGCCAACCGTAGGTTATACGGTGAGGATCAACCAGACCCATTTCCTGTAGGAGAAACCCTAAATTGTTGACCACCATGAGATATCGATAGTTGATTAGTATTGGCGCCAGACCCGTCAGCTAACAAGACCCAATCTTGGAATAACCGTACCAAGATGAAAGGACGGAAGAATTGAGGTAAAGGTTATGCCACTACCGGAAGAGCCAGAGAAGGAATTTTACTGAGGATCTGAGAAGACCGACCCTGTCAACAAAAAGGACGGAGTATATAAGTCTCGATGGAACTGTAACCATGCTTCTAAGGGTGGTAGCACCCCAGACCCCGGAGATGATCAATGGATTTTGAGAAGACCCCGACCCTAACCTATTTCTTGCTAGCCTCTCCGAATCTCGAGGACGAGATTCATTTTAAGGGTGGTAGGTTTGTAACATCCCAAAATTCTAAATTTTGGAATGTTATAATAAATAGATAGATTTGATTGATTGTTTATTTGATTGTGTGAAATTGAGTGAAATTCAAAACTTTTTGAAAGTTAAATGAGAGGGAATAAAAGGACTTTCCCAAACTTTCATTTTGCATTTGTAATCTCCGTGAATTCAAATTCATTTCATCATAAAACCCTAGAGAGAAGATGACATGACTTCTTCCATTTAATTAAATGAAAAAGGGTTTTGAAAAGATTTGAATTTCATTTGGAAATATTTCCAATTCATAAACTTCATGCAACTCAATGATTTTCAAGAGAGAAGATATAACGAATTCTTCAAAACATATGAAATATGAGTTGGGAGTTTAAAAGGATCAAATTTAAAGTCCTTTTGGAAATTATTTTCAGTTTGGAGTTATTTGGATTTTATTCAAATAATTTTTCTCCAAAAATACAATATATGGAAAATAGGGTAACATGAATCCTACATCATAAAATTGGAGAGAAATTAATTTGAAATCATTTTGGTATTTTTAAAATGATTTTCAAGTGGATTTTATTAGAGCAATAGTAATCGCTTGAATTATTTGAAGCTAGAAAATGTTCATCTTGTAGGAATCTTTTTCTGAAAATTTTGATATTATATGCCTATATATTACTTTACTTATCTTGTTTTTTTATTGTGTTTGTCTGTGTTTTAAAAAAACTTTCTCTCCACCTACTAGGTCGGTCTAGCCGAAGCCAGGCCAAGGCCCGGCGCGCCACCGCCTTCGTCCCCGACTCCCAAGCGCGCACGCATCGCCGCCGCCGTGCTCTGCCCGGCCTCCCACAGCCGCCTCCCTTTCCCCTCCTCCAAGCCCGACCCGGCCCCTCCTTTAAATACCCGAGGCCCCGGGCCCCGTTCCTCTCCATACCGAGCTATCGCCGCCGCCCGCGCAAGACCTCGCCGGAGTTGCGAGTCCGACGAGATCTACTGCCCGCCACCGACGCTGCCCGGCCCGCAGCCGAGCGCCGACACTGCCACCATCTTCCCCTCGTCACGCCGGACCTCCCCAACTACTCCGCCGTCGCCGCAGACGCCCGGAGCCGTCGCCCCGTTCATCGCCGAGCCACCGCCGTCATCTTCTCCGGTGACGTCGACACCCAACACCGCGGTAAGCCGTCGCTCCGCCCCGTCCGTCCGATCCTAGATCTAGGGCTGGGATTAGGTTTATTTTTTTCTTTTTTTTTCGAACCGGTATGTGCTATTTAGCGGGCGTTCATTGTTTAGTTTCCGCAGCGGATGGTCCTCAGCTAATAGAATACTGCCACGTGTCCAGGGACCCAGTTGCAGATATAAGTTTCATAGATTAGTCCTTGGATTTTTCAGAACAACCCCTGAACTTCAAAACCCTCTAACTCTTTATCCGTAACTCCGATTTAAGCGATTCTGTTTGCAAAATACTCCATGTGACATATACTTTCCATAAAAAGTGGATTTTGTAGATTGAGCAAATCAAATTTATTCAACTTCAAATCTAGTTCAAACCTTCGTTCGATCGTAGCTTTTGAACCGGAGCTCGTTTTCGATGAAACCAACGCCCACTTCTTCGATACTATCTCCTCTATCCAGTAATCCAACTCAAACATGTTTTTGAAGGTTTAAAATTTGAATTAGAACATATTTTAATTTGAACTTCGTTTGATCATAACTTGAGTTTCGTAACTCCGATTTAGTTGATTTTTTTTGCAAATCAAAGCTCTTGACCTAAACTTTCTGATAAGGCCAAATTCACATAATTTTGGTACTGATAGAAATTGTTTTATGTTGCAAGAGTTATTTTCTTGGTTTTGATGTTTTCCGAATTGTTTTCTTCGTTCTTCCCGATATTTTGAGTGATTGCTTATATGTGGTTACTATTGCTTGCCTACGATAGATTGACCGGAGTGTGACGAGTAGAACTATCAAGAGTTATGAGTGTGAATCATCTTCATCAACATTGCAGGCAAGTTCACACTTTGATCATATCCCTTTTCATACCCAGTTTTTATGCATTAGATCAATCCTCAAACATTGCATGATTAGGATCTAATTAAATTGTGGGTTTTGGGAAGTAGATGAGGTAGTACCTATTACCTATTTTATTATCAAACCCTTGGGAGTTACTTCTACGTTTTCTTATTATGCCATGCTATGCTAGTAGACGTGGATGGGGTGAGTGTATCCATGACAGATGTGAGATTGTTATTTAATGGTTTATTTAAGGTGGCAACTTTAATACACATCTGGGTGGATTGAGGCACTTGCGTATTCCAGTGATTGCCTGTTTTTTTATGGACCGCCACCCAGGCTCAAAGGGATCATGAGATTATTCGTGCTAGAAACTTCCGTGTGCAACCACAAGCTACTATGGCTCTAGCATAGTTGACTAAGTCGTGCGAACTCTTATAGTGGTAGACTAGCAGATGTAGGGGATTTAGGTTGGTACTGTCTACCCGATCGTAAGGTGCTAGTGCTTCTGAAAGACTATGTCTCGGTCATCCGTTTCTCAAACACCATGTAGTGCGAGAAATCCAACGGAGGAGATCGAGTCTTGTGGGGAAAAGTGCGCAAACCTCTGCAGAGTGTACAAACTAATCATGATTAGCTGTGTCCCCGGTTATGGACATCTTGAGTATCTAGTACTTGGATTTTCCTGTGAATCTCATCATTTTACTTTAATTAATCTTGTTGGGTTTTAATGATGATGCTTCTTAATTGGGATTGAGAATGCTCTCAACCATTCTCAATGTTTAACAACCACCTTGATAGTTAAATAAAAAAATTATTCCTTTGCAGTAGGAAAAAATTGGCTTTTGCAAAAACTATAACCATAGAGCTTTTTCCACCATCCAAATATGCATGTAGTGATAGCATTTATTCATCATTATCCTATGGTTTGAATTTGCCAGTACATTCAATGTACTGACCCTTTGTGGCTGCAACGTCTCATGTTGCAGGATATCTTATGACGAGTAAGTGATACGTTAGGGTTACGATTTCTACACTCAACTTTGTCGTTGGTGTTGATGGGAATCCACAACCTTGTTACTTCCTCTATTTGGATTGAGGTAATAGTATTTTACGTTATTTTATACATGTGATTTACCTCTGTTATAAATCCTCGAGTACTGTGTGTGTCAGCATACCGATCCAGGGATGGCACTTAAGCACAGAGACTTGATCCATTCGGGTCGGGTCGCTACAATAATCCCTACCCCATTCTTATTGGTGGGGATTTTAATTTGCTACGATTTCCAAATGAGAAAAGTCATGGTGGGTTTGATAATCATTGGCCTTTCCTTTTCAACACTATGACACTCTAGATTTGCGAGAGGTTTCCATGACTAGAAGACAGTTCACTTGGGCGAACGGTCTCTCGGAGCTGACATATGAGAAACTAGATCGCGTATTAATGGATACTAACTGGGAATCCAAATTCCCTATGGTCTCTGTTCGCGCTCTACCGCGTATAGAGGCTATCTTAGACCATGCACCCATCCTCTTATCTACTGGATTGCCACGACCGCAGCACAGACGCAAGTTCAAGTTCGAACTGGGTTGGTTGCATCGGGAGGGATTCTATGACATGGTCAAGGAGGTGTGGGAGAGACCGGTTGCCGGACTTAATTACCCCAATTCACAAATGGAACAACAAAATGCGTGCTCTACGTAAGTTCCTTGGTGGTTGGGCTAGGCACACTGCGGGTGAGGGAGTCCTGAATTAAGGGGTCCTCGGGCGTCCGGGCTATGTAACGTAGGCCGGACTAATGGGCCATAAAGATACAAGACAGAAGAATTCCTCCCGTGTCCGGATGGCACTCTCCTTTGCGTGGAAGGCAAGCTTAGCGTTCGGATATGAAGATTCCTTCCTCTGTAAACCGACTTTGTATAACCCTAGGTCCCTCCAGTGTCTATATAAACCGGAGGGTTTAGTCCGTAGAGACAAGGAGAATCATAATCATACAGGCTAGATTTCTAGGGTTTAACCATTACGATCTCGAGGTAGATCAACTCTTGTAACCCCATATTCATCCAAGATAATCAAGCAGGAAGTAGGGTATTACCTCCATCGAGAGGGCTCGAACCTGGGTAAACATTGTGTCTCTGTCTCCTGTTACCATCGATCCTAAGACGCACAGTTCGGGACCCCCTACCCGAGATCCGCCGGTTTTGACACCGACATTGGTGCTTTCATTGAGAGTTCCACTGTGTCGTCGTCAAAAGGCTCGATGGCTCCATCTGTCATTTACAACAATGCTGCCCTGAGGGAGGTCTTCCTCCCCGGTCAGATCTTTGTGTTCGGCGGCTTGCACTGCGGGCCAAGTCGCTTGGCCATCTAGAGCAGATCGACAGCTACGCCCCAGGTCACCAGATTAGCTTCGGAAATCTGGATTATGTCGTTGATATCCGAGGAGACTTGGTTCTCCAAGGGTTCGCGACCCCGACTTTTGCTCTGGCCTTAGATCCGGAGCGCATCACCAGGTCAGAAGACGGGATTCCCGATCCCGCCGGACTCTCTGCGGCTATTGAGCCGGGAGAATCTGAGGAAGTAGCATCACCGGCAATCATCTTGAAACCGGACTCGTCTCCGAACACTGGCTCCGAATCCTTAGAGTCGGTACCGCCTGAGCTCGGCCAAGGGGCCTCCTTCCCGCCGTACTCCATGGACTCTCTTCTCCCTGGCCAAAACTCGCCTTTAAGCGAGGCCCTGGACTTAATGCGATCCCTCATCATTGCAGAGGGGCGACGTACGAACTACGCCCATCCCGGACTAGGGGCTGAGAGCGGGGAATTTTACGTCCCGCCCACCACCCTCTTCATAGCCACTATCGAGGACTTAACCGACATGCTCGATTACGGCTCCGAAGACATCGACGGTTGATACGTCTCCATCATATCTACTTTTCCAAACACTTTTGCCCTTGTTTTGGACTCTAACTTACATGATTTTAATGGAACTAACCCGGACTGACGCTGTTTTCAGCAGAATTGCCATGGTGTTATTTTTGTGCAGAAATGAAAGTTCTCGGAATGACCTGAAACTTCACGGAGAATATTTTTGGAATTAATAAAAAATACTAGCGAAAGAATCAAGACCAGGGGGCCCACACCCTGTCCACCCTCCTGGGCGTGCCCCCTGTCTCGTGGGTCCCCTGGTGCTCCACCGACCTCAACTCCAACTCTATACATTCACGTTCGGGGAGAAAAAAATCAGGCAGAAGGATTCATCACGTTCTACGATACAAAGCCGCCGCCAAGCCCTAATCTCTCTCAGGAGGGCTGATCTAGAGTCCGTTTGGGGCTCCGGAGAGGGTAATCCGTCGCCGTCGTCATCATCAACCTTCCTCCATCACCAATTTCATGATGCTCACCGCCGTGCGTGAGTAATTCCATCGTAGGCTTGCTGGACGGTGATGGGTTGGATGAGATTTACCATGTAATCGAGTTTGTTACGGTTTGATCCCTAGTATCCACTATGTTCTGAGATTGATGTTGCTATGACTTTGCGATGCTTAATGCTTGTCACTAGGGCCTGAGTGCCATGATTTCATATCTGAATCTATTATGTTTTCATGAATATTTGTGAGTTCTTGATCCTATCTTGCAAGTCAATAGTCACCTACTATGTGTTATGATCCGGTAACCCCGAAGTGACAATAATTGGGACCACTCCCGGTGATGACCGTAGTTTGAGGAGTTCGTGTATTCACTAAGTGTTAATGCTTTGGTTCGGTACTCTATTAAAAGGAGGCCTTAATATCCCTTAGTTTCCATTAGGACCCCGCTGCCACGGGAGGGTAGGACAAAAGATGTCATGCAAGTTCTTTTCCATAAGCACGTATGACTATATTCAGAATACATGCCTACATTACATTAATGAACTGGAGCTAGTTCTGTGTCACCCTATGTTATAACTGTTGCATGAGGAATCGCATCCGACAAAATTATCCATCACTGATCCAATGCCTACGAGCTTTTCACATATTGATCTTTGCTTAGTTACTTTTCCGTTGCCCATTGTTACAATTACTACAAAACTGCTCTCACACTTTTGCCACCGCTATCGTTACTTCCATACTACTTTGCTACTAAATACTTTGCTGCAGATATTAAGTTATCCGTGTGGTTGAATTGACAACTCAACTGCTAATACTTGAGAATATTCTTTGGCTCCCTTGTGTCGAATCAATAAATTTGGGTTGAATACTCTACCCTCGAAAACTGTTGCGATCCCCCATACTTGTGGGTTATCAAGACTATTTTTCTGGCGCCGTTGCCGGGGGGCATAGCTCTATTCTTTGTTTCACTTGAGATTTATATCTGCTGATCACTATGAGGAACTTGAAAGACGAGAAAACCAAAATTTATCCCTCAACTACGAGGGGAGGTAAGGAACTGCCATCTAGCTCTGCACTTGATTCTCCTTCTGTTTTGAGTAAACTTGCGACACCTAAACCTGCTTCTGCCATTAATTCTGATATGTCTCATGTTATTGATGATGCCACTTCTACTATGCATGATACTTATGATGAAACTACTTCTATGCTTGATACTACTGTGTCACTAGGTGAATTTCTTGATGAACAACTTGCTAGGGCTAGAGAGAATGAAATTATTGAAACTGATAATATTGATGAAAGTGATGATGAAGATTCTCCCCCTAGATATGAATTTCCTGTTGTGCCTGAGGGTTATGTTATGGATGAAGAAACTGCTAGAGACTTTCTTGCTTGCAATGATAGATATGATCTTAAGAAATTATTAGCTAAGTTGAAAGAAAAATCTTTGAATGCTAGAATGAAATATGACCCTGCTTTTTCCACTTCACCTATCTGTATTTCCGATAAGGATTATGATTTCTCTGTAGATCCTAAGATAATTACTTTGGTTGAATCTGATCCTTTTCATGGTTATGAATATGAAACTGTTGTGGCACATCTTACTAAATTAAATTATATAGCCACCCTATTCACTCATGAGGAAAAAATGCGTACTATTATATCCTTAAATTATTTCCGTTCTCATTAAAGGGTGATGCTAAAACATGATTTAATTCTCTTGATCCTAGTTGTGTGCGTAGTCCCCAGGATATGATTTACTACTTCTCTGCTAAATATTTTCCCGCTCATAACAAACTAGCTGCCTTAAGGGTAATATATAATTTTGTGCAAATTGAAGAAGAGAGTCCCCCACAAGCTTGGGGGAGGCTTCTCCGATTACTCGATGCTTTGCGTGATCATCCACTCAAGAAAAATGAAATACTTGATATCTTTTATAATGGACTAACCGATGCTTCTAGAGACCACCTGGATAGTTGTGCTGGTTGTGTTTTTAGGGAAAGAACTGTTGATCAAGCTGAATTGCTATTGAATAATATGTTGACTAATGAAAATAACTGGACACTTCCTGAACCAACTCCTAAGCCAACTCCGAAGAAAAGGGGTATTTTATTTCTCAGTCCTGAAGATATGCAAGAGGCAAAGAAATCTATGAAAGAAAAGGGTATTAAAGCTGAAGATATTAAGAATTACCACCTATTGAAGAAATACATGGTCTTGATAACCCGACACAGGTAGTAAAGGTAATTTCTCTCTATAGATTTGATGAATGTGATATTCCTTGTTATAAGTCTGATAGCCAATGCTTAGATGAGTTTGATAATTTTATTGTTAAACAAGAAAACTTCAATGCTTATGTTGGTAGAAAATTGAAACGTAATGCTTATATGATGGAACACTTGAGTGATTATATGTCTAGAGTTAAAGGTGAACTTAAACTCATTAGTAAACATGCTTCTATGGTTACCACTCAAGTAGAACAAGTGCTTAAAGCTCAGAATGATTTGCTCAATGAATTAGATAATAAGAAAAATGATAATGTTGTTAGAGTTATGACTAGAGGGGGTAAAATGACTTAGGAACCTTTGTATCCTGAAGGCCACCCTAAGAGAATTGAGCAAGATTCTCAGAGAACTAATGTTGATACACCTAGTCCTTCTAAAAGGAAGAAAAATAAAAATGATAGGACTTGGCATGCTTCTAGTGAACCTGTTGTTGACACACCTGAGAATCCCAATGATATTTTTATTTCTGATGCTGAAACACAATCTGGTGATGAACATGAACCTAGTGATAATGTTAATGACGATGTCCGTGTTGATGCTCAACCTAGAAATGACAATGATGTAGAGATTGAATCTGCTGTTGATATTAATAACCCACAATCAAAGAATCAACATTATGATAAAAGAGACTTCGTTGCTAGGAAGCACGGTAAAGAAGAGAACCATGGGTTCAGAAACCCATGCCTTTTCCTCCTAAACCATCCAAGAAAAAGGATGATGAGGATTTTGGGCGCTTTGCTGAAATGATTAGACCTATCTTTTCGCGTATGTGTTTGACTGATATGCTTAAAATGAATCCTTATGCTAAGTATATGAAGGATATTGTTACAAATAAAAGAAAGATACCGGAAGCTGAAATTTCCACCATGCTTGCTAATTATACTTTTAAAGTGGAATACCAAAGAAACTAGGAGATCTAGGAGTACCAACTATACCATGCTCCATTAAAAGAAACTATGTTAAAACTGCTTTATGTGATCATGGAGCCGGTGTTAGTGTTATGCCTCTCTCCTTATATCGTAGACTTGATTTGAATAAGTTGACACCTACTGAAATATCTTTGCAAATGGCCGATAAGTCAATTGTTATACCTGTCGGTATTTGTGAGGATGTGCCTGGTGTGGTTGCAAATGTTACTATTTTAACGGACTTTGTTATTCTTGATATTCTCGAGGACGATAGTATGTCGATTATCCTTGGTAGACCCTTCTTGAATACTGCAGGGGCTGTTATTGATTGCAACAAAGGCAATGTCACTTTTCATGTTAATGGTAATGAGCATACGGTACACTTTCCGAGGAAACAACCTCAAGTCCACAATATCAATTCTATTGGAAAAATTCCAACAATTATTATTGGAGGTTTTGAATTTCCTCTTCCTACTGTCAAGAAGAAATATGATATTCTTATTATTGGGGACGTGCATATCCCCGTTGAGGTAACCTAGTGCTATTCGAAAATTCTCCGGTTTCATGCGATTCGGAATGAGTTTGTTAACAAGACTTGATCAACCTTGTTAGTGGATTCCTTTTGATGAGCATGAGATGGATGAAGTTAGAAAGCACAACCTTCTGTACCCTCCATTTATGTTCTGTTATTTAGATTAAATAAAGAAAAAATAATATCTTCTATCTGTTTTCTGAATTATCCTTGCAATAAAAAATACCCCGAAAATAAAAGTTCTCCAAATGCCCTGAAATTGAAATATGAGTTTTTGTAGAATATTTAAGAATATCTGGCACTGAGAACACACCAGGGGGAGCCACCACCTGGCCACGAGGGTCTAGGGCGCGCCCACCCCCTGGGCATGCCCCCTGCCTCGTGGGCCCCACGTGGCCCCTCTCGACTTATTCCAGCACCCACACACACCTTCCTCCAAAAAATCACCAACCAGCTCAAGCACGAGTTCTAGCTCATCTTGCTGCCATTTTCGATCTCCTTGCTCAAAGCTCCTTTCACAAAAGTGCTTTGGGGGATTGTTCTTCGGTATGTGACTCCTCCAATGGTCCAATTAGTTTTTGTTCTAGTGCTTTATTCATTGCAATTTTTTGCTGCTTAGGTGACCCTGTTCTTGGACTAGCATGTCAAATTTATCTGTCAAATTTATCTGGTCCCAAGTAGTTCTAATGCATGATATAGTCTCTAGGCACTTGTGGGAGTAGTTTCTATAAATATTGTTGAGTCTGGTTCACTTCTATTTTGAGTTTCTAAAAATTTCAGAAATTTACAGAAAATGATGAAGAGATTATTGAGGGGCTCTTCGAGCCGAAGCTCGAAGGATAAGCAAAGTGAAGAGGATAAGAAGCCCAAATATAATCTTCCTTGCACTGCGGAAGTTTGTCCGTGTGAATGGCCTTGTGATGATTTCTTGAGAGCAGCCGGGATTCATGATGATTTTTATTACTTGGTTGAGAATGCGGGACTCACCGACTTCCTCCACGACCAGCTCAAACAGTATCTCCTACTCACTAATATTTTTGTGCAAAATTTTCATTTCCATGCTAGGAGGTCACCACCTTCGCTGGATTTTTATTTATATGATGAGTATAGGGAGATGTCACTTTATGATTTTTGTGCGGTTTGCAAGTTGCCTTTTGAGGGCAGTGTCGAGGAACCACATCCTAGGGATGTGGCAGGATTTATTGATATGATTGCTGTAGGGGAAACGAGAAAAGTGTCAGATGCAAGAACTACTAGCATATATTTCCCTGTTCTACGTTATTATGCAATATTTGCTAGTAGATGTTTAATTGGTCATGGAACAAGTGGGGGCCTCAGTGCTCCTGACCTCGCCATTTTGCGCCATGCTTTATTTCATGACAGAACTTTCAGTTTAGGTGCTATGGTTGCTAAACAGTTGAGTCTAAACCGTACAAAGGGCCCCATTTTTGGAGGTATCTTTGCTTCGTGTCTTGCTAAATATTTTGAGATACCTATTAGACACTATGATAAAGAAGAAAAGTTGCTTCCCCCTATTTTCTTAGACTATAAAAGTATGGTAGCACATGATTTTTTTTGTGATGACAAGGAGAAGAGACTCATTTATAACCTGGTATTCAGTGAAAAGACTTGTCAGATTATTACCCTGCCTGCACCTTCTTTGTTTAACATTTATTCAGGCACATACATCATCCTGCCCGATGACATTTATGCATATTGGGAGCGAACACGATCCCCAGAGCTTGAGCCAGAGCCATCTCCTAACCCATATCAGGATTCTAATTATTAGTGGGATCCGCAGGAGCTCACTAACCAGTGGCACCCCGAGGATCCTCCTCAGTACACTGGAGAGGACCACTTTGATCCATGGGCATAGACCAACTTAGGCCAAAAGCCTAAGCTTGGGGGAGTACGTATTTCTCACCGACATTACATTCATGTTCACACACTTATTCTAGTTGTCGGTGCTCATACTTTTTCATTGTACTATCCATGCGAGTTTATTTTCCTTTTCTCGCTTTCATCTTGTGTGTTTGAAAAACCTTAAGGAAAACAAAAAAAATTGGTTGTAACTTTTAGTTAGTTTACTTTCCATGCCTGTATTAGTAATAATTAAAAGAAACCCCAAAAAGATTTCTTGTTCTTCTTTTGCTTGTTGGGAGCTTTCCCATGTAAATAGTTTTATTTCTTTTCTTTTCTTTGGGGGTCGAGAGGAGAAGACCATAATGAAAATGTTGAAGTGGCTCTTATATGCATTATTGTTGATTTAACCAAGAGCCCATATTACCTTGTCTTCTCCCTTGTATTGAATGCTTGCAGATTCCAGCTTAGTCCAATGCACGTGCACTATTATTATTATTATCCACACCGTTCGGTCGTGCAAGTGAAAGGCAATAATGACGATATATGATGGACTGATTGAGATGAGAGAAGCTGGTATGAACTCGACCTATCTTGTTTTTGTAAATATGATTAGTTCATCGTTCCTGATTCAGCCTATTATGAATGAAACATGTTTGCAATGACAATTAGAGATTATAGTTGCTTATGCCATGCTTAATTAGCTAGGAGTTTATAATGGTTTACCTTGCGTGCCGACATGCTATTAAAATGGTTGTGATGTGGTATGATAGGGTGGTACACTCCTTTGAATGATTCAAGTGGCTTGACTTGGCACATGTTCACACATGTAGTTGAAACAAAATCAACATAGCCTCCACGATATTTATGTTCATGGTGGATTATATCCTACTCATGCTTGCACTCAATGTTGATTAATTTTAATGCATGTTCATGACTGTTGTCGCTCTCTAGCTGGTCGCTTCCCAGTCTTTTTCTAGCCTTCACTTGTACTAAGCGGGAATACTGCTTGTGGATCCACTTCCATAAACCCCAAAGTTATTCCATATGAGTCCACCATACCTTCCTATATGCGGTATCTACCTGCCGTTCCAAGTAAATTTTTATGTGCCAAACTCTAAACCTTCAAATGAAATTCTATTTTGTATGCTCGAATAGCTCATGTATCAACTAGGGCTGTCTGTATCTTCCATGCTAGGTGGGTTATTCTCAAGAGGAGTGGACTCCGCTCCTCACTCACGAGAAAATGGCTGGTCACCGGGATGCCCAGTCCCATGCTCAAACCAAATCAAAATAATTGAAAACAAAACTCCCCCAGGATTGTTGTTAGTTGGGGGCACCCGTTGTTTCGGGCAAGCCATGGATTGATGCTTGTTGGTGGTGGGGGAGTATAAGCTTTACCATTCTACTTGGGAACCGCCTATAATGTGTATAGCATGGAAGATATCGAGATCTCTTGGTTGTTATGTTGACAATGAAAGTATGGCGCTCAAAATATTATTTATCTCTATTTCAAAATCGAGCTCTGGCCCCTCTACAAATCCCTGCTTCCCTCTGTGAAGGGCCTATCTATTTACTTTTATGTTGAATCATCATCCTCTTATTAAAAAACACCAGTTGGAGAGCACCGCTGTCATTTGCATCCATTACTATTAATTTACATCGAATATGACTATGACTGGATCTCTTTTACCATGAATTACAATGTTTAGTCAGTCCTTGATCTTTAGAGGTGCTCTACATTTATGTTTTGCGGTCTCAGAAAGGGCTAGTGAGATACCATCTTGTTATATCATATTATGATTGTTTTGAGAAAGTGTTGTCATCGGAGATTTATTATTATTTCTCACTAGTTGATTATGCCATTGATATGAGTAAATATGAGACCTAAATGTTATTGTGAATATCGTTAGTTCATAATCTTTGCTGAAAACTTGAATGCTGGCTTTACATATTTACAACAACAAGAGCAAGCAGAGTTTGTAAAAGTTTTTCTTTATCACTTTCAGTTTTTAACTGAATTTCTTGAGGACAAGCAAAGGTTTAAGCCATGGGGAGTTGATGCGTCTCCATCGTATCTACTTTTCCAAACACTTTTGCCCTTGTTTTGGACTCTAAATTGCATGATTTGAATGGAACTAACCCGGACTGACGCTATTTTTAGTAGAATTTCCATGGTGTTATTTTGGTGCAGAAATAAAAGTACTTGGAATGACCTGAAACTTCTCGGAGAATATTTTTGGAATTAATAAAAAGTACTGGTGAAAGAATCAAGACCAGGGGGCCCACACCCTGTCCGCGAGGGTGGGGGCGCGCCTCCTCCCTCGTGGGTCCCCTGGTGCTCCACCGACCTCAACTCCAACTCTATATTCACGTTCGGGGAGAAAAAAATCAGAGAGAAGGATTCATCGCGTTTTACGATATGGAGCCGCCGCCAAGCCCTAATCTCTCTCGGGAGGGCTGATCTAGAGTCCGTTCGGGGCTCCGGAGAGGGTAATCTATCGCCGTCGTCGTCATCAACCTTCCTCCATCACCAATTTCATGATGCTCACCGACGTGCGTGAGTAATTCCATCGTAGGCTTGCTGGACGGTGATGGGTTGGATGAGATTTACCATGTAATCGAGTTAGTTTTGTTAGGGTTTGATCCCTAGTATCCAAGATGTCCTGCGATTGATGTTGCTATGACTTTGCTATGCTTAATGCTTGTCACTAGGGCCCGAGTGCCATGATTTCAGATCTGAACCTATTATGTTTTCATGAATATATGTGAGTTCTTGATCCTATCTTGCAAGTCAATAGTCACCTACTATGTGTTATGATCCGGTAACCCCGAAGTGACAATAATTGGGACCACTCCCGGTGATGACCGTAGTTTGAGGAGTTCGTGTCACCAAGTGTTAATGCTTTGGTCCGGTACTCTATTAAAAGGAGGCCTTAATATCCCTTAGTTTCCAATAGGACCCGGTGCCACGGGAGGGTAGGACAAAAGATGTCATGCAAGTTCTTTTCCATAAGCACGTATGACTATATTCGAAATACATGCCTACATTACGTTAATGAACTGGAGCTAGTTCTGTGTCACCCTATGTTATAACTGTTGCAAGACGAATCGCATCCGACATAATTATCCATCACTTATCCAATGCCTACGAGCTTTTCACATATTGATCTTTGCTTAGTTACTTTTCCGCTGCCTCATTACAATTACTACAAAACTGCTCATCATTACTTTTGCCACTGCTATCAACTTTCGTACTACTTTGCTACTAAGTACTTTGCTGCAGATATTAAGTTATCCAGGTGTGGTTGAATTGACAACTCAACTGCTAATACTTGAGAATATTATTTGGCTCCCCTTGTGTCGAATCAATAAATTTGGGTTGAATACTCTACCCTCGAAAACTGTTGCGATCCCCTATACTTGTGGGTTATCAACGGTATGGACGACGATGCTGGAGAAGAGCAGGCCCAAAACCCGCCGTTTATCGGACGCTGGACGACCACGACTTCGTATGACGTGTACATGGTGGATACACCCAAAGAAGGTAACGGCGATAACGAGAAAAATCCAGTTGAGGATACACCTCCCGAGATACAACCAAAGCGCCAACGTCAGCGGCGCCGCTCTAAATCACGTTGTGGAAAGACAGCAATACCGGCACCGGAGACAATAATACTCTGGACGATGCCGAAGACCAAGAAAACCCCATCGAGCCAACCTCCGAACAGGACGACGGGGAAGATGGGCAAATTAGCCCTGACGAACAGGCTGCAAAGAAAGAC
The DNA here is from genome assembly GCA_021605205.1 of Aegilops longissima. Lineage (NCBI taxonomy): Eukaryota > Viridiplantae > Streptophyta > Magnoliopsida > Poales > Poaceae > Aegilops > Aegilops longissima. The sequence continues at coordinate 527,136,449 of CM038678.1, read as the reverse complement.
TCGGAGGACAGTGATTACCTTCCTCTCTCCGAGGGTGAGGTGAGCCTCGACGATGAAGACTTTATCGTGCCTGAGGAACCTCTTGAGCAGGAGCGCTTTAAGCGCCGGCTGATAGCCACTGCTAGGAGCCTGAAAAAGAAACAGCAGCAGCTTCAAGCTGACCAAGATCTGCTCAACGACAGGTGGACTAATGTCGTGGCAGCCGAAGAATACAGCCTCGAGCGCCCAACCAAGATTTACCCAAACGTAAGCTGCTACCTCAATTCAACGACGAGGCGCTGGAGCCCATACCACCAGCGCGTAAACGCGGCGGACCGACCGCCACGTGGCCGTGACAAGACGACAGCTCAGGCCGAACACCAGCCTGCACTACCTTGCCGTAAAGGTAGAGACACAACAGCTCGGGGATATACGTACGACTTACGGCAGGACCTGGAAAATAGAGCAAGTCAGACCAGATCGATCTACAGATCACGGGGGCGTGCCCCGACGTGCGAGGACGGCTATCTAGCCGGGCACGACAAGCATAACCACATCCAGGCCGAAAACCACAGACGGGCTCCATCCAAACTGCATCGTGACTTGTCCCGATATAGAGGTGCCGCACACCCCCTCTGCTTCACTGACGAAGTAATGGAGCACGAATTCCCAGAAGGGTTTAAACCCGTGAGTATCGAATCATATGATGGAACAACAGATCCCGCAGTACGGATTGAGGATTTTGTTCTCCATATTCATATGGCTTGCGGCGATGATCTTCATGCCATCAAATACCTCCCGCTAAAACTCAAAGGACCAGCTCGGCACTGGTTAAACAACCTGCCGGAGAACTCCATTGGCAGCTGGGAGGACCTGGAAGACGCCTTCCGCGACAACTTCCAGGGTACATACGTCCGACCTCCGGACGTCGATGACTTAAGTCATATAGTTCAACAGCCCGGAGAGTCAGCCACGAAATTCTGGACTAGGTTCCTAACTAAGAAGAACCAGATCGTCGACTGTCCGAATGCCAAAGCCCTAGCGGACTTTAAGCATAGCATCCACGGTGAATGGCTCGCCCAACACCTCAGCCAAGAGAAGTCGGAGTCTATGGCAGCCCTCACGGCACTTATGACCCGCTTTTGCGCGGGAGAAGATAGTTGGCTAGCCCGCAGCAATAATAATGCAAGCGAACCTGGCACCTCTAAAGCCAGAAATAGCAACGGCAAGCCCCAACGCAAGAGGCACAAGCTTCGAAGCAACAGTGAAAATATCGATGACACGACGGTTAACGCCAGATTCAGCGCTTCAAGTCCGGCCAGCGGAAGCCATACAAAAGAAACAATCCGGGGTCATCCAGCTTGGACCGAATCCTCGATCGACCATGTCAGATCCACGACACCCCCGATAAACCCGCCAATCATACCAACAGAAGCTGTTGGGTCTTTAAACAGGCCGGTAAGTTAAATAACAAGAATAAGGAAAAGGGCTCGCCAAGTGAGGAGGACGACGAGGAGCCCCGTCCACAGAACACAGGGGACAGAAGAAATCCTCCCCCCCCCCCCAAGTCAAAATGGTGAATATGATATACGTTACTCATATCCCCAAGAAGGAGTGCAAAGGCGCGCTCAGGGACGTCTATGCGATAGAGCCAGTCGCCCCAAAATTCAACCCATGGTCATCCTGCCCGATCACCTTCGATCGCAGGTACCATCCGACCAGTATCCATCATGGCGGTTCAGCCGCACTGGTCCTCGACCCAATCATTGATGGATTCCACCTCACGCGAGTCGTCATGGACGGTGGCAGGAGCCTTAACCTGCTCTATCAGGACACAGTCCGCAAGATGGGCATCGATCCGTCAAGGATCAAGCCCACAAAAACTACCTTTAAAGGAGTAATACCAGGTGTAGAGGCCCGCTGCACGGGCTCAATCACATTGGAAGTCGTCTTCGGATCGCCGGACAACTTTCGAAGCGAAGACCTAATCTTCGACATTGTCCCCTTTCGCAGTGGCTATCACGCACTGCTCGGACGAACCGCATTTGCTCGCTTCAATGCGGTGCCACACTATGCCTATCTCAAACTCAAGATGCCCGGACCACGTGGTGTCATAACAGTCAATGGAAACATGGAACCCTCCCCTCATACTGAGGAGCACACTACGGCCCTGGCAGCGGAAGTACAGGGCGGCCTGATCAAGCAGAACATCAATTCAGCGGCCAAGCCCCGGTTACTATTAAGCGAGTCTGGACTACTCCGCAGCATGACAGTCCAGCTCGTCATGAGTAGCAATTCGGCCTCCGTCTCAGTCCTGACCGAATGGCGGCATACGTACCGCGCCTACATAACCATGCACTCAAAATACCATGGGCAAAGAAGGAGGCATAACTCGATCGTGGTCCACAATGCGGCTCGACCTTACCTGGGCACGCATACTTTCCCTTTTTCTTTTCATCCTTTTTAGGTTTCCTTTCCACAGGCCCCTCAAGATGGCCTGATCATCGATCCTTTCGAAGGATGGACGTACCAAGGTGGCAAGCTGCATAGACGTGCGGTAGAATATTTAGATGGTCTTCTTGACGATCACTTTACCTATCTTCAGGACCCGCACGCAGTTCCCCCTGGTCTCGGTGATACGTCTCCAATGTATTTATAATTTTTGATTGTTCCATGCTATTATATTATCTGTTTTGGATTTTTAATGGGCTTTACGAAGCACTTTTATATTATTTTTGGGACTAACCTACTAACCCAAGGCCCAGTGCAAACTGCAATTTTTTTTGCCTATTTCAGTGTTTTCGTAGAAAAGGAATATCAAACGGAGTCCAAACGGAATGAAATCTTCGGGAGAGTTATTTTTGGAACAAACGTGATCCAGGAGACTTGGAGTGGACGTCAAGAAAGAAGCGAGGAGGCCACGAGGCAGGGAGGCGCGCCCCCACCCTCGTGGGCCCCTCGCAGCTCCACCGACCTACTTCTTCCTCCTATATATACCCATATACCCCGAAACCAACCAGGAGCACCACGAAACCCTATTTCCACCGTCGCAACCCTCTATACCCGTGAGATCCCATCTTGGGGCCTTTTCTGGCGCTCCGTCGGAGGGGGAATCGATCACGGAGGGCTTCTACATCAACACCATAGCCTCTCTGGTGATGTGTGAGTAGTTTACCACAGACCTTCGGGTCCATAGTTATTAGCTAGATGACTTCTTCTCTCTCTTTGGATATCAATACAAAGTTCTCCTCGATCTTCTTGGAGATCTATTCGACGTAACTCTTTTTGCGGTGTGTTTGTCGAGATCCGATGAATTGTGGGTTTATGATCAAGATTATCTATGAACAATATTTGAATCTCCTCTAAATTCTTTTATGTATGATTGGTTATCTTTGCAAGTCTCTTCGAATTATCAGTTTGGTTTGGCCTACTAGATTGATCTTTCTTGCAATGGGAGAAGTGCTTAGATTTGGGTTCAATCTTGCGTTGCTCGATCCGAGTGACAGTAGGGGAAACGACACATATTCTATTGTTGCCATCAAGGATAAGATGGGGTTTATATCATATTGCTTGAGTTTATCCCTCTACATCATGTCATCTTGCCTAATGTGTTACTCTGTTCTTATGAACTTAATACTCTAGATGCATGCTGGATAGCGGTTGATGTGTGGAGTAATAGTAGTAGATGCAGAATCGTTTCGGTCTACTTGTCGCAGACGTGATGCCTATATACATGATTATGCCTAGATATTCTCATAATTATGCACTTTTCTATCAATTGCTCGACAGTAATTTTTTCACCCACCGTAATACTTATGCTATATTGAGAGAAGACACTATGGAAACCTATGGCCCCCGGGTCTATTTTCCATCATATAAGTTTCCAATCTATTTTATTTTGCAATCTTTACTTTTAATCTTTATCATAAAAATACCAAAAATATTATCTTATCATCTCTATCAGATCTCACTTTTGCAAGTGGCTGTGAAGGGATTGACAACCCCTTTATCGCGCTGGTTGCAAGGTTCTTATTTGTTTGTGAAGGTACGAGGGACTTGCGTGTGGCCTCCTACTGGATTGATACCTTGGTTCTCAAAACTGAGGGAAATACTTACGCTGCTTTGCTGCATCACCCTTTCATCTTCAAGGGAAAACCAACGCATGCTCAAGAGGTAGCACTCGGCATGTTAAATAGCCCTGTTGCTTATCGCACTATTTGTACAAATACGCTTTGACGTATCAATCAAATTATAATGGAAACAGTTGTGGCCCAACTTATGTGGCACTGGCTTACTCCTTCATTATATTTCACTATTTTTATTGATTGCACCCGTACACTTTGGTAAGACTTAACTCGCCAGGGGCTCCATCGCGCTCCATACATTGGCAACAAGTCTGAACACTTTTTACAGTATAGTTCGGCACCCCGAATATAGCATTATATGCATGGCTCCGAATCATGTCTTGGTTCAATAGTTGGGTTGCCCGGCTCCTGTGCTTGCTACCTTACGTTCCGTCTTATCGGCTAGGGTAGTAAAGGGAGAACTACTGCGATTGTGTTCCTGGTTTATCCGGATAATCACCTCAGTAGAGAAAGCCGAAAACTGACTGTCATGATGTGGCGAGAGCTGGTTAGCTTTTCGGAGGCTAAACTTAAATCTCTTGCAATTTTTTCCGCATTATGCAACGGATCGGTCTTCACCCAACCATGTGTCTACAACACCCTAGTTCGGATAAGCAAATACTAACTAGCAGCTGTGCCTACACTCCTATTATAGAACTCCTATGGCTAAGTGAGGGTAATAAGGCCACATAGTCCGATTGCCTGGTTCGCTGCGCTAAACACCTCCTTCAAGGACCAAACTTTTGGGTCAAGTGTGTTTAGGTTCCAACCCGAACACCCCCGTACTACCTACGTGGGGGCTGAAGCCGACGACTGGCCAACTCTCAGATTTAATAAAACGGCCGCACAGGAGGAAATTTTTTCAAAATAATAATAATAATAACAAGCAATATATTACATATAGGCTTTGTTCCATGATACATGACTGGATAACATGAATGTATTCATTCAAAGATAATGTCCTTCGCGCACTGGCCCTCCACAATGCGGGATCCCTCTAGGACATCATCAAAATACCGCTCGGGCGTGTGATGCTCCTTGACCGCGGGCGGTCCCTCGGTCGCAAGCTTGACGGCGTTCATCTTTTCCCACTGTACCTTGACATGGGCGAAGGCCATCCGCGCACCTTCGATGCAGACCGACCGCTTTATGGCATCAAGCCGAGGGCAGGCATCGACCAGCCGCTTCACGAGCCCGAAGTAGCTGCTGGGCATGGCTTCGGCAGGCCATAGATGGATTATCAAATCCTTCATGGCCAATTCGGCCACCCTATGCAGTTTGGTCAGCTGTTTCAGCTGATCGCTAAAGGGCACCGGATGCTCTGGCACAAGGTATTGCGACCAGAACAACTTCTCCATTGAGCTCCCCTCTTCGGCTTGGAAGAACTCCGCGGCATCAGCAACACTGCGAGGCAGATCCGCAAACGCCCCTGGAGAACTCCAAATCCGGGTCAGTAAGAGGCACCTTTCCTTCACATATTTGCTCTGCATAATAAAGGCCTTACCCGCCGCAATCTGCCTGGCCTCCTGGATTTCACGGAGGGCGCCCTGGGCTTCAACCCGGGCCTCTTGTGCGCTTTGGCAGGCCTTAGCAAGTTCGGACTCTTGGTCCGCAATCTTGCGCTCCAAGGACTCACATTTCTTTACGGCATCCTGGAGCTCCTCCTGCACCTCCCCGACCCTTGCCTCGTGTTTTCGTGGGCGGCTTGTTCCATCACCACTTTCTTCTGGGCCTTGGTCAGCGCGTTCTTGAGGGACTCCACCTCGGCCGCAGCTCCTGTGAAATACCATAATAACATGATCAACACAAACAATTCATATCATTTTAGATCTGCATAGGCCATTGCATACCTTGCTTGCCCCCTAGTTGTTTCTTGACACGGCTGAGCTCTTCATTGGCCTGCTCCATACTCTGCTTCAGTTTGGAGACTTCGGCAACATGGGAGGTCGCAGCCAGCATCAACGCCTGCTTATTCACATAGACACATATGATAAGTCTCCTGCGAAAATTATTCGATCCTCTGTCTGGCCTTTCTTTTCGAACACCAGACAGAGTCTCAGGGGCTACTGTCTATACTACGGCTTTCTTTTTGCGTAATTGCTTTACATTCCTCAAAGCCTATTAGAAGGCTGGTGCAGGCTTCGGTCAGTCCGCTCTTAGCGGACTGAACCCTCCCAACCACCGTACCCATAAGGATACGGTGTTCCTCAACAATGGAAGCACTTTGCAGCGCTTCCAGTAGAGTATCCGGTGCCTCTGGATGGACAGAGGTCACCGGCAGAATAGGTCCACCTCCCTGTTTCAAAGGAGGTTGTTATCTGATTCGGGCCCCGATGGGCCTCCGAATAGTATTCAGTGGGGCGGGTGGATATGGCCCCATCGCCAGCCTCTCGGGGTCTGCTCCCCCATGTGTCCGGCGGCCGAGGTATCACCCTCTGGCGCCACCCTGACGGCCTCCTGTACCTCTCCCTGGCCTGGGAAGGTCCATCATGACAACACCTCGGCGTTGTCCGTGGCCCTGGGAGAGGAGGCCGCCGGAAGTGACCCGATGTCCATCACATTTGGATCCAGCGAATTCCCCGAGGATGAGGATCGCTGGAGGCGGGCGTGAGCCGGACTGCAGCACATGATTTAACATATTAAAACCACAAAGTAAAGAAGCTGGATATATATGTTTATAAGTGCCCTTGAGTACTTACGATTCGGCCAGGGGCTTCTCCCTGGGACACCACTCGGATCTGCTATCGGTGTCCTATGCGGAGTCATCCGCAAGGGAGACCCTCCCCTTCTTGGACGCCTCTGCCTCTAGATTCGTGGAGCCCGCCCTTTTCTCCCTTCCCCCCTCGGGGGGGAGAGTTGCTTTCCTCCTCCTCCTCCTCCTCGTCCTCGGCGGCGGGGGAGGAGTGGGTTTTGGGGTCTTCGGACGTCACATCCGAAGTGCCTTTACGGCGAAGGCCGCCTCTTCCTGCCTGGCCCTTCTTCTTGGCCTTCTTCTCCGGCGCCTGGTAGGGCGCCGAAACCAGCATCTTCCTCAGAAGTGGGATAACTGGGTTTTCAGGCAGCGGAGACGGACACTGGATCCACTCCGTCTTCTTTGTCCAGCCCTGAAAAGAGAAATGGGGAGCTTAGACATCTTCCTTGAATGTACAGGTGAAGGATACACCTTGAAATACGAAAAACTTACCGGACTGGCTGGATGAGTCAGGTTGTACCCACGGTCCTCGCTCATCTTCGGCCATGTCTCATTGGCCTTAAAAAGCACCTTCCAGATGCCTTCGTGTGTAGCGCCAAAGAACTGTTGCAAGGTCTGGTGCTTGGCCGGATCGAACTCCCACAAATGGCAAGTCCGGCTTTGGCAAGGAAGGATCCAGCGAAAAAGCATCACTTGGATCACGTTGACGAGCTTAATGCTCTTGTCCACCATGCTCTTGATGCGCGTCTGCATCGTTGTCACCTCGTCCGACAAAACCCAGTCCGGGCCCTTCTCTAGCCAGGAGGTGAGCCACATCGGGGGGGCGGACTTGAATTCGGGAGCCGCGGCCTAGGTGGTGTCATGGGGCTCTGTGACATAGAACCACTGCTGTTGCCACCCTTTGACGGTCTCCACGAAGGTGCCTTTGGGCCATGTGACATTGGACAACTTGATCACCATAGCACCTCTACACTCTGCGTGTTGACCACCCACCACCTTCGGCTTCACATTGAAGATCTTTAGCCACAATCCGAAGTGGGGTGGGATGCGGAGGAAGGACTCGCACACGACAATGAATGCCGAAATGTTGATGAAAGAATTTGGAGCTAGATCGTGGAAGTCTAAACCATAGTAAAACATGAGTCCGCAGACAAAGGGGTGGAGAGGAAACCCTAACCTGCAGACGAAGTGGGGAATGAATACCACCCTCTCATGGGGCTCTGGGGTGGGAGCGATCTGCCCCTTGACCAGAAGCCGGTGGGCGATTTCCTGGGCCAAGTACCCCGCCTCCCAGAGCTTCGAGATGTCCTTCTCCGTGACGGAGGAGGCCATCCACTTGCCCTGTGCTCCAGACCCGGACATGGTTGGAGTGCTTTTTGAGGCGGAAAGGATGGAAGCTTGGACGCTGGGGTTCGAGAGCAGATGGGCAGAGGGGAAGAAGGCATGGGCGAAAGAGTGGATCTTTACCCTCTTATAAAGGCGGCGAATATCAAGCGGCCCCCCACTCGCCTTAAAACTCGCCTATTCCCCAAGGGTCGTGCGGATGGCACAGTTGGATTACCCACGCCCGTATTAATGAGAACCCCGCGATAAGGGGACACAATCTCTGCTTCGACAAGACGTGCCAATGAAAACTGCATCTTGAAATATGGAGCGGGAGGCTGAAAAAGGGTTCGAAATGATGACCGGGCAGGGATAAAACGTCTCGCTACAGAAGTTGTCAGTAGATGGGACTTGTTAAATATTATATTCTTCGCGGCTGTGTGTGGAGCTAGTTTTGCAGATTCTGACACATTTTCTGTGTTCGAGGACTACTTTAAAGTATTCGGAGGATGTGACGCCCCCGATTTAATCGTACACTAATCATGCACGCAAATGTGTACGATCAAGATCAGGGACTCACGGGAAGATATCACAACACAACTCTAAAACATAAATAAGTCATACAAGCATCATAATACAAGCCAGGGGCCTCGAGGGCTCGAATACAAGTGCTCGATCATAGACGAGTTAGCGAAAGCAACAATATCTGAGTACAGACATAAGTTAAACAAGTTGCCATAAGATGGCTAGCACAAACCGGGATACAGACGAAGAGGCGCAGGCCTCCTGCTCGGGATCCTCCTAAACTACTCTTGGCCGCCGCCAAGCAGCAACACGTAGTAGTAGGCACCTCCAGTGTAGTAGTCGCCATCGACGGTGGCGTCGCTCCGGGCTCCATCGTGCAGTTGCAGCAATCGAGTAGAGATAGGGGAAAAGGGGAACAAGGCAACCGTGAGTACTCATCCAAAGTACTGCAAGCAAGGAGCTACACTACATATGCATGGATATATGTGTAAAGGGCCATATCGATGGACCGAACTGCAGAATGCCGTAATAAGAGGGGATAGCTAGTCTTATCAAAGACTACGCTCGTCACCGTCTTGCAACAGTAGAAGAGGGTAGGTTGAAGTCCTCCAAGTAACATCACATAGCAATAATCCTACCCGCGATCCCTCCTCGTATCCCCGAGAGAGAGCGACCACCGCCTGTATCGGCACTTGGAAGGGTGTGTTTTATTAAGTATCCGGTTCTAGTTGTCATAAGGTCAAGGTACAACTCCAAGTCGTCCTGTTATCAAGATCACGGCTATTCAATAGATTAACTTCCTGCAGGGTGCACCAACTTACCCAAAGACGCTTGATCCCATTTGGCCGACACACTTTCTCGGGTCATGCCCGCAATGAAGATCAACACGCCGCAGCCCTACCTAGGCTCAACAGAGAGGCCAAGACGCCGGTCTAAACCTAAGCGCCAGGGTCCGGGCCCATCGCCTCGAGCACACACTCAAGACGTTATGTCTGTGGCGGAAGCAGACCTAGCCTAGTAGGCGCTCCAGTCCAATCCGGTGCGCGCCGCTCCGTCGGCCGACGTCTGAAGTGCTTCTACCGATACCACGACGCCGGATACCCATAACTACTCCCACGTAGATGGTTAGTGCGTATAGGCTCAGAGCCAACTCAGATCAAATACCAAGATCTCGTTAAGCGTGTTAAGTATCCGCGAACGCCGACCAGGCCAGCCCACCTCTCTCCTAGGTGGTCTCAACCTGCCTGTCGCTCCGCCACAAAGATCCATCCAGAGGGCCGTCGGGACAAAGGTCCTTTCAGCCCCAATCCGTGAATCACTCATGGTGCTCCACAAGCCGACCCGACTTTAGTCTCCACATGTATCATGTATAAAGTATATAGTATATACTCGTGATCACCTCCCGAGTGATCACGGCCCGATAGTATAGCACGGCAGACGGACAAGAATGTAGGGCCACAGATGAAAATACTAGCATCCTATACTAACCATATAGGATTGCGGTAAAGGTAACAACAAGAGTAACAAGGACAAAGCTATGCAGCGATATAGGATTAATCGAAAGCGAAGAATATGCTACACCGCTCTAATGCAAGCAATATAGAGTAGAATAGGCGATATCTGGTGATCAAGGGGGCTTGCCCGGTTGCTCGGGCAAGGAGGGATCGTCAACACCGTAGTCGAATCGGGGTCGCCAGCGATCTCGGGGTCTTCCTGAAAGAAGTAACGAAGGGGGAACACAATAAATAACAGAGCAATCAAAGTATCACAAAGCGTAACATGGCAATACGCGGTGCTAGAGGTGACCTAATGCTGTAGGAGGTGATACTGGTGAAGGGGGGGAAACATCCGGGAAAGTATCCCCGGTGTTCCATGTTTTCGGACAAATGAACCGAAGGGGGAAAGTTGCGTGTTTGATATGTTAGGAGTGTGTGGTGGACGAACGGGCTGCGCATCCGGTTCGCCTCGCTGCTTACGAGCAATTTTCATGTTGAAAATATTTTAATCCGAGTTACGGATTAAAAGATATGATTTTCTAAAGATTTTATTAATTCCTGGAATTTAATTAATTATTTAAATTAATTCGAAAAATAGATTAATGACATCAGCATGATGTCATGCTGATGTCAGCAGTCAACAGGGTTGACTGGTCAACCTGACGGTGGGTCCCGCATGTCATTGACTGATAACTAACTAACTAAATTAATTAATTTAATTAGTAGATAGTCAGGTTAAATAAATGATTAATTAGTCTAATCAGGATTAATTAAGTTACTTAATTAATTAATTAATTAATTAATTAATATTTTAATTATTATTATTTTAAATTCCTTTTTTAAAAACGTTTTGGGGTGGGACCCCCATGTCATTGGCCCTAAGGGGCCTAGCGGTTCAGGCGCTATCGGGCAAGCGTGGGCGCTGGTGCGGGCGCCATCGAGGGCGAGGCCGTGGCCTCGGCTGGGCAAGCGCCGACGCCGAGCCCGGCGACCACAGGATGCGGAGGTTCGGGATCACGCCTTCGCGCCCATTCGACGCTGCTGCCAAAAGGGATCGGACGCGGGCTGCGCCAAGCCGCCCGTGGTAGTGGCGATTCTTGGGAGGTCGAGGTTGGCCGAGCTCTCGGGTGATGAGGAGGCAGCGAGCACACGGTCGAGGGCGGCCATGGCATGAGCGGACGGGCGTCGTGGGCGAGCATCCGCGAGGGCGTGTTAGCGGCAGCAGTACGGGTTGCACGGCGGCGCTGGCGTGGTCGAGCAGCCAAGGGCTCGCGGTGAGCACGGCTAGGGCGCGAAGCCTGGGCGAGCCAGTCTTGGCCGAGCACGGTGGTCGTGCGTGGGCGGCGGAGAGAGGGGGAGATGAAAGGGAAGGGGGGTGCGCTCACGGCCGTTGCCGAGTAGGGGTGGCCGACGAGGCTCGTCCGAGCCGGCGTGGAGGAGGACGGGGACGATCCGACGAGGGGGGGGGGGAGTCCGGCGACGGTGGGGAGGGGGACGATGACGGGCGGCGGCGAGGTGGAGGAGCTCCAGTCGACGGCGGACGACGACGAGGCGACGGGGTGAACGGGCGGCGTGGTCAGATCGAGCCCCCGATCTCGATCCCGATCGAGGGGGGAGGCAGAGGGGAATCGGGGTCGTGGGGCTCTCCTGGCGGCGCTGGAGGGAGAGGGTGGGGATCGAGCGACGTGGGGGGTGGGGCGCTAGGGTTCGGCCGAGTGGGGAGTGGGGGTTATGCACGGGGCGAGTGGGCCGGCCTGGGGGCCGATGGCTCTTGGACCGAGGCCTGTGGGGGGGTTGCTCCTTTTTTCTTCCTTTTGTTTTCTTTTTCCTTTTCTTTTATTTAATCTTTTCGGTTTTATTAAATTATTAATTTATTTCAATTTTGTAGAATGTGAGAACAACACCTAAATATGGTATGTTAAAGATACCACTGCCACATTAATTTGGACAGCTAAATAAAATAGTTTAATATTTTACAAAATACAAAAGGCATTTAATTAATTTCTTTGCTGCTGTTTTATTTACCTTTGAGCATTTAAACATTTTATAAAAATGTGGTTTCATCACCATAATTACCTATGTATTATTTGGTTCACTCCGAACATTTAATTTTTAATATTTGAAAACTTTTATTGTTTGCTCGATTTTGAATTTGAAATTCGAACTAGGTTCCGAACTAACGCGAGTTTATCCACGATGGCGAGGTGACGTGGCATCATTAGCGGGATTATCTGTAGCTTAATTACCCGGCGTCACAATTCTCCTCCATTACAAGAAATCTCGTCCCGAGATTTAAGAGGGGAGTAAGGGGAAGGTTTGGTAGCGAATATAGCGGGTCTTCTCATCTGGCTTGCTCTTCTCAAGAGGTCAATCCAATATATTGATGCCTTCATACTTCGCTTGTCAAAATGATGAAGTCGTCATCCTTTTCGGGATCTTCATCGTACTTACGAAAAAGGATATGGGGAAGACTGGAAGGGCGGGCCTTACCAAAGTTGACTATCCGGTACACAACTCGAGGGAATGGGTAGGAAGTAACTCTCGAATTGAACTTAAGAAAATATCAAGAGTAAAGTAAGAAGGTACCATGAGAAGTTTTAAACGGATAGGCCATTGTTCGATGTCTGAAACAACATGCGAAAGGGGTCCAGAGCAATGAGATTGAGTATTGCGTCTGCTACCAAAATAGATCACTTGGGACGGTGGCCCGTGAATTACATACGAGGCCACACGCGAGGAACAACCTTGGGAAGAGGGGGTGCAGGAGAGTCAGGTTTCGATCCTGTGGAACTGTGGGTTATGGGCCCACCATGTGGTTGAAAGGAGGAAGGGGGCCGACATTTTGCACGGTCATGATAGTAAGGCGTGTCAAAGGGTAGCCTGTCAGATATGTCGGCAACAACATCGATACCAAGGGCGAGGGACTAAGAGAACTATTTCACCTTTCGTTGAACGAGGCGGACCAATAGGCAAAGTTCTCGCCCATCGGTGGCTACCGAATGTCATCAACAATAGTAACAGGTTACACCTGACAAGATGGTACACCGAGGTGTTTACATAAGCGAGGATATTACTGCTTATATTATATAGATCACAAGAAGGTTTAAACAAACCAATGGAAAGGAAAAGTGATTATTATGTTTAAACAGAACAATGGAAAGGAAAATGTGTTTAAACACATCTTTCGAGGGTAAATCCTTCCCACGGACAAGCGAGCATGATATCCATGATAGGATATAACGTGAAAACCCTTCAGAAAGGGAGAGAAATATCATGACATTACCCATACAACGGTGTTAGGATAAATGATAAATAAAATTTAGCATCGTGCTTCAAATGTTCCTGTTGAAAATCGGAGTACCATTGACATGCTTCGAGATAGCATTGACATGGTCTTCATGTGAAGATCAGACTCGGGAAACACGAGGGATCCATCAGGAATAACTTGTAGAATAAGTCTTACAATTTCCTCATGGGTGAATGGATAACCTTGCTGAAAAGGAATCTATAATGATAGGTCCTCCAGCGTGGGGGGGGGGGTGCTAGGCATGACATCATGTTACCGGGTCATCAAAGGATCAACATCATAACTCTTGGAAAGTTGTCCCAACCATCATATCTGACCGAGATTCATATCCAATTGGTGTCATGATACCTCAGACTCAGGGGGTCCGAGAGGAAAAGGTGCAACACAAATCGATGAAAAGACATTGCAAGATTCTCGAGAAATGAACTATGGGAGCGGGTTCCTGAAGCAATAGTTCATCATTAAACCAAGGAGGGGGATGATAAGGTGGCTGATGGGCTCAGCGACAATTCGTTGAGAATTCCAAACGGATGGATTTCCACGATAATGTGAACAAGAAGATGACACGTGTCAATTCAAATGATATAATGATGTATGCTCGAGGAAAACATACACCATCAATCATTAGTTGAAAGGTGTGCCCGAAATATGACCTTAGGCAGCAAGATCAATGTTAGAGTGATGACTCAATAACCAACAGGCTAAGAACGAACTGTCGATCGTTAACTTCAAAGCAATAGGGTTGCTAGAAGTACATAACTCAAACAACACCGTTCACTTGTTGGTACCCCGGTTGGAATCAACACGAGGACCAAGAAAGAATGGTGATGGTGAGAAGTATTACTCGCATCAATAATTCATAAGAGGTGGTCAAAGTCGCATGACCTTCTTGACAAGACAGATGGTAATACTCAAGGTAAAGAAGAACAATTTTTGGATAGCACGGAACTCAAGGTACAACACAAAACAAGAACAAGTTTTGTGTTGGAGGAAATGTAATAATGTTGTCGGTGTTAACCCAAATCATCGAGGGAAAGGGTGGTATTTCTCATTACGAATTCAATTGATATCCTGGAAGAGCTCAGAATGTTGATGATGATCATGACACATTTGTCGAGAGGTTTCATGAAGATATAATCGCTCATCGACGACATCAAGCAAAAGGAAGGATGGAGCGGAAAGTTATTGAAACCACGGATGCGACACAAACTCGGAATCAAGCTTGTTGTTTGAGGTGAAACGATAAGACAAGGAAGATCGACGTAAGCTTAGCTCATCATCGAAAGTTGTGCTCTGGGAATAAGAACCAGGTAGCACAGTTTAAAATCGGCACGATAATGATATAGCCAAGCAGGCCAGGAATGACATGGTTGAGTACAAACTCGTGAGTAAAGGAGATTACTAAGAGTTGTTTAATCGTGGTGCGGACCCAATTTAGATATCGGTGTCCTCGAGTTTATAACAAATCGGAACCAGGAAACATTGGAATCGGCGAGAATAATAGTTGATGAAGAACTCATAAGAAGTTATGCAGTTCCATGATAATCTCGAGATACCAGGGGGTAATACTCGATGATAGATCAAGGTAGAGGTTGGACTAGGGTATTGCTCTGCAGAAGGCAAGTGCTCAAACTTGCACGAGAAACGGAATCAAGGAGAAACATGGTCGGAACCACGTCCACGGATACAAGATGAACTTATGACAAGGGGATAATTATTTTAAGAGAAGCTTCCATGATAAGGTATACATTGTGTCCATGGGCATGAACACAGGGTTCAAGGTCGACTCCCACTTCTCCAAAGCATAACCTTACATTCACTTCTCGTTTCGATAATGGCATTAGTGTTGAGAGTTTTACCTGGTGAAATACCATATGAGTATGACCCATGAAAACTTCCGAGTTCACACATATTAAGGAAGGCTTAGGTTCAACCCATCAGGGCATCTTAGGAACATATACCACAAACTTCGGGGTAGATAATACAAGCTCGAAAGTAGAGCATGGTTGAGAAAAGCAGAGGATACAATTTACCAAAGGCATTATGTATCCGAGGAAAGGCTCACAAGGTTATTGAATATGAAGGGCGTTGTCAGATAAATCCAACAAAGGATCTGGTGGTCCATACGGGATCGATGTGAGCATCGGTACTCAACTAGAGGAAGCAGATTATAGAAACAATGACTAACTCAATTGTCAAATGCAAAGGAATTATGATTTAAATCAAGGGATCGAAGCAATGCTCGATTAGGGGTGGATAAGTTGAATCGACTTAGGGTACAATCAAAGACAATTGGATTGGTCGAGAACCAATTCCAGTTAAAAGAATGGCAGCTCAGCCGGAAAAGTAATTTATAAGGATCAATGATGATTGCGTGTATTCGCAGACATATTGAGTCAACAGACTCAAAATGATAATGACAAGGAATGTCAATATGACCACGAGACTTATGGGATTAACCATAATGCAAGCAAGCAAGAATTTCAAGAGCCAAAGGCCCCAAAGGATTCTCGGAGGATTGAATAGTATTTCAAAGACGCTTGTGAAACACCAACAAGCGGGGATGAGCGGATACTCAAAAGTGCGAGAAATTATTCTTAGGGGTATTCAGTGGCAAAGAACTGCAAGGCAAGAGGCACAAAATATTCTCGGGTATCTTGTAATAACAAGATCGATCGCAAATAAAAGTAAGCACGACAGTGTAAGTATTTATCCATAGGGATATTTCGTGGAAGGAATTGCAAAAGCAACAGCACAAGGTCTCGAGAGAAAATTGTAGAGTAACTTCGAATCTTCTAGTGCAAAGAAAGCGATCATCTCAAGTGAGGGCTCTCCGGAGAAAGTACTTGCGAGAACCTAAAGTTAGTTTGATTTTTAGCAAAATCCTTTAACCCGAATAGAAGAGAGCTTAGAGTCCCAGAGTAAAGGTCGAGGAGTAAAAGATCCTAGTACCACCCGATGGCGACGTGGGCCCGTAAGGCACACAGCCAAGTTAGTAAAAGTTTTTGCAATGTCTAGACTCGACTTCGGCCAAGGAGTGTGGAAAGGATTCCTACAGCAATGGCTCGATACCAACTTGGACGCCCGATTTAATCGTACACTAATCATGCACGCAAATGTGTACGATCAAGATCGAGGACTCACGGAAGATATCACAACACAACTCTAAAACATAAATAAGTCATACAAGCATCATAATACAAGCCGGGGCCTCGAGGGCTCGAATACAAGTGCTCAATCATAGACGAAGTTAGCGGAAGCAACAATATCTGAGTACGTACATAAGTTAAACAAGTTGCCATAAGATGGCTAGCACAAACCGATATCTGATCGAAGAGGCGCAGGCCTCCCCGCCTGGGATCCTCCTAAACTACTATTGGCCGCCGCCAACAGCAAAGACGTAGTAGTAGGCACCTCCAGTAGTAGTCGCCATCGACGGTGGCGTCGCCCTGGGCTCTATCGTGCAGCTGCAGCAATCGAGTAGAGATAGGGGAAAAGGGGAACAAGGCAACCGTGAGTACTCATCCAAAGTACTGCAAGCAAGGAGCTACACTACATATGCATGGATATATGTGTAAAGGGCCATATCGATGGACCGAATCTGCGAATGCCGAATAAGAGGGGATAGCTAGTCTTATCGAAGACTACGCTCGTCACCGTCTTGCAACAGTAGAACAGGGGTAGGTTGAAGTCCTCCAAGTAACATCACATAGCAATAATCCTACCCGCGATCCCTCCTCGTATCCCCGAGAGAGCGACCACCGGTTGTATCCGCACTTGGAAGGGTGTGTTTTATTAAGTATCCGGTTCTAGTTGTCATAAGGTCAAGGTACAACTCCAAGTCGCCCTGTTATCAAGATCATGTCTATTCAATAGATTAACTTCCTGCAGGGTGCACCAACTTACCCAAAGACGCTTGATCCCATTTGGCCGACACACTTTCTGGTTCATGCCCGCCGCGGAAGATCAACACGCCGCAGCCCTACCTAGGCTCAACAGAGAGGCCAGACACGGTCTAAACCTAAGCGCCGCAGGGTCAGGGCCCATCGCCTCGAAAGCACACCTGCACGCTATGCGTCGCGGCGAAGCGCACCTAGCCTAGCAGGCGTCCAGTCCAATCCGGTCGCGCCGCCTCCGTCGGACGTCTGAAGTGCTTGGTGATACCACGACGCCGGATACCCATAACTACTCCCACGAGATGGTTAGTGCGTATAGGCTCAGAGCCAACTCAGATCAAATACCAAGATCTCGTTAAGCGTGTTAAGTATCCGCGAACGCCGACCAGGCCAGGCCCACCTCTCTCTAGGTGGTCTCAACCTGCCTGCCGCTCCGCCACAAAGATCCATCCAGAGGGCCGTCGACAAAGGTCCTTTCAGCCCCAATCAAGTGAATCACTCATGGTGCTCCACAAGCCGACCGACTTTAGTCTCCACATGTATCATGTATAAAGTATATAGTATATACCGTGATCACCTCCCGAGTGATCACGGCCCGATAGTATAGCACGGCAGACGGACAAGAATGTAGGGCCACAGATGAAAATACTAGCATCCTATACTAACCATATAGGATTGCGGTAAAGGTAACAACAATAGTAACAAGGACAAAGGCTATGCAAAGGTATAGGATTAATCGAAAGCAAGAATATGCTACACTGCTCTAATGCAAGCAGATATAAGTAGAATAGGCGATATCCGGTGATCAAGGGGGCTTGCCTGGTTGCTCGCAAGGAGGGGTCGTCAACACCGTAGTCGAACTGGGGGTCGCCGGCAGTCTCGGGGTTTACCGGAAAGAAGTAACGGAGGGGGAACACAATAAATAATAGAGCAATCAAAGTATCACAAAGCGTAACATGGCAATACGCGGTGCTAGAGGTGACCTAATGCTGTAGGAGGTGATACTGGTGAAGGGGGGAAACATCCGGGAAAGTATCCCCGGTGTTCCGTGTTTTCGGACAAATGAACCGAAGGGGGAAAGTTGCGTGTTTGATATGTTATGAGTGTGTGGTGGACGAACGGGTTGTGTATCCGGGTTTGTCTCGTCGTTCTGAGCAACTTTCATGTTGAAAATATTTTAGTCCGAGTTACGGATTAAAAGATATGATTTTCTAAAGATTTTATTAATTCACGGAATTTAATTAATTATTTAAATTAATTGGAAAAATAGATTAATGACATCAACATGATGTCATGTTGATGTCGCGATCAACGTGGTTGATCGTCAACTGACAGTGGGTCCCGCATGTCATCGATCGATAACTAACTAACTAAATTAATTAATTTAATTAGTAAATTAGTCGAGTTAATTAAATGATTAATTAGTCTAATCAGGATTAATTAAGTTAATTAATTCTTTAATTAATTAATTAATATTTTTATTATTATTATTTTAATTCCTTTTTTAAACGCTTTGGGGTGGGACCCCATGTCATTGGCCCCAAGGCCTAGCGGTTCGGGCGCTTCTCGGGCGGGCGTGGGCGCTGGGTGCGGGCGCCATCGAGGGCGCAGGTCAGGCCTCGGTGGGCAAGCGCCGACGCCGAGCCCCGCGACCACGAGGATGCTGGAGGTTCGAGATCGCGCCTTCCGCGTCCATTCGACGTGGCGCAAAGGGGATCGGACGGGGCAGCGCCTTGCGTCGCCCGGTGGTAGTGGCGATTCTGGGAGGCCGAGGTTGGCCGAGCTCTCGGGTGATTGTAGGAGGCGGGGAGCACACGGTCGAGGGCGGCCATGGCATGAGCGGACGGGCGCCACGGGCGAGCATCCGCGAGGGTGTTAGCAGCAGCAGTGCGGGTTGCACGGCACGTTACACGGGCGTGGTCGGAGCAGCCAAGGGCTCGCGGTGAGGACGGCTAGGGCGTGAGTCGCGAGCCAGTCTGTGGCCGAGCGCTTGTGGTCGTGGCGTGGCGGAGAGAGGGAGATGAAAGGGAGGGGTGCGCTCACGGCCGTTGCCGAGTAGGGGTGGCCGACGAGGCTCGTCGGAGCCGGCGTGGAGGAGGACGGGGACGATCCGACGAGGGGGGGAGTCCGGCGACGGTGGGGAGGGGGACGATGACGGGCGGCGGCGAGGTGGAGGAGCTCCAGTCGACGGCGGACGACGACGAGGCGACGGCGGGCGACGGGGTGAACGAGCGGCGCGGTGGATCGAGCCCCGATCTCGATCCCGATCGAGGGGGAGGCAGAGGGCAATCGGGGGAGGGGAGTGGGGCTCTCCGGCGCTGGAGGGAGAGGGTGGGGATCGAGCGGCGGGGAGGAAGTGGGCGCTAGGGTTCGCCGAGTGGGGAGTGGGGGTTATCCACGGGCGAGTGGGCGCCTGGGGCCCGATGGCTCTTGGACCGAGGCCCAAGGGGGGTTGCTCCTTTTTTCCTTTTGTTTTCTTTTTTCCTTTTCTTTTATTTAATCTTTTCGGTTTTATTAAATTATTAATTCATTTCAATTTTGTAGAATGTGAGAACAACACCTAAATATGGTATGTTAAAGATACCAACGCCACATTAATTTGGACAGCTAAATAAAATAGTTTAATATTTTACAAAATACAAAAGGCATTTAATTAATTTCTTTCTTTCTTGTTTTATTTACCTTTGAGCATTTAAAATTTTATAAAATGTGGTTTCATCACCATAATTACCTATGTATTATTTGGTTCACTCCGAACATTTAATTTTTAATATTTGAAAACGTTTATTGTTTGCTCGATTTTGAATTTGAACTTCGAACTAGGTTCCGAACTAACGCGAGTTTATCCATAGTAACCGAGGTGACGTGGCATCATTAGCGGGGATTACTGTAGCTTAATTACCCGGGCGTCACAGAGGAGGAACCCGCCTTGCAATGTCGAAGACAATCTACGCGCCGGACCCATCGTCATTGAAGCCTGGTTCAGGGCTACTGAGGGAGTCCTGGATTAAGGGGTCCTCAGGCGTCCGGGCTATGTAACGTAGGCCGGACTAATGGTCCATGAAGATACAAGACAGAAGACTTACTCCCGTGTCCGGATGGGACTCTCCTTTGCGTGGAAGGCAAGCTTAGCGTTCGGATATGAAGATTCCTTCCTCTATAAACCGACTATGTATAACCCTAGGTCCCTCCGGTGTCTATATAAACCAGAGGGTTTAGTCCGTAGAGACAAGGAGAATCATAATCATACAGGCTAGACTTCTAGGGTTTAGCCATTACGATATCGAGGTAGATCAACTCTTGTAACCTCATATTCATCCAAGATAATCAAGCAGGAAGTAGGGTATTACCTCCATCGAGAGGGACCCAACCTGGGTAAAAATTGTGTCCCTGTCTCCTGTTACCATCGATCCTAAGACGCACAATTTAGGACCCCCTGCCCAAGATCCGCCGGTTTTGACACCGACAGCGGGTATCCTAAAAAAATAAAAGCCACGTCTTTCATCTATTATTGATGATTTAGAAGCTTTGGCAGAGACTAGACCTCTCTCTTAACATGAAATAGAGATCAAGAATCAATCGAATGCCCAGTTAGCTCGCATGCTACGTGAGGAGGAACTTAAGTGGTACCAACATTCAAACTCCCAGTTTATCCTGAAAGGTGATTCGAATACGAGATATTTCCATGGTGTCGCCAATGGTGGACACCGGAAGAAACTTATTCATTCCCTATATCAGGAGGAGGGCACGATTGAAGGCCATGAGCAACTTAAGTCTTACATAACTAATAATTACAAAAATCTGTTCGGAACCCTTGAGGAAGGAAACTTCTTGATGGATGAGTCTCGAATAGATGACATCCCACAAGTTTCTGATGCGGAAAATAGCCTTCTAACAACTCCATTTTCTCAGGAGGAAGTTAGAAAGGCGGTTTTCCTAATGGAGCACAACAAAGCACCGGGTCCAGATGGTTTTCCCGCTGAGTTCTACCAGAAGTTTTGGGATGTCATCAAACTTGATCTCCTACTCTTGTCTGGCTTCCTTCACGTTGGCCAACCACTACAAAAAAAATAAACTTCCGTGATGATACATGTTTGTCACATTAGGTCGCATTTTTGTCATGCATGTACATCCATGACAAATTTATGACATAATCAAGATAGTCATACCTGTTCTGTCATAGAAGTGTTCCATGACATTACCAAAATTATCATCACGGAAGTGTCCACTTCCATGACGATAAATCACGCGTCACAGAAGTGCTTTCGTCAAGGGTGACCGACACGTGGCATCCACCGTAACGGAACGCCGTTAAGCTATCGGGTCGGGTTTTGGATCCGATAACCCGTTAACAACCCCGACCAATGGGGATTTTCCACATGTAAAATCATCATTGGCTGGAGGAAACACGTGTCGACTCATCATTGGGACAGATGTCATCCACTCACTTGATAGAAGGCGCCTATGATACGTCGACACGCGCCACGCCCAACAAAGGCCCATTCACGTGAAAAGGCCGCCGCTTGATTTGGTCAAAGTGGCGGGTCGCCCATGGAAAGCCTCGTTAACGGCTGTTAGCATATAGCCCATTTACACCCGCTAACCCAAGGCCCATTACGACCTATCGCGAATTAGGCCCAGTAGCGTCATCTGGGCCATCCAATATGATTCCAGCCCGTTTTCACTTCTGGCCCATGTATGGCCCATGACGTCTTTCGGCCCATATGATGCCCTTTGTAACTCTTGGCCCATTAGCGGCCCATGCTGAAACTGGCCCGTAATGAACAGTGTATTGCTTTACACCCATTAACGGCCCATGGTGAAACGGCACTGTAATGAACAATGTAACACTTTATACCCATTAACGGGCCGTTATTCTGTTGGGCCATTTCAGCCCAAGTTAACTTTCGCCTTCGAGAGGCCCATTTATTCTTAGGCTCATTTGCGGCATTCGGTTACTTACGGCCCGTTCTCGTCATTTTACGCTTGTGGGCCAAATTCAGCCCGTCGTTACATCGGCCCGCTTGTGGTCCGTTAGTCTATTGGGCCATTTTCATAGCATCACCAACACGGCCTATTAACGGCCTGTTATGGTCAGCCCATAAACGCGTCGATTTCCATTATAGGCGCTCTCACGCCCATTAAAGGCCGACAAGACCCATAAATGAGTCGGCGCCCATGGATCCTACATGACGAGAAGGCCCATGGATCCTGCGATACGTAGAAGGCCCATGGACATTGCGAGACGAGAAGGCCCATGGATCCTGCTAGACGTAGAAGGCCCATGGATCTGCGAGAGACGAGAAGGCCCATGGATCCTCACGAGACGAGGGGCCCATGGATCCTACGAGACGAGAAGGCCCATGGTCGGGCGAGTTGGCCCCCGTTTGAACGATATAGCATATTCAAAGAATTATCCTACTAAAAAGCATACACTATACAACAAAGAGATCAAGGCATAGAAAAGTAGAATAATCCTACACTATACAATAAAGAAATTACAGCCAATTATACCCACTGGGCATTATGGTACGGCACAGGTGATAATAAAGCATACACAAACAAAAAATTACATACACTGGGCAAATACGGCTCATACACCATGGACGCGCATCAACTTAACTCCATTTGAACTATAATCTCTTCAGAAAATAGGATTGGCGGGATTCAGATAGCACAAATTTCAGTCTGCAAAATCTCCAATTCCTTCATGGTTACCTCAAGATCTTGTTTCATTTTTACTCCTGCATCTAATACCGCATGTCCAGCCTCAACTTGTTGATTATACGTTGACAATCATGTACACGTTGTCTTGCCACCTCTAGTTGATGCTCGAGAACATCAAGACATTCCAATTCCAATCCATAATCATTCGGTAACGCCATGCCACACCGCTTTCGCAGATTTTTGTGTTGATGTCACTTCATCCGAAATGTTTCGTAAGTACACATGACTAGGGCAAAATATAGTTACAACGATGAAGCGAACAAGACACTATTTTGTACTACATGGCAAAACAGGACTAACAATAATGTTACACGTCACTTTCACAAAAAAAATGTTACACGTCATGAAGCATAAGCAGGCGATATTTTAAAAATTATAAAAAAGGTAGTATGCGTAGCCTGCATACAGAAATCCCTCTTAGCTCACCAGAGGAGCATGATGTTGGGGCCCAATCGAAAACACAGACAAGTTACAAATTTAGACAACACGTTGCGTATAAGTAAGCAAGCAGTTGGCCATTTTGTACCTCAATTAAAGTCTTAGGGAGCATAATGAACAACAGAGGGTTTCATACAAACATAACTACAGCAGGCAAAACTATGCAATCATTAGCGTAGTATAAACTAGATTGTGAGCGTCATGCAATAATAGTTGGTTAATAGACTTCAAAGGTTCAGGCACACTTCGGCAGGGTAATTAAATGGTAAGGCCTTTAATTATGTCAACTAATAGTGATACAAGTACCGAACATCAGGCATAATTATTTGGGCATCTCATTAAGTGAGGACAAATAAAGCAATTGAAAAGAGAAAATTAACTATGCCTGAAACAAACAAGGAATTAAACTGTTGAGTTGCATACGGTGACTTACCTTAGCATGTTGAAGAGGCTCAAAGCAGCTCCTACTTCTCTTGCAAGGCTCCTTCCTAACATCTTGTACTTGGAAATCCTCAATCTTATCTTCATTGCACCCCTCCGCAAGGTGACACAAACTAGTTACTCATCTCCTTGGAAGATAAATATGCATACTTTCCATCTGTGAACACAAAAGGATGAGATTATAACAAAACAACACCACATAATGAAACATGCCGATCTCTTGCACTTGCACACAATGAAATGAGCATTTACTATGTCTCACTATGGAAAAACTAGGCATACCTTGAACTGGATCTCCAGTACTCTTGGAGAGCCCTCTTGTGATGTCACCACCAAACCTTTATGTCACCTATGAGTTAGACAAGGCCCCACTACAGCAGCCCTTAGTGTTTAAATCATTGACAAGCTCTGTTAGAGTGTTAGGTCAAGAACAACAAGTAATCAAAGCAAACAGTCCTAGTATGGCTGGCTGATGCAAACAAGCAATTGAATGAGATGTGTGAGCAAATCTTACATATCAAGAAAAGAAGCAAAGAAGGAGGCTTAAAGACCATCACTTGATGACCAGATTTAAGGGCATTTAAACATCATGTGCAATGTATAAACTAACATAAACATTGCATATTCCAGATTCTACAATGGAATGCACATGTATTAGGTTATGCCATGTATGATGATGCCTAAATGTACAGATAGCGGCAGGAGTGATTCATCATTGCACGCACAATTGAATTGCAGGTTAAGGGCCGATTCGATTCCGCCTTTTCAGGGCATATTGTCAAAATAAGCCATAAAAGATGTAAAGAAGTCATTTTTGAGTTATGGGCTTGGGCTTAACTAATTTTGCTTTGGAGGGGTGTTTGGGTAGAACCTCACTAAAAATTGAAGGAAGGGAATAGTGAAATGACTCTGTTGTGCGCCTATATTACACTCAAAATGCAATCTGCTGATGCCGTGTCACACCGACCCTCAAGTAAAACAAACACGCAAGCATTCATTGCCCTGCCCGCTTGCATCTCCTCTCCGCTTTCGCTCTACCTCGATCCCCTGCGTGCAGCACTAGGGTTCCTCCAGCGAGCCATCGCCACTGGTCCCATCTGTCTTGGTCCTTGACGATGCTATGTCTAGCTAGGCTACATGTCCGGCGGGTAGGGGAAAATCTCCCTGGCTGCTCCTCCCTCTGGCGCCGCCCCTCATTCTCATGGTCTCCAGCAGCTGCTCCACTGTGGTTCGTCCAACGCACTACTCCGGCGGGTGCTGCACAACTACGGATGATGCCACACTACGGCAGAAGGCACCTTGTTCCCCCTCCCCTCCTCCCAGGCCATGGCCTTGAGGTGCTGTTGAAGGATGCTCATCCAACAAGGTGAGGATCTCCTCTGATTTTTTGCCAAATTTTCATTCTGATCCACTATACGATGAATTGCTATGAGCTGCTTCTGCTGCTGCTATATGATGCATTGCTATGAGCTGCTCCTGCTGCTGCTATATGATGAATTGCTATGAGCTGCTGCTGCTGCTGTATGATGAGTTGCTATGAGCTGCTGCTGCTATATGATGAATTGCTATGAGCTGCTGCTGCTGCTATATGATGAGTTGCTACAAGCTGCTCCTGCTGCTGCTACATGATGAATTGCTATGAGCTGCTCCTGCTGCTGCTATATGATGAATTGCTATGAGCTGCTCCTGCTGCTGCTATATGATGAATTGCTATGAGCTGTTGCTGGTATATGATGAATTGCAGACTATTGCTACTGTATGATGAGTTGCTATGAGCTGCTGCTGCTGCTATATGATGCTTTCAGGTGGTGCTGCTATATGATAATAACCAGCCACTTGGACCATTGAATTTCAATAAATAATTGTTCTTCATTTAAATGTGGGTCATGCGTTCTTCGTTTAAATTAGGCAATGGGATCTCTATGGAAAACATTGACCAAAGTAGATTGTGCCAAGTAGATGGTATCTTTGTATTTGCATTTTGAGCAAATAGTGATGGTCTGTTTTCCTATCATATTAATTGCTGCACTGGGTTCAATTTGTGATGTTTGCAAGTCAAATTAATTTCCATATGGGCAGCAAAATAAAAAATATATATAATGCAATCTAGACTTTCCACTGATCATAAGCTGAAAATGCAATGAAAACAACTGGTTGGCGTATTACATGGAGCTTATATTCACAGGTGCTTATTTTCATAGGATAATTCGTAATAACTGTCCCTAAGAAACTTGGCTAATAGAACTAGCATACAAATAACATGTCACGATGATTGCAATGGAGGAGTGACGTACCATAGCACACTGTATAGGCTCACCGCTGCCTCTCCTTTTTTTTGCGATGTTCCATGAAATTGCCACATACATCTTGTACTTTTTCATTGTGTAACCCTAATTGCAAGTTGACACGGCTAATTTTAGACATCTCTACATGATACTACATTGCATATCCCTTGCGCATATTTAAACCACCAATTAACGATTGTGTGCGTACCATAAACTAGCCATGACTTTGTATGCTGGACTGTCAGGCACTCTAAGGGAGCCTAATGTAGTGCACTGGAATTCCTACATGCCACCTGTGATTTTGTGTAATGTACTGCCCCTATTCCTAAATATATATCTTTGTAGAGATTCCAGTATGGACCACATACAGATGTATATAGATGCATTTTCGAGTGTAGATTCACTCATTTTGCTCCGTATGTAGCCTATAGTGGAATCTCTAGAAAGACTTATATTTAGGAAAGGAGGTACGAGGTAGTATCAATGTATGGCATCTACATATCTAATTTAGCAGCCAGTAGTATAAATCATTATGCGCACAAAGGATTCTTGGTCGAAAATCCTAGCAAAGCACGTGAGCCTGAGAACAATACAAGAGAGAGAGAGAGAGACGCGCTTACAAGATCATAGCAATGCCTCGATCCAGGATCTTGGTTGACCAAGCTTTTAGATCCGGAAGAAACATCGTCCTTGTAGTTTTGCCACCTGCATAACAGTAACAACGACGGTTAGTATATTTGAAGTACATCGGGCGGTGATCTTTGGGCGGGTTTAAAGGTGACAAGTACCTAGGCCATGGCGGTGCTTGGCATCTCTCGAGCAGTGGGAATCAGGTTAGAAACGTTGAGGGTGATGATGATGCATCGGGCTGCCGGGTCCGATAAGGAGATCTAGAACCGTCGAGTAGGGTGTTTATGGAGCGGCTCCGGTAGGGTGGACTACGGTGTGGTGAAGCGGATCGTGGCCGTGGGCGAGGCGTGGGTGAAGCTGCTCGGTGGTTGGGTTAAGGATGGTGTCGACGACGGATCTGTGGCGATGGGCCGGGCGTCGGCTGCTCCGGTGGTTGGGTTAAGGATGGTGTCGACGATGCGGATCTGTGGCCGTGGACGGGGCGTCAGAAGCTGCTCCGGTGGTTGGGTTAAGGTGGTGTCGACGATGCGGATCTGCGGCCGTGGACGGGGCGCCAGAAGATGCTCCGGTAGGTTGGATGAGGGTGCGAGGAAGCGGACCTGAGGCCGTGGACTTGTGAGCTGGCAAAGCGGCCTCGGTAGGGTTGAGAATGGTATATGCGAAGCTACTCCGGTAGGGTTGACGCTGGTGTCGGCGAAGCGGCTCCGGTAGGGTTGAGGAAGGTGTCGGAGAAGTGGCTCCGGTAGGGTTGAGGAAGGTGTCGGCGAAGAGGATCAGAGGTCGTCGACGGGGGCGTCGATGGGGCGGCTCCGGGGGGTGTGGACGAAGCGTCTCCGGTGGGGAGTACGAATGAGCCGCGGCAGATGCGCGGCGATTGACGAGAGTACCGGCGAAGCAGATCCGGCGTCGTGGACAAGGCCGGCACTGAATGGGCTGTGGTACAGTGGTCGATGAGCAGTCTACTTGTTTCTAGGGAGGTGGGAGGGTAGATCGCGCCGCAGGCGATCCGCGAGGTGGGCCTTGTTGGCGATGAATGGGCTATGGTATGCGGTGGATGAGCAGTCTAGGGTTTCGAGAGGGAGGGAGAAAGAGGCGATGAAATGCACGGACGGCGTGATGTAAGATGCTCTGTGCTTTGTGGAGTTAGTCGTTTTTGCGGGAGGGGAGAGGAAATGGGGTGCCGTGTAGTGGTGGGAACCGAAGTTATCAAAGCAGCCCGACCTATCATGTAGATGAGGGCGGTATTGTAACTGTTGGTCTCCGTGCACCAAGGACAAAGGGGATGTTGCATGCTAAAGACTAAGGTGGCGGAAATTTTAGAAGGAGGCGGAGATTTTGCCGCCAGCGGATCGTTCAGTATCCGGTTTCAACTAATTTTGGACCGTGCTAGCGAAGGTCATGCTAGGCTGTGTGCACGGGCACGCGTCGTGATTAATAACTGTGTGAAGTCCACCCGGAAAAAAGACAATAACTCGGGATGATGTGCGATAACTTGGCGTTCACGGTAGCGACCAATCATACGGGTGTAGTGGTGCGCTCACAAAAAAGGGATTAAACGCTCAGCCTATGTATTTCTCGTGTAAATAGATAATTTAGTGTCATTGGTTATTTACTTTAAACATAATGCGTTGACGTGTTAGTGTAGAGGCGCACAAAAAGAAATGGATATTGTAGTTAGCTACTTAAAAGTGTTACCTCATATGATTACATAGCCTCCATTTCATAAATTATGTACCGTTGAATTCATATATGAATATTACATATATTACTTCAAAATAGAAACTTAAATCATCCAAGACTAATGAATTTGAATGCAAGAGTAACAATGGTGCATGTGCATGATAGCTACATTGGTTGTTTGAAGAAACATCACTGTAACTTTGGCATGCACAACTGAAAAGGTTTATTTAAATAGAAAAAAAATGTGATATGTGAGTGTCCAATCTTTATAGCGTTGAATTGATATTGTACCTTTGGCCACGATACGAAGTAGATATTGACTTATGTTAAAGCGATGCACGTCCACGATCGCTAGATAGTGATACGTGAATGAATTGTGCAATCTCTCTCACAGGCATACATATCTCATTTCCCTGTGGGCATCGGATCACACACGCGCACTTCGTTTATTTCTCTCCCTCCGTCAGGGTTAAATTCGTCTTTCTACCCCGTCCTACAAGTCTCTCACACAGAAACACACACGCTCTCTATGTCTAACACGCCCACCCCTTTAATTCCGCCCACCCACAACCACTAATGTCTCAAAGATAATGTCTCTCACACATATGCTATCTACCTATCCCTTAATATAGCTAGATATGTGTCACACAAACTCCTTCTCCCTACTAGCAAGATGCCCATGTGCATTGCACGGAACATCAAGATGCATTTGTATGAGAAGTTTATCTTGTGGGAGAAAAGGATGAACAAGGGAATGCCTTATTTGCAAATGTGGAGAGGGGTGTGGGTATCTTTTTGCAAAATTTTCATATTTTCCTTCCTGTCCATCGGATATAAATCGGATGGCCTATATTGCAGGATGGTAGGAACACCATAATCACCAACTCTATTTTTTTATAAGAGTAGAGATATGTGAGTGTCACTGCCCCCCCACACACACACCCACACTTCCCAACACCGAAGGAGTAGGGTGACACCTCGATCTTGATACTAATCTATCGACTGGCTTCTCTCTGAAACATACACACACACACACACACTACCCGGCACCGAAGGAGTAGGGTGACACCTCGATCTTGATACTAATCTATCGACTGGATTCTCTCTCAAACATACACACACACACACTACCCGGCACCGAAGGAGTAGGGTGGCACATCAATCTTGATAATAATCTATCGACTCCTCTTTCAAACACACACACACACACACACACACACACACACACACACACACACACTCGCTAGTTGTGCCTCTATGCCTACAGCACACACTCGTCGTCTTTCTCCCCCCAACAATGATGGAAGAAGGGTGACAACTCGATCTGATCATAATCTGTCAATTTGTTTCTCTCTTAAACATTGTGTCTGTGCCTCGCTCGATAGCCCCCTTGATATGTAGACTTCTCGTGCGCGCACAGCTGTAGTGACGATGACGCTGAACCCAGTGTGCCTTGTTTTTACCGGCCTCATGTGATAGTTTTCACCCTGTTTTCTATTAATTAACAAGGCAACCTTTTCTTTGTTACTACTAGTGAATCTGAAATCATTCAGGGCAGACATAAAATATATCACTTCAACCCAATTATCGCAGCAACTATTTTAAAAGAAATTAGATAGCTGCCCGTGCGTTGCACGGAACATCAAGATGCATTTGTATGAGTAGTTTATCTTGTGAGAGAAAAGGTTGAACGAGGGAAGGCCTTATTTGCGAACGTGGAGAGACGTGTGGGTTATTTTTGCAAAATTGCCAGAGTTTCTTTCCTATCCGTTAAATATAAATCCGACGGCCTATATTGTAGGATGGCACGCACACCATCATCACCAACTCTGTTTTCTACTCCCTCCGTCCAAAAATATTTGTCATCAAAATGGATAAAAATAGATGTATCTAAAACTAAAATACGTCTAGATACATTTCCTTTTATCCCTTTGATGACAATTATTTCAGACGGAGGAATATTATCTTTAGAGATTTCAACAAGTGACTATGACGGACCTTACCAACATACTCAAAAAGTAGTCCATAATTTTATGTTACCCTC
The DNA here is from genome assembly GCA_021605205.1 of Aegilops longissima. Taxonomy (NCBI): domain Eukaryota; kingdom Viridiplantae; phylum Streptophyta; class Magnoliopsida; order Poales; family Poaceae; genus Aegilops; species Aegilops longissima. The sequence goes on along the minus strand of CM038678.1, from coordinate 527,105,862 downwards.
TTTTCTTGGCGGTGCAAAGGCCATCTGGATACCTCATAAATAAATCAAGGACAAATCGACCCTTCACGAAAAGACATACATAGCAAAATGAGTGAATCAACACTCTAAAATATGTCTACATACACATCCGTATGTGGTAGTCCATTTGAAATCTGAAAAGACAAATATTTAGGAGCGAATGGAGTATATATAAGAGTAGACATGGAGATATATCTCCAGCATGGTCTACAACAAAAATGTCTTGGGCTGGTTAGCGCGGATGCTCGCAACGCGATGACATGAGTTCAATTCTGTCTTTTAACTTTAGATTTGTATATTATATATTACTCTACTTATTTAATATATACTTCTTTAAACTCTTGTCTTGACAAAGGAACCCACATAGTACTTAGAATATTAATGATGGACTTGTTTCTTTTAACTTTCATGCGAAGCTGTAGCCACCCTGCAAGTCACGTGTACATTGTACATACAATTAACTTTTTATAGGGGGACAATCATACAGGCAATTAACTCAAATGGATTGGATGTCACTCTATTATTTCCAGCATAAAGAGCATCTCCAACGGCAACCGGCAAATTTCCTCCCGCTTCCTTCCGCTGAGGACAACATCAAACGCCAGCGGCAGACATTTTTAGAACTCTAACCAACCAGATGAAATTCGTGCAAACACGTACTGATTTCATATAAGCATGAAGGATTTCGTATAAAAAAGCCGGATCTTCATATAAACATGATGGATTTCATTACATTTACATGAACTAAGAGGTGCCAATTCGGCTCTCTTGTATAATTAATACTCCCTCCGTCCGGAAATACTTGTCCTAGAAATGGATATATCTAGACTTATTTTAGTTCTAAATGGCCGCCCGCGGATCCCTTTGTCTTCCTCATGTCCGTCAGACACTTGCGGGGTCGACGAAGGTCCTCGGAAGAGACGAAGCAGCAAAGAAACCACCTGAATCCGCGGTCTTCGCCTCGGCGGTGGCCTTCATGGGTCCCAAGTGGCGGCAGCCTCCCGTGTTCTACTTCTCCTCGATGATGGCGGCGGACACGGAGAAGCTGGCCACCGACTCGTCGCTCTCCACGCACCCGGCTTCTGTCTCTGCCTGCATGGCGCTACCGGAGGCACGGGAGGCGCTCCCACAGACACGGGAGGCGCGGCCACCGCAGACACTGGTGGCACGGTACGAAGCGGCAACGACGACGCCCGTACCGGCGTGCTCGCCGCCGTGCCGATGTGGAGCAACTCGCCACTCCTCATCGATCTGAACTGGAGCTGCGAGTTGCTGAACCACGCGCCGCTTAGCGGCAACCCGCTCCGTCCGGGCCAGCGAGGTTGGTGAAGCACCGAGCGGCCTTGCCCGTATCCGGAGGGATCGGCGGGCCACCCAGCCGGGTAATATGCCGGAGAACGACTCACCGGAAGCCATCAGAAGGGTGGAGAAAATGGTGAAGAAGGAGATGGGGGAGCGGCAGAGGGGTGCGATTCTTGCCCACTGTTTGTCTGGCCTCGTGTAAATAGAGGGCGGACGGTAGGAGCTTGGCCGGCGCTGGCCTCGTTTAAGCGAGGGCGAACGGGAGGAGCTCGGCGGTGTTGCGTTTAATTCGGCCCGCTCATGAACGGACGTGTGGCCGGAGTAGGATTCTCGGTTTGCATGCGGGTTTAACGGAGGGGTTTAATGGAGGTGCCGGGCGTGCAGCGGGCGGCGCAGTACTATTCGATTTGACAGCATTAATGAGCCGTCAAATCACAAAGGCCCTCGCCTCTCGTGAAACCGACCGAGCTAGACTGCCCCGCCCTCTTGCCTTTAAAAAAATGTATATACTCCACTTTTGTACAGTAGTAGTATCGATGGATTGCGCCATGGAGCAAAACTTGAAATTAAAAAAAAGGAGGTACATATAGAGGCGCTCGTGAACTATGTGTCATGCATGGCAATAAATAAAGTACTACATGATACTTATATGATACATGGCGCAGAGTACTAAGTATTATTAATACAGTTTTGCTAGAACTCATCTAGATGAGATATAATTTGGTCTCATTCATCTTTTATAGCCATTGGATGTGATGCTATAAGATGCGTGTGTCTTGGCGTGGGTTGTATTTGTTCTTGTGCAACGAATCGACCACTTGCTTGTCATGTTTGATAGTCTCAAGTCATTAAAAGCATACAAGCCCCACATCTCTTCTTGGTTGATTCCTCTATTTATGTCAAAAATAAGAAACAACGTGAGAGTTAATGCACCACGCCTATGTGTTTACTAGTATTTGGTTTTCAGTAAGATGACTTAATACTCACCTAGGCGGAGGGAGTATTCGATTTGACAGTGGTGGCGCGCAGTTCCCGATCGCCTTTAATGCGAGACGAGGAGGGAGTAGCGGTTCCCGATATGTTGAGCAGCCAATGCATCCTCCTTCAATTAATGCATGAGGAAGTAATGGGAGGAGGTCCGGGAAAAGAGGCTGCGATGTGAATGCAACGCATTTGCCCTCATTGCCCTCATATAAAGGCTCCCTCCTCCATTCCAATGCATCTACCACATCGTGCGCACCTAAGCACTTGCCTAAGCACCTACATTAAGCGCCAAAAGAGCTCGCTCGCACCCATGGCGGCGTCGCGCGTGGCGGCCAGCGGCTGCGCCAGATGGTCCATGACGCCGGCTGCGGCATGGCACCGAGATCGTCTCGAGCGGTGTTGGAGACCGGCTGGTGGATGGCCGCCGTCGGCGCCAACTACGACTCTCAGTTGCACCAGATGATCGTTGCCACCAGCAACAAGTTCACCGTCCTCAAGAAGCTCGCGGACGACATCGCCGTACTCCTCTAGCCCGCGCGCTCGGGCTCCTCACTGCCTGCCACCCTAATCGGCCTCCATGGCCGGAACCTCTTTCAAGCACTGGTGGCCCTGCGACTGCCCGCCGACGCCACGAAGAATGTCCACCTCTTTCAAGGTCGCGCTCGCCGTGAGGCGCCTCGCCCTGCAAGAATTCGTCGACCTACACATCCACGCGTACGAGAAATCGTGTACATAGGTATCTACAAGGCCAGTGGGGACGCTACGACGTTGGCCTTCCTCAACCGGCTGGAAGCCTTGGATGCCTTTGTTGAGAAGCACCTTGACCTCGCCACAAAAGCCGCCGCTCCTTAGCCGCCGGTCGTGGCCCGACGCACAAAGTTGAGGAGGAGGAGGTCATACGTTCGTGGATCCATCTTTCTTCTTGCCTTCTGTAACCACCACTGCGATCGCATCATCGTGGCCTTAATTCTTATTGTGCTGTTGCATTCTCGTTCCGGTCAATACCGACATGTGCGATCCTTTGATTAATTATATGCATCACTGTAACTAGTACTCCATCCGTCAATTTATAAGTTGTGCTTACCTTTTCCATCAACTTCGTGCAACACGCGGGCATCTTGCTAGAAACACTAGAATATGTCTATATAATCCATATGTGATAGTCCATTTGAATCTCAAAAAAGACAAATATTTAGGTACGGAGGGAGTAATATATTAGGAGTATATCAAAACAATAGTGATTTCTTTCAAGTTTGTGAACAAATACTACTATTCTACTACTTTGGATCCGTCGCAACGCACGGGCACATTGCTAGTAAAAGGAAAAGGCCTGCCACGTTCGCGTCGCACCCCCACACGCCCGGGAATTGGGAGTACAACACGGCCCATCCGGCACGACACATAGCTTAGGGAAGGCGTGTTGCCTAGCAGTGGCGGAGCTTGAAGCAAAACGTTGGGCGTGCCAGTCTAGCCAGGCTATAGAAATTACCCTTGCGTTGACGTTCCATGCCTCAAAACATGATGTACAACTATAAAAATCCTGCTAGGTTGGGCGGGCCAAGGCACATGTTGGTCCTCACGTACCTCCGCCCATGTGCCTAGCATTTTCACTTTCATGTGGGACCGCCCGTTGAGCAAACCGACACCCCGCCCACCGCCGGGTTGGAAAACAGAAACAAGGGGAAGATCTAGCTGTAGCACGGGGCTCTTTGATAGAGTAGGAGCATTCCGTACTAGTACTACTCCTACTAGTACTTACCAAGTTTGTACTCCTAATACCATATTACTAGTACTACCACTATACAACTAGGTAGATATGTGCACGGCACAACATCGTAGGAACAAAAAATGGGAAGATCTTGTTTTGGGTGATTTATCTTTTTTTCAATCAACGTAGTATGAATAATATGATGTGGGGGGCACCCATGAAGCTTATGTGGCTTGGTTGCATGGCTACGGAAGGTTAGAGAAAAATAAATAGATAATGTGTTTAGAGTGCACTCCACTAAATAGATATACTTTGGATCCATTGCAACGGACCGGCACATCTATATCTATACCCCCTATATAGTGTGTGAAAAACTTTGAAATTTGGTCGTTGGATAAAGCCAATCCGACGGTACAAAGATGGCAAATCCGAGCACTACTGGCCATTGGATATCATCCACCGATTCGCCACATGTATAATCTAGAAGACTCCATGGTTGAACTTAATTCATGACTAACTTTGCCACAACTAAGCTCAAGCAAAGTTATTAATAAGTTCTTCAAAATGAGAGCCACAAGTTGCAAGCCTAAGGAATCTTGCCACATTTAGGTGTGTATGTCATGTGGGGCCGGTGTGGCTTGCCTAAGGTGTGGCTTGAACCAAACACTCACCGAGTTAATCAAACTTGCCTAACCTTACATTCCACCAGATTTTGCCACATGTTAGAATCCAGAAAACTCCACATGTAGGAGCATAATGCACAAACCACCAGAATCTCATGCGTGCAATGCACGCGTACCTTACTAGTACTAGTTGGTAGTAGTAAGAAACAAATTCCAGTTTTGGCACGAGCTCGTACTGCGGGAGCACCACAAGGCCTGCCGCAGGAGTTACATTTCCCTCTCGGGGCCCACGGGACCGAACTTCAGTGGCTTAGTGCCCGGCCTATGAGTCAATGACATGCGGGCCTTAAATGCGGCTGGCCCACATGTCATTCTCATGGTGGTGGCGTGGTTCGCGACTCACTCGTTCGAGATGAACCGGCCGGTGGTGGCGTGGCCGTGGCGAGGGTACCACAGTTGGGCGTCGGGCGTTACGAGGCGTAGATGGCCACACCGGCGGGTACTACCTGTAGTACATAAGTACTCCAGCTGAGGATTGATGCCCGGACGAAATGTGTCACAGCCGCTGGATGAAAATTCGATGGTGCGGAGTGCGGATCGAACACAAAGAGCGGAGCGAGCAAACCGCGTCAATCGGGTGTGTCTGTGGTAGAAAGTTGATGGTCGCCGATTCAGCTGCCCGCATGTCATGCACACAAAGGGAGGAGGCGGTGGGGCGAGAGGGATGAGGGCACGGACAATCCTACCATTACATCAGCGACATGTGGGACCCATAAGCGTGGGTCCCACCTGTCAGCGAAGGAAAAAGCGGGGTAAAGGCGATGATAGCCACGTCAGAGGATCCATGTCCACGTCGGGGGACGTCGTGCCGTGGGTTGGAGCGGCGTCGTGGGAATCGCGTGTAGGTGTGGCGGTGGTAGAAACAAGAAACATGATGGTCGCCGTGGTTCAACTTCCATGGACAAGCTGTCGTGTTCTGGCGACACATGTATATCAAAACTAGAGTGTTTATATTTCAAGCACGTGAACAAGTATTATTCTAGTACTAGTTTGGATCCATTGCAACACACGGGCCAGCACATTGGTAGTAGTAGTGTCCATCTCTATCTCTAGAGGCCTTCCCTCATTCATCCTTTTCTCTCACAAGATAAACTACTCATACAAATGCATCTTGATGTTCCGTGGAACGCACGAGGATGTTTCCTTGGTGGTCTCTCCAGCGCTACGTGGCCGTAGTTGCAAGTTGACGCCCCTTGAGATGCCGACGTTGAGGGGCACTCGGATTTCCTCCGATGAGCAGGTAAGATGAGTTTGATCACGTAGTAAATGCATTCTAAAGACTACTTCCGTGCCCATTTTCTAATTCTCCCCCTGCCCACTATTTCACAGGCTAGGCTCAGTGCGAGTGGAGATTGGCTTGCATATGTACGGGAGGGTACCAACATCAATTTGCACAACATTTACAACGGTGACACCGTTCCCGTAGAACCTTTGTCCAACATTGGGATCAGCCATGCAACGGGCCACCGCATGAATTGGTACGATGGAACCACGGTGAGATTGAATAAAAGATAGCACGAACCTTGCACATGGCGGTCAAAGGCGGACCATCTTTGTCTGCGGCTGATTTGTTGCCGTCTGAGTAGGAAGACGCTGTGCTCCTTTCTAACCGCATCTTGCGGTGACAAACCAGGGACTTATTTTGTATGGGACACATCCTCGATATACTCCCTCTCTCCCAGTTTATTTGTTTTGAATCTTTTTGTTTTATAAGTTTCAAATTCAAATTTAGAGCTCCCCATCACATGTTGAGATTACAATGTCCATTAAGTCGTTGCGTGCATGTATAGTAAAGAAACAAATCTCGAGTTTGGCACGAGTTCATGCTGTGGGAGCACCACAAGCCCTGGCGCAGGAGTTACATTTCCCTCGCAGGGCCGTCGGGACTGAGCTTCAGCGCCTTGCTACACCTACCTTTGAGTCAATAACATGTGGACCGGATAGGTGAATGGTCCACATGTAATGCTCCCAAAGGCAGAGGGGCAGTGGGTCCAAGAGGGGTGAGCCGCAGGTCGGGGGACGTGTGGTTTCATGGGTTCGTGCGGCGTCATGGGAATCGGGGTGGCTGTGGTAGAAACTTGATGCTCGCCGCATTTTAGGTGGCCCACATGTCATGCACACAAAGGCAGAGGGGCGGTGCGGCCGAGAGGGGTGAGGCGCACGTCAGGGGCGTGGTGCCGTGGGTTGGAGAGGCGTCGTGGGAATCGCGAGATGAAATGTGATGGTCGCCGTAGTTGAACTTCCATGGACAAGCTGTCATGTCTACGGACACATGCACTGCATACCGATCACTGGAAGGAGTAGCAGAGAAAGTTATATATGCAGATAAATAGTTCCTTATAGTCAAGCGGACCCAGGCTACTACTCTGTTCCAAAGACATGCACACCATCGAAATAGTCCATCTATATCAATATACACTGAGAGGGAATAAATTTTTTTTACAAGAGAGGAAATAGTTCATCCATCCATAATGCCCTCCTGCTGGTGCAGCGTTTTCTTCTTCTTCTTCTTCTTCTTCTTCTTCTTCTTCTTGTTCTCATTCTCTGTGGGAGACGGCTTCACAACAAGTTCTTTGGACCATGCAGCTATCTCGAAACTCACACGGGCGTCGAGGGCAGCATATTTTATCCGCTCGTACGTCAAGGGATAATTCTCCCATCCGCACGACCTTAATGCCACCGTCTCGTCACCCTTACAAGATTTGTACCGAGCACAAAATTTGCTACGTCGAATAGGGATGGTGTCTGTTAGCACAATCTTCTCAGAATTTTGATTCGGTTTGTAGGTCAACGATGCTTTTCGAATCAAGGTTATACGGCTCCAGCTTCGTTTGTCCCCTTCGATGGCTGCCCCACAGTATCGTCCTCCCGAGACAAGGAATCGTGAAGCTCACCTGGTATGGAGGGCGAGTGTATGATGTGGTACACCAAAACATCATCTTGAGGCATAGTGAAGGGCGGCGCGCTACTGGATCTTCCGAGGGGCACGCTCCGTGTACTCTGCGTCGAGACCGATGACCCTCATCTCTACCTTTTTGAGGGAGTTGGATACATTGTTGATCCACTGCCGAACAACCCTTGGGTGGACGGTGATAGTGGCAACTATGCGCATCGAGCCTTCGACGAGGACATGTTGGACACTAAAAACCTGCATCTCGATCTCTTTCGCCATTTGGAACCGCTGGAACGGAGGGCTATGGTTTGGAGAATTAGGATTATATGGCTAGTCTAACTGAAGTACTAGATGATTATTTAAAGAGGTTAAAACAAAGTGAACGCAGTGGGGTTTGGATGCAAATGAGGACGAAGGGGAGGTGAAGAAGCCGAGGTGAATCGGTTCCCGATGGAGAAGTAAATGGGAGAAGTGGCGTGCAGGCAGTTGATTAGACGGCTAGGTAGACTAAACGAAAAGGCTATGCGGGTAGACTGAGGAGTCATACCTGTTCATGTACGTGCCCATCCTTCTTGATAGGTGGGACCTATGCAAACAGATAAAAAAATGTGTCATAGCTTTTTTTTAGCGCGTGAGTGGGAGACACAACATTCTCTGGTTAAGGAATACTCCCTCCGTTTAGGTGAGTATAAGTCACCTTATGAAAATCAGGTTTTCCCAAAACCTTTAGGCGTGGAGCATTAACTTCCTGCTCGATCCCCTCCCAGCCTCGTTAGCCAGCGTTCTCTTCCTCTGCTGCCGCGTTCTACCTTTCCATTTTTCCTATTCTCAAGTGTGGAACGATCTGCATGCCGTCCTTGATGCACCGAACGACCCTTTGCATGCATCGCGGCGGGCGTTGATTGGGCATGCACGAGAATTTGGTTCGCTTCGCAATATGGATGATACCGAACGATGAAGTGAACATGCATGCTAGCACGGAGACCTATTTCCACTATAAAATACCGAGTACTCATGTTCCTACTAGAAGTAGTAGTAGTAGTACAACTGTGGTACACTTGATGGTCAAAATACTATTCATCCGGTCCTCACAAAGGAAGTGACAACACCTGCACTGACACTAGTCCAGCGAGGCGGCGTGTTCGGGTTACCAAAGTCAGCCTCACCACATGCAATCGTGCGATCTGTCACCGCCACAGACACAGACATTGGCGCCTCGCCTCGTCTCCCTCTCCGCTCCCATAGCACCACTCCATCTCCATCTCCTTCTCCGTCTCCGTCTCCTCTCCATCTCACTGTGCCCCCGTGTACCTTTGCCTCACTCGCCTCCCCTAGTACCACTTTTCCCTCGCTAGCCGCTCCAGCACCGACATCCTTCTCCCTCGTAAATCAAGCCCCCTTCCAAACTCCACCATGGCCGAACGCAAACCACGCAGCATCCATATGAGCCGCGATTGGAGCAATCTCCCCAGTGACATCCTCGACCTCTGTTGTTCGTGTATGGATATGTTGACCGCCCTGCGGCTGGCTGCATGCTCGAGGGACATGCACACGGCCATCGTCGAAGCGAGGCCTAAGCTTTTCAAGACGCCCTGCTTGCTGCTATCTGGTCTTGCGAGATTGGCTCACCATGATACGGAGGCGCGCACGATGCCCCTCGACTTCAATCCGATCTCCATTGGCCAAAACTTCTTTGCAGGTATGTAGTGTGTCGCCGTACATCATTTCCCTCGACATCGATCCGATCACCATCGCCCGAAACTTCTTGGCAGGTATGTACTGGGTCGGCATGAACTCCCACTGGATGGCTGCCTTCAGAAACACGGTAAAAAGTTGGTGCTCGTGAACTTCAAGACCTCCCATGAGATTATCCTTCCTCCGTTGGATTATATAGAGTATTACCATCGCGGCCCAAGTCATCTAGATTACTACGTCAGTTGGACGGACCTTGTTTTGCAGAAGATTGTAATCTGCCAAGTACCCATACGACATGCGAATTACGTAGACTTTAAGCTAATTGCCTTGTTCGACCGCGGACTCGCCTATCTTTACGTCGGTGCCTTTTTTAGCTGGAGACAACTCGGCTCGCAGTGGATCATCGTCAAAGCTGATACACACTTCTGTGATGCTATTGAACACAATGGCATCATCTTCGCGATCGACAAAGCAGATGGCACCACGTATTGCTGGGACGGCGCGTGTAAGTTGTTTTCGTCTCATGTTAATGATGACGCCATGAGACTGTTTGAACTTTTTGTGATGATTGGCATATCCCTGTTTGAGCAGAATTTGAGTTGTTTTAAGCACATTTTTATTCTTTTCACAAAAGGAAGACATTATTATGCATTTCTTTGAACATGATTCATGCGACAACACTCAGGGCATCATATATTATACCTAAATAGTTTATCCCACTACATCTAAGTCTCTCAACGTGCAACTATGCCAACTAGTCGTGCTACCATGCGTGCGAAAATACCTACAGTAACATGCACCATGCATGCTACTCATATTCAGTAATATTACACAACTACGTATTTTAGTTTCAATTCTCATATTATTAATCCAAATCTCACTAGAATATTGTAACCAACTCCCCCAGCAACGCTTGGGGTATCATCTATAGAATAATACACTTCCATTGCACGGAAGAAGCGAGGTGATACCTGATGGGCCAATGCCACAGTCCGCCAGACATAAGTTGGGCCGAAGGCTAGTTCTCTCTCCTATGAGGGGTTTTGGGTTTTGAAGTATTTCATAATATTGTATAATTAGAGGAAATGGATACGATGTTTATAGCAGAATTAAGTTAAAAAATCTTAAAGATAATTAAAAAATTAAAAAATAATTATATCGAGGTTATAACAAAAATGAAGTTTTTTTTAGGAACAAAAAAAAAAGAAGTTTACCTCAAATAATTTGTATAAATATACTTTATGAAAATCTATAGAAAGCAACTAAGTCTAGAATTTTTTTTTTGACGTCAATAAAAATGTCCCTAACCAACCTAAATGTCGGGCAGACATGTTAATCGACTAAGAGATTGCTCATGCTATAAAAAGGTTAATTAAGATAAAAGGGGTCCAAATAAAACCCAAAATATCCACAAAATGACTTAATATAATTGCTGACATTAAAATAAAATAAAATAAAATATTGGGATGTTACAACAAAGAGGTATCCGAGTCTATTTTTCTTGTTCCTAGGATGATGGTGGTCTACGTCATTCTTCTCCAGCGGCTTCTTCAACAACAATTGACATGACGATAGTCAGTGACCTGGCAAGCACAACGGTCACCATGGATATATGTTTATGTTCTAATTTGTCCTTGGTGTATGTTGGTGGAGGCAGCTGTATTCTCTCTGTATATGTCCATGTTTGTACTCGTATGTGCACGTTGTTCTTACATCTTAACTGAGATGTGTCTGACGGGGGCTATGAGCCTGTTCTGAAGTCTTCCAGCTCCGTGCTCCGTAAACTCCAGATGTAAAGCTGAGCAGAACGTTTTTTATGTGTGAAGCTTGCTTCAAGAAGTTGTGACAACCCGTAGTGTTACTTTGGTGGAGTTTGAGAAGCTGAGAAATCGATGCTCCATGGAATCCTCTAAAACGCGGAGTGAACTGAAATTACAAGATGTGCCACCGCCAAGTGAAGAAAAACGTTTGGTTTAACCTCTCTCCTCTCTTCTTTCCTCGTCAGAACAGCCTCGTGCTTTGTTCTTGTAACAGAAAATGGTCTCTCCTACCTTTTTGGGCTGCCAACCTGCCTCCAAGCCGGCCCAATATGGTGCAAGACAGCCCAACAGCCGCTGCCAGCCCAAAGTTGCGAGAGAGAAGCTGATTCAGCTGCCGAACGAACCGGGATCGCTAGATGGAGTGAGAAGCCAGGCTGAGGAGCTGAATCTTCTTCGGAGTTGGGAGAGTTGGGAGAGGTTCAGAACAGGCCCATATATGTCTTTCACAAAAGAAAACCCGATCTCCTATAGAATAAGCACCACCTATGTAATTGAGAGAGACTCAATAGTTAAGTACATCATCATGGTCTGTATTTGGTATCGGCTGAACCTCATGAACAATTTTTGTGTCCTTTTTGCACGCTAAATATTGTGTCATTTTGTTTGCATTCTGCTTGTGTATTTTACCCAGTAGCTTATCGGTGCATCTTGGCATTGTGACAATTGGGACATGCCAGTCCTTTTTTTTCCGAGAAGGTTAAAATCCCGGTCTCGGCATCACATCACACAACCATCTTTATTTAACTTGATGCAAGACAACAAAACCAAAAGTCATGAATTTAACACATACAACCAAGTTGTTGTATCGCAGCAACGGCTACAAGATGGTATAACTGTCCTTGCACCGATGTCGTCATGTTCAGCCATAGACGACCATGACAATGATTTTCACCCTAGGTGTAAAGGCCAACCAATAAAGGCCAAAACATTAGCAAAGAAACAATACCATCAACAAGGTAACGGCATAAATTCATCACTGCTGAACCCGACCATCAAAGATCAGAGCAAGAGTTCCCCCTATCCCCCATGGAGCGGTGCTCCAATCACAATTTTTTCTAACATCCTCTTCCGAAGGCATTACACTTTCTGACATATATTTTTCCAAGCAATTATATCTACAACCAGTTAGGCACTGATTCACTAGCTAGTCATCATACTTGAATTGATCTGCATGGCATCAATGTCCTATGCAAACCAAAGCAAGTTGCGCACTATCACTTTGACATTCGTACTGTCACCACTCACAAGTTATATAGCGTTGCTTGTCAGTGAGCACTAGAAACCTCTTCCTACAAGCTTTACAGAACTGATATATCTGCCATTCGGCATACAAGATTGATTATGCCATTCATCGTTTTTTCCTTTCTTTTAGGCAAAAGCAGACGCCTTCACGTTAATCTAACAAATAATGAAAGGGGAGCAATATCTAATGAGGACTAGCAAGTCATCTGTAGAAAGCAAGTATCCAAGCAAACAACCAGTTTAGATACCGAATGGGTGGATGGAACAAGACAAGATGATCAAGGAAGAAATTGAGCCTCTGCCACCATATTATTGGCTAGTGCAGCAATGAAATCTGCTTGAGGTCACCTCAGGGCTCACCTCAGGACAGGAGGCTAGGAAGAGAAACAAATCCATCGCCCTCACCAACCCCTGTAAAGCAGATGAGGTGGCAGGGAAGCAATCCTCTCATACACATTTCCGGTTTTGAAAACCTACTGACAAGTTTTCAAAAATGAATTTTACAGTTGCAGACATCAAATGACAACATGGTCACCGAATATGCCGCCCGTAGAAAGTGTAGATGCCGAAATGCCAGGCCATGAGGTCTCATGCATGGCTAGCCCCGTAGGACGTGGCTGCAGACCTGACGGACACTAGCTAGGTTGGACTAGACACCGAGTCACACCCATCCACGACACCAACCCGGCTACACTGGTCGATCACACCCATGGATTTGGCAGGATACGTTGGTGCCGCGCCTGCACGCAACGAGGAGATATCGGCAGAATCCACTGGCCGGCCGACGAGAGCCTGAGACCAAGCTCGGTGTGGTCATCTCGGTTTGATGTCCCGGCCGTCGCGCGCACATGCATTGCTGCACCTGCACCTGCACGGCGGGAAGGCGAGTGGAGATGGAGATCTAGGAGTGCTGCCACCGGGCTGGCCACTACCGGGATCAGAGACAACATACATGGGCGTGCCTGGTGCCGCAGTAAAATCCGCAGATGAAAATGGCTGGTCGGTGGGCGGGCAGGCCTGGACAAAGCTGGGGGTCGCGGTGGTGCACGGGCAAAAGGCGCATCATCTTGGTGCAACTGCCAAAACGTTCATGCATGGTCCGAGCTGGGCACCATCCAGCCTGGCTAGTAGCACAATAATACGTCTCGGTGCGCCGATGGGTTCCATGCCGATGCCGTGCACACATCCAGCAGACGCGCGCACCGATGGATGGATCAACGGCGATGGGACCTGGGCGCACTTGGCTCTAGCTTAGACGGCGTGTGACAGTCTCTGCGCGCGTGTCAACACTGGAGGCTGGCTTTTGTTTCTTCCTCCCAATCGCAGATCGATACATAATGTCATCGTTGCTCGTACGCGCACAACTCATGCAGTTTGTGAGCAAGAAGAGGGGGCCGCGAGTCATACGGCAGGAGATACGGATGGCCGGCTTCCGGTTATGGACATTGCCGTCTCTCCCGTGGTGTCTGGTTCTTGCGGCGGTGCACACGTACACCGATTGCCGGAGCGGGCGAATCTCTTTTACAACGACTAAACTTGGTGACGGAAAAAAATTTTCCACGGGGAAAAAGGTCGGCGAGCCTTCCTTCACCGAAAGGGATAGACAGTCCGGACCACACTTCCTGCTAGAGGCTACAAGTAAATTAAGTCGATTATACGGTCAGAGATATTGAAAGGATGGTCGTCCGTGCTCAAGAGATATAGGACTATATATTATATAGTTTGAAAAAAGAGATATAGGACTACCGTTTTATTGCCATCTAAGGGCATCTCCAACACAAGCCCTCGGAACAAATACCACAAATGTCCATGGACACGTCCGGGATGTGTCCACGGTACAGGAGGAAGTCATCCAATACTATTCTTCAAAATTTCGTTATTTGTCCGTCTCGTTAGGCTAGGCATTTTATCAAACACTTCTTGTGCACTTCTGTACGTGGACGCACACGCACCCACGCTGCTGGATGCATCCGTGCATGTACACTCTCATGAGAATGTTGGCCTACCGGCGGTGTGCTAGCTTGCCCACTTGCGGTGACGTTGCCGGAGCCGTGGCCACGTCACTGTCATGGAATGATGGGTCGCCGGAGCCGTTGTGAAGGGCTGACACGAGCAAAGCTAGCACACAAGCAGCTGGATGCATCCGTGCATGCACGCTGACGGGTAGGGCAATCGTTGGTGGAGGTGGAGCCGGAGCCGCCAATGATGGCGAGGGCCGCTGAGCCTGCCCCTGCCATACGCAGGTTGATGTTGTACTCCGCGAGGTCCACCCGAGAGCGAGCGGCGTCGAACGGGGGGAGGGGCACCGTGTCCCCCAAGATGGTGCGGATGGTGTCGAAGCGGCCATCGAATCCGTGAAGGAACTGCATGGTGAGGTCCGGATCAGAGACCGGGTTGCTGGTGCCCGCGAGGCCATCTGCAAGGTTCTTGAGGCGGCGGGGGTAGTCGGAGACGGTAAGATCCCCTTGCTTGAGGTTACGGTACTGGCGGGTAAGATGGAGGTAGAGGGCACCTTGGTTTGTGAGGAAGTAGTCAAGGATGCGTTTCCATGCCGTGTAGGCTCTGGTTGCGCCGCCCATGATGAGCTCGAGCACGAAGTCGGCGAGGATGAAGTAGATCCAGAGAATGAGCCGGTTGTTGACGGCGAGCCAGGGCGCATCGGGGTTTGGACATGGTCCTGGACGCGGTATTGCAGCATAACACAGGTAAAGAAAGTTCACCACTTGATGTAACAGTGCTCGGCAGGATTGAGTATGAAATGGATGTGGTTGGAGATGTGACCATTGTGGAAATTTTGAAGGAGAGGGTCCGCCGGCGGTCAAACCGCGAGAGGGACGACGGGCATGGGTGCAAAAGAGGCAGCGGAGGTAGTGGAGGAGAGGTCCCTGGAGGCGAGGACTGGGGAGCGGACGAGCTGGCGGCTGCATCATGGGAGGGAAGCTCGCCGAAGATGTCCTCAAGCCCATGGGGACCGATACCAAGCTAGAGGGAGAAGTAGACGCACTGTACTGTTGTATTAGCTGTGTTACAGGGGTGATATAGATATAAGGCGACCCCAACTACTCCGGTCAATGTAGGCACGCAGGCCATGACCGAGTATGGGCACTTTTTTTTTAGAAAAGGAGGAATCACCCCCGGCCTCTGCATCCGGATGATGCATGCGGCCATATTATTATTTATTCACAAAGACCTTACAAAGTAATACAACAGTAAGCCCGAGGCCACCATCTGGACGACACCTGTCGCTACTCCTATGCCCTTGATGAAAGCGTGCCGAATGTCCGGGCCAAATACCAAACAGACATCGCACGAAAGCCTAACATCTAACGCCGGATGCCCCATCCAGGCCACATAGGCGGGATTGGGTAACACTCCGGTCCGTCGCACTCTCAGTGAGTACCACACGCACACGCTGCAAAGGGCCGTCACCTCCATCTTCCCTCGATCCATCCTCAAAGCATGTACTGACGCACCGACCTTGTCAGGCCTCTCTGCCATCGACGCCACCACGACACCAGACAACGTCGACCTCCTGCGTGTGTCACTCACCACACATCTGACGCCAAGCCTCCACTGCTCCATGCCGTCGAGAACCGCCGCCATGAATATGTAGAAAGAAACACCGCTCCACCGCAGCTGCCATCCGCTGGTCCCTCGAGCCCGAGTGCATCTCCAAGAATGCCGCCCCCAAGGGGGTAACGACACATGAATGCCGCCGTCATCCGATCAACTGATCTAGGGTTTCCCCCGGAGGTATTGGGTGGGTTCACCTCGATGATGCCTTCATGAAGGAAACGATGATAAGAGCATCGTCATCACCGGCTCCGGCCAATGACCGAAGACCAAGTTTTCACCCGGATCCATTCCAAGAAATCCACCCGACAACCTCGGTAATCGTCTCGACCGCCTTCAAAGCCCCGGATCTAGCCTCCTAGATCCGGCGACCAACAGCGATTCACATGCCACCGTAGGAGCCATGGCGCACTAGCCATTTGCTGAATGTGCCCACTGGAGCTCGGGAGGAGGGCTCCCACCCCACCTCGCCAAACCGCGAGAGCCGCCGGGATGGATCCCGCACGCTCATCACCGTCTCTGATCTGAACCAATCCGTGGCCAAACCACAAGATCGCCGATGCAGATCCGCCTTGGATAGGGACTACACCACGCCATGCCGCCGCGGGAAGCCTGAGCTTCACTCGCCGCCACCTTCCAGGGCCGCCGCCCCGGGATCCAGCCGCCGCCGATAGGACGCGCCGCCAGCGTCTGCAGATCGAGGAGCCCCCTAATCAAGATCTGGACCGAGAAGTCGACCACGGCGAACCATGCCGCAAGACGCCCGCTGGCTGCGGATCTGCAGCCACCCGCGCCTCCGCGCCCGAAGCCACCATCCGGCCCCTAGACGCATCCGCGCCCGCCGCCTGCATGGCTGCGCGCATCCGCGCTGAGGGCGCTGTCCCGCGCCACCCACACCGCGCCAAAGGGAGGAGGGCCCGCCGCCACCGACGCCGGCCGGGCTTTACTGGCGGCGCCGGCGGCGGCGGGGAGAGGGAGGGGACGGGAAGGGTTGAGGCGGCGGCGCGTGGGTTCGCTCCCCCGCTCGCGGGAGCGGGCTGGGCGAGATTCAGATCGGTTCCTACAATCTAGAAAATACAGTACAACAAAGGTACATATAATATGGATATATGTACAACACGCTAATAATACGGACTTGCAGACGGGTCCGAACCCCGTAAAGCATTCCAAGTTTGCTACCACTTTACCATAAAGACATTTGAGGGATAGCATTGAATGGCAAAAAATGTCTAGACCCTCGCATAGGACATATACGCGCAATTTGAGAGTCCGCCCTTGGTAGGGCATAGGTGCTACTCACGGTATTTTCCTGCTAGAGTGTGAACATGAGCAAAGCAGAAGCTGAGTTCACAGGATCAACAATATGCACAATCTTGCTTGGTAGAATCACAATATTTGTATTGCCACTTTTCCTATTTCATTGAATTTTTTGATCATTAAAGTGACGGTCGCTTTAGTTACTCACCACAAAGCCGAGTTTCATGAAAAGAGCAAAAGGCGCCCATGCATCTGTGCTGTATGCGGAATGGCTGGAGAGGAACCAAATGCAGGGGAACAAGGCCGCCCAATTAAAGAGGTCGCCAAAATAAAAGCACTGGTTAACCAACACTTAGCATATACTCCTACTACAGTACTCAGACTCTAGATTTGTTTTTCTGGTTGTATTTCCGAATTTTGACCAGCAGCTGCTATAGCTGCCTTGTTCAGTTGCATTGCCTTCCAACAGCTTATTAGTTCCATCGGGTCCAGGACGTACTGATGTTTTGATGTCACTAATGTCAGGATAAAAGTGACGATTTGTACGATTTCTCCAAAAGAGATGTGACAACTTTTCAGATTCTTGTGCCTCTGCACTCGAAATTATACCCCGGTTATGCTTATCCATAAACCATAACATGACACTGATCCTATCCTTAAGTATATCAAACCACCAAGCATTCGCTCTCAAGTAACTTGACGTTAGTGTTGTAGTGCATGGTTGCATTCAAACATGTTTCAAAAAGAAAGAAAAAACGATTGCTAGGATCATATACTCTCCGCAATCTTGTATCCGTGACATACATGAATTAAGAGCATCTCCAGCCGCGCCCCCAGGAAGGCCTCCCAGGTGTTTTTTTCGCGCCGGCGTTGAAAAAACGGTCCAGTCGCGTCCCTAGGAGCCTGATTTTCGCGGCTGGGCGAAATCAGCGCCATGGACCCAGACCAACCAGCTACTGGGAGCGCCTGAGGCGCCGGGCAAGTGGTTTTAACGCGAAAAAGCCGCGGGCCAGCCACGTCAGCGACACCGCGCATCGTCTTCGCCAGACGCCTCGGTTCCCGCGGGGAATCAATGGCAAGGTTGCCGCCGCCGATCAGCCTTGCCATTGATTTCTCAGGCGGCGCGTCATGGGACGGCGCGCCGACGCCTCCCCTCCCACAGACACACGTCTTGGCGACAGCTGCTATATAAGCCGATGGCCTCGCCTACTGTAGCCACACCAGCCGCCCAGCCCTCGCCGCCGCCGAGCCTTCCTCTCCCTCCCGGCGCCGCCGAGCCTTCCCTCTCCGGCGCCGCCGCCCACCCTCCTCTCCTCCCTCCCCGATGGCGGCGTTTCCCGAGACGGCGGCGGCTAACGGCCGGCCGCCGTTAAGCTCCGCGAACATGAGTCCCGACTCCTGTTCCAGGCGAACATCCCTGACGCCGCCGGACATGCGCGCCGGGCCGACGGGCTGGAGGGTCAGCAATAGGGGAGTGCCCATTCCCCCGTTGCCCGACGCCGTCAACAAGCCATCGTACTTCGCCGACGAGGTCGAGATCGTGCGTGCCTCCCTGTCAGAGTAAATGACCACGGGTAGCCTAGCCGGCTCCCCCTGGGGCTTCTGAAAAAATTACAAGCCAATCCAGCCATCCAACATCCAAGACGCAGGGCCGCCTTCCCCCGGCCGGCTGACCCTCAGGCCGGCTGTCAGGGGGCGGCCCGGCCCCAAAACCTACAGGAAGAAGGCCACAAGAGGGCCGGCTCCCGCGGAGCCGGCTACCAGAGGGCCGACTCCACGTAGCCGGCCACGAGAAGGCCGACTCCAAGAAGCCGGCCACCCGGCAAGCGGCTAAGGCCGCACCCTCAGAATCTGCACCCACATAACGGTGATGGGACGGGGCGTGGCTACAGTGAAGCCTACCACCCCAAAGATCCCGGAGCGCTGGCGTAGCCACAGTCGCGCCGACGGGCGGCCGTCACCGTCCGTGCGACATCTGCACCATGCTGACCATGACGTCACCCACGACAGGCTGTCAGTACGACCCGCAGGCGGCGGGCCCCTCCGGTCACAGAGATGCCCGAAGGAGGCTCGGCCTCCCCCAGTCGGCCTGAGATATGGCCGGCTTCCCATAGCCGGCTTGTTCCCTCCCTCGAAGGAAGCGCCTCATTAAGGAGACAAGACGGGGTGAGGCTACGGTGATCGCCGCCAAGGCGGCAAAGACTGTAGCCATGCTTACCCCGACAAAGCCCTCGCCATCGAGATTGAGGCAACAAGAACCAGCCCCGACAAGGCCCTCAATGGTGGGGCCAGCTTGTCGCCAAGAAGCCGCCGATCGGCGGAGCCCAATGACGGCGAGAAGCCATGAAGTGAGACACCGACGGCTAGGGCCCGCGCCCAGCCGGATTACCATTGTACCCCTGGGGGGTAGGCCTATATAAACCCCCCAGGGCACCCATGCAAAGGGTTGATATCTTAGAGTTTTAGACACCACATAGAGGGAAGAGGAGAGCTAGCCGTGCCCTTCTTCTTCCTTTCACTGAACAGCTCAAGGAGCCACTTGTAGCCACTCGTTCATCTAGTGATCATGCGGAGACCCCGCAGAGCAGCAGTAGGGTTGTTATCTCCACGGAGAGCCCCGAAGCTGGGTAAGATTCGCCGGCGTGCATGTCTTCGCCTCATCCCGTTTCCAGGCACCGGCAATGTCTTATTGGCTCCCACTATGATTAGCCACCCGTTGGCATATGTCGCACCTACCACCCGACATTTGGTGCCCACCGTGGGGCCAGGTGCACCGTCGTCCGGAGACCTGTTCTGGACGGGAACCCTCTTCCTCCCCCAGGCGTAGCCAGCCAGCACGCCCCGATGGCGCTTGCCCCTGACTGCTTTGTTGGGGCGTTGCAAAAATTAAAAATTTTCCTACGGTTTCACCAAGATCCATCTATGAGTTCATCTAAGCAACGAGTCAAGGGAGTGAGTTTGCATCTACATACCACTTGTAGATCGAAAAGTGGAGCTTTATAGGGGATGGTGATGATGGAGTCGTACTCGGACCACCGATGACCAAGTGCTGAACGGACAGCACCTCCGCGTTCAACACACGTGCAGTGCAGGCAATGTCTCCTCCGTCTTGATCCAGCAAGGAGGAAGGAGAGGTTGAGGAAGATGGCTCCAACAGCAGCACGACGGCGTGATGATGATGGAGTGACAGCCCTCAAGCAGGGCTTTCGCCAAGCGCACGCGGAGGAGGAGAGGTGTTGGGAGGGAGGGCTGCGCCTTCAAGTTGTGTATGCAGCCCTCCCTCACCCCTCTATTTATAGGGGAAGGGAGGAGGGCGGCCCCTCTAGATGCATCTAGAGGGGGCTGACCAGGGGAGGGGGGCTTGCCCCCAAGCAAGGCGGCCCCTTAGGGTTCCCTCAACCCCTAGGCGCATGGGCCCAAGGGAGGGGTGCGCCCAGCCCACTGGGGCTGGCTGCCTCCCACGCAGCCCAAGTGGCCCCCTAAGGGGTGGCCCCTCCCGTGGTCCTCCGGAACCTTTCCTGGCCCCTCCACAATACCGATATGACCCGAAACTTTCCGGTGTCCGCTTGACAACTTCCCATATATAAATCTTTACCTCCGGACCCTTCCGAACTCCTCGTGGCGTCCGGATCTCATCCGGGACTCAACAACATTCGGTAATCACATACAAGTCTTCCTAATAACCCTAGCGTCCACCGAACCTTATGTGTAGACCCTACGGGTTCGGAGACATGCGAACATATGACCGAGACGCTCTCGGTCAATAACCAACAGCGGATCTGGATACCCATGTTGGCTCCCACATGCTCCTCGATGATGTTATCGGATGAACCACGATGTCGAGGATTCAAGCAACCCCAGATACTATTCCCTTTGTCGACGGTATGTTACTTGCCCGAGACTCGATCGTCGGTATCCCAATACCTCGCTCAGCCTCGTTATCGGCAAGTCACTTTACTCGCATCAGTAATGCATGATCCCGTGACTGACACTTGGTCACTTTGAGCTCATTATGATGATGCACTACCGAGTGGGCCCAGTGATACCTCTCCGTGTCTGGTGGCAAATCCTGCCTCGATCCGTGTCAACCCAACATATACTTTCGGAGATACCGTAGTGCACCTTTATAGTCACCCGATTCGTTGGACGCTTTGGTACACCCAAAGCATTCCTACGGTGTCCGGGAGTTACACGATCTCATGGTCTAAGGAAGAGATACTTGACATTGCAAAAGCTCTAGCAAAACGAACTACACGACCTTTGTGCTATGCTTAGGATTGGGTCTTGTCCATCACGTCATTCTCCTAATGACGTGATCCCGTTATCAACGACATCCAATGTCCATAGTGAGGAAACCATGACTATCTATTGACCGACGAGCTAGTCAACTAGAGGCTCACTAGGGACGTATTGTGGTCTATGTATTCACACATGTATTACGATTTCCGGATAATACAATTATAGCATGAATAAAAGACAATTATCATGAACAAGGAAATATAATAATAATGCTTTTATTATTGCCTCTAGGGCATATTTCCAACAGCTGCAAGGCGTCGCTGACGCCTGCGCGGCGAGCTGCCTCGCCGACCTTCTTGGCGAGGCTCACATCTCCGACGAGCCCGCATCCGACGCGGGCACAGGCTGCCTCGAGAGCCACCTCGTCAGCCTCCTCGACCAACTCCGCGTTTCCAGCAAGCCCGCTGTGGATTTGGAGTGGGTTGGCTCCACCGACCCGATGCTTGTCGACTTCGACACGGCATCGCTCGATGCTTTCCCCACCAACGTCGTGATCTTCAACGACCCGCTCCCCCAAGCCGAAAGTTGCGGCAGCGCCGTCACCGAGGTGCTGGTCATCAGTCACGGCGGCCCCTCTGGCGAGAACGCCCACGACGCCCTGCAAGTGGCGCTGCACAATGTGTCCGCCCTCTCCCGGCTGACGCCGACGCCGAGGCACTGGAGGCGCGCCGCCTCGCCCTCCACGCGGAGGGCCGGAGGATAGCTTCCATGAGACGCCTCACCGAGGCCCACCAGCCAAATCGATCAAGGCCGCCTTTGGCACGCCGCCTCCCGACGGGCCGAGCCGAGTCGGCGTCGTCAAGAAACGCGGCGCGGTCATCGCCGATATGCTGGGAGTGGACCGCCCAGTCTACGCCAGGCCCTCGAGAACCTGCGCGCCGCCCAGGCGGCCGTAGAAGAGCTTAACGGACTGGGGCCCAACGAGCTCCCCTATATGGCTAGGCGCATCCAGCAACTGATTGGCGCGGCCGCAGAGCGGAATGAAGATAGCGCCCGTGCCGGAAGCCCTCCCCGCGCCGAGAGCACGGCGCGACGTCACGCACGCCGACTGTGGGCAACACCCACGCACGGCGAGAAAAGGAGCCGACTGCCAGCCGCAGCCGAACCCGGATCTCCATCGAGCGCGACGCAGAAGGCCGTCCTCGAGCCGTGGAGTGGCGAGGCAACCCGCCCCCTCCTCCGCCTCGCGGGGAAAGATATCCCACCCCGCCGCCTGTCACGCATCTGACTCTCAGCGGCCGACTAGGCCGCCGCGAAGGAGTCGGCGAAAACGACATCCGCCACCGGATCGACCGCCTAGCGCGATCCCTGGCGTTGGAAGAAGAAGACGATGTCAGTCCGCCTTGATTCGGCCCCCGCATCCGCGACGAGCCCTTCCCTAAAGGGTTCTTGCTCCCAAGAGACACGCCCAAGTACAACGGCTCTGTGAAGCCGGAGGATTGGCTGATCGACTACTCCACCGCCTTCAGCATAGCGAACGGCAACAGGCGCGTTGCCGTGAAATATGTGCCCCTCATGCTTCAGGGCACGGCGCGAACCTGGCTCAACAGCCTCAAGCCGTACAGCATCAACAGGTGGCTAGACTTCACCGAAACCTTCATCCGCAACTTCACCAACACCTACAAGCAGGCTCCCAAGCCCAGGCAGCTCTCCTTGTGCGTACAAGGACCCACTGAGTCGACTCGCGACTACCTCACGCGTTGGGCCGAGCTCGGCAACTCCTGCAAGGGGGTGCACGAGGTTCAAGCTGTAGAGTACTTCACCGCCGGGTGCCGAGAAGGCACCCTCCTTAAGCACAAGCTTCTCTGCGACGAGCCGACTACCTCGACGAGCTACTAGTCATAGCGACAAGCACGCCACCGCCGACTCGATGAAGACCGAGCCGTAGACGCCTCGGAAGGTACTCAACCCGGCTCCCAAAACGCCGGCTGGCGACTCCAGCTGACGTCCGTACCAGAGCGACAACAAACGCAGGGGCCCAATGCCGCGTCCAACCAGTCGGCAGGTGGCCATCGTCGAAGACGAGCAACGCGAGGGGCGGCCCACGCCCAAGAAGCCGAAGGGCGGCAGGCCGGCTTGGCAGCCGGCTTTCTCCTACGAGCAAGCCCTCGACGCCCCATGCAAGTTCCACAGCGGCGCGAAGCCGTCCAACCATACGACCAAAATGCCATCGCTCACCCGAATCACCAAAGGCGAAGGGCTGGTGCCGCCCGCCACCGGATACCGCCGCCTCGGCTCCCCAACAGCCGCCGCCGACCAGCGAGCGGGACCATCCAAGACGAAGTTCCCCAACGAGCATGCCGCCTCGCGCCTTCACAAGCCAGCCCGAAGACCGGCGCAGCCGGCGCCGACAACACCAAGAAGTCAACGCGGTCGCCTCCAACAACCCCGAGTACATGCACTGGTCAGAGAGGCCTATCAGCTGGAGCCGGGCCGATCACCCAGAGGTGATGCCGTCCCCGGGCTCTTATGCATTGGTTTTGGAGGCAACCCTAGCAACGGACAGGCTTGCTGCCCGATTCTCCCGCGTACTGATAGACGGCGGGAGCAGCATCAACATCCTGTTCCGAGACACCATGGAGAAGCTGAACATCAAGGCCAAGCACCTCATGCCAAGCCGGACCGTGTTCCATGGCATTGTACCCGGCCTGTCCTGTTCGCCAATCGGCAAGATCAAGATAGATGTTCTCTTTGGAGACAAGGATCATTTCCGCCGAGAAGCAATATGGTTTGAAGTGGTGGACCTTGAGAGCCCCTACCATGCGCTTCTTGGCTGGCCTGCTCTGGCCAAGTTCATGGCCGTACCCCACTACGCCTACCTCAAGATGAAGATGCCAAGTACCAAGGGCATCATCACCATAGCCGGCGATTAAAAGAAATCCTCCGAGTGCGCTGCAGCCAGTAGCCGGCTGGCCGAGTCCCTTGTGGTCGCTGAAGAGTAGAAGATGTTGGACCGAGTCGTGGCCATGGCCGGCAAGCAGCCAGCCCTGTACCCCGACCCCAAGGAACGTGATGCCCAAGGTTCTTTCCAGCCGGCCAAGGAAACAAAGAAGATACCTCTGGACCCAGGGCACCCGGAAAGGCTACCACCAGATAAAGTTGGACCCGGCTGACCGCCTGAAGACCGCCTTCAACAAGCCATTCGGAGCTTTCTGTTAGCTGACTATGACATTCGGCTTGAGAAATGCCGGTGCCACTTTTCAGCGTTGCATGCAGAAATGCCTCCTCAAGCAACTCGGCAGAAATGCCCACGTCTATGTAGACGATATTGTGGTGAAGACGGAGAAGCGTGGAACTTTGTTAGAAGACCTCAAGGAAACGTTCGAGAACCTGCGCCGGTTTCCGATCAAGCTCAACCCCGAGAAATGCGTGTTCGGAGTGCCAGCCGGCCAGCTTCTAGGCTTTCTGGTCTCCGAACGCGGCATTGAATGCAACCCAGTAAAGATCAAAGCCATTGAAAGAGTGGAGATTCCCACCAATCTGCGAGACATCCAGAAGTTTACCGGGTGCCTGGCCAACCTAAACCGCTTCATCAGCCGGCTTGGAGAAAAGGCTCTCCCCCTCTACCGAATCATGAAGAAAACCACTCACTTCGAGTGGAACAAGCCGACCAAGCTTTTCACGAGCTAAAGAAGATGCTTGCCACGCCGCCTGTCTTGGCGGCGCCGACAGAGAAAGAGCCCATGCTCCTTTACATTGTCGCCACCACCGGTGGTCAGCGCCGTCATCATGGTCCAAATACCCGAGAAGGGCGAGCTCACCAGTCCAGACCGTGTATTACATAAGCGGCATCTGTCCACATCAAGCGTAACTACCCACATTACCGAAGATATGCTATGGCGTACTTCGCCGCCAAGAAGTCAAGCCCTACTTTCAAGAGCACCCCATCACGGTCGATCCACCGCCCTTCGCCGAGATCATAGGTAGCGGACGATCCGGCGGGTGGCAAATGGGCCATTGAGCTGGCCCCTTACACGATCTTCTACCAGCCCCACACCGCCATCAAGTCCCAAGCATTGGCCGACTT
Source organism: Aegilops longissima (assembly GCA_021605205.1). Lineage (NCBI taxonomy): Eukaryota > Viridiplantae > Streptophyta > Magnoliopsida > Poales > Poaceae > Aegilops > Aegilops longissima. Next base: position 527,080,361 of record CM038678.1, on the reverse strand, counting down.
CCTCGTCGACTGGGCCGAGACCCAGTACCTACCGCCGGCTCCCGACTCCACTCATTGGCAGATGCACTTCGACGGGTCCAAGATGCGCACTGGCTTGGGAGTGGGCATCATCCTCACCTCTCCCAAAGGCGACAAACTCAGATACACATTGCAAATTCACTTTGCCGCCTCCAACAATGTGGCCAAGTACGAGGCGCTCATACACGGGCTCCGGCTAGCCAAAGAGCTCGGCATCCGCCGGATCCTGTGCTATGTCTACTCGGATTTGGTGGTCCAGCAGTCATCTGGTGACTGGGACGCCAAGGACACAAACATGGCAAGCTACCGCTTCCTCGTTCAGCAAATCAGCGGGTACTTCAAAGGATGTGAGTTCCTCCACGTGCCACGGGCCGACAACGAGCAAGCAGATGCCCTGGCACGAATAGGCTCAACTCGACAAGCTATACCAGCCATCGTCTCTCTCCAACGCCTCCTCAAGCCGTCTATCAAGCCATCTCCAGAATCCGACTCCATCTTCGTGCCGCCCAACCCCGGCGCAGCCGGATCCGGCTTGGGGAGCTAAGCAGGCGGCCCGGGGACTTTGATAGGCGGCTCGGGGACTGCCATAGTCGCACCCGGCCTGGGGACTTCAGAACCCGGCCCGGGGACTACGGTAGTCGGCCCGGGGACTGCATCAACACCACAGGCGGTGGCCAGCTCCAGCTCTTCACCACCCAGCCCACCCGCCCTGGTTGCAGTAGCCGTGTTGGCTATAGAAGAAATTACAGCTCCATCATGGGCCCAGCCCATCCTCAACTTCCCGGTGAACAGAGAACTGCCGGCTGACGAGATTGCGGCAAGACAAGTCCAACGCCGAGCGGAGCATATACAATTGCTAACAGAGAGCTCGTCAGACGCAGTGTCACTGGAGTCTTCCAGCGCTGCGTTGAGCCAGAGAAGGGCATAGCAATCCTCAAGGACATTCACCAAGGCGAATGCGGCCACCACGCAGCCTCAAGATCCCTCGTTGCCAAAGCTTTCCGCCATGGATTCTTTTGGCCGACTGCCTTGGACGACGCCAAGGAGTTGGTCAAACATTGCAAAGGGTGCCAAGTCTTCAGCTCCAAGCAACACCTGCCGGCTTCAGCACTCAAGATCATTCCCCTCACCTGGCCTTTTGTCGTCTGGGGACTAGACATGGTGGGCCCATTCAAGACGAGCGGCAAGCGCATGACACACTTGCTTGTCGCCAGGATAAATTTACCAAGTGGATCAAAGCAAAGCCGATTAAGAAGATGAACGGGCCGACCGCCATGACATTCATCGCAGACATTACAACTCGATGCGACGTACACACAAAGATCATCACCGATAACGGCACGAATTTTGCCAAGGGAGCATTGGTACGTTTACTGCTGACGCAGGCATCCGATCGACCTAGCGTCCGCTGCCCACCAGCAGTGAAACGGCCAAGTTGAGCGAGCCAACGGCCTCATCCTTTCCGGCATCAAGCCCTGGCTGGTCGTACCGCTGGAGCGTTCGGCCGGCTGTTAGCTCGACGAGCTGCCGGCCGTCCTCTGGAGTCTCCGCACTACCCCAAACAAGTCAACCGGCTTCACCCCTTTCTTCCTTGTATATGGTGCCAAGGCTGTCATCCCAACTGACATCTAGTTCGACTCGCCTCGGGTGACCATGTACACCGAAGCAGAGGCCAAAGAAGCACGAGAAGACGGCGTCAACCTGCTGGAAGAAAGCCGGCTGTTAGCCCTCTGCCGGTCCGCCATCTACCAGCAGAGTTTGCGCTGCTACCATAGCCGGAAGGTCAAGCCAAGATCCTTTCAAGAGGGTGACCTTGTGCTCCGGCTGATCTAGTGAACAGCCGGCCAGCACAAGCTCTCGGCCCCTTGGGAAGGTCCCTTCGTCATCACCAGAGCATTGGGAAACGACTCCTACTACCTAATCGACGTAGAGAAGCCGAAGGCACGAAAGAGAGATGATTCCGGCAAGGAGTCGGAACGACCATGGAGAGCCAACCTCCTCCGAAGATTTTAAAGTTAAAATGCAGTATGTATCACGCTACCTTTTGTACTAAGTATGAGACAATGGGCCCCCCGAGGAGCACTCGGGGACTGCCACCTTTTTTCTATGAATGACGAGTATCATGCTTATGATTTTTTCATTACACTCTTCCTCCTCGTCCAGCACCGGGTTCGACTAGTCGGCCCGGGGACTGGCCGCCTTGAGTTATATTCAAAGTTCCACCTGCAGTCAGACAAGTAGTGTGCCGGCACCCTAGCCCTCTCTTGTCAAAAGCCGCAGCTCGAAGAACCGACTGTCCGGCTGGCAAGAGTCAGGAAAGGATGCCCACACGAAAAACGGCTAAGGACTAACAAACTCGTCTAACAAAAGCCGGCTTCCCCCCATGGCCGACCAGCTACCAGAGTAGCCGGCCGGCCGGCTTCCCATTCCACCTTGCCACAATCCAAGAAAGCTCAAATACTTGCCTTCCCACAAACAGCCAAGTTCCTCCCCAGCCACAGACTACAGCTGGGCCAAACACATGCATAATTATATTTACACAAAAGCAAATTCGAATGGAAGCCAAACACATGCATAATTATATTTACACAAAAGCCTTCGAAAGGCCGGCATTCAACATAGTTTGAATAGACCCCCAATGGGTGGAACTGCGCAAATTTAATAAAAGTTGTTCAAGGAGCAACGGCAGGAAAGCAAGAACGGCAGATCAGCCCAAGGGAGCGATAGGCGAGTCGGGCTGGTCGGCGGAGGCGGCAGTGCTGGCCGGAGGAGTGGCCAGCTGCGGGTCTCGGCTTGATCATCACCCCTGGCAGGCGGTGGGCTCGCATCTCGTTCGGAGGCACGATCAGGCTGAAGCGGCTGGTCGCCGTCGAACCGGGCACGCCGCCCTCCTCTTCTTCTTCGCCTCCGTTCTTTCGAAGCAATATCCTCCGCCGAGTCCTCGCCTTCCGCCGGGTTCAGCCCGAACCATTCCTCCGGCTGGGCGACGCCGTTGTCATTCACTTCAGGAGCAAAAATGCTTGTGTCGGTATACTCGGCGATAGCCGAGGCGTGTTGGATGATAGCCAGCCGCACCGCCACCAGCTCCTCGTCAGCCTCCTGCCTCCAAGTGCTCAGCTGGCGCAAGCTCAGCCCAGGATACCAGGCCCGAACGAACTACAATACCGCCGACGCCGAACCGAGCAGCGAAGCCTTCCAGCCTCGGCGGCCAACCGCAACCTCCACCACCGGCAATCCGACCGGGGTACGGGAATCACCTCGCCGGCCAAAGAGCGGCCAAGCACTTGCGCCCGCTCAAGCCGGGCGAAGCATGCGGTGAGCCGGCTGCAGCCGGGCCTGGATCGCCAAAAGTTGCTCCTCAAGCGTTCGGCTGGCGTCTGGCGCGATCTCAACGCCTGCTTGCCGGCGTGTCTCGCGGTTGTGACACTCCAAAAAATATTCTTTTGGTTTTATTCAAAAAATTTGTTGGGTTTGAAGAAGGTCTTCTACCCTTCCAAAAATCTCTCTCAAAAGCTTTTTCCCTTTAGCAAATATTTTATTTTTGCATCCCCTTCAACTCTGGTGTTTGGTTTTTAAATTTTTCTTCTGATTGCCCTCTTCTCAAAATTTCAAGAAAAATCTTTGGAGTTTATTTTTCTTTCAAAAAGAAACTCTAGGAGTTTTGCCTCCTCTCGAATATTTGAAACCATTCATGATTTTGCCATGCACCACATGGTAAAACCTTCCCAAAAATCTCTCCTTCCACTTTGGGCAATCCAAACATTCTGTCTCAACAAGTTCAACCCTTTTCTGAATTTTATTTCATTTAATTCTCCTCCCAAATCTTTTCTGTCCATTATTTTGAGCCTAGGTGATTTGCAAAGCAAGTACCTAAATGCATTTGAGTTTTACCTCAAACCAATTCCCCTGGATAGTCCTTGGTACCCACAACCTAGAACAATCAAGATCCACTCCTCTTCTGTTCAAAATTTTCAAATTTCAGTCTCTGCAAGTTTGGACCAGATTTGCCAAATTTGGTGAAATTCATATCTACACTTCTCCAAAAATTCCACAAATATTCAGGCAGCCTCTAGATGCAATGAGAGGCCCCTCCACCAAAAACCAGCTCAAGGAAAAATCCCTATATGACTAAATCATTCTCATCCAACACCTTGCATGCACTATTACTGCTCATCTTCGCTAAATTCAGATTTCAGTGTCGTCTCCGTCGAGTTTCACCACATGCCCACAGTGCACTTGGCACGTTGCTTGCAGCCTAGCCTGCTTGTCCGAGCTTCACACGCTGCTTGGCGCGTGCTGGCGTCGGTGGCACCTGGCCCGCTGCTTGCCGGCGTGTCTTCTTGGCGGGAGAACCACCGTAGCGGCCGACAGGAGCGTAACGGCATAACGCCGCTCGGCGCCGCCTAAACCTCTGGTAGCTCCGCGGGCCATTTCTTGCCAAAGACATGATAAAACTGTCGCCGGCACGGCAAGCACAGAGCGTGCTCCCTGCCGCCGACGGGCCCGCGGCGCCCCGTTCCGTTGAGCTCGTCCTAAGCAACCAAACCCCCACGCGTTTAGCACCTAAACGGAAACAGGGAACCCCCACGACGAAGAACCCCGTTCTCGGCAACCGACTCGGGCCGGCTATAAATAGCTCCCCCCGAGCTTGCTCTCGCTCCCGCACACCTCCACCACCTCACTAGTCCTCGCCAAGCCCCTGGGAGGGCCTCGAGGAGCTCTTCTTCCTCGACTCCGGCCGCTTCGTTCCGCCTCGGCCTCCACCTCGATTCACTCCGGTGAGGTCGTCTCCGCGCCTAACCTCGCTGCCTACCCGCCATGCTACCACGAGTCTAACCCCCTCCTCAATTCCTCCTCCGCAAGACTCTCCGACGAGGCCCACGACCACCCGAACCGCCGTCCACGGAGCAAGCGCCGCCGTCGACGTGGTACTCGCGCCACCACCACCACCACCACCCACAGACGCTGAATGGCGCTTCGAACACGGAGGTACCTCCGATCTCCTGTCTCGCCGTGGATCGCCACGGCTGACCATCATGCCTCGGGCGCCGACGAGCCCTGCCTCCTCGCTTGAATTTTCAAACCTGACGGGTGGGACCCACCACAGCCTCTCTTTGTTTTTTTTGAATCATTTTCTGAAAGCGTGCTTTGACAAATACGCTTCCCTCTGAACCGCTTTTCTGCACTTTTCGCTTAGGCCCCCGAGGGTTTTCTCGTTTATTACGATGGGTCCTTGGACCAAAACCCTTATAACTATTTAACAAAAAGGAATTTTTGAGTGATTCTTTTTCTGTCCTCTTCAAATTTTTGTCTAGTTTTTTATCATATTTATTTGAAAAATATTTGGATTGACTTTATGTGACCCACGGTATTTACGTTAGCGCTGTATTTTGTGTACCGTAGATACCGAAGGAGGTGATTTGAACCGCGAACTTCACGAGCTAGACCCGACTACTCCAACCAGGCAAGCAATGTTTGAACTTTTGATATGATGAGTGTTTGGGCATGTTTGCATTATTTTTGTATCATGGCACGTTCATGAGCATTTCGATGATAATTTACCTCGTAAGAGTTGAGGCAAATGAGCTCGGTAAATCCATGAGTTGTTGGAAACTTGTTGCATGGCCATGAGTTGGCATGAGTATGGGTAAGATGGCAGTGTTGTAGCATGCCAGGCTTATGCCAGATCGTTGACCCCGTGTCAACACAAATCAGTCAGATTCCCGTCCGTCTTCCCTTTCGTACTACCACCTGTTTCCCGCAAGGGATACAACTTAGTAAGTTGCAAACCACTTCCTGGTACACACCAAATCGAGAGGCCGGGATGAAGGTTCCATGGCCCTGGATTAAAGCCTTTCATCCGGTCAGGGGGCATGGGTGTTTCCGGTTGGGACCGAGAGGGGGGCAACCCTTAGGGCGCGCGTATATAAATTTGATCCCATGCTATTCGAGATTGTGATCTCCCCGTCTCAAAGTTTTTCTTAAACGCTATCTAGGGTGATTCCTGGCAACGTGAGGTATGATGGGTGTTGTAACACCCCGGATGTAACTTTTCATATTTGTAACTCCAACTCTTGCCATTTTCGGCATTGTGATATGTTATTCCCTCCGTGGTTGGGTTTTTCTTCTTTTTGCATTTTGTCCATGTCATGCATTTCATATCATGTCATCATGTGCATCGCATTTGCATACGTGTTCGCCCTCATGATTCCGAGTATTTTTCCCGTTGTCCTTTTGCAATCCGCACTCCTATGTCCCCGGCGTCCCCTTTTACGCTTTTTCCGTGAGCGGCACTAAACTTTCTCGGAATGGACCGAGGTTTGTCAAGTGGCCTTGGTATACCACCGTAGACCACCCGTCAAGTTTCGGTCATTTGGAGCTCGCTTGGTACTCCAACGGTTAACCGCACCCTCAAAAAGCCTCTTTTAAGTTGCAGCCCAACACCCTCCAAAACAGCCCAATAACCCATCTAAGTCACTTCCATGCTCTCCGTCAGTCGGATCACGATCGTGTGGGCGAAAACTACACCTCATTTGGAGCTTCCTAGCTCCTTCTACCTATAAATATAGCCTCCCTCAAATTCCCGGATCAAACCCTAGCTCCTTCCTCCTCCCCGCTGACGGACACGCCCACTTCGCCGGACGGACGTGTCCACCATCAACGCCCTGCCCAAGCCTAATCCTCACACACACGTGGCGCCGCCCCTCATCACTACAGCTGGCCCGCGGAGTCTCGACCATGCCTTCCCTCCCGCCCGGGCCACATGCCATGCCAAGCCCTTGTCGCCCATTCGCCGCCAACCGCCTGGGCCCGCCGCCGCCCAGCCACATCGCCTGGCTGGCCCTCCTCCCTCTCCTCCTCCGCCGCCTCCTCCTCCGGCGGCTCGCCCGACGAGCTCCGGCCAGATCTCGAGCTCGATCCGATCGGGATCCGCATCGGTTGACTTTCTTCCCCCCCAAAATCCCTCTAAGTCTTTTTCCGTGATGATTTTATTGTGTTTTCATGGCACCATAACTTTGCACCTGTAGCTCCGTTTCGTGCGTGTAATATGTCAAAATGTTCGTCTCGATGCGTAGATCATTTCATCTCATGCATCATTTTCTTTTGAGCTCATCTTGATGCACGAAATGCTGTTAGAAGAGGGCTATGTGATGTTAGTTTCTGTTTCTTAACAGAACATGCACTTTTGTCATTTTTGCTATGATTGATGTGTGCACCCTGTGAATTTGAGTCCTACATGTGTTTTGTAATATGCCATGCCATCTTTCCAGGGGTGTATGCCATGTATTTTTGTGATATATGTGGTGACTAGCACAAGCATGCAAAGTAGGCTTCATGATGTTGCTGTTTTCAGCCCCTGTTTTGCTGATATTTTTATGCCATGTTAACTTGATGCTACCGAGAGATCCATGCATATTTTGAGATACTTCAGTAAGGATGTTTTGAACATATGGTTATGCTCTATCCATCCATGCCTTTGTTTGCAATTATGGAGTGCCATAGCTTGAGTCAATCGAGATCTACTTTTGCTATAAAATGTTTCCTGGCAGATTGTTTACATGTTATTCAATTTTGCCAAGGTTGTTGTAGTTGATCCGTGTATGCTATGATGTTGTTCTTGCCATGTATATCTTATATGCCATGTCTTCTTGAATTATGTATGCTTAGATTATCATGTAATGCTCTGTAGTGAGTGCATCGAGCTCTTAAACATGCCTACTTGTTATCTGTTTTTGCCATGCCCTGTTGCTGAATCTGTTAACGAAACTTGCTATATTGACATGGGTGTTACTATATTTTCTGACCCTTTTTGGCTTATGGTCAGTAAGGGACTTTTGTTCTATGCTTTGAGTAGATTCATGCCATGCCTTGTTTTGCTATTATAAGTTCCTGTAGCATGTTGGTTTATTGCTCTGAACATTGCTACCTGATGCTGATTTTGCCATGTTTAGTAATTTCACTAAGTCTGTGAAGCTGATATGTTTTGCACTTTTGCCATGCTTGTTTGAACCTGTTATGATGTGAATTAGCCGTAGCTCAGTGTTCATCTTTTGTCAAGCATCTTGAGTAGATCACTGCCATATGCTTTGTTGATACGTTTGGGTGCAGTAGCTTAATTTCTTGTTGCTTGCTAAGTGGCATCATGTCATTAATGGCAGATTTGTGCCATTCTTGTTTTGCTTGTCATTTGCAAACCGTGCATCCGATTCCGTGATCTTTATATCGATTTCAACCGAAATCATCTCATCTTTACAGCGGCATACTTGGTTTGCCAATTTGATGCCTGGTTCATCATTTTCCTTCCGGAGCACGCATACGCATTGCATATCACATCTTGCATATCATGTCATGTTTTGCATCATCTTGATTGTGCATTGCACCGTGATTTATTGTGGTTCCTTTGTTTGTGTTCTTGATTTGGGTAGAGCCGGGAGACGAGTACGTGAACGAGGAACCTGTTGAGAACGCTTACGAGGATCAAGCTTTCGACAACTCTGAGAACTTTGCAGGCAAGATGACCATACCCTCGAAATCACTTCTATCTTTGCTATGCTAGATGCTCGCTCTTTTGCTATGCCTATGCTACGATGCCTATCACTTGCTATATCATGCCACCCATATTGCCATGTCAGCCCCTAACCATCCTTTTCCTAGCAAACCGTTGATTGGCTATGTTACCGCTTTGCTCAGCCCCTCTTATAGCGTTGCTAGTTGCAGGTGAAGATGAAGTTTGTTCCTTGTTGGAACATGGAGATGTTGTTCCTTATTGGACCATGTTTACTTGTTGGGGATATCACAATATATCTGCTATAATTAATGCATCTATATACTTGGTAAAGGGTGGAAGACTCGGCCTTATGCCTGGTGTTTTGTTCCACTCTTGCCACCCTAGTTTCCGCCATACCGTGTTATGTTCCTTGATTTTATGCTCCTTACATGGTTGGGTGATTTATGGGACCCCTTGACAGTTCGCTTTGAATAAGACTCCTCCAAAGAAGGCCCAACTTTGGTTTTACCATTTGCCACCTAAGCCTTTTTCCCCCGGGTTTTCGCGAGCCCGAGGGTCATCTTTATTTTAACCCCCGGACCAGTGCTCCTTCGAGTGCTGGCCCAACCTGGGCGATGTCCGGCGCCCCTTGGGCAATCCAGGGTCTATGCCAACCCGACGTCTTGCCCATCCGGTGTGCCCTGAGAACGAGATATGTGCAGCTCCTATCGGGATTTGTCGGCACATTCGGGTGGCTTTGCTGGTCTTGTTTTATTGCTGTCGAAATGTCTTGTAGTCCGGGATTCCGAGATTGATCGGGTCTTCCCGGTAGAAGTAATATCCTTCGTTGACCGTGAGAGCTTATAATGGGCTAAGTTGGGACACCCCGCAGGTAATATCTTTCAAAGCCGTGCCCGCGGTTATGAGGCAGATGGGAATTTGTTAATGTCCGTTGTAGAAAACCCGGTTGACCTCAATTAAAATACACATCAATCAAGGTGTAACCGTGATGGTCTCTTCTCGGAGTCCGGAAGTGAACACGGTGTTGGAGTTATGTTTGACGAAGTAGTTCAGATCACTTCTTGATCGCTACTAGCTTCACGACCGTGCCTTGCTTCTCTTCTCGCTCTCTTTTGCGAATGTAGCCACCATATATGCTAGTCGCTTGCTGCAGCTCCACCTACAACTCTGTCCTTCCTATAAGCTTAAATAGTCTTGATCTCGCAAGCGTGAGATTGCTGAGTCCCGTGACTCACAGATTCTACCAAAACAGTTGTAGGTGCCGACGATGCCGTTCAGTGACGAACCGAGCTCAAGTGGGAGTTCGATGAGGCGTGGTCGTTACTTATGTGTCTTTTCCTGATGATCGTAGTGGAGCCCAGCTTGGGACGACCGGATATCTGTGTAGAATTTGGGGTATCTTCTTTTATTTTGGTTCCGTAGTCGGACCTTGAGTGTAATCTGAATGATGGATGTTTATTTATGTACTGTGTGAAGTGGCGATCGTAAGCCAACTATGTATCTCTTTCCTTATGTATTACATGGGTTGTGTGAAGATTACCTCACTTGCGACATTGCTTTCAATGCGGTTATGCCTCTAAGTCGTGCTTCGACACGTGGGAGATATAGCCGCATCGAGGGCGTTACAGGTGTGTACTAGCTAGTTGTGTTTCCTCCGAAATACCGTAAACGGAAGTAGTCCTTCGTGACTACGGAACCGCTATTGCTGGACAATTTTGGTACAAACTCTGCAGAGTCAAAATTCTTGAATTCATCTTATTCATATCTGAGTACCGTGTTCATCTCATCTTGTCAAGTGTCAGTCTCGGTGACAGAAAATCCTGAGAACCATGTGAATGTTATATGTTTATTTCCGGAATGGACTAACCCGCTTATGGTCTTGTGATAAATATTTTCCGTGAGCACCGTATCTTGTCAAGTTGTGAATAATGAATTATAAGCCCTTTCTGTGATGTCGCTCAGACATCCGACTGCGGCATTGTTATTATTTACTTTTATTATAAGCCCTTTCTGTGATGTCGCTTAGACGTCCGACTGCGGCATTGTTATTATTTACTTTTGTTATAAGCCCTTTACGTGATGTCGCTTCGACGGCCGATCGCGGCATTGTTATTATTTACTTTTGTTATAAGCCCTTTCGTGATGTCGCCGGGCGTCCGATCATGCATTGTTATTATTTACATTTGATTAAGCCCTTTCGCGATGTCGCCGACGTCCGACCGTGGCATTGTTATTATTTACTTTTATTATAAGCCCTTTCGTGATGTCGCCCGACGTCCATCATGCACGCATGTATTTTATTTCAATATAAGCCCTTTTGAGGTGTCGCTAGACGCCCGATCGTGGCATGTTTTACTTATTTGTTCACCCTTCGAGGCGCCGCTCGCATACCCGATCGGTTTTGAGTTTTATCTTCTTTGGGTTTTCGAGCGGACTACCGCCGATTCCCTTCTTATTTACTTTGCTACGCTGATTAAATTGAGCATTGTTAAAATTAAACATGTTGCATTCATGCATTCATTTGTTATATCTTTTGTCCGAACTGTCTTGCAGTACTTTCAAAGTACTCACCGCTTGTTGATTTGGCCGATGTCGACGTAAGGCGATCTCATGGATGAAGAGTTCGATAGCGAGTCCGATGCCTAGAGGAATCCCAACAGTCTCGTATGACCCTGGATTAGTCATTGTGATATATCCGCTCGCTACCCAAATAAATTCATCGAGCCTCACCTCGATGCTCGATGAACCGCCAAAGGCAGAGTCTTATTAACCACCCCATTGTGTTATTCCACCAACCACTCATATCTCGAGTCAAGAGTATTTCCACCCCATACCATTGTGTCATATCCGCCATCGTGTATAATTATCGGCGTGTTTGTAATAATTGGTTGGACATCTTCATCCGACCTGTAATATTGTAATGCTACCGCTTATTGTATCAAAGTTTTGTCTACGGTATGAAGGATTTTCCTCATATTGACTTCAAGGTCGGTTGTTCAACAAATATTTTTATTGAAAACCGGTCGTGACAAGCTTGGTACCAGAGCCAGGCTGACTGTAGGAAGCCACTAGGTGCGATCGCTAATCGGTTATTAGCATAATAGAGCTATTTATTATTTTCACAAATGTATTCAATTTCGACATACGGCATAAATTTATGATTTGACTACTCAGGATTTTTGCCTACTTTTGTAGATGGTCGGCAACGATCGCGAGTCGCAGATGTTCGCCAACATGCCCGATGGATTCGCTGCTTCTCTCCTTCATCGCCCAAGTCGCGATGGGGCCAGATGTGCGCCTGTCTTCTCTCTCTCAAAGACAAGGTCAATGACCGCCTAACCATGCACCAAGCCGCGGTGGAATTCAAGAGAGGGCGAGTTGAGCGTTACCGGTTCGTGGGGAGAGCCATGGCCACAGAGAAGCATGCACTGCAGATGGCAGCCCGTGAGGCGATAGATCGTCTCAGGGATATCCTTCCTTCGATGAAGACTCGTCGCTACCGCTACCTGCCATGTCACGTGCCATATACCTGCCACTACGCGTTCTCTTGCCCCGGAGGAGAACGGGACGAAGCTTTTGAGATGCTTATCGGTATCTCCGAGCTTTGAGGCAGCCTTCGACAACCTGGTGGATTTACTTTGTAGCTGCCGCATGGACTCAGTCCATGGCTGTGCCGCCAACAGGAGGGAGCTCCTGCGCGCCGCACCGCCACTGACTTTCGTCTCGTCATCAGCATCATTTGCTCCTACTGCTCGCACCGCTACTCATCGCCTGCCTACCACGGAGGAGTTCAACCATGTCATTGCGCCTATTCCGGTTCGTTCTGCACCACCCCTCGTGCCCGCTCAGGTTCGAGTTGTCCCGCACATGGCACCAGCTCCACCAACTCAGCGCAGCGCCTCACGTCTGGAGCCTATCTCCTAAGAGGAGGTTGAGTCCCCAGCCTCACTTCGCCTCACCCTTGGCAGGCCAAGGGAAATCCTTACCATCTCCGACTAAGTACGCTTAGCCGCCATGCGATGTACCGACTTGTACGATATGTTTATATGTAAATAGGCTGTGAGAAGTAGTTTGTTTGTGCATCATGTAGGATGTGGAGGAGTGCACTAGACTAAATAACATGTCATTATTATGTACGCATATCCTGAGTGATGTATTGTATAATTACTGCTTGCGTGTAAGATATGTAATGGACAGTCCTTCTCCGTGCGCAAACGTGTATTCTCTTGAAAAATCTTGGAGCATTTGCAACATTTTCCATCTTCTTGAATTTATTGATTTTTGCGGCTCAATTTCTTCTCTTATGAGTGTTTCAAAATATATACCCAGAGTGAACTATGTCTCGTCCTTGGACGCGCTCCATGCCGACTCCGACAGAGGAAAATTATGGCACACCCCCAGGCAACAATTTCACACAGGGACAGACTAGTCAACAGGACAGTAAAACGACACTTTCCCAAATGTGCCGTCTTTATGAACAAAGTTAGCAGCAACATCAGGAAATAATGAACCAAGTCATCAATATGAGAAATCACCGTGGACAGTATCAGCAGCAATCAAAATTATCCGAGCTACAGAAGACACGCCCCCAAACATTTTCTCACACTGACAAACCTCTTGAAGCCGAGGACTGGCTTCAAGACATGGAAAGAAAATTAATCATTGCCCAGTGTTCAGATCTTGAGAAAGTGCTTTATGCTCCGCACTATCTCACTAGAGCAGCCGCATCGTGGTGGGAAAATTTCCTACACATGCACCCCAACGAAAATAATATAACATGGGAGGAATTTAAAGAAGTTTTTCGTGGGGCACATATTCCTAAGAGTCTTATGAAGATCAAAAAGAGAGAATTTGATGACCTCAAGCAAAGGACAATGATGGTGTCAGAATACAACAGTCAGTTTACTCTACTGTCTCGCTACGCCAACGAGGAGCGATGTCGGAAAACAAAAGATGGAGAAATTCCTAGATGGTCCGACACCAGCGCTTAAATGCCAATTGGTCGTATACACCTTTCCAGATTTTAAGACGGCTGGTGGATAAGGCCATTACCTTGGAAAATGAGAGACGCAGCTTAGAAGATTTCCGCTAGCGGAAGAGGGACCAGACTAATCACGCCAAGAACCACCGCAAGAAGACAGATGTTCGGATAAACTGGACACCCAAACCCACGACAAGCGCCTCACGCCCAATCAAGAATTTCCATGCAAGGGACAAGGAGTTCACATACCGCCCAGGCGTTACCTGTTACGCTTATGGAGAAGAAGGGCACTATGCCAAGCAGTGCCCCAAGCCAAGGAATTCGACCCCAAAGCCGAACAACGGAGGCAATAATAATCGCGCGTAAAGCGCAACAATTTCAACCCAAATAACAACCACAGGAAGGGTCATCTGAACCACGTGACCAAAGAGGAAGCACAAATGCCCCAGATATCGTACTCGGTATGTTTCCTGTCAACACAATACCTGCCATGGTTTTGTTTGATTATGGAGCTTCTCACTCATTCGTTTCAAAAGTTTTGCTTTGCAAAATAATTTTTCGATGCTTCCCTTGGAAAAATCTATGATCGCCAAGTCCCTCGAATTAAGCAAGTTACCTGAATTATTGCCAGGGTGTGGTTATCGAGTTTGAAGGGTTGAAGTTTCACGCAAATCTTATCGTGTTGGAAAATAAAGGACTGGATGTCATCTTAGGGATGGATTGGTTAACCACCAACAAAGGTTTTATTGACTGCTTCAACAGGACCGTAATTCTCACCCATCACCACGGAAGACCATAAAGTTTCAGCCAAGGAAAGAAAAATATCCCGCAACCGAGATTGAACAAGGTGGATATTTCTGAATTGAGCAAGGTTCCATGGTGTGTGAATTTCCAGATGTATTTCTCGAAGAGCTACGGGCATGCCACCGATCGAGAGATAGAATTCAGCATTGAGCTAGCACCGGAACCGCTCCCATATACAAGAAACCATACAGAATGGCACCATCCCAACTGGTAGAACTGAAGAAGCAAATAAAGGAATTATTGGAAAAAGGGTACATACGAGCCAGTTCCTCACCGTGTGGTTCACCAATTTTGTTTGCCAAAAAGAAGGATGGAACACTGAGATTGTGCATAGACTATCGAGCACTAAACATGGTCACAATCAAGAACAAATATCCGATGCCACGAATAAATGATTTATTCGATCAACTCGCTCAAGCCAAGGTGTTCTCAAAGATTGACTTGAGGTCGGGATACCATCAACTAAAGTGCGAACCAAGATATTCCCAAGACAGCTTTCACCTCCGATCTGGATTGTATGAGTTCACCGTAATGCCATTCGGACTAACAAACGCCTCAAGATATTTTGTTCACCTCATGAACAAAGTATTCATGAAGTTTATGGATAAGTTTGTTGTGGTATTTATCGATGATATTCTGGTATACTCCAAAACACCGTAAGAGCACGCTGAACATCTCCGAATTGTACTAGGAGAACTCAGAAACATCAATTGTACGCTAAATTCAGCAAGTGTGAATTTTGGCTAAAGCAAGTAGGTTTTACGGGCCACGATCGACCCAAGAAGGTATCGCCAGAGACCCGAAAAGGTCAAGGCCGTCTTGGCTGGAAGCCACCAACCAGCGTGATGATGTATGAAGTTTCTTGGGAATGGCAGGATACTACCGAGATTTATTGAAGGATTCTCCACCATAGCAAAGCCAATGACGCAACTACTCAAGAAAGACAGGAAGTTTGAATGGACGGAAGCTTGCGAGAAAAGTTTCCAAGAACTAAAAAGGAAACTGACGACAGCACCAATACTAATTGTGCCAGATATACACAAAAATTTTGAGGTATTTTGTGACGCATCTCGAAAGGGCCTCGGTGCGTATTGATGCAAGAAGGCAAGGTTGTCGATATGTTTCGCACAACTTCGCAAGCATGAGGAAAATTATCCTACACATGACCTGGAATTAGCAGCAGTTATTCATGCACTCAAGGAATGGAGACACTTCTTACTCGGTAATCGTTGTGAAATATACACGGACCACAAAAGCCTCAAGTATATTTTCACACAACCAGAACTCAATTTACAGCAGCGACGCTGGTTGGAATTAGTAAAGGATTATGATGTTGGAATCCACTACCACCCAGGCAAAGCAAATGTTGTAGCAGATGCTCTGAGTCGGAACCCCAGTCCGGACAACGACATCATGCCAAACTTGAGACCTGAATTCCAGCAGGAATTCGCAAAGCTCAATCTGATGGTGGTCACCAAAGGCAGTGTGTCGAACTTAGAGTTACAGCCTACCCTAATAGAGAAGGTTAAAGAGGCTCAACGTGGACACCCCAACATTGAAGGAATAAAATGGAAGATGAAGTTGGGCAAGGCCTCAGAATTTGTTATTGATGAGCAAGGAATATTGTGGTACGGGAATAGACTTTGCGTACCAAATATCCATGACCTTAAACAGCAAATCCTGGCTGAAGGCCACACCGCTCCATATTCAATCCATCCCGAGGAACAAAATGTACAAAGATCTTCAAGAAACATTTTGGTGGCATGGTATAAAAAGAGACATAGCCACGCTTATTGCATGTTGTGACTCTTGTCAACGATCAAGGCCGAGCACCGAAACCGGCGGGCTATTGCAACCAAATAAGATACCCGAGTGGAAATGGGACGAGATTGGAATGGATTTTATTGTTGGACTACCTCGGTCACGCACGGACATGATGCCATATGGGTCATCACCGATAGATCGACTAAAGTAGCACACTTCATCCCCGTGAAGACAACCCACACCACTCAGAAGCTTGCTAGGCTCTACCTTTCCCGTATCGTTTGCTTACATGGAGTCCCAAAGAAAATAATCTCGGACAGAGGCACTCAATTGCCTCCGATTTTGGGATCACTTACAACAAGCTCGAACTCAGCTGGCATTCAAGATCGCATACCATCCCTGCATGATGGGCGGATCGAGCGAGTAAACCAGATTCTAGAAGATATGCTTTGAGCATGTGTCCTCACCTATGGGACCAGTTGGGAAGAGAGCTTACCATACGCAGAATTCAGATATAACAACAGCTATCATCCAGCCTGCAAATGGCACCATTTGAAGCTCAGACGGGCGAAGATGTCGTACCCCGCTAAACTGGTCGAAAACCGGAGACAACATATCTTCGGCCCAGACCTGCTCAAAGAGGCTGAAGATAAGGTCAAGGTGATTAAGGACCGACTCAAGACAGCCCAAAGCCGACAAAAGAGTTATTACGATCAGAAGCATCGTGGAGTCAATTTTGAACCCGGTGAATTTGTGTACTTACGAGTATCCCCTATGAGAGGCCTGCATCGATTCAAGATTAAAGGGAAGCTAGCACCAAGGTTCATCGGACCATTCTGCATAGTGGCACGAAGAGGCACGGTGGCCTACCAACTCGACTGTCGGTGTACTAGAGTAGGGGTACCCTAGTATCCCGAACTTGTGCATGGGCAGTTGCAGCACTCCGCGGCAAGGCTTGCCGGGTGACCGCCTAGGTCCTCCGTGGTTCCTTTGGAGCCATTCAAGAACAAAGTATTTAAGCCAAGGAGACAAGGCCCGGCAAGAGGAGCTTGCCGGAGGCCAACCAAGGCACTTAGGAGACAAGGCCCCTAGAAGAGGAGCTTGCCGGAAGGCCCGTGAGCGACAAGCTTCCTGGACGCGACAAGGCAACAACCATGCAAACTACTAATCAGAATCAAGCTTCCAAAGACATCCACCAACGTGTCGCCAGGACCTTTCGGTAGCGTGGCGAGAGGTCAGGCCCAGCGAGCCTTGGGCAAGCGGCGCCGACAAGATTGCCATCGTGGCAAGCGGTGGCGCACCTGACGGTCCCTGTTTGCACTGTTTGGGCGACATAGACGGGCATTTAATGCCTTTGTCCCCTACCGTCAGGGTTAGGTATGATACACTATACAAGTAGCTGTACCAACCGCAACTCATTTTCCCTTTTTACCCTTGTCTACGTTGCCACCTGTCGGAGACCCCTTGAGCATATAAAAGGAGGCCCATGCGCAACGTAGAGGGGGGGTTTGAACACTCTCACGCTCGGTCTCGTTAGCGGCTGGTGTGTACTATAGCATTCAGCGCTCCCGAGTAAGAACACAATACAACTCAGACATGCAGCAGTAGGAGTGTTATCTCTCCGGAGAGCTCCGGCTGGGTAAACTGCTCGTGTGCCGCCTCAATCTGCTCTTCGCGCGATCTCCGCCCCGCCAACCGTAAGGTCCGTCCGCCGCCCCATAGGTGTTCGTGGGTCGATCAGCTTCCCGACATCTTTGGCGCGCCAGAAGCGTCGAGGCTGTGTGAACCTGATCCGCGCTCACACGAGCAACATCTTCGCTTTCATCAACATGCCATCAAGAAGAAGGCTTCGCGGCAGCTGATCCGTCCATCGCCGATCCCACCACCATCGGAGCAAACGAGTGGTGGGGTACGCCGCGGAAGAACAGGCGTCGACGAGGGAGCCCACGGTGCTGCGTGTCCAAGGACAAGGCGGCGCAGACCTCGGCGTCAGACATGCATCGCCCATCTCAGAGGCGCGGGACCGACAGCGTCATGGTACTCGCAGTACCATACGTTCGTTGGGCCAAGATCGAGCTGGTGGATCTCGGGATGCTCAAGGCCAGCATGCACGCCAACATGCTAGCACGAGCGAGGCACGGTCGCCTGGACGGGATACTGCTCCTTCTAACATAGTTAGAAGTCCGAGCATATCTCGCTCCTCGCACCGTTCGCCACTGCCACCCACCACTCCAGCAGAAGCTTTGGCGAGAGCTCAACTGCTCCTGGATTACCCTCCAACGACCGACAAGGTCGATGAATGGAGGGCCACCATTCAGAGTCTCATCGGCTTCGCCAACGGCGACACTCCGCAACCGAATACATCGCTGCCGCGGCAGGGCTATTAAGGCTCGAGCGGTGGCGATTTAAACCTGTGGGGTGCAACCACCGTGCACTCTCCACCCGAAGGCCAAGATCGCCAACTCGTCGGATCCACCTCGACATCGACTCCACCGCGTCGCCAGATCCACGAGCTCGTCGCGATCAGCGCCAAGTTCTTCATGAACGACAGCAAGAAGACGCTTCGAACTGCGCGCGAGCGCCAAGAGAAGCGCGTCAATCCGACCAGCGCTACTGGGCCCTCTGTCGACATGCATGCGCCAGAAGAACCAGCGACTTGTCCGTCTGCTGTAGGTTGTCCTGCGTTCACTTTCGTGAGCTGCGGCAAGTCCAAAGGCCCAGCAAGAAGAATTTCAAGCCGACGTGCCGAGAAAAGTACGACGGCAAGACGCATCCGTCGGAGTTCCTCAGCATCTACACCATCGCGGTGCAAGCTGCCGGGGGGCGAGACGACAAGATTCTGGCCAACTACTTCCCGCTGGTACTCAAGCCCAATGTCAGATCCTGGCTCATGCACTTGCCGGACAACTCCATATCCTCATGGACAGATCTATGCCATCAGTTTGTCGGTGCCTTCACAGGCGGCCACAAGCCTCATGGCCAAGAGAGCGACCTTCATCTACTCGCCCAGAAGGAAGGAGAGCCCCTGCGCAAGTACATTCAGAGATTCAGCCGTGTACAGCACAACATCCCAGATGTCCACCCTGCCTGGTAATCAGCGCGTTCCATCAGAACGTGCGCAACCGCAGGATGCGGGAGGAGATGGCGATGTGCAAGATCAGAGACGTCAGTGAGCTCTATGCCCTGGCCGACAAGTGTGCACGTGCTGAAGAAGGGAGGAGACTCCCCGGAGAGAACACAGGAGCAGGAGGATCTGATAGTGAGGAGACTGCCCCGGCAAGGAAGAACCGGCGGCGGAATAACAAGAAGAAGAAAGGCAAAGATGTGCTAGTTGTTGAGCAGTCCGACAACGGAGGTGGCGCCAAAAAAGCCAAAGATGGTAGCTCCGGCAAGGAGGTTGCCGCCGGCACCAACTACCAGGCTGTGGCGGTCGCCGACAAGCAGGACAGCTCAACAAGCGATCTTGCAAGATCCAAAGCACCAAGGGCCATGACCTCCGTGAGCTGCAAGAAGGTCGAGCAGCTTGTTGAGCAGCAGAAGGGCTGAATCTGAACGACGCGACAAGGAGAAGGCCAGAAGGTGCTGGAGGAGCCAGCAAGAAACGTCCCGACCGAGGAGGACGCCGCGGCAAGGCCAAGCAGCGGCAAGGAGACAGACCTCCCCGCGGCCGCGACAAGGATGAAGATGACGACGACGACGAAGATATGGATGATGACGAAGCCGACGAGCAGGAGTTCCAGAAAGCCACAGAGGTCTTGTGCGTTGACGGCGGTGCTTCTCTGCATACTTCACACCGCCAACTCAAGCAATGGATGCGGGAAGTCAATGCGGCAGAACCATCCGTCGAGTCACGCAAGCCTCTGAAATGGTCCAGCACGCCTATCATCTTTGATATTGAGGACCACCCTGATCGCATAACTGCGGTGGGGTGCTTGCCGATGTTGGTTTCACCAACCATCCGCAACCTCAAAGTCACTAAGATGCTAGTTGACGGCGGGGCCGGCTTGAACCTGATCTCCTCAGCAGTACTCCAGAAACTCCAGATCCCTGACAGCGAGCTCGAAGAGACCGACACATTCCAAGGAATCAATCCGGGAAGGAGCAAGCCAAAGGGAAAGATCACGTTGCCCGTGACATTTGGCAGCGAGTTGAACTTCAGGACTGAGAGGGTCACTTTTGACGTTGCTGACTTTCCATTGCCTTACAATGGGATACTTGGCCGTCTTGCACTCGCCAAATTCATGGCGGCCTCTCACTATGCCTATAACATGCTGAAGATGCCAGGCCCGATAAGTGTCATCTCTGTCCCTGGCGACAAGAAGGATGCTCTTATCTGCGCCGACAAGATCTACCGGGAAGCAGCAGCCGCAACAGATCGCAAATCACTTGCCGTTGAAGCTCCCGAGACGAAGAAGAAGGCCAAGTCCGGCAAGAGCTCTGATGCCCACTCCGGCAAGCGCACCTCTTCGGAGTGCTGCGCTACCGTCGAGGATGCACCATCGGGCTCCACCGGCAAGTGTAAGAAGACGATGGCAGCTCCACCAGAGACCAAGAAGGTGTTCGCCAAGGAAGATGGCGCTGGTGGTACCTTCACCATCAGTGCCACTCTCGACCCTAAATAGGAAGGCGCGCTCGTTGCTTTCCTGCAGGTGAACGTCGACGTGTTTGCATGGCAACCGTCTGACATCCCCGGTGCTCCCAGGAAAGTAATTGAGCACCATCTCGCCGTCTGTCCTCATGCGCGGCCCGTCAAGCAGAAAGTCAGGAAGCAGGCAGTGGAGCGCCAAGAATTCATCGCAGAAGAAATCAAGAAATTGGAAGCATCAGGCCTTGTCAGAGGAGTGCTCCATCCTACGTGGTTGGCCAATCCTGTAGTCGTGCGCAAGGCAAACGGGAAATGGAGGCTTTGTATCGACTTTACCGATGTTAATAAAGCTTGTCCCAAAGACACATTTCCCTTGCCGCGCATCGATCAGATTGTTGACTCCACGGCCGGATGTGACTTGCTTTCATTTCTTGATGCATACTCAGGATATCATCAGATCTTCATGGCAGAAGAGGATGAGGAGAAGACCGCATTCATCACCCCATGTGGCATATACTGTTTCGTACGGATGCCTTTCGGATTAAAGAATGCTGGTTCAACATTTGCAAGAGTAGTCCATGATGCTTTTGAGCCGCAAATGCACAAAAATGTGGAAGCCTACATGGATGACATAGTGGTCAACAGCAAAGACAAGGCGACTATGATTCAAGATTTAGCTGAAACCTTTGCAAATCTGCGCAAGATCAACCTCAAGCTCAACCCTGAGAAGTGTGTGTTTGGAGTTCCCTCCGGCAAGCTTCTCGGGTTCTTCGTGTCTCAGCAGGGAATTGAAGCCAATCCCAACAAGATCAAGGCCATTGAGCAGATTGAAGCACCAAAGCGCGTCAAGGATGTACGAAGACTTGCGGTTATGTAGCTGCTCTCAAAGAGTTTATCTCTAGGTTCTGCTGGGCGCCTCGCCATTTTTCAAAATATTGAAAAAGGCAGGTCAATGAAATGGACTCGAGCGGAGGCTGCATCGAGACTTAAAGAGATACATCCCTCCACTCCAATACTTGTCGCACCTAAGCCACAAGAGAAGTTGCTGCTCTATATAGCGGCAACCAATCAAGTGGTTAGTGCTGCGTTAGTAGCGGAGAGGGAGGCGGATGATGAGCCGGCAACCATGGCAGATGCATCCAGCGACAAGCAGGGGGCTTCACCGGCAAGCTCTGGTCCCGACAAAGATGGATCTGCGCAGCGCAGTGAGAAGATGCGGAAAAGGATGGTGCAGCGCCCAGTTTACTTTGTCAGTTCCCTTCTGCAGGGGGCTAGGTCAAGGTACTCTGGTGTGCAGAAATTGCTTTTCGGCCTTCTCATGGCCTCGAGAAAGCTGCGCCATTACTTCCAAGCACATGAGATCACAGTTGTCACTCGTTTTCCGCTGAAGAGGATACTGCAAAATCCAGAAGCAACAGGCAGGATTGTCGAGTGGGCCTTTGGAACTGTCAAGCTTTGGCCTCAAGTTTGAGAGCACTTCAACTATCCAAAGCGAGCATTGGCGGAGTTCATAGCAGAATGGGCGCCAACACAAGATGAAGAAATTCTAGAAACAAGCATCCCGTCAAGGGAAGCAGCAAAGAGTGGCTGATGTACTTTGATGGTGCCTTCTCGCTGCAAGGCGCCGGTGCGGGCGTGTTACTTGTTGCACCCACCGGAGAGCACCTCAAGTACGTAGTCCAGATGCACTTTCCCAAGGAGCAAGCAACGAACAACACTGCAGAGTATGAAGGTTTGCTTGCCGGTCTCAGGATCGCAATAGACCTTGGGATCAAGAAGCTCATTGTCAGGGGTGATTCGCAGCTTGTCATCCGCCAAGTGAACAAGAATTATCAGAGTCCATTGATGGAAGCTTACGTTGATGAAGTAGAAAGCTAGAAGAGCACTTTGACGGCCTACAAATGGAATACGTTCCAAGAGCTCGAAATGACATTGCGATGGCTCGTCGAAGTCGCCGCACTTAAGTTACACAATGGAACCGGGATCTTTGTGCTCAAGCTAACTCAACCGATCGTGACACCATCAACTGGGACCGAACAAGAAGAGGAAGTCGATTTCGGTGACTTTTTTCCGCAGAGCTCCCGAAACCGCCGCCAAGAAGGTCCTCAAGATCAACACGGGATCTTTGAGGCGATCTGCTCCGACAAGCCCTAGGGTTTGTTCCGTTGAAGCATCGCTCCCGACAAGTTTTTTCTCGGCAAGCTTGCGGGAACGTCAAGCTCGGTGAGCCGCAGATTCTCGCCATAGAAGCGGATGTTCCCTTGCAGCGATGTGCCTTTAGTCCTTGTTGTAGAGCCATAAGCTCCAAAGATGGGCACAAGAGATCGTCCGTTTCCTCCTGACGAGAGAACTTCCCAAAGAGCAAGAAGAAGCGGAAAGAGTAGCCCGGCAGTCAAGTATGTACCAGTTTGTTGACAACACACTGCATGCGAAGAAGACTCAACGGTGTGAAATTGAAGTGTATTCACCGGAAGATGGACGAAGCTGTTGGCGAGAGATACATGGAGGCATATGTGGTCACCACATTGGCGCAGAAACACTTGCCGCAAAGCATTCCGGCAAGGTTTCTTTTGGCCGACAGCCCTCCAAGATGCAACCGCACAAGTAACCAAGTGTGAAGCGTGCGGTTCCATTCCAAGCAGATACACCAGCCAGCTCAAGCTCTCGAGACGATCCCTTTATCCTGGCCATTTTCGGTCAGGGGCTCGACATCCTCGGCCCCTTCCCCGAGCTGTCGGGGCTTTGAGTACTTGTGCGTTGCCATCGACAAGTTCACAAAGTGGCGGAAGTGGAAGCAGTGAGGAAGGTGACAGCACAGTCAGCAGTCAAGTTCTTCAGGTCGATTGTTTGCCGTTTCGGAATCCCTAACAGGATCATCACCGATAATGGTACGCAATTCACGAGCCGCACCTTCATGCAATACGTCCAAGATCTTGGCGCCAAGGTCTGCTTCGCTTCTGTTGCTCATCCGAGAAATAACGGTCAAGCGGAGAGGGCAAATGCTGAAGTGCTGCGAGGACTCAAGACTAGATCTTTCGACAGGCTGCACAAGTGCGGAAGAAATGGATTGAGGAGCTGCGGTGGTTCTTTGGTCGATGAGGACGACGCCAAATCGAGCCATCGCCGGACACCTTTCGCTCTAGTCTATGGAGCAGAGGCAGTTCTCCCCACGAACTTCGTATACGGGTCACCTCGAGTACTCGCTTATGATGAGCTTGAGCAAGAGCATCGCGACAAGATGGCCTTGCTGTTCCTTGAGGAGGACCGTCTTGAGCTGCTGCACGAGCTGCTCGATATCAACAAGCTTTACCCGCTACCATAGCCGCAAAGTTAGTGCCGAAGTCTCGAGGAAGGCGACCTTGTTTTTAAGGCGCGTTCAGTCCGCCAAGAATTCCAACAAGTTGGCCTTGAAGTGGGAAGGCCCTTACGGGTGAAACGAGTCACTAGGCTCGGCGCTGCCGCCAGAGACCGAAGATGGCGTTCGGTGAGCAACTTCTAGAACATTGAGCATCTTCGCAAGTTTTACCCATAGAGGCGCGGTTGCGGAACCTGTTCCGCAACCACCTTTAATACAAGTCTTGCCGATGTTGCATGTAATCCTTTGTACAAAGCCGGGCGCAGACCCGTGCATCGATAAAACTCATGTGCTCCGCACATCTTGTCAATTCATGCTTTCTACATTTTATTGCATGTGTTATCGACACTTTGTGCAGCACCTACCCTGTAAGCACTAACGAGCATAAGGCTCCATATCTTTATTTTCTCTTCTTTCTCCTTCTCAAAGAAAGGAAGGTTCCTCGCCCACAAGTTTGCCGGGGAAGGAGAAGATAATGCTGTGGACCAAGCGTCGCTCGAGGAAGTTTAAACTTTACGGGAAGCAAGCGACGAGAAAAGCTAAGTTGCCAAAGTTTGAGCAATCAGTTTAAAATTTTTAAGTTATCTTCCTCGAGCGACCGTACTTTGTATGGAAAACCTGTGCGCAGAGGAACCAACTCGTGGCTAGTCGCGCCCTTACTTTGTTTCGAGTCCGCTCAACAACTTAAGTGAACTGCAACTAGTTGCGACAAGGTTTCTTGTCGGTGGCGGCACCGCCGGCAAGCTCTTGGCGTCCCACTCGGCGCTTCATGACAAGGTGCCTGCACCGACAAGTTCCCTAAAAGCGTACGGCAAAAACATACAAAGGAAGGAATCAAGTAAAGGAAATAACATAGCAATTACTACTCGAAATAGAGTTATATTACAAGATAGCTTGTCGCAGCTCTAATAGATTGTTCTCATAACATGACCAGCAGCGACAAAGAAAAGAGAAAACGGGCGGCCTAATCTACGCGATCGCCATCAACCCTCTTGATCCTGCACACCCTGTCCACAATGGGTGCGACAAGGGTCTTGAGTGCTTCCACATCGGCATCCGGCGGCAAGGACTTGAGGACGTTGGTGAGGTTGAGGCCTGGGTTGCGGAAGGCCACCTTCATCAGCACCTTTTGAAGAGCTCCCGCGCAGATCTGGCGCGACTCGTCGGCCAGCTGTTTTGGGATCTCTTCCCGGAGTTGCTGGAGGGCCGTCGCCACGCCTTTGAAGAACAAGCTGAGCTTGGCGCTGGGTTGGAGGTGCTCATCGGAGGAGTACCCGAGATCATCCATCCCTAGCTGCGCCAGCTCCCCGTCGATGGCTGCGGCAACATTCACGAGACCCTCGGTCCAGTGCTCCACATTCTCCCTGAAGGTGTTCTGGGCGGCAATAGCACTCGCCAACAGCGCCTCGTCGGCCTTGGTCTTCTCCAACAAAGCCACCTCCCGCTCCCTAGCACCGTCCAGCGCCTAAGTCAAAGTAGTCAGCTTCAACTCAAGATCTGCTTTGGAGTCCTTGGCGGCGCTAAGCTCCTTGCTCCTCTCAGCGAGACGACCCTGCAACTCGCCAAGAGTGTAGGCGTCCTTCTCGCGCTCATGCTTGAGTGCAGCAAGCTCCTCGCCGCTCACCTTGAGATTGGCCTCCAGCTGCGTCACCTTCGTCTCCAGCTCCTTCTTGGCGGCCTCGGCAGCTGCGGCAGCATCCTTTGCTTCCTTGAGAGCCCCGCCAAATGTTTGCTCGCGTGCGGAAAGCTCCTCCTCATGGCTGTCAAGATTAATCTTCCGCTACGCCAACTCGCCTTCCTGCGCAGACAGCTTCTCGGCAGCGAGCCGCTGTTGCTCTTCAACTTCAGCCTTCTCGAGGATGAAGGCTTTGCGCTCCTCGGCGAGTCGCTCCCGCTCTTCTGCCATGCTCCGGAGAGCTTCTTGGTTGAGGCCCCGGAGCTCCTCCGCGCGCCTCTCGATATCTGCTCCCGCCTTCGCGAAAAGCGCTTCCCGGGATTCCAGCTTGGCCTGTCGGGCGCGGTAGAGCGACAGCAGCTACCGCAGCAGCTGCTCCTCCTCAGACTCGCCGCTGCTGCTGCTCGGCGCGTCGACCAGCGTCAGCCCAGCGGAGGCGAGCAGCTCTTCATCAAAAGTCTCTCCTTGATCGGCGCCTGGAGCTTGGCGCCCGAGGAAGCTTGATGAAGACGCCATCGCCGGCCTTCAAGTAAGGCGCGGGCTGGGGCTCTTGAACTGGCGCTGCTGCGATAGCGGCGGAGGATCGGCGGTCGGTGTAGCGCCTGGCGCTCCTGCGGCCTTAGGGCCGTCAGTGCGATCGCCGGACCCCTCGCCAGCTTCTGCAGCGGCAGCTTTGGTGGCCTCTTCGCTGGCGGGCTCGTCAGCGTCGGTTTCCTCTTCGGCGACGACGGCGTCATCAATATTGCCGCGCACGTCCTCCTCGCCGGCGACCTCGGTCTCCATTGGCTCTGTAGCAGATGGATCTGACGACCAGAAAATGAAGAAAAGTCAAGCAGATATTCAAAAAGAAAGTTAGAAGAAGAACACAAGGGCAGTTTTCAGGCAAGAGGATTACCTGCACTTGGATTTGCAGCCATGGTTTCAGCCACCGAAGGGTCGCTGGTGCTGCCCCTTGCCGGAGAACTGACCCTTGCCGGAGAAGCCTCCCTTGCCGGAGAGCACTCCCTTGCCGGGGGATCCTCCCTTGGCGGTGTAGTCGAAGCAGATGGCATGTCAGGAGCGGCTTCAGGGCACTCCTGGTGGGGCTGCTCTGCTCCTACACAAACCAGCAGTCAGATATCAGCAAAGAAAGAGCACCCATGCACGCCCAACCGCAGAAAGTAAACCATATACTTACGATGGGGGCTGCGCTGGGGGCTGCTTTGTGGAAGAATTGCCGGGTCCGGCAAGGAGGTCTCGGACGCGCCTCCTGCTGCTGCGGTGGGTTCGTCCTCGATGACGATCACCGGGGCCTTGGCTCTCTTCGACGCTCTCTGGGCCAGCGTCCTGAAAAGGAATAAGTTCAGAATGAAGCAAATCAGATACAAGACAAAGCAACAGATTGAAGAACTACAAGTACAGCAAAGAATCTTACTCTTCTTCTTCCTCGGAGCTGGCGCAGAGATCAATTCGGCTCGCCTCCGGTGCGGCAATTGGAAGAGTAGTTTCCCTGGGCGCTTGGTGGGTGCGGGGCTGTGGTCCCGGAAGGCCCGCTCCGGTTGCCGCAGCGGCGTGAGGTGCTCCAGCAGCAGTGTGCTTGCAGCGGTGGAAGCAACGTCATGGGCGCGACGGCTGTTAGCCCGTCTGCCGCCCTTCGTCCCGCCCTTGCGGAGAGCGCCTTCTTGGTGGAGCTGGGGCTCCGCTCGCGGCAAGCTGTCGAAGGTGGGGAGGGCGCCCTCGGCGGACTCGCTCGACTCAGCCCGAGGCTCGGCAGACTCTTCCTCGCCCGCAAGCTCCTCTCGACGACAAGGCTTGCCGCCTCTGCCGCCTTGCCTCCTCCACGGTGAATCCAAACTTCGCCCGCGGCAGCCTCTGCCGCCTCTTCTAGCACGTAGTGGCGTCGCTGCATCTAAATCGTCGGTGGTGTCGCGGGTGAGGCTCCTCTGCTCATCGGGGCGGACCGGCACTTCTACTAGGCTGTCCAAGAACTCCCGCACGACGTCATCTGCCGGCTCCTGCCATGTTGGGACGATTCCATGCGAGTTGCACAGCGGCATCATTGCACGGATGCGGTCGAGCGAGGAATTGTTGCACAGTGGAACGACTCCCCTCGGCAACCTGAACCATTCGGGATGATCGGGATCGTGCTTGAACAGTTCCAAGAGCATCGCGTCCAATTCCAAGACGGTGAAGTTGAAGTTGAGGCCCGGGCGCAGCCTCATGATGTTTGCCGCATTCTGGAACTCCTAGGCGGGTCTCCTCCTCTCCTGCAAGGGGGCGATGCGGCGGCGAAGGAAATCTGCGCCAACGGTGCCTACAGTGAGTCCGGCAAGCCTGAGGCGCAGGATCCGGGCAACGGCAATCTTCAATCTAGCATCTTCCGGGGCCAAGTTGCTCCAATCGTTGCCGCGCACTATTGGGGTTTGGCGCTGGGCGGTAAATGGCTGCGGGTTCTCCTCTACAATCCAGCACCAATCTGCCCTCCATTCCTCCCACTTGCTGCGGAGCTCTCCCTCCAGATAGGCTTCCTTCTTGCCAATCCTTGAGATCCAAGCGATTCCTCCGGCAAGAGGCTCTCCTCTCTCAACTCGGGGCATGAAGAAATGGCAGAAAAGGGCTACGTTGGAATGGACTCCGACAAAGTTTTCGCAGAGATGTGCGAAAACTGTCATGGTCAGGACAACATTGGGGGTGAAGTCAAGGAGGCGGAACCCGTAGGTGTTCATGATGTCACAGAAAAATTCAGAGAAAGCGGGCAGAGCCCGCGATGAAGAACAGTGAAGAAAGGGTACCCACTTGGAGCCAATTCAGATCTTGGCGGTTGAGAGTACCTTCGTCGCGGATGCGCTGCGTCTCCGTCGACCGAAAGAGGTAATAGTACTCCCTCAGCTCCTTCGCGTGAGCTGGGGGAAGATGGCCCGCTCCTTCGCGGCGGCCATGAGACGCTGCGCCTCGGCCGACTTCACGCCCTTTCCCTTGTCGGCTTTCGGAGCCATGGCGGAGGTGGTGGGGGAGATCGACGGCATTGGTGGTGCAGGTGGCGATGGGGGGCGGAGCGCTGCTCTCTTTTCAGCCTTGGGAAGAAGGGGGGAGCAGCGGAGGTTTTCGAGATTGGACAGCAACTGGCAAGGTGGGCGAACTGCCCCTGCTTCCTCTGCTTATAAAGAGGGAGGGGCGGACGTTCGCTTTCCTAATAAAGAAACCACCACGATCTCTCCCACGGCGCGCGTTAACGCGCGCGTGCCGTTAAATGGGAGACGTGGTGGGTCCGGAGCGAGTTATGGCGTAACCCAGGCCATGTGTGCCCGTGCCCTGTTTTGGGCCTAGCCCAACAGCGCTCGGCGCCGTGTGTGGCCCAGGCCCGGGGGCTCCTGTCGGTGTACTAGAGTAGGGGTACCCTAGTATCCCGAACTTGTGCACGGGCAGTTGCAGCACTCCGCGGCAAGGCTTGCCGGGTGACCGCCTAGGTCCTCCGTGGTTCCTTTGGAGCCATTCAAGAACAAAGTATTTAAGCCAAGGAGACAAGGCCCCGGCAAGAGGAGCTTGCCGGGAAGGCCAACCAAGGCACTTAGGAGACAAGGCCCCGGCAAGAGGAGCTTGTGCGGAAGGCCCGTGGCGACAAGCTTCGGGCGACAAGGCAACAACGCGGCAAAGGCGCTTGCCGCGGCAAACTACCAATCTGTAACTGCGCTCCAGCACATCCACCAACGTGTCGCCCTGGGACCTTTCCAGGCGCGCGTGGCGAGAGGCTGTGCGTCCAGCGGAGCGCGGTGGCAAGCGGCGCTGACAAGATTGCCATCGTGGCAAGCGGTGGCGCACCTGACGGTCCCTGTTTGCACTGTTTGGGCGACATAGACGGGCATTTAATGCCTTTGTCCCCTGCCGTCAGGGTTAGGTATGATACACTGTACAAGTAGTTGTACCAACCGCAACTCATTTTCCCTTTTTACCCTTGTCTACGTTGCCACCTGTCGGAGACCCCTTGAGCATATAAAAGGAGGCCCATGCATAGCGTGAGCGGGGTTCAACACTCTCGCGCTCGGTCTCGTTAGCGGCTGGTGTGTCTTGTAGCATTCAGCGCTCCCGAGCAAGAACACAATACAACTCAGACATGCAGCAGTAGGAGTGTTATCTCTCCGGAGAGCTCCGAAGCTGGGTAAACAGCTCGTGTGCTTCGCCTCGATCTGCTCTTCGCGCGATCTCCGCCCCCCGCCGAACCGAAAGGGGTCCGGTCCGCCGGCCCCATAGGTGTTCGTGGATCAGATCAGCTTCCCCGACATCGACTTACCCGAAGAATTATCTGACATCCACGACGTACTCCACGTCTCCCAATTGAGGAAGTGCGTAAGCAACCCAGAGAAACAAGTACCCCATAAAAACATTGACGTGCGGCCAGACCTTACATATCGGGAGCATCCGATAAAAATCTTGGGAGAGTCTGAAAGGAGAACCCGACAGAAAACCATCAAGTTCTTCAAAGATCAGTGGAGCAACCACACCGAAAGTGAAGCCACTTGGGAAAGAGAGGATTTCCTTCGGACAGAGCACCCACAATTGTTTGAGGATCAGCTGGAATCTCGGGGACAAGATTTTTCCTAAGGGGGTAGGTGTTGTGACACTCCAAAAAATATTCTTTTCGTTTTATTCAAAAAAATTGCTGGGTTTGAAGAAGGTCTTCTAAACCCTTCCAAAAATCTCTCTCAAAAGCTTTTTCCCTTTAGCAAATATTTTATTTTTGCATCCCCTTCAACTCTGGTGTTTGGTTTTTAAATTTTTCTTCTGATTGCCCTCTTCTCAAAATTTCAAGAAAAATCTTTGGAGTTTATTTTTCTTTCAAAAAGAAACTCTAGGAGTTTTGCCTCCTCTCCAATATTTGAAACCATTCATGATTTTGCCATGCACCACATGGTAAAATCTTCCCAAAAATCTCTCCTTCCACTTTGGGCAATCCAAACATTCTGTCTCAACAAGTTCAACCCTTTTCTGAATTTTATTTCATTTAATTCTCCTCCCAAATCTTTTCTGTCCATTATTTTGAGCCTAGGTGATTTGCAAAGCAAGTACCTAAATGCATTTGAGTTTGACCTCAAACCAACTCCCCTAGATAGTCCTTGGTACCCACAACCTAGAACAATCAAGATCCGCTCCTCTTCTGTTCAAAATTTTCAAATTTCAGACTCTGCAAGTTTGGACCAGATTTGCCAAATTTGGTGAAATTCATATCTACACTTCTCCAAAAATTCCACAAATATTCAGGCAGCCTCTAGATGCAATGAGAGGCCCCTCCACCAAAAACCAGCTCAAGGAAAAATCCCTATATGCCTAAATCATTCTGTCGAACACCTTGCATGCACTATTACTGTTCATCTTCAGTTAAATTCAGATTTCAGTGTCGTCTCCGTCAGAGTTTCAGTCACATGCCCACAGTGCACTTGGCACGTTGCTCGCAGCCTAGCCTGCTTGTCCAGAGCTTCACACGCGTGCTTGGCACGTTCCTGGCGTCGGTGGCACCTGGCCGCTGCTGCAAGGCGTGTCTTCTTGGCGGCAGAACCACCGTAGCGGCCGACAGGGAGCAGAACGGCGGCATAACGCCGTTCGGCCTCGCCCAAACCTCCTGGTAGCTCCGCGTGGCCATTTCCTTGCCAGCGCACGCATGCAGCACCGTCGCCGTGGCACGGCAAGCACAGAGCGTGCTCCCTGCCGCCGACGGGCCCGCGCCGCCCCGTTCCGTCGAGCTCGCCCCAAGCAACCAAACCCCTACGCGTTTAGCACCTAAACGGAACCAGGGAACCCCCACGACGATGCTCAACCTCTGAACCTCCCCGATCAATGCCCTACGCCGCCCTAAACTTCGCCGGAGAACCCCGTTCTCGGCAACCGACTCGGGCCGGCTATAAATAGCTCCCCCCGAGCTTGCTCTCGCCCCCGCACACCTCCACCACCTCATTAGTCCTCGCCAAGCCCCCGGGAGGGCCTCGAGGAGCTCTTCTTCCTCGACTCCGGCCGCTTCGTTCCGCCTCGGCCTCCACCTCGATTCACTCCGGTGAGGTCGTCTCCAGCGCCCTAACCTCGTCAGCTACCCACTCATGCTACCACGAGTCTAACCCCCTCCTCAATTCCTCCTCCGCAGCACTCTCCAATGAGCCCACGACCACCCGAACCGCCGTCCGCCGGAGCAAGCGTCGCCGTCGACGTGGTACTCGCCGGCGACCACCACCACCACCCACAGACGTGGAATGGCGCCCTGAACACGGAGGTACCCTCCGATCTCCCTGCCTCACCGTGGATCGCCCCCGGCGACCACCGCGGCTCTCGGGCGCCGACGAGCCCCGTCTCCCTCGTTTGAAATTTCAAACCTGACGGGTGGGACCCGCCCGTCAGCCTCTCTTTTGTTTTTTTTTGAATTGTTTTCTGAAAGCGTACTTTGACAAATATGCTTCCACTCTGAACCGTTTTTCTGCACTTTTCTTCTTAGGCCCCTGAGGGTTTTCTGTTTCATTACAGATGGGTCCTTGGACCAAAACCCTTATAACTATTTAACAGAAAGGAATTTTTCAGTGATTCTTTATCTGTCCTCTTCAAAAAAAATTCTAGTGTTTTATCATGTTTATTTGAAAAATATTTGGATTGACTTTCTGTGACCCACGGTATTTACGTTAGCGCGTGTATTTTGTGTACCGTAGATACCGAAGGAGGTGACGGAACCGCGAACCATGAGCTAGACCCGACTACTCGAACCAGGCAAGCAATGTTTGAACTTTTGATATGATGAGTGTTTGGGCATGTTTGCATTATTTTTGTATCATGGCACGTTCATGAGCATTTCGATGATAATTTACCTCGTAAGAGTTGAGGCAAATGAGCTCGGTAAATCCATGAGTTGTTGGAAACTTGTTGCATGGCCATGAGTTGGCATGAGTATGGGTAAGATGGCGGTGTTGTAGCATGCCAGGCTTATGCCGATCGTTGACCCGTGTCAACACAAATCAGTCGATTCCGTCCGTCTTCCCTTTCAGTACTACCACTGTTTCCCGCAAGGAATACGACTTAGTAAGTTGCAAACCACTTCCGGTACACACCAAATCGAGAGGCGGGATGAAGGTTCCATGGCCCTGGATTAAAGCCTTTAATCCGGTCGAGGCACGGGTGTTTCGGTTGGGACCGAGAGGGGGGCACCCCTTAGAGCGCGCGTATATAAATTTGATCCCATGCTATTCGAGATTGTGATCTCCCCGTCTCAAAGTTTTTCTTAAACGCTGTCTAGGGTGATTCCTGGCAACGTGAGGTATGATGGGTGTGTACTAGCTAGTTGTGTTTCCTCCGAAATACCTTAAACGGAAGTAGTCCTTCGTGACTACGGAAATCCGTTGGCTGTGGACAATTTTGGTACAAACTCTGCAGAGTCAAAATTCTTGAATTCATCTTATTCATATCCGAGTACCGTGTTCATCTCATCTTGTCAAGTGTCAGTCTCGGTGACAGAAAGTCCTGAGAACCATATGAATGTTATATGTTTATTTTCGGTGAATGGACTAACCCGCTTATGCTCTTGTGATAAATATTTTCCGTGAGCACCGTATCTTGTCAAGTTGTGAATAATGAATTATAAGCCCTTTCTGTGATGTCGCTCAGACATCCGACTGCGGCATTGTTATTTTTTACTTTTATTATAAGCCCTTTCTGTGATGTCGCTCAGACGTCCGACTGCGGCATTGTTATAATATACTTTTGTTATAAGCCCTTTACGTGATGTCGCTCGACGTCCGATCGCTGCATTGTTATTATTTACTTTTGTTATAAGCCCTTTACGTGATGTCGCTCGAGACGTCCATCATGCATTATTATTATTTACTTTTGTTATAAGCCCTTTCTGCGATGTCGCTCAGACGTCCGACTGTGGCATTATTATTATTTACTTTTATTATAAGCCCTTTCTGTGATGTCGCTCCGACGTCCGACTGCGGCACGCATGTATTTTATTTCAATATAAGCCCTTTTTGAGGTGTCGCTTAGACGCCCGACTGTGGCATGTTTTACTTATTTGTTCACCCTTCGAGGCGTCGCTTCAGACACCCGATCGGTTTTGAGTTTTATCTTCTTTGGGTTTTCGAGCGGACTACCGCCGATTCCCTTCTTATTTACTTTGCTACGCTGATTAAATTGAGCATTGTTAAAATTAAACATGTTGCATTCATGCATTCATTTGTTATATCTTTTGTCCGAACTGTCTTGCGAGTACTTTCAAAGTAATCACCTGGCTTGTTGATTTGGCGGATCTTGTGAAAGCGATCTCATGGATGAAGAGTTCGATAGCGAGTCCGGCGCCTAGAGGAATCCTACGGTCTCGTCGACCCTGGATTAGTCATTGTGATATATCCGCTTCCGCTACCCAAATAAATTCATCGAGCCTCACCTCGATGCTCGATGAACCGCCAGTGCAGTAGTCTTATTAACCACCCCATTGTGTTATTCCACCAACCACTCATATCTCGAGTCAGTAGTATTTCCACCCCATACCATTGTGCCATATCCGCCATCGTGTATAATTATCGGCGTGTTTGTAATAATTGGTTGGACATCTTCAGTCCGACCCTGTAATATTGTAATGCTACTGGCTTATTGTATCAAAGTTTTGTCTACCGGTATGGAGGATTTTCCTCATATTGGACTTCATAGGTCGGTTGCTCAATAAATATTTTTATTGAAAAACCGGTCGTGACAGCGGTGATGGCTTGGCTGGCGGCGACGGAGTAATCAGGGAAGTAATCTGCGTGAAGAACAAAGAAACAGCACGAAAATCAGAAGATGAACAAGAGCGCAAGGAGCAAGCAAAGGGGTGAAAAGGAAGGCGGCTTACCATCGATCAGATCCTCAACCCGTCCATAGCCCTCGCTCAGCGCTTGCCTCGCTTCAGCCCAGCCCGCCGCCTCGGTCTCGAACTTGGCCTTAAGGGCGGCCTCACTGTCCTGCGCCTTCTTCAGGGCCACCCTATGGTTCTCCTCCTGGTTGGCCAGTCTCTTGGCCAGGCGGTCGCGTTCCTGGGCCAAGGCGTTGCACTCGGCCTCCTTGGCGCGAAGGGCGGTCTGGGTCCCGCCGAGCTGCTCCCTCAAGTCAGCATTAGCCTCTGCAAGCGTGGAGAAAAAAAAAGGAAAAAAGCAATATGGAAGAAGTCTTCACGGAAGATCCTACACCCAGTGGGTGCGCTGACGCGCCCCCACATGAGATAAAAGAAACAAAGTACTCACTCCGGCTATTAGTCAGGTCGGCGGCCTTCTGGCTCAGCTCCTGGGCCTGGGAGTTGAAGGCAGCCGCGCGAAGATTGTGATACTCCTGAAAATCAGACGGAGTGCAAATAAGAACAAGATTGCCGCCAAGGCCTGCTCAAAAGTTCCAAGACGCCTGCTCAGCAGCCGACTCGAAACTCGGGGACTACACCCAGTGGGTGCGCTGACGCGCCCCCACTGAAGAAATCAAAAAAGAAATCGACCAAGGCCAGAAGACTCAACCGGATGACCGCGCGCGTAGCAAGAAACTCCTGGGTGTACCGTTGCAGCGCGGCCTGGGTCTGAAGCCGGCGTCGGACCTCCTGCGCCGCTACGTTCAGCTCGGTCGTCCCGCCGCTGGGCGTCCACTCGGACGTGCTGGCGCTGGCCGCCTCCAGGTCCTGAGCCGTCAAGCCGGCGCCCGCAGCTCTTTGTGGCTCCGGCGCCGAGGACGCCTCTCCCGCACGCCGGCGAGGCACCGACTGCACCACAAGATCCGCCCCCACCGCCGACTCGCCCCCGGCCGGCTGCTCAGCGCCGCGGCAGGTCGGCCGCCTTGGCCTGCTCCAGTCGGCGCCGGCTGTGGCGCCTCCCCCAGGATCGTCACGTCATCCTCCCTCCTCTCCATCACCGGCTGGTCGCGGTCGGCTTCCTCCGACGGAGGCACGGGGACATTGGGAGCCATGGCGCGAAGAGGAATGATGAGCTGCGGAGGCTGATTGCGCAGAGCCTCCGCCTCCCTCTCTGCGGCCGCGGCTTCCGCCTGGGCCTTGGCCGCCGCGTCGGCTTGCGCCTCGGCCGACTTCTCCGTCGCCTCCTGGATGGCCCTCCGCTCTGCCGCTTCCCGCTCCTCCCGCACCTCCCGCGCGTTCCGCTCCGTTGCCTCCATGAGGTCGGCGCGGGGATCCGCGCGGTGGGAACTCGAAGACCCTCCTGTCGGTCCGACTATGGAGGCGGCGTCAACCCATTCAAGGGAAAGTGGTGCCCTGTTCAGCAAATCAAGAAGACGGCTTAGATGAGCCTCAACCAAAGAAGACAACAAAAAGTACAAGACATCCGACACTCACGCTGAGACCGCCTGTGGTTGCTTCACCACCTTACGGAAGCGGGTTGCTTTCACGGCCGCCTCGTCCCGCTTGGCCGCCGCCGCGGAGCTCTTGGGTTTTTTCGGCCGGCTACCAAAGAGACCCGGCCCGGCCCGACGCTTTTGCACGCCACCCCGAGCAGCTGGCGCGGCAGAAGGTCCCGCGCCTTGGCGATCGGCCGCCGGCTGGCAACGTGGGATGGCCTCAGGCTCGTCATCATCCGGCCAGTCCCGGAAGCCGGCCGTGAGCTCAGGACCGCCTGCCTCTCCGCTGGCTCCGTCTATGGCGTCGTCCATGGCGGCCGCCCCCAGATCTGGGTCGTCGGGGTCGTCCACCGTGCGGTTGGCCATAAACTGGCGCTCCGGCCCTGCGGCCCCGGGCGCCGGTCGAAGAAGGGGGCTCTGCTCAAAGACAATCCGACTAGTCAAGAGTCGGCCATCGCGAGCCCGACAACAAAAGAAGAAGAAAGTAAGGAAAACTCACCACAGGCGGGGGATCAGCCCGAGAATACGGTGCCTTGCCATACTGCCACTCTTCAGTGAGTTTGCAGTTTGAGATGTAATTCACCATGTAAGATACCTCGCCACGAGGCATCTCCTTGGTGCTCAGCCGGCATGGGTCGAAGCGGCCGCTCATCTGGCGAGATCATGTGCGGCGGATTTGGGCGGAGCACCCGGCGCCCACGGCAGCAGCGACCAGGTCGGCCCCCACCAAGCCCTCCGATTGGATCATCACCCGGAGCCGGGTGACGGCGGCGTTCCCGGCCAGGGAGAGCGACCGGGCTCGGAAGGACCAAGACGGCTGCCTCCCAGGCGGCTGGGCCGGCTACGTAAGCCGGCAGATTCAGGTAGTCGCCTTGCGAGGCAACATTCTTCACGTAGAAGTATGATTGCTGCCAGAGCTTCACCGATTGGATCAGCGGGATAGGCGGAAAGGGATTGTTGTCGGCTGTCCTCCGCCTGGCGATGAAGGCGCCACAGGGGGCGGGCACACCCGCGGAGACGGTGCCGAGCTTGCACTGGAAGAACTCCCCAAAGAGCTCAAGGGTGGGGAGGACTCCAAGAAAACCCTCGCACAGGGTGACGAAGGCCGACAGCAGCATCACCGTGTTGGGGGTGAGGTGATGCGGCTGGAGATTATAGAACTCGAGGAAGGAGCGGAAGAACCCGCTCGCCGGCAGGCCGAGGCCGCGCAGGCAGTGCGAGCGGAAGATGACCCGCTCGCCCTCCTCCGGCGCCGGCGAAACCTCCGCCTCCGGCGCGAGGCTGGTCTTCACGAGGTCTTCGCCCGGCAACCGCCGCGTCTTGTGAAGCCAATCGATGTGGTCTTCATAGACGTTGGAGCCGTCCCACGAGCTAGACAGCGCCATGGGAGCAAGAGGAAATGAGAGAGGCGCGGCGGCGGAGAGCACAGCCACGCAGCGGAGGAACCGCGGCGAGCCAAGAGGGTTCGCGGCGGAACGGTGCGGCAGTGAGTGCGCTGCGGCGGCGGAAGAACGAAGAAGGAGGCAGAGGAAAGAGAGGAGTGAGGGCGAGCATGCGAGCCTCTGCCGCTCCCCCTCCTCCCCCTACTTATAGGCTCGTGCGGCGGAGCCGAGGAGGCGAGGCGTGGGGGAATGTGGGATTAACTGCGCCCACTCCCCCCACGTCCCGCGATCATTGCGCCCTAAAGGCGTGCTGAATCGGCCGCGGGAAGGCGAGCGGTCCGTTCGGGCCGCAGAGGATCCGCGCATGGGCCGAGGCGTAGGTTTGGTGGGCCCCGGCCTGCGGTGATGACCCGTCGCGCACTTGGGCTGGCTGGCCTTTCTGGCCACGTGGCGCGCAGTCAACGCGCAAGTCGGCTCGCATTCTCTCCTTCTGGCTGCAGAACTTCCCGAAGACGGCGCACCCACTCAAGGCTGGCTCCTAGCTGCCGGCTCCTCAGGATAGGAAGCTGATCGAGCTTCTCGTCCTCCTTTCAACCTCGAAGCTCAATCAGCTTCGGGGACTACTGTCGGAGTAAATGACCATGGGTAGCCTAGCCGGCTCCCCTTGGGGCTTTTGAAAAAATTACAAGCCAATCCAGCCATCCAACATCCAAGACGCAGGGCCGCCTTCCCCCGGCCGGCTGACCCTCAGGCCGGCTGTCAGGGGGTGGCCCGGCCCCAAAACCTACAGGAAGAAGGCCACAAGAGGGCCGGTTCCCGCGGAGCCGGCTACCAGAGGGCCGACTCCACGTAGCCGGCCACGAGAAGACCGGCTCCAAGAAGCCGGCCACCCGGCAAGCGGCTACGACCGCACCCTCAGAATCTGCACCCACATAACGGTGATGGGACGGGGCGTGGCTACAGTGAAGCCTGCCACCCCCGCATCCCGGAGCGCGTGTGGCCACAGTGCGCTGTATGGGGCGGCCGTCACCCGTCCGGCGCGGCACTGTTACCATGCTGACCATGACGTCACCCACGATAGGCTGTCAGTACGACCCGCAGGTGGCGGGCCCCTCCGGTCAGAGAGATGCCCGAAGGCGGATCGGCCTCCCAGTCGGCTGAGATATGGCGGCTTCCCATAGCCGGCTTGTTCCTCCTCGAAGAAGCGCCTCATTAAGGAGACAAGGCGGGGTGAGGCTACGGTGATCGCCGCCAAGGCGGCGGCTGTAGTAGCCATGCTTACCCTGGCAAAGCCCTCGTCATCAGGATTGAGGCAACAGTAACCAGCCCCCGACAAGGCCCTCAATGGTGGGGCCAGTTTGTCGCCCAAGAAGCTGGCAGCCGGCGGGACCCACCAGTCGGCGGGCCCCAGCGGCCGGCGAGCGTAGACACTGACAGCTAGGGCCCGCGCCTAGCCGGTTTACCATTGTACCCCTGGGGGTAGGCCTATATAAACCCCCCAGGGCACCCATGCAAAGGGTTGATCTCTTAGAGTTTTAGACACCACATAGAGGGCAGAGGAGAGCTAGCCGTGCCCTTCTTCTTCCTTTCACCGAACAGCTCAAGGAGCCACTTGTAGCCACTCGTTCATCTAGTGATCATGCGGAGACCCCGTAGAGCAGCAGTAGTGGTGTTATCTCCACGGAGAGCCCCGAGCTGGGTAAGATTCACCGCGTGCATGTCTTCGCCTCATCCCGTTTCCAGGCACCGGGGACGTCTTATTGGCTCCCACTATGATTAGCCACCCATTGGCATATGTCGCACCTACCACCCGACACTCCCTCACCGACGCCGAGCTCTCCATCCCCCAGTACGCCACCGACAACACCGCGGCTTGGGCGGCGTACTTCCAGCGCCGCCAGCAGAGGTGGCTGGCGTCCACCAACAGCGCGCCGGTGGTCGGCGACCTGAAGAACAATGAGGGCGCCACCTCTGGTGGGGCGTCCCCGGCCGCACTCTCGACGGCGTGCTGACGCACATCAAGGGCGGCAACAACCCACCATTGGCGTACCCCCCGGCGAGGATGGCCGCCCCGGCGCACCGCCGACGCGACGGACAATGGGCGCCAAGGAGGTTTGGCTCCTCCTCCTCTTCTTCCTCGTCGCATTCTTCCTCCCAATCCTCCGGCACTCCGTCGCTGCTCGGCGTTAAGGCCGAGCCCGTGGCGGAGGCGCCGCTCGGCCGGCGTACACGCAGCACCGGCATCGTCATCAGCGAGGGCAGCCGGCGCGCCTCCTCGTCGGCACCTCCCCCGCGCTTCGTCAAGCCGAAGACGGAGCCGGGTCTCGCGCCGGTGAAGCCCAAGCCGAGGCTGCTGGCGCCGGTGAAGACGGAGCACGGCGAGGTCGACCTCGACGACGACGCGGCCCTTGAATGGGCACGCCAAGACTCCCGAAGATGGCGAGGCGCGCGGTCGCCCGCCTGCGGCGCTTCCGCAGGCCGCCGAGGCCGCGACGAAGGCGGCGTCGTCATCATCGACGACAGCGACGACGACGATGACGCTCCGCCGCCGCCGCCACCAGCCGGGAGGCTCGGCAGGGCGCCCAGTCAAGGAGGAGAAGGCCGACGATGGCGGCGACGACGGCGACTTCTCGACCTTGACAAGTTTTTTGACTAGTTTTTATATGTAATGGCATGTTTTAGCCCAAGTTTGTGAATATAAAAGCCCAAGTTTGCCGAAAATTGGCGTGTTTCAGCCCAAGTTTGTCTAAATTTTTCCCCACGCTGGGCCGGCCTCAGGCGCGGCGGGGGAGAACAACTTCCTCAGGCCCACTTTTTATGCGGGTCACCCCCAGGCGGCGATTTTAGGCGCCCCCTGGGGGGCCAACGGCTGCAGATGCTCTAAACAGTAGTAATACTCATTGTTGGCACTTTGGACAACCACCACCCGACATCAGTCACGGAGTACGAGTCGACACCCCCACGGTAGGAGGCATCCACGCCTACGTTTCCAGCCAGTCCTGGTGGACCAGGGGAGACACTACCCTGTGACTCCCGACAGCCATCGCCGAGCGTGCTCGCACGACGCCATGTCCATGGCCCTTGGCACCGATCAGCCCGATAGTGTAGCGGATCCCCAACCACCACCAACTCCTACCCGCAAGGAGAGGTACCTCAACGCCCACGGGCACCACCCGGATCGAGCCCAAGCACATCAGCCCGGAGCATGAACTCCGACTCGTTTGTAGTAACCGTCTGTGTTATAATTTCCCATAGCAAACAATTCATCTAAGTGGGTTGTTTGCCGCATATCACACACATTTTATTTACACGAATCGTTTGTGTTCTTTTGGCTCGTTGCAAACAGTTCATCTATGTGAACTGTATGCCGCATATCTTGTTAAGTTGAACCGTTTCTGTTGTGTTTCCTAATCGAGAACAGTTCTTCTGAGTGAACCGTATGCCGTATATCACACACACCTTGATCTGGCTGACCGTTTCTGTTATGTTTCTTAATCACAAACAGTTAATCCGAGTGAACTGTATGCCGTACATCGCACACAGCTTGATATGGTTGTTCGTTTCCGTTGTTCTTTCTCATCGCAAACAGTTCGTATGGATCAACCGTATGCCCTACATCGCACACGCAACTAAAATCTGAACCGTGTTCGATGTCTCCGCCATTGCAAATGTTTTGCATCTTTTTTGACGGTTTTTTACATCACCGTTTGTGATTAATGCATCACACACAGTTTTGTCAAAGGGTCTCTGATCGTAGTGTCGCATTAGCAGCATCCCGCAATAGTGTTGGTACGACTGACGATATGGGCAACCTCTCTCATACTACAAACTGCCTTCTCCTTTTGTTACCTCCATCTTATTTTAGTTTTGATTTGATGAAACAAAAGAGGTCGGCTTGCAGGTAACATGTAGTACGAACGATGGTACAAGTAGCCCGCTCATACCACCAATTGTATACCGCTCTGTTTACTCGATGGAATTTGTCCCAATATCTTTTGTTCCTTCCATAGGGTTTATAACCCATTATATAGGCCCTATGAGGATGTACTTGACTCATAATCAATCTAACTCGTTGCCTCCCCCCTATACCTCCTCTCCACAAATACTCATCTACAAGATCAAGAAGGCGCCAACTCTGATGGCATGAAAAGAACGCCCCAGTCATACCCTCTAGTGAGAAGGGATCCTCCTCAAGCTCTTCACCAAGAAATACCATACCACTTACTGAATGGGAGAACATGGTCCCAAAAAATTTGGGAGGATCTCTGATACATGAGCAGCAAGGAGGAGAACCCGGAGGACAAGAAGGAAGAGAAGGAAAGGAAGGAAGGGGACTACCCTCCAAACCCCTACTTATATAATCTGCAAGGATCACTTCCCAAATCTCCTCTACGGCCTTTACCTCTCAAGTGCGAGAATAAAACACCAACTCCAGATAAGATTAAAGAAAAGATTGACGAACTTGAAGCAATCTCTGAAGCTTGTGTTCGTACTATTGCATATGGTATTGACGCCTACTGGATGATGAGATAAGATTAAAGGTCGATGTACTCTAAGGTAGGGCTGGATACCTCATCAAGCTTATCCTTGAGATATTTGGAGACTCCAAATTTCTCATGGAAGTTATAGCCGAACAACAAGAGGAAGTCATGATGATTTTTCCTCGCTTCAAGGGTATGTCTAGTGCATGCAATTGGAAGAAACACAAGAAGTCCGCACAGTAGGATAAGCAAGAAGCACCAGCTGAGCCTGATGAAAATTAGGTATTAGGATCTTGTCGGCTTGATTTCAAGCTTGAGGGAGATCGGCGAAAAACTTTGTATCATTATCACTTTGCATTTTTTTTGCAAGCCGAGTTCATTTTTTTAGTTCGCATAATAAATTGCGTTTCTAGCTCCCTATGAGTAGGAAACAGTTACTTATTCGATGAATAGTGAATTTTGATGATGGATGATGATATTGTGACAATATGGTATTTTTGTAATATGTATGAATCACGATGAATGCTATTGTATTTCTTACTTTCCAATGGCTATAGGTCTTCCACATTACCATGTCGATTACTAACTGTAAGCTACCAATCCTACGTTAATTAATCTATATAAATAAACAAAATAACAAGAAGAATAGTAGTGAAAATAAAAGCCAAGCCTTCCATACTTTACTTTGCAATTAGCACTTAACTAGACTTTTTTTTCCCACGACCATCCAACATGCTTAGCTTTCATGGTCACAAGTAAAATAGTGAACGAATGCGTCGTGAGAAATTAAGCTTATTCGACATGTTGTGAGCAAATGAAAATGACCAGTTGGATTGTTAAATCCAAAGCGAATGGAAAGTTTGTGTGTCTAATAATTTATTTCATAGGACTGTCTTTCCTCCGCCAAGTAATCGATCACTAAATGTGTGGAAGTCACTCTGGCTATCTTGACAGTAGGAATATAAGAGTGTTCATATTGGTTCAATATGTTTTAATATCATTTCAGTAAAATATATTAATCCGATTAAAATAATTCACACTTCATGACCATGATGACCTTGTTCTCTCAGCTCCGATCTTTTGCTCGGGATGAGCAAAATTCTAAACTTGGGGGAGTTGATGAGTCCATTTAGCTTCACTTTTTACCCCTCATTTTAGCATCATAGTTGCAGGATTTTCAGAATTTTATCGCTTTCGCACAACCTTTTTCCAGTTTTGCCAGATTCCTAAAGGAGAAGGAGATTTTGAGCATTGTTGATAAAACATCTATTTCTGGGCAAAAATCATGCTAATTGATGTCATAGTAGGCTACCAAGAAAAGAGAAGACCACGTGGAAAGAACACCAGCCACGCCAGACTTCCAGAGAGGAAGCTAGAGTGCGGTATGAGCATCGCCCACTCCCGTTAGGCACGCCTCATCCTGGTTAACTATTACATCTTTGTGTGATTGGATCTTGCAGATGACGAACAGAAAGGCCAGGACCATGAAACAAAAGAAACAAACCTCAGCTCTGGAGGGGATCTGGGAGGGGGGGTCTGAGGGCAACGCCACACCATCACCTCGATAAAGGACACTACAATCATGACCACCACCACCATCATCATCATCCACATTCTTGACACTGATTTCTCTGATGCACTTCATCTCGTTAATACCAAACCCTAGTGTGGATTCATACATGTGTTACATTAGTCATCATTCATTTGTTATATCCATGAAAACCATGATATTGTCTATTGTCTCTATGTCTGAGTAAAAGCCTAGTTCTTGGAGATATGGAGGAATCCTAGCTTGTGTACTGGTTGAACTCTCATAAGATACAATATTCTCTTTATATTTTTAGGTTAACTATTCTTAATGATATTGTGTAAAGTTGACTGCACAACATTTGCCTTAATGGACATAAAGGATGTTACTATTGAAGGAAATATGCCCTATAGGCAATAATAAAGTTGTTATTTTATATTTCCTTATATCATGATAAATTTTTATTATTCATGCTAGAATTGTATTAACTGGAAACTTGATACATGTGTGGATACATAGACAAAACATTGTGTCCCTTGTAAGCCTCTACTAGACTAGCTTGTTAATCAAAGATGGTTAAGTTTCCTAACCATAGACATGTGTTGTC
The DNA here is from genome assembly GCA_021605205.1 of Aegilops longissima. Taxonomy (NCBI): domain Eukaryota; kingdom Viridiplantae; phylum Streptophyta; class Magnoliopsida; order Poales; family Poaceae; genus Aegilops; species Aegilops longissima. The sequence continues at coordinate 527,036,361 of CM038678.1, read as the reverse complement.
ATTTGATGAAAGGGGTCACATCATTAGGAGAAAGATGTGATGGACAAGACCCGTCAGTTAGCTTAGCGTAATGATCGTTCAATTTTATTGCTATAGCTTTCTTCATGTCATATACATATTACTTTGACTATGAGATTATGCAACTCCCGGATACCGATGGAATGCCTTATGTGCTATCAAACTTCACAACGTAACCGTGTGATTATAAATATGCTCTAAAGGTATCTCCAAAGGTGTTTGTTGGGTTGGCACGGATCGAGATTAGGATTTGTCACGGCGAGTATCGGAGAGGTATCTCTGGGCCCTCTCGATAATGCACATCATAATAAGCCTTACCAGCAATGTGACTAATGAGTTAGTTGCGGGATAATGCATTACGGAACGAGTAAAGAGACTTGCCGGAAATGATTTTTGAACTAGATATGTAGATACCGACGATCGAATCTCGGGCAAGTAACATACCGATGACAAAGGGAATAACGTATGTTGTCATTACGGTACGACCGATAAAGATCTTCATAGAATATGTCGGAACCAATATGAGCATCCAGGTTCCGCTATTGGTTATTGACCGGACAGGTGTCTCGGTCATGTTTACATAGTTCTCGAACCCGTAGGGTTCGCACGCTTAACGTTCGATGACAATTTTGTATTATATGAGTTATGTGATTTGGTGACTAAATGTTGTTCGGAGTACCGGATGAGATCACAGACATGACGAGGAGTCTCGAAATAGTCAAGAGGTAAAGATTCATATATAGGACGATAGTATTCGGACACCGGAAGTGTTCCGGGGTACTGGTACGATCGGGTGACCGAAGGTTCCGGCACCCCCGCAAAGATATGGGCCGTATTGGGCCTAGGGTGGGACAGACCAGCCCCTTGTGGGCTGGTGCACCCCCTTATAGGCCGATCTAAGTGGAGAAAAGAAAAGGGGAGGAGGAAAGGAAATAGAGGGCCATTTTTTGTAGTCTTCTTTTATAGACTAAACTAGTGATAAAAGAAGAAACAAAAAGATTCGATTGCAAGATATAAAGATATAACTTCAAGCACTCACCTCCATGGCAACGGCACCATAAATTGCTTGACGTCTACTACGCAACCTTCTTCTTGTAGACGTTGTTGGGCCTCCAAGTGCATAGGTTTGTAGGACAATAGCAAATTTCCCTCAAGTGGATGACCTAAGGTTTATCAATCCGTGGGAGGCGTAGGATGAAGATGGTCTCTCTCAAACAACCCCGCAACCAAATAACAAAGAGTCTCTTGTGTCCCCAACACACCCAATACAATGGTAAATTGTATAGGCACACTAGTTCGGCGAAGAGATGGTGATACAAGTGCAATATGGATGGTAGATATAGGTTTTTGTAATCCAAAAATATAAAAACAGAAAGGTAACTAGTAATAGAAGTGAGCGAAAACGGTATTGCCATGCTTCGAAACAAGGCCTAGGGTTCATACTTTCACTAGTGCAAGTTCTCTCAACAATAATAACATAATTGGATCATATAACTATCCCTCAACATGCAACAAAGAGTCACTCCAAAGTCACTAACAGCGGAGAACAAACGAAGAGATTATTGTAGGGTACGAAACCACCTCCAATTTATCCTTTCTGATCGATCTATTCAAGAGTTTGTAGTAAAATAACACGAAGCTATTCTTTCCATTCGATCTATCATAGAGTTCATACTAGAATAACACCTTAAGATACAAATCAACCAAAACCCTAATGTCACCTAGATACTACAATGTCACCTCGAGTATCCGTGGGTATGATTATACGATATGCATCACACAATCTCAGATTCATCTATTCAACCAACACAAAGAACTTCAAAGAGTGCCACAAAGTTTCTACCGCAGATTCAAGACGAAAACGTGTGCCAACCCATATGCATAAGTTCACAAGGTCACTGAACCCGCAAGTTGATCACCAAAACATACATCAAGTAGATCACGTGAATATCCCATTGCCACCACAGATAAGCACATGCAAGACATACATCAAGTTTTCTCAAATCCTTAAAGACTCAATCCGATAAGATAACTTCAAAGGGAAAACTCAATCCATTACAAGAGAGTAGAGGGGGAGAAACATCATAAGATCCAACTATAATAGCAAAGCTCGCGATGCATCAAGATCGTGCCGAATCAAGAACGCGCGCGAGAGATCAAACACATAGCAACTGGTACATACCCTCAGCCCCGAGGGTGAACAACTCCCTCCTCGTCATGGAGAGCGCCGGGATGATGAAGATGGCCACCAATGAGGGATCCCCCTCCGGCAGGGTGCAGATATAGGGTCCCAATTGGTTTTTGCTGGCTATAGAGGCTTGCGGCAGCGGAACTCTCGATCTAGGTTATTTTCTGGAGGTTTCTGTATTTATAGGAATTTTTGGCGTAGGTCTCACGTCAGGGGTGTCTCCGAGTCGTCCACGAGATAGGGGGACGCGCCCAGGGGGTAGGGCACGCCACCACCCTCGTGGACGGCCCGGGACTCTTCTGGCCCAACTCTTTTACTCCAGGGGCTTCTTTTAGTCCATAAAAAATCATCAAAAATTGGCACGTCAATTGGACTCCATTTGGTATCCCTTTTCTGCGATACTCAAAAACAAGGAAAAAACAGAAACTGGCACTGGGCTCTAGGTTAATAGGTTAGTCCCAAAAATCATATAAAATATCATATAAATGCCTATAAAACATCCTAGATGGATAATATAATAGCATGGAACAATCAAAAATTATAGATACGTTGGAGACGTATCAAGCATCCCCAAGCTTAATTCTTGCTCTTCCTCGAGTAGGTAAATGATAAAAACAGAATTTTTGATGTGGAATGCTACCTAACATAATTTTCAATGTAATTTTCCTTATTGTGGCATGAATGTTCAGATCCGAAAGATCCAAGACAAAAGTTTAATATTGACATGAAAACAATAATACTTCAAGCATACTAACCAAGCAATTATGTCTTCTCAAAATAACATAGCCAAAGAAAGCTCATCCCTACAAAATCATTTAGTTTGGCCATGCTTCACTTTCGTCACACAAAATTCTCCCATCATGCACAACCCCGTTGACAAGCCAAGCAATTGTTTCATACTTTAGTATTATCAAACTTTTTCAACTTTCACGCAATATATGAGCGCGAGCCATGGACATAGCACTATAGGTGGAACAGAATATGATGATGGAGGTTGTGTGCAGAAGACAAAAAAGAGAAAGTCTCACATCAACGTGGCTAATCAACGGGCTATGGAGATGCCCATCAATTGATGTCAATGTGAGGAGTAGGGATTGCCATGCAACAAATGCACTAGAGCTATAATGTATGAAAGCTCAACAAAAGAAACTAAGTGGGTATGCATCCAACTTGCTTTCGCACGACGACCAAGGGCATTTTGAGGAAGTCCATCGTTGGAATATACAAGCCAAGTTCTATAATGAAAATTCCCACTAGTATATGAAAGTGACAAAATAAGAGACTCTCTATCATGAAGATCATGGTTCTACTTGGAAACACAAGTGTGGAGAAAGGATAGTAACATTGCCCCTTCTCTCTTTTTCTCTCATTTTTTGGGCCTTCTCTATTTGTATTTGGCCTTTCTCTTTTTTTGGGCCTTCTCTTTTTTTATTTGACCTTTCTCTTTTTTGTCCTCACACGGGACAATGCTCTAATAATGATGATCATCACACTTCTATTTATTTACAACTCAAGGATTACAACTCGATACTAGAACAAAATATGACTCTATATGAGTGCCTCCGACGGTGTACCGGGATGGGCAATGAATCAAGAGTGACATGTATGAAAAATTATGCATGGTGGCCTTGCCACAAATACGATGTCAACTACATGATCATGCAAGGAAATATGACAATGATGAAGCGTGTCATAATAAACGGAATGGCGGAAAGTTGCATGGCAATATATCTCGGAATGGCTATGGAAATGCCATAATAGGTAGGTATGGTGGCTGTTTTGAGGAAGATATAAGGAGGCTTATGTGTGATAGAGCGTATCATATTACGGGGTTTGGATGCACCATTGAAGTTTGCACCAACTCTCGAGGTGAGAAAGGGCAATGCACGGTACCGAAGAGGCTAGCAATGATGGAAGGATGAGAGTGCGTATAATCCATGGACTCAACATTAGTCATAAAGAACTCACATACTTATTGCAAAAATCTATAAGTCATCAAAACTAAGCACTACACACATGCTCCTAGGGGGATAGATAGGTAGGAAAAGACCATCGCTCATCCCCGACCGCCACTCATAAGGAGGACAATCAAAGAAACACCTCATGCTTCAAATTTGTTACACAACGGTTACCATACGTGCATGCTACGGGACTTGCAAACCTCAACACAAGTATTTCTCGATTTCACAATTACTCAACTAGCACGACTCTAATATCACCATCTTTATATCTCAAAACAATTATCAAGTATCAAACTTCTCATAGTTTTTAATGCACTTATATGAAAGTTTTTATTATACCCATCTTGGCTGCCTATCATATTAGGACTAATTTTATTGCCAAAGCAAATTACCATGCTGTTTAGGACTCTCAAAATAATAGAAGTGAGCATGCGAGTTCATCTATTTCTTCAAAATAAAACCACTGTCGTGCTCTAAAAGGATATAAGTGAAGCACTAAAGCAAACGACAAACTACTCCGAAAGATATAAGTGAAGATCAATGAGTAGTTGAATAATTATGTAACTATGTGAAGACTCTCTAACATTTAAGAATTTCAGATCTCGGTATTTTATTCAAACAGCAAGCAAAACAAAATAAAATAAAATGACGCTCCAAGCAAAACACATATCATGTGGTGAATAAAAATATAGCTCCAAGTAAAGTTACCGATGGACGAAGACGAAAGAGGGGATGCCATCCGGGGCATCCCCAAGCTTAGGCTCTTGGTTGTCCTTGAATGTTACCTTGGGCTGCCTTGGGCATCCCCAAGCTTAGGCTCTTTCCACTCCTTATTCCATAGTCCATCGAATCTTTACACAAAACTTGAAAACTTCACAACACAAAACTCAACAGGAAACTCGTAAGCTTCGTTAGTATAAGAAAATAAATCACCACTTAGGTACTGTTGTGAACTCATTCTAAATTCATATTGGTGTAATATCTAATTTATTCCAACTTCTCTATGGTTCATACTCTCCGATACTACTGATAGATTCATCAAAATAAGCAAACAAAACAATGAAAACAGAATCTGTCAAAAACAGAACAGTCTGTAGTAATCTGTATCATTCGAATATTTCTGTGACTCGAAAAATTCTGAAATAAATTGGTGGACCTGAGGAATTTGTATGTTAATCATATGCAAAATAATTAACCTAAAATCACTCTCCATTAAAAAATGTCAGCTAATCTCGTGAGCGCAAAAGTTTCTGTTTTTTACAACAAGATCGCAAAGACTTCACCCAAGTCTTCCCAAAGGTTCTACTTGGAACAAACACTAATTAGAACAATAAAACCATATCTAAACAGAGTCTAAATGAATTATTTATTACTAAACAGGATCAAAAGGCAAAAAATAAAATAAAATTGGGTTGCCTCCCAACAAGCGCTATCGTTTAACGCCCCTAGCTAGGCATGATGATTTCAATGATGCTCACATAAAAGATAAGATTTGAAACATAGAGAGAGCATCATGAAGAATATAAATAGCACATTTAAGTCTAAACCACTTCCTTTGCATAGGGATTTTGTGAGCAAACAACTTATGGGAACAAGAAACAACTAGCATAGGAAGGTAAAACAAGCAAATCTTTAAGATTTTCAACACATAGAGAGGAAACTTGATATTATTGTGATTCCTACAAGCATATATTCCTCCCTCATAATAATTTTCAGTAGCATCATGAATGAATTCAACAATATAACTATCACATAAAGCACTATTTTCATGCTTCACAAGCATAGAATTTTTATTACTCTCCACATAAGCAAATTTCTTCTCATGAATAGTAGTGGGAGCAAACTCAACAAAATAACTATCATGTGAGGCATAATCCAATTAAAATTAAAATCATGATGACAAGTTTGATAGTTATCTTTATTCTTTATAGCATACATGTCATCACAATAATCATCATAGGTAGCAACTTTGTTCTCATAATCAATTGGGACCTCTTCCGAAATAGTGGATCATCACTAAATAAACTCATGACCTCTCCAAATCCACTTTCATCAATATAATCATCATAAATAGGAGGCATGCTTTCATCATAATAAAATTGCTCATCAAAACTTGGGGGACTAAACATATCATCTCCATCAAACATAGCATCCCCAAGCTTGTGGCTTTGCATATCATTAGCATCATGGGTATTCAAAGAATTCATACTAACAACATTGCAATCATGCTCATCATTCACATATTTTATGCCAAGCATTCTATGTAATTCTTCTTCTAGTACTTGAGCACAATTTTCCTTCCCATCATTTTCACGGAAGACATTAAAAAGATGAAGCATATGAGGCACCGTTAATTCCATTTTTTGTAGTCTTCTTTTATAGACTATACTAGTGATAAAACAAGAAACAAAAAGATTCGATTGCAAGATCTAAAGATATACCTTCAAGCACTCACCTCCCGGCAACGGCGCCAGAAATTGCTTGATGTCTACTACGCAACCTTCTTCTTGTAGACGTTGTTGGGCCTCCAAGTGCAGAGGTTTGTAGGACGGTAGCAAATTTCCCTCAAGTGGATGACCTAAGGTTTATCAATCTGTGGGAGGCGTAGGATGAAGATGGTCTCTCTCAAACAACCCTGCAACCAAATAACAAAGAGTCTCTTGTGTCCCCAACACACCCAATACAATGGTAAATTGTATAGGCGCACTAGTTCGGCGAAGAGATGGTGATACAAGTGCAATATGGATTGTAGATATAGGTTTTTGTAATCTAAAAATATAAAAACAGCAAGGTAACTAGTAATAAAAGTGACCGAAAACGGTATTGCAATGCTACAAAATAAGGCCTAGGGTTCATACTTTCACTAGTGCAGGTTCTCTCAACAATAATAACATAATTGGATCATATAACTATCCCTCAACATGCAAGAAAGAGTCACTCCAAAGTCACTAATAGCGGAGAACAAACGAAGAGATTATTGTAGGGTACAAAACCACCTCAAAGTTATCCTTTCTGATCGATCTATTCAAGAGTCCGTAGTAAAATAACACGAAGCTATTCTTTCCGTTCAATCTATCATAGAGTTCGTACTATAATAACACCTTAATATACAAATCAACCAAAACCCTAATGTCACCTAGATACTCCAATGTCACCTCGAGTATCCGTGGGTATCATTATACGATATGCATCACACAATCTCAAATTCATCTATTCAACCAACACAAAGAACTTCAAAGAGTGCCCCAAAGTTTCTACCGGAGATTCAAGACGAAAACGTGTGCCAACCCCTATGCATAAGTTCACAAGGTCACTGAACCCGCAAGTTGATCACCAAAACATACATCAAGTAGATCACGTGAATATCCCATTGTCACTACAGATAAGCACATGCAAGACATACATCAAGTGTTCTCAAATCCTTAAAGACTTAATCCGATAAGATAACTTCAAAGGGAAAACTCAATCCATTACAAGAGAGTAGATGGGGAGAAACATCATAAGATCCAACTATAAGCAAAGCTCGCGATACATCAAGATCGTGCCGAATCAAGAACGCGCGAGAGAGATCAAACACATAGCTACTGATACATACCCTCAGCCCCGAGGGTGAACTACTCCCTCCTCATCATGGAGAGTGCCGGGATGATGAAGATGGCCACCGGTGAGGGATCCTGCTCCGGCAGGGTGCGGAACAGGTCTGATTGGTTTTGGTGGCTCTGAGAGGCTTGCGGCGGAACTCCCGATCTAGGTTATTTTCTGGAGGTTTCTGTATCTATAGGAATTTTTGGAGTAGGTCTCACGTCAGGGGAGTCTCCGAGTCGTCCACGAGATAGGGGGACGTGCCCAGGGGGATAGGGCGCGCCCCCCACCCTCGTGGACGGCCCGGGACTCTTCTGGCCCAACTCTTTTACTCTGGGGGCTTCTTTTGGTCCATAAAAAATCATCAAAAATTGGCACGTCAATTGGACTCCGTTTGGTATCCCTTTTCTGGGATACTCAAAAATAAGGAAAAAATAGAAACTGGCACTAGGCTCTAGGTTAATAGGTTAGTCCCAAAAATCATATAAAATAGCATATAAATGCATATAAAACATCCTAGATGGATAATATAATAGCATGGAACAATAAAAAATTATAGATACGTTGGAGACGTATCAGCAGCCACGTAAAACTTGCAACGACAAAGTAGAGATGATCATGATGTGATATACGTTATTGTATGAGATGATCATGTTTTGTAAAAGTTATCGGCAACTGGCAGGAGGCTTATGGTTGTCGCTTTATTGTATGAAATGCAAACACCATGTAATTGCTTTTATTTATCACTATGCATTAGCGATAGTTGTAGAAGCAATAGTAGGCGAGACGACCACGACGCTACGATGGAGATCAAGGTGTCGAGCCGATGATGATGGAGATCATGACGGTGCTTTGGAGATGGAGATCAAAGGCACAAGATGATGATGGCCATATCATGTCACATATATTGATTGCATGTGATGTTTATCCTTTATGCATCTTATTTTGCTTAGTACGGCGGTAGCATTATAAGATGATCCCTTACAAAAATTTCAAGGTATAAGTGTTCTCCCTGAGTATGCATAGTTGCGAATTTTCTTCGCGCTAAGACATCACGTGATGATCAGGTGTGATAGGCTCTACGTTCACATACAACGGGTGCAAGACAATTTTGCACATGCGGAATACTCGGGTTAAACTTGACGAGCCTAGCATGTACAGACATGGCCTCGGAACACTAGAGACCGAAAGGTCGAACGTGAAACATATAGTAGATATGATCAACATAGAGATGTTCACCATTGATGACTACTCCATCCCATGTGATGATCGGACATGGTTTCGTTGATTTGGATCACGTGATCATTTAGATGACTTGAGGGATGTCTATCTAAGTGTGAGTTCTTAAGTAATATGATTAATTGAACTTAATTTATCATGAACTTAGTCCAAATAGTTTTTGCATATCTATGTTGTAGATCAATGGCTCGCGTATAGCTCCCCTGTTTTATTTTTAATATGTTCCTAGAGAAAACTAAGTTTAAAGATGATAGTAGCAATGATGTGGACTGGGTCCGTGATCTGAGGATCATCCTCGTTGTTGCATAGGAGAAATATGTCCTTGATGCACCGCTAGGTGTCAGACCTATTGCAGGAGCTGATGCAGACATTATGAATGTTTGACAAGCTCGGTATGATGAATCCTTGATAGTTTAGTGCACCGTGCTTTACGGCTTAGAACCGAGACTTCAAAAACATTTTGAACGCCACTGAGCATATGAGATGTTCCAAGAGTTGAAATTTGTATTTCAGACTCATGCCCATGTCGAGGGGTATGAGACCTCTGATAAATACTTTGCCTACAAGATGGAGGAGAATGTCTCAGCCAGTGAGCATGTACTCAGAGTGTCTGGGTAGTACAATCGCTTGAATCAAGTGGGAGTTAATCTTCCAGATAAGATAGTGATTGATAGAGGTATCTTGTCACTATCACCAAGCTACTAGAACTTCATGACGAACTATAATATGCAAGGGGATGATGAAAACGATTCCCGAGCTCTTCGCGATGCTGAAATCGGCAAAGGTAGAAATCAAGAAAGAGCATCAAGTGTTGATGGTTGACAAGACCACTAGTTTCAAGTAAAAGGGCAAGGGAAAGAAAAGGGAACTTCAAGAAGAATGGCAAGCAAGTTGCCACTCCCGTGAAGAAGCCCAGAGTTGGACCCAAGCCTGAAACGGAGTGCTTATACTACAAAGGAAATGGTCACTGGAAGTGGAACTGCCCCAAACATTTGGCGGATAAGAAGGATGGCAAAGTGAACAAAAGTATATTTGATGTGCAGATTATTGTGTACCTTACTAGTGTTGTTAGTAGCCCTTGGGTATTTGATACTAGTTCAGTTGCTAAGATTAGCAACTTGAAACAAGAGTTACAGAATGAACAGAGACTAGTTAAGGGTGAAGTGATGATGTGTGTTGGAAGTGATTCCAAGGTTGATAAGATCACCATCGCACACTCCCTCTACCTTCGGGATTAGTGTTGAACCTAAATAAATCTTATTTGGTGTTTGCGTTGAGCATGAATATTATTGGATCATGTTTATTGCAATACGGTTATTCATTTAAGTCAGAGAATAATTGTTGTTCTGTTTACATGAATAAAACCTCCTATGGTCACACACCCAATGTAAATGGTTTATTGAATCTCGATCTTAGTGATACACATATTCATAACATTGATGCCAAAAGATGCAAAGTTGATAATGATAGTGCAACATATTGGTGGCACTGCCATTTAGGTCATATTGGTATAAAGCGCATGAACAAACTCCATGCATATGGATTTTTGGAATCACTTGATTATGAATCATTTGATGCTTGCGAACCATGCCTCATGGGCAAGATGACTAAGACTCCGTTGCGCGGAACAATGGAGTGAGCCACTGACTTATTGGAAACAATATATACCGATGTATATGGTCCGATCAGTGTTGAGGCTCGCGGCAGGTATCGTTGTTTTCTGACCTTCACAGATGATTTGAGCAGATATGGGTATATCTACTTAATGAAACACAAGTCTGAAACATTTGAAAAGTTCAAAGAATTTCAGAGTGAAGTGGAGAATCATCGTAACAAGTAAATAAAGTTTCTACGATCTGATCGGGGAGGCGAATATTTGAGTTATGAGTTTGGCCTTCATTTAAAACAATGTGGAATAGATTCACAACTCAAGCTGCCTGGAACACCACAGCGTAATGGTGTGTCTGAACGTCATAACCGTACTTTATTAGATATGGTCCGATCTATGATGTCTCTTACCGATTTACCGCTATCGTTTTGGGTTTATGCATTAGAGACAGCTACATTCACGTTAAATAGAGCACCATCTAAATCCTTTGAGACGACACCTTATGAACTGTGGTTTGGCAAGAAACCTAAGCTATCGTTTCTTAAAGTTTCGGGTTGCAATGCTTATGTGTAAAAGCTTCAGCCTGATAAGCTCGAACCCAAATCGGAGAAGTGCGTCTTCATAGAATACCCAAAAGAAACTGTTGGGTACACCTTCTATCACAGATCCGAGGGCAAGATCTTTGTTGCTAAGAATGGATCCTTTCTAGAGAAGGAGTTTCTTTCGAAAGAAGTGAGTGGGAGGAAAGTAGAACTTGATGAGGTACTTGTACCTTTTCCCGAATTGGAAAGTAGATCATCAGAGAAATCCGTTCTCGTGATGCCTACACCAACTAGAGAGGAAGCTAATGATAATGATCATGAAACTTCAGATCAAGTTACTACCGAACCTCGTAGGTCAACCAGAGCACGTTCCACACCAGAGTGGTACGGTAATCCTGTTACTAGACCATGATGAACCTACGAACTATGAGGAAGCGATGATGAGCCCAGATTCCGCAAAATGGATTGAGGCCATGAAATCTGAGATAGGATCCATGTATGAGAACAAAGTATGGACTTTGGTTGACTTGCCCGATGATCGGCACGCCATAGAGAATAAATGGATCTTCAAGAAGAAGACTGACGCTGATGGTAATGTTACTGCATACAAAGCTCGACTTGGGTTTTCGACAAGTTCAAGGTGTTAATTACAATGAGATTTTCTCACTCATATCGATGCTTAAGTCTGTCCGAATCATGTTAGCAATTGCCGCATTTTATGAAATCTGGCAAATGGATGTCAAAACTGCATTCCTTAATGGATTTATTAAAGAAGAGTTGTATATGATACAACCAGAAGGTTTTGTCGATCCTAAAGGTGCTAACAAAGTGTGCAAGCTCCAGCGATCCATTTATGGATTGGGGCAAGCATCTCGGAGTTGGAATATACGCTTTGATGAGTTGATCAAAGCATATAGTTTTATACAGACTTGCGGTGAAGCCTGTATTTACAAGAAAGTGAGTGGGAGCACTACAGCCTTTCTGATAAGTATATGTGAATGACATATTGTTGATCGTAAATGATGTAGAATTTTCTGGAAAGCATAAAGGAGTGTTTGAAAGGAGTTTTTCAAAGAAAGACCTCGGTGAAGCTGCTTACATATTGGGCATCAAGATCTATAGAGATAGATCAAGACGCTTAATAAGATTTTTCAATGAGTTCATACACTACAAGATTTTGAAGTAGTTCAAAATGGAACAGTCAAAGAAGGAGTTCTAACCTGTATTGCAAGATATAAAGTTGAGTATGACTCAAAACCCGACCACGACAGAGGATAGAAAGAGAATGAAAGTCATTCCCTATGCCTTAGCCATAGGTTCTATAAAGTATGCCATGCTGTATACCAGACCTATTGTGTACCTTGCCATGATTTTGGCAAGGGGATACAATAGTGATCCAGGAGTAGATCACTGGACAGCGGTCAAAATTATCCTTAGGTACCTAAAGAGGAGTAAGGAAATGTTTCTCGGTTATGGAAGTGACAAAGAGTTCGTCGTAAAGGGTTACGTCGATGCAAGCTTTGACACTGATCCGGATAACTCTGAGTCCCAATCTGGATACATATTGAAAGTGGGAACAATTAGCTAGAGTAGCTCCATGCAGAGCATTGTAGACATAGAAATTTGCAAAATACATACAGATCTGAATGTGGAAAACTCGTTGACTAAACCTCTCTTACAAGCAAAAGATGATCACACCTTAGTACTCTTTGGGTGTTAATCACATGGCGATGTGAACTAGATTACTGACTCTAGTAAACCCTTTGGGTGTTGGTCACATGGCAATGGGAACTATGGGTGTTAATAACATGGTGATGTGAACTATTGGTGTTAAATCACATGGCGATGTGATCTAGATTATTGACTCTAGTGCAAGTGGGAGACTGAAGGAAATATGCCCTAGAGGCAATAATAAAGTTGTTATTTTATATTTCCTTATATCATGATAAATGTTTATTATTCACGCTAGAATTGTATTAACTGGAAACTTGATACATGTGTGGATACATAGACAAAACACCGTGTCCCTAGTAAGCCTCTACTAGACTAGCTCGTAATCAAAGATGGTTAAGTTTCCTAACCATAGAGATGTGTTGTCATTTGATGAACGGGGATCACATCATTAGGAGAATGATGTGATGGACACGACCCATCCGTTAGCTTAGCATAATGATCATTCAGTTTTATTGCTATAGCTTTCTTCATGTCATATACATATTCCTTTGACTATGAGATTATGCAACTCCCGGATATCGGAGGAATGCTTGTGTGCTATCAAACGTCACAACGTAACTGGGTAATTACAAAGATGCTCTACAGGTATCTCCGAATGTGTTTGTTGGTTGGCATAGATCAAGATTAGGATTTGTCACTCCGAGTATCGGAGAGGTATCTCTGGGCCTTCTCGGTAATGCACATCATAATAAGCCTTGCAAGCAATGTGACTAATGAGTTAGTTGTGGGATGATGCATTACGGAACGAGTAAAGAGACTTGCCAGTAACGAGATTGAACTAGTTATGAAGATACCGACGATCGAATCTTGGGCAAGTAACATACCGATGACAAAGGAAATAACGTATGTTGTCATTACGGTATGACCGATAAAGATCTTCATAGAATATGTGGGAACCAATATGAGCATCCAGGTTCCGCTGTTGGTTATTGACCGGAGAGGTGTCTCGGTCATGTCTACATAGTTCTCGAACCCGTAGGATCCGCACGCTTAACGTTCGATGGCGATTTTGTATTATATGAGTTATGTGATTTGGTGAACGAATGTAGTTCGGAGTCTCAGATGAGATCACGGACATGACGCGGAGTCTCAAAAAGGTCGAGAGGTAAAGATTCATATATAGGACGATAGTATTCGGACAACAGAAGTGTTCCGGGGGTACCGGGTACGTACCGGGTCACCGGAAGGGGTTCCGGGCACCCCCCGACAAAGATATGGGCCTTATTGGGCCTAGGGAGGGATACACCAGCCCCTTGTGGGCTGGTGCACCCCCTTATGGGCCGATCTAAGTGGAGAAAGGAAAAGGGGAGGAGGATTCCCCCTTCCTTTCCCCTCTCCCCTCTTTCCTCCCCCCCCCCCCCTCCGGAGATAAGGAAAGGGTGAGGCCGAATTGTAGGAGGCCCCCAAGTAGGATTCCTCCTACTTGGGGCGCCCCAAGGCTGCTCCTCCCCCTCTCCCACCTATATATACATGGAGAGGGGGCGCCTAGAACACACACCAACAATTGTTAGCCGTGTGCGGCGCCCCCCTCCACAGTTTACGCCTCTGGTCATATTCACGTAGTGCTTAGGTGAAGTCTTGCGCGGGTTACTTCACCATCACCGTCACTATGCCGTCGTGCTGACAGAACTCTCCCTCGACACTTTGCTGGATCAAGAGTTCGAGGGACGTCATCGAGTTGAACATGTGCAGAACTCGGTGGTGTCGTACGTTCGGTGCTTGATCGGTCGGAACGAGAAGAAGTTCGACTACATCAACCGCGTTAGCAAAAGCTTCCGCTTTCGGTCTACGAGGGTACGTGGACACACTCTCCCCCTCTCGTTGCTATGCATCTCCTAGATAGATCTTGCTTGAGCGTAGGATTTTTTTTGAATTGCATGCTACGTTTCCCAACAACTATAACTGGAACGTGGGGATGCAGAGGTACCGCGGTGACAAAGCTATATCCCGCCGTTGCCGACCTTTGATAGGGGCAATAATGGGGACCCCAAAGCCTTATGTCACATCCACAGGGAGACCCATAATCATCATCACTTCCAGCCGACAGGGAGATGGATGGTGGTGGAGTTGCGGCTGTATGCAACATATCGTTATTTGGCTATGCCCACACGGAAAACATGTAATGTGAATTTTATATCTAAACCTAAAATTATGTCTATGCACGATTAAGTAACAAACGTACTAGTGGTAAATCCGGACTCCTTTAGAAAACTTTAACCCAATTGCAGTTTCCACCACTTTCCATTACTCTTTTGTTCTTTATTACTTTTTGGAGCGCACTTCAATTCTCATTTAGACACACTTGCGATATCTTCGTCTTCACAACATTTTTGCTTTGAATCGCAAATAACTTGCACAAAATTTCCAATAAACCTCTACAAGATGCAAAAACCATTTTCTAAGTTTCTTGTGGGATCGATACTCTTACTTCTAAAAGTCTACATCTGTATCCACTGGCCTCACCAACTGCGCCATGTGCCGCACGCACCTTGGCGCATCACCCAGTCCAAGCTAGGGCCTCCGCCATGCGTCCATCGCCCCAGCATCCCTCTATACCACCTATGATCTCCATTGTTGGCGGCATCCCTGCACCTCTCCTGAATCCATCAACCTCCGACCCCCCTCCACCGGCGACACCACTACCAAGTTTTCCCCTGCTCTGGGTCGCGCCTAGCTCAGCCTCGCCTGCTACCTGCGCCTCGATGTTGAGTCCTTGTCTCGGCCTCGGGGCTTCGGGCAAAATTGACCGGCACGAAGTGGATTTTGAGGCAACTGATGAATAGCAAATGCGCAAAACTAAAACATTACCTAATATTTGACGTGACGGAAATTGTCGAACTTGTAATTCCTGTCTTGCATGGCATTATTTGTAGCACTTAAGAGAAAGCACCTTGTCTACCTTAACAAAAAAGACAAACAACAAATTTCATGAGGTGCCTTTCTAATCTGATTGTCCCTGGCACGCTTTAACATCATAACCGCCTGCAACTGAGATTTACGCCCAATGGGAAACCTGACACCCCGTGTGCGCCACCACTAGGATCGGTAATGGCCGCGCCACCATTGGCCGGGGACGCAATCTGGGATCGACAAGTCCATGGGCGAGTCGTGGGGCACGGGACATGAGGCGATCCCAACGCGACATGGGCGGCC
The DNA here is from genome assembly GCA_021605205.1 of Aegilops longissima. Classification (NCBI taxonomy): domain Eukaryota; kingdom Viridiplantae; phylum Streptophyta; class Magnoliopsida; order Poales; family Poaceae; genus Aegilops; species Aegilops longissima. Next base: position 527,020,335 of record CM038678.1, on the reverse strand, counting down.
CATCGGCATGTCTCGGCTGCCCGGTGACAAGACCAAAGGCAAGTTATCCTATTCCTAAAGGTGTTCCCGTTCCATACAACCGTTTTGGTCAGCTCAGAGCCACGCGAAACGGAAGGGGTGGCTCGCGCTCGGCCGCTCCGGCCGGTATAAATACGCGGCGCGGCCGCGGCATCCCTCTGCAGTTCTCCGCGCTCTGCCTTTAGCAACGGACCAACAGTTCAGCAGCTCCAGGAGCGAGCGAGCGAGCGAAATGGCGCGTTCTTCCCGCGCTCGCACGGGGTCACGGGTGACGCGGTGCTTCCCATGCTACGACGGCGACAGGAGCGTCGAGTTCAGCGGCTGCAACGTCCCCAACGATCTCCTCCCGTCGCTGGGCGCCACCGCCGCCGCCCAGCCGACCGCCGGCAAGCTCGGCAAGTACCTGGTCTCGCCTTACGGCCGGCGCTACAGGTACGGAAGCACGCACGATTGCTTGTCTCGGTCGCGTACTGTTAGATAGATGGGCGGTGAAGGTGATCGGTCGATCGTTGATGTGCAGGGTGTGGGAGACGTTTCTGATCCTGCTGGTGGTGTACTCGGCGTGGATATGCCCGCTGGAGTTCGCGTTCCTGAGGCACCTGCCCCGCGCGCCTTTTGCCGTGGACGATGTCGTCAACGGCTTCTTCGCGGTCGACATCCTGCTCACTTTCTTCGTGCCCTACGTCGACAACAAGTCTTACCTTGTCGTCGACGATCCGAAGAAGATCGCACTCAGGTGCTGCTGCTGTTACGTACTCCCTCAGTGTCGAGACGTTAATCTCTCAGACACGCACGAATGCACTACTGTATTTACCTGTAGAGCCTGCCTTGTTTCTTTTGGTCTGCAGGTATCTGTCGACCTGGTTCATCTTTGACGTTTGCTCCACGGTTCCATTCCGCTCCATCACCCACCTCTTCACCAGGCACGAGCACAGCCTCGGCCTCAAGTTCCTCAATGTGCTTCGCCTCTGGCGGCTGCGCAGAGTCAGCTCCTTATTTGCAAGGTACGTACTACTAGCACAGTAGTATATGTAGCTAAGCACTGTGCACTTGGCATATATACCAAGCTAAAAGTGGTCGCTGGTCAGTACGTGCAACTTAATTAACAATGATGATTCTCTTATTCCTTTCCGTAGGCTTGAGAAGGACATCCGTTTCAACTACGCCGTGATACGCTGCACAAAGCTCATCTCGGTACGTCCAGATTGTCTCTTCCTTTCTACTGTAGTACTACCACCGTGCAGTAGTAGTTCTTCTTCCTCATGCATGCATGCATGCATGCGCCACGGATGATATATGCAGGTCACTCTGTTCGCGGTGCACTGCGCCGGGTGCATCAACTACCTGATCGCGGACAGGTACCCCGACCCGGCGAGGACCTGGATAGGCGCGGCGCACCCGGACTTCAGGGAGGACGGGCTGTGGGTGCGCTACGTCACGTGCCTCTACTGGTCCATCACCACCATGACCACCACCGGCTACGGCGACCTGCACGCCCAGAACGCCAGGGAGATGCTCTTCGGCATCTCCTACATGCTCTTCAACCTCTGGCTCACCGCCTACCTCATCGGCAACATGACCAACCTCGTCGTCCACAGCACCAGCCGCACCAGAGACTTCGTACGTATATATGCATCCCATTCCACCGTAGTGCTCTGATTCATATTGGGCTGTGGTCAATGGCTTGTGCATGCACAAAAATGCAGAGGGACATGGTTCAGGCTGCCACGGAATTCGCGGCGAGGAACCAGCTGCCGCGGCAGATAGAGGAGCAGATGCTGAACCACATATGCCTGAGGTTCAAGGCAGAGGGGCTCAAGCAGCAGGACACACTGGACATCCTCCCCAGGGCGATGAGATCGAGCATATCGCTCTATCTCTTCTTCCCGGTGGTTCAGGGCGCCTACCTCTTCAGGGGAGTCTCCCCAAGCTTCATCCAGCAACTGGTGAGAAGCTAGTATAGCCTTACGGTTGGAGATGTACTAGGAATCGAAGGGTACTCGCAAATTTTGAATTTGGTTCAAACTATGCAGGTAACGGAGATGGTGGCCGAGTACTACGCCCCGAAGGAAGACATCATACTGCAGAACGAGTACCCATCTGACCTGCACCTTCTTGTGACCGGAGAAGTGGTATGTAGAATCCTATGGATTTACCACGTTATCTTGAGTTCACAGACCTTATAGGGCTTGCGTATCATTAATCAACGTGCATCTTCATTGACAGGATATTGTGGCGTTCCTAGATGGGACAGAGCAGGTACTATTTCTCGAGTTCATGCAATGCAAAGTGCAAAGTTGGTCCCTGAAGTACTTACTTGTACTTGGTGATAACGTGCACCTTTCAGGTTTATGGAAAAGCAACTGAGGGAGGACTGCTAGGGGAGATCGGAGTACTGTGCAACAAGCCACAGCCGTTCACTTTCCGGACGGCCAAGCTATCTCAGGTTCTAAGGATCAGTAGGCCCAAGCTGATGGATATCATCCAGGAAAATGCAGAAGATGGCGAGATCATCAGGATCAATCTTGAGCAAGTAAACGGCTAAGTAACGTGCACCCTATCAAGGCATACACGGAATGAATGTATTGGCTTTGTGTACTTCAAATATAATAACAAAATTGAAGTATGGAACTATGGAAGGATACACCAAAATGATCTGGGGACTCGACAAAGGCTGAATCCTTGAGACGGTCTCTCGCCTATTGAAGAACGCGACTTGCTATTTAGCACAATAGTTTAATTATCCAAGACCACATATGTATATAGTATTATGACTTTAACGGGTGTAACGAGTGAAATAACTGTTGATTGTACTCGAACATAGTTAATTTGCACCATGTAATTGGGTGCAAGATAACGGTGCTACTAACGATATAGAGGCCAACCACTGTCGTTGCAATGGCTCACAACAAGTATTCACCTTACCACCCTCCAGTACTCAATGCACACAACCATGCACGGAGTTGTAATCACACGTGAAGGTTGTCGACAATTTCATGAATCACTCCGCTCCGTATCAGCTCCATTTCATCAAATCCATTTTAAAGCAGTTTCACCCAAGAGTTGCACTCTAACATAGAACATTTATCTTTTTGGAGCACCCCCTGAAGTGCTTCACGAAAAACAAGGAAATGTACATCAGATTCAAGTCTTTTATGGCGTGGAACATTATGGAGCTACCCCATTTGGCTTACGCTTTTTAGAGCAGAGCTGAATAATAGGGAGCAGAGCAGTCCCAAACAAGCACTAAGTTTACATGAGTAGATAAGAAGTGAACTCGCAAACAAGATTCATGTTGTACTACTTAATCTAACTAACCTCCCAGTTGGATGTGAACACGTCCTAAAATGGGATCAAAACATGTGGTAACATGGAAAGAGGGCAAAAGCTCAGAGCCTCCCATAACAATTAGTGACGGGACGACTTGCATTGAATTATATATTTTTTGACTCAAGACTTCAAAATATACGTAGATTTGTGCCTTGATAACAAAGCGGTATTGAATGACCTTTCATTACTTATTCAGGAGCTCACAAAAGTACATCAAGAGGCCAAGATAACAAAGGGGAACTAACTTCTTGTATTGGTGATAGTGTCCTGGACTAGGGGTACTTGCCATGTCGGTTCCCGACCATATGAGCCGGGCCGAGCACCCCCAAGATCATTAACTAGTGGGCCGCGTTCGTTGGGCCCAGGAGCTCCAAGATGGATAACTCCCGAAGATTTGGCGCATAATCCGAGGCTTAGAGGTCGTCTTTGGAGTGACTACCCTTAGATGTAACCAACCCATGTAAACCCTAGGCACCCCATGTCATCTATATAAGCCGAGGGGTGAGAACTGTAGACAAAAAAAAACCTCTCATATACACACGTTCTTGTGGTCGATCAACTTGTAACTCCTACTCCCTCCAAATCAATACAATCAAGCAGGATGTTGGGTGTTATCTCTTCGAGAGAGCCCGAACCTAGATAAATCCATGTGTCACCTATTACCATCATGCTAAGGCTACCAACTTGGGAACCCCTACCCGAGATCTGTTGGATTTGACTCCATCATTGGTGGCTCATGCAGGTCCCTCTTGTAAAACTTAGGGTTTGGCAAACTGCATGACACCCTAATATGGGTGTGGCTATCTCATATATATAGGGGTACACCAAATGTACAATACAAGATACAAGGACATGTATCGAGGCTATATATAATACAGTCTAACACCCTTCCCCAATCTTAACTATGCCCTGAAGTACATAGCAAGTTAAGATTGCGCCTACAACCTTCAAACTGAGGCTTTGATAGTGGCTTCGTGAAGATGTCAGCAAGTTGATCTTTGGAGGAGATAAAGTTGATGTGAAGTAGATTTTGTGCAACGTGTTCCCTCACAAAATGATAGTCGACTTTGATGTGTTTCGTCCGAGCATGAAATACCGGATTAGACGAAAGATACGTTGTGTCAATGTTGTCACACCAAAGGACCGGTGGTTGACCTTGAGAGACTCCCAGTTCTCTTATTAAGGGTTGTACCCATATAATCTCCGTTGTGGCATTAACAACCGCCTTGTACTCAGCTTCAGTGCTATTGTGAGATACTGGTGGCTTGCTTGCGAGCACTCCAGGCGATCAAGTTTGGACCAAAGAAGACTGCATAGCCCCCCGTGGTTCGCCTGTCATCAGGACTCCCAGCCCAATCCGCATCGGAAAACACCGAGAGAGCAAAGGATGGTGTAGGCCGGAGATGTAGACCATAAGAGGCAATAATACACATATAGCACAATACGCGCTTGACAGCTGACCAATGTGAATTTATGGGAGCATGGAGGTACCGACACACACGATTAACTGCATAGGAGATATCCGGTCTGGTGATAGTCAAGTACTACAGACCACAAACGATGTTATGGTACTTAGTAGCATCGTCAGAAGTAAGTGGATCACCATCAAGAGCTGACAACCGATCAGTGGCAGACATAGGAGTAGTCGCATGTTTGTACTTCAGCATACCAGCACTGCGCAACAAGTCAAGGCAATACTTGTGTTGAGTGAGAGTCAACCCAGCAGAAGACCGTGAGGTCTCGAGACCAAGGAAGTAATGCAAAGTGCCCAGATCCTTGACAGCAGAGCGACCACTCAAAGCAGACAGTAGATGATCAACAACAGCAACCGAGGAGCTAATAAGAATAATGTTGTCGACATAGACCAACAGGTACATAGTTACCCCAGGACGGTGAAATAGGAATAATGACGTATCAGCAGTGGACGAAACAAATCCATGAGCCCAAAGAACAGGGCCAAGTCGCGCATGCCATGCACGGGAGCCTGCTTAAGTCCATAGAGCGCCTTAACAAGGCGACACAATAGACGAGGATGAGCAGGATCAACAAACCCCGAAGTTTGACGCATATAAACCTCTTCCTCCAAGACTCCATGAAGAAAGGCATTATGAACATACAGCTGACGTAGAGACCACCCTTTGGTAACAGCCAAAGACAGGAGTAGACGAATGGTGGTAGGTTTTACAGCCGGGCTGAAGGTATCCTCATAGTCAAGATCATACCTTTGTTTGAAACCCTTGGCCATTAGTCGTGCCTTGTACTGTTCATTTGAGTCATCAACATGTTTTCTTGACTTTGAACACCCACTTGGAATCAATAATATTGACACCGGAGATAGGACGAACTAGTCGCCAAATATCATTTTTTTTCAGTGCCTGAAACTCCTGCTCCATAGCATAGCGCCAGTGAGGAAAATGAAGAGCAGCCTGAAAATGTCGAGGTTCAACAATGGGGTCAGCGTCAGCTTGTGCCACGCACGCCGCAATCCACGCCGTGCCATCGATGTGTTTCCCTGGGCAAAAAATGCCACTCTGGCTGCACGTACGAGCACGCAGAACAGTAGTAGGCGCAAGTGGTGGTGTCGGAGACCAAGTCGTGGCCGGTGTTGATGACGACGCGGACCGATCACTAGGCTCAGAAGAGGCCACAGGCGCCGGCGACGAAGACGCGGTGGCATCCTGCAATGTAAACGCATCATACGCCGCAGACGAAGGCGCGGGCGTCGCGGGAGACACGGGCGAGCTAGGAGGGCCTGGTGATGGAGGCCCAGGCGAGGCTGAAGTGAAGATGGCCGAGGGGCAGCTCAGACGGTGGGCCGGATAGAAAGGGCCCATTCGGGGTAGCAACAGCCGGGCCGGCTCCATGACCGAGGGTGCATGGGACATGCACCCGATCAACGTCCCAAGCGCAATCAACACCCGACACCCGAGGGACTTCCACCGGCCGTCCGTCCAGGATCTCAAGACGTGCTCCTCTCCCAATACCTACAACATGGTTAGGCAACAATGCTGGGGTATACGCAGCATCTACAAATTGATCAGGCGAAGGTAAAGCTGAATGCATAGGTGGAGTGGGAGTGGTGGGAGCAGTTGAAAGTGCGAAGAATGGAAAAATGTTCTCATCAAACACCACATCACGAGAAATGTAGACGTGGTTAGAGGGAACATGAAGGCATGTGTACCCTTTATGAAGGGAACTATACCCAAGGAATATCCACCGTTTAGACCAAAACTCTAGTTTACATTTATTATACGGGCGAAGATGCGGCCAACACGCACATCCAAAAACTTCAACGAATTAATGTATAATTAGGAGTTTCATTGAGTAAGAGTTCAAGTGGTGTTTTCATGTGACGAAGTCGTGTAGGAAGCCTATTAATAAGAAAACAGGCGGTGGAAAAAGCATCACTCCAAAACCGAAAAGGAACGGAGGCATGAGCGAGCAAAGTAAGGCCAGTTTCAACAATATGACAATGCTTACATTCAGCTACACTGTTTTGCTGATGTGTATGAGGACAGAACACGGTGCGTAATCCCAAGTTTATTAAAAAAACTCATTGAGTTGTGGTACTCAACCCCCCCCCCCCATCGGATTGAACATGAATAATTTTGTGCTTGAGAAGACGCTCAACATGTGCTTGAAATTGAATAAAATATCGAACGCATCAGATTTGCGCTGGATAAGATAAAGCCAAGTAAACCGATTGTAAGCATCAATACAACTGACATAGTAATTGTGGCCACTAACAGAAGTTCGGGCATGACCCCATACATCAGAAAACATAAGCTCAAGTGGATTTTTCACTACACGACTCGACTTAGAGAAAGGAAGTTGGTGACTTTTTCCTTGCTGGCAGGCATCACAAACTGCATCAACATGATTATTGGACACAACTGGAAGCTCATGGTTATGAAGAACATGGCGCACTATAGGAGTGGCAGGGTGACCAAGACGCGCCTGCCAATGTGATGGAGACACACGAACACCACTGAAAGCGCAAGAGACTGGTGGCACATCAAGCACATAAAGACCATGGCGTAGTCGACCTCTAAGAAGTATGTCCCTCGTGTCCCGATCCTTAACAGAAAAATGGAAAGGGTGAAATTCAGCAAAAACATTATTGTCACGAATAAGTTTAGGAACTGACAACAAACTACGTGCAACAGAAGGAACTCGAAGGACATTGAGAAGACGCAATTGTTTTGAGCGATGAGTAAGACTCACTAATATGTGAGATGTGCATACCTTCCCCATTGGCGGTGCGAACCTGGTCATGTCCATGGTACAGCTCATGTGTAGAGAGCTTTCCCATCTCACTCGTCAGGTGATTGGTAGCTCCTGTATCCATGTAGCATGAAGCATCAACGGGATAGGAAGGGGTGTGCCCCTGCTCATGAATCGCCAAGGAAGCCTGATTTTCTTTAACTTTGCCATTGTTACTGATACGTCCATTTTGCACCATGCTTTTATATCAATATTTATTGCATTATGGGTTGTTATTACACATTATATCTCAATACTTATGGCTATTCTCTCTTATTTTACAAGGTTTACCATGAAGAGGGGGAATGCCAATGGAATTCAGGTGGAAAAGGAGCAAGCGTTGAAACCTATTCGCACAACTCCAAAAGTCCTGAAACTTCACGAAACAACTTTTTGGATTTAACAAGAATTTATGAGCGAAAGAAATAGGCCAAGGGGCCCACACCCTGTCTAGGAGACAGGAGGGCGTGCCCCCCCCCTGTAGGGCACGACCCCCTATCTCCTGGGCCCCCTGGTGGGCCTCCGGCGTCCATCTTCTGCTATATCATCACTTTTACCCTGGAAAAAATCGTGGGCAAGCTTACGGGACGAAACTCCGCCGCCACGAGGCGGAACCTTGGCGGAATCAATCTTGGGCTCTGGCGGAGCTGTTCTGCCGGGGACACTTCCCTCTGGGAGGGGGAAATCATCACCAACGTCATCACAAACGATCCTCTCATTGAGAGGGGGTCAATCTCCATCAACATCTTCACCAGCACCATCTCCTCTCAAAACCCTAGTACATCTCTTGTATCCAATCTTGTATCAAAACCACAAATTGGTACCTGTGGGTTGCTAGTAGTGTTGATTACTCCTTGTAGTTAATGCTAATTGGTTTACTTGGTGGAAGATCATATGTTCAGATCCTTTATGCATATTATTACTCCTCTGATTATGAACATGAATATGCTTTGTGAGTAGTTACGTTTGTTCCTGGGGAATGGGTGAAGTCTTGCTATTAGTAGTCATGTGAATTTGGTATTAGATTCGATATTTTGATGAGGCGTATGTTGTCTTTCCTCTAGTGGTGTTATGTGAGCGTCGACTACATGACACTTCACCATTATTTGGGCCTAGAGGAAGGCATAGGGAAGTAATAAGTAGATGATGGGTTGCTAGAGTGATGAAGCTTAAACCCTAGTTTATGTGTTGCCGTTAGGGGTTGATATGGACCCATATGTTTAATGTTGTGGTTAGGTTTACCTTAATACTCCTTTTTGTAGTTGCGGATGCTTGCAATAGGGGTTAATTATAAGTGGGATGCTTGTCCATGTTAGGTCAGTACCCAAGTGCCGGTCCACCCACATATCAAATTATCAAAGTACAGAACGCGAATTTTATGAACGTGATGAAAAGTAGCATGACGATAATTCCCAATGTGTCCTCGGGAGCTCCTTCTTCATTATTAGAATTTGTCCAGGCTTATACTTTGCTACATAAAGGATTGGGCCACCTTGCTGCACTTTATTTACTTTATTTACTTTTTGCTCGTTACTATTTATCTTATCACAAAACTATTTATCACCTACTATTTGATTGCTTGCAGAGAAAACCTTCTTGAAAACTGCTTATCATTTCATACGCTCCTTGTTGGGTTCGACACTCTTACTTATTGAAAGGACTACGATAGATCCCCTATACTTGTGGGTCATCAAGACTCTTTTAAAGCGCCGTTGCGGGAGACTAGCGCTTTTGGTGAGTGGAACTTGGTAAGAAACATTTATATAGTGTGCTGAAATTTTCAGTTACTTGTCACTATGGAAACTAATCCTTTGAAGGGCCTGTTTGGGGTGTCTTCACCCCAACCAGAAGAGCAAAGAGATGCTCCTCAACCTACTGAACTTTATGAAAATATTCACTTTGAGATTCCTTTGGGTATGATAGAAAAACTGCTAGCTAATCCTTTTGCAGGAGACGGAACATTGCATCCCGACTTACACCTTATCTTTGTGGATGAAGTTTGTGGATTATTTAAGCTTGCAGGTATTCCCAATGATGTTGTCTAAAGGAAGGTCTTCCCTTTATCTTTGAAGGGAGATGCAATGACATGGTATAGGCTATGTGATGATACGAGATCTTGGAATTATAAGCGATTGAAGTTGGAATTTCACCAGAAGTTCTACCCTATGCATCTTGTTCATCGTGATCGTAATTACATATATAATTCCTGGCCTCGCGAAGGAGAAAGCATCGCTCAAGCTTGGGGGAGGCTTAATTCAATGTTGTATTCATGCCCCAATCATGAGCTCTCTCAGGAAATGATTATTCAGAATTTTTATGCTCGGCTTACTCTTGATAATCGCAACTTGCTCGATACTTCATGTGATGGTTCCTATATGCTGAAGACTATTGATTTCAAATGGGACTTATTGGAAAGAATTAAACGCAACTCTGAAGATTGGGGTTACAGCGATGGTAAGGAGTCAGGTATGACACCTAAGTTCGATTGTGTTAAATCTTTTATGGATACCGATGCTTCCCATGGATTTAGCTCTAAGTATGGACTTGACTCTGAGATAGTAGATACTTTTTGTGAAACTTTTGCTACTCACGTTGATCTCCCTAAAGAGAAGTGGTTTAAATATAATCCTCCTGTTGAAGTGAAAGTAGTTGCACCCATTACGATCGAAGGAAAGACTATTACATATAGTGATCCTATTATTCCTCTGCTATGTCGAAAAACCTCCTTTTCTGTTAGGATAAAAGATCATGCTAAAGCTTGATTGTTGTTCGTAAGAGTAATACTAGGACCTATACACCTCTGAGAAAATTAATGTTGAACCTGGTATTGCTATGATTAAAGATCTCTTGGATGAGGACTTAGATGGGCATGTTATCTCTTTCTTGGGTGAAACTGCTAATATTGCTAGACCGATACTAAGACACGTAGACCTGTTGTAGGCACGCTGTTATTTATGTTAAAATAGGAGATCATTGTTATCATGGCTTATGTGATATGGGTGCTAGTGCTAGTGCGATACCTTATGACCTTTATAAAGAAATTATGCGATATTGCACTGTTGAATTGGAAGACATTGATGTTACTATTAAGCTTGCTAATAGGGACACCATTAAACCTATTGGGATTGTTAGAGATGTTGAAGTCTTGTGTGGGAAGATTAAATACCCTGCTGATTTTCTTGTTCTTGCTTCCCCACAAGATGATTTTTGTCCCATTATTTTTGGTAGACCTTTCTTGAATACTGCTAGTGCTAAGATTAATTGTAAAAGGAAGGTAGTCACTGTTGGCATAGATGGTATGTCTCATGAGTTCAATTTTGCTAAGTTTAGTAGACAACCTGTGAAAGGGAACCACCTAGTAAGGATGAGATTATTGGTCTCGCTTCCATTGATGTTCCTCCAACGGTTCCGTTAGAACATTATTTGTTAGACCATGAAAACGATATGTTTATGAAAGAAAGGGAAGAAATAGATGAAGTGTTCCTTAAACAAGAACCTATGCTGAAACATAACCTTCCCGTTGAAATTCTTGGGGATCCCCCTCCACCCAAGGGTGATCCCGTGTTTGAACTCAATCCCTTACCTGATAATCTTAAGTATGCTTATCTTCATGAAAAAGAAATATATCCTATTATTATTAGTGCTAACCTTTAAGAGAAAGAAGAAGAAAGATTATTGAAAACTCTAAAGAAGCACCGAGCTGCTATTGGATATACTCTGGATGATCTTAAGGGCATTAGTCCCACATTATGTCAACACAAAATTTTAGTGGAGAAAGATGCCAAACCAGTTAGAGATCCTCAAAGACAATTAAATCCCAAAATGAAGGAGGTGGTAAGAAAGGAGATTCTAAAACTCCTTGAGGCAGGTATTATTTATCCGTTCTTGATAGTGAATGGGTAAGCCCATCCATTGTGTCCCTAAAAGGGAGGTATTACTGTTGTCCCTAATGATAAAGATGAATTGATCCATAAAAATTATTACAGGCTATAGGATGGTAATTGATTTTCATAAGTTAAATAAAGCTACTAAGAAAGATCATTACCCTTTACCTTTTATTGATCAAATGCTAGAAAGGCTATCGGAACACACACATTTTTGCTTTCTAGATGGTTATTCTAGCTTCTCTCAAATACCTGTGTCAGCAAAGGATCAATCTAAAACTACTTTTACTTGCCCTTTTGGTACTTCTGCTTATAGACGTATGTCGTTTGGTTTATGTAATGCACCTGCTACCTTTCAAAGATGCATGATGGCTATATTTTCTGATTTTTGTGAAAAGATTTGTGAGGTATTCATGGATGACTTCTCCGTCTATGGATCCTCTTTTGATGATTGTTTGAGCAACCTTGATCGAGTTTTGCAGAGATGCGAAGACACTAGTCTCGTCTTGAATTGGGAAAAGTGTCACTTTATGGTTAATGAAGTCATTGTCTTGGGGCACAAGATCTCCGAGAGAGGTATTGAAGTTGATAAAGCCAAAGTTGATGCTATTGAAAAGATGCCATGTCCTAAGGACATAAAAGGTATAAGAAGTTTCCTTGGTCATGCCGGCTTTTATAGGAGGTTCATTAAGGACTTTTCTAAAATCTCCAGGCCTCTGACTAATTTATTGCAAAAAGATATTCCTTTTGTCTTTGATGATGATTGTGTAGAAGCATTTGAAACACTTAAGAAAGCCTTGATCACTACACCTATTGTTCAGCCACCTGATTGGAATTTACCTTTTGAAATTATGTGCGATGCTAGTGATTATGATGTAGGTGTTGTTTTAGGGCAAAGAGTCGATAAGAAATTAAATGTTATCCACTATGCTAGTAAGACTCTTGATACTGCCCAGAGAAATTATGCAACTACTGAAAAAGAGTTCTTAGCAGTTGTGTTTGCATGTGATAAGTTTAGACCTTATATAGTTGATTCCAAAGTTACTATTCACACTGATCATGCTGCTATTAAATATCTTATGGAAAATAAAGATGCTAAGCCTAGACTCATTAGATGGGTTCTCTTGCTCCAAGAATTTGACTTGCATATTATTGATAAAAAGGGAGCTGAGAACCTGTTGCGCATAACTTGTCTAGGTTAGAGAATGTTCTTGATGACCCACCGCCTATTAATGATAGCTTTCCTGATGAACAATTAGCGGTCGTCAATGCTTCTCATACTGCTCCTTGGTATGCTGACTATGCTAATTACATTGTTGCTAAATATATACCGCCTAGTTTCACATACCAGCAAAAGAAAAAGTTCTTTTATGATTTAAGACATTACTTCGGGATGATCCACACCTTTATAAAGAAGGAGTAGATGGTATTATTAGGCGTTGTGTGCCCGAGCATGAACAGGAACAAATCCTACATAAGTGTCACTCTAAATCCTATGGAGGACACCACGCTGGAGATAGAACTGCACACAAGGTACTACAATCTGGTTTTTATCGGCCTACTCTTTTCAAAGATGCTCGTAAGTTTGTCTTATCTTGTGATGAATGTCAAAGAATAGGTAACATTAGTAGACGTCAAGAAATGCCTATGAATTATTCTCTTGTTATTGAACCGTTTGATGTTTGGGGCTTTGATTATATGGGACCTTTTCCTACCTCCAGTGGTTATACACATATTTTAGTTGTTGTTGATTACGTTACTAAGTGGGTAGAAGCTATTCCAACTAGTAGTGCTGATCATAACACTTCTATTAAAATGCTTAAAGAAGTTATTTTTACGAGGTTTGGAGTCCCTAGATATCTTATGACCGATGGTGGTTCACACTTTATTCATGGTGCTTTCCGTAAGATGCTTGCTAAGTATGATGTCAATCATAGAATCGCATCTCCTTATCACCCGATCTAGTGGTCAAGTAGAGTTGAGCAATAGAGAGCTCAAACTAATTTTGCAAAAGACGTGAATAGATCTAGAAAGAATTGGTCCAAAAACTTCGACGATGCATTATGGGCCTATAGAACTGCATACAAAAATCCTATGGGTATGTCTCCATATAAGATGGTTTATGGAAAAGCATGTCATTTACCTCTTGAACTTGAACATAAAGCATATTGGGCTATTAAAGAGCTCAATTATGACTTCAAACTTGCCAGTGAGAAGAGGTTGTTTGATATTAGCTCACTTGATGAATGGAGAACCCAAGCATATGGGAATGCTAAGCTTTTCAAAGAAAAAGTCAAACGCTGGCATGATAAGAGGATACAAAAGCGTGAGTTTAACATAGGAGATTATGTGTTATTGTTCAACTCTCGTTTAAGATTTTTTGCAGGAAAACTTCTCTCAAAATGGGAAGGTCCCTACGTTATCGAGGAGGTCTATCGTTCTGGTGCTATAAAAATCAACAACTTCGAAGGCACAAATCCGAGGGTGGTAAATGGTCAAAGAATTAAACATTATATTTCAGGTAATCCTATCAATGTTGAAATTAATATTATTGAAACCATAACCCCTGAGGAATACATAAGAGACACTTTCCAGAACGTTCCAGACTTCGAAAAGGCATAGGTACGTGGTACGGTAAGTAAACCAACTCCAAAACAACCCTAATGGCAATTTTTATCAGTTTTGGATTATTTAAGAATTTTAGGAAGAAAGAAGTAGTCCGAAAGGGACACGAGGCTCCCACAAGAGAGGAGCCCCCCCCTGTAGGGCGCGCCCCCCTGTCTCGTGGGCACCTCGTGTGCCTCCTGGACTCCGTTTTCTTGTATGTTATGTATTTTGGTCGGTAAAAATTCATTACATATACTCCCGAAGGTTTTGACCACCGTATCACGCAAATATCCTCTGTTTTCGTTTCGAGTTGTTCCTGTTGCAGAATAAAGCAAGATGTCTTCTCGAGTCGGTTAGGGAGGCAGGTGTCTCACCCAACGCCAGTCCAGAGCAAATAGCGGCGTCTATCACTTTGGACCATCAACGGAGGATGAGATGGAGGCTGATTTGAAAAGGATAGATGCCATGGAGGAGGATCAAGAAGTTACCTCTCGTCTTCGAGCAGAATTCACTATGGGGGAATTACCTAGCCTGGCTGTCCCTACTTCGGTCACTCCTTCCAACTCTAGATTTCTTTCTTATGAATATATGAAAAAGAGTTTCACTTGTTCTCCAGAAGCTATCCAGCATCCTTGGGTAAAAGGAGCCTTGTCCGTTACGGGCAAGCTCCGTAAAGAAAATATGGACCTCAAACAACAAGTCAATAAGCTCGAGGAGGAGAACCGTATCCTGAAGGGCATAATCGCCAAGAAGATCATAACACCAACCATGAAGAAGGAGAAATAATCACATGGGTATGGGCACTCCCCTTGGCAACTGCCAAGCTTGGGGGAGGTGCCCCGGTATCGTATCACCATCACACTCCTATTTTTACTGCTTTATTTAGTTCGATCCTTTTAGTAGTATCTTGATCTAGTAGTTTGGAGTTTTTGATATCAAGTAGTTTTGGGTTTTGCATTGCAATCTCCTTATGTAATCGAGTCCGTGTGCTATCTACAATAAAGATTAGTGTTGAGTCAAGGGCTTTGCTATGTTTTTATGATCTTGAGAAAGTAGAAAGAACAAAAGAGTTCATATTGATCTTATGGATAGTGATAACTTCACACATAGAAAGTATGAGGCATAGAAATTGTTGATAGTTGATGAACGTAGCCTTGGTCATCGTTGCAATTAATAGGAAGTGATAAGGAAAGAGGGGTTCACATATAAATATATTATCTTGGACATCTTTTATGATTGTGAAGCACTCATTAAGTATGACATGCTAAAAGAGTTGATGTTGGACAAGGAAGACAACGTAATGGTTTATGTTTTCCGACATCTCAGTTAAAGTATATTGTCATTGACCTTCCAAACATGTTGAGCTTGCCTTTCCCCCTCATGCTAGCCAAATTCCTTGCACCAAGTAGAGATACTACTTGTGCTTCCAAATATCCTTAAACCCAGTTTTGCCATGAGAGTCCACCATACCTACCTATGGATTGAATAAGATCCTTCAAGTAAGTTGTCATCGGTGCAAGCAATAAAATTGCTCTCTAAATATGTATGACTTATTAGTGCAGAGAAAATAAACTTTGTACGAACTTGTTGTGGAAGTAATAAAAGTGACGGACTGCATAATAAAGGTCCACATACAAGGGGCAATATAAAGTGACGTTCTTTTTCACTAAGACTTTATGCATGAACCCTAAACGCGCATGACAACCTCTGCTTCCCTCTGCGAAGGGCCTATCTTTTACTTTATGCTTTTACTTTATGCTTGAGTCAAGGTGATGCTCACCTTTCCCTTTTTATTTTTATCCTTTGGCAAGCTCCTCGTGTTTGAAAGATCATGATAAATATATCCAATTGGATGTAAGTTGGCATAGGCTATTATTGTTGACATCACCTAAAGGTGAATACGTTGGGAGGCAACACAATAAGCCCCTATCTTTCTCAGTGTCCGGCTGAAATTCTATAACCACAAGTATTGCGTGAGTGTTAACAATTATAGGAGACTACGAGATAGTTGAGTATGTGAGCTTGCTGAAAAGCTCCATTATCGACTCTTTCTGATGTTATGATAAATTGCAATTGCTTCAATGACTGAGATTATAGTTTTTTAGTTCCCAATGAAGTTTTTGAACCATACTTGACATTGTGAATTGCTTATTACTTGAGCATAGGAAATCATATGACAAAATCCATATATGTTACTGTTATTAGAATGATCATGATGCCCTCATGTCCGTATTTTATTTTTATCGACACCTCTATCTCTAAACATGTCGACATATTTTTCGATTTAAACTTCGCTTGAGGACAAGCGAGGTCTAAGCTTGGGGAGTTGATCGTCCATTTTGCATCATGCTTTTATATCAATATTTATTGCATTATGGGTTGTTATTACACATTATATCTCAATACTTATGGCTATTCTCTTATTTTACAAGGTTTACCATGAAGAGGGGAATGCTTGGCAATGGAATTCTGGTGGAAAAGGAGCAAACATTGGAAACCTATTCTGCACAACTCCAAAAGTCCTGAAACTCCACGAAACAACTTTTTGGATTTAACAAGAATTTATGAGCGAAAGAAATAGGCCAGGGGGCCCACACCCTGTCCAAGAGACAGGAGGGGCCCCCCCCTGTAGGGCGCGCCCCCCTATCTCCTGGGCCCCCTGGTGGGCCTCCGGCGTCCATCTTCTGCTATATCATCACTTTTACCCTGGAAAAAATCGTGGGCAAGCTTACGGGACGAAACTCCGCCGCCACGAGGCGGAACCTTGGCGGAGCTGTTCTGCCGGGGACACTTCCCTCCGGGAGGGGGAAATCATCACTAACATCATCACCAATGATCCTCTCATCGAGAGGGGGTCAATCTCCATCAACATCTTCACCAGCACCATCTCCTCTCAAAACCCTAGTTCATCTCTTGTATCCAATCTTGTATCAAAACCACAAATTGGTACCTGTGGGTTGCTAGTAGTGTTGATTACTCCTTGTAGTTGATGCTAATTGGTTTACTTGGTGGAAGATCATATGTTCAGATCCTTTATGCATATTATTACTCCTCTGATTATGAACATGAATATGCTTTGTGAGTAGTTACGTTTGTTCCTGAGGGAATGGGTGAAGTCTTGCTATTAGTAGTCATGTGAATTTGGTATTCGTTCGATATTTTGATGAGATGTATGTTGTCTTTCCTCTAGTGGTGTTATGTGAACGTCGACTACATGACACTTCACCATTATTTGGGCCTATAGGAAGGCATAGGGAAGTAATAAGTAGATGATGGGTTGCTAGAGTGACAGAAGCTTAAACCCTAGTTTATGCGTTGCTTCGTTAGGGGTTGATATGGACCAATATGTTTAATGCTGTGGTTAGGTTTACCTTAATACTCCTTTTTGTAGTTGCGGATGCTTGCAATAGGGGTTAATCATAAGTGGGATGCTTGTCCATGTTAGGGAAGTACCCAAGTGCCGGTCCACCCACATATCAAATTATTAAAGTACCGAACGCGAATCTTATGAACGTGATGAAAACTAGCTTGACGATAATTCCCAATGTGTCCTCGGGAGCTCCTTCTTCATTATTAGTATTTTTCCAGGATTATCCTTTGCTACATAAAGGATTGGGCCACCTTGCTGCACTTTATTTACTTTATTTAATTTTTGCTCATTACTATTTATCTTATCACAAAACTATTTATCACCTACCATTTCAGTGCTTGCAGAGAAAACCTTACTGAAAACTGCTTATCATTTCCTTCTGCTCCTCATTGGGTTCGACACTCTTACTTATCGAAAGGACTATGATAGATCCCCTATACTTGTGGGTCATCAGTTACCAATACCCAAAAAATCTTTCTTGAAGCGATAATAGCAGGTAAAGCAATGTGGCTGGCGAGGCCACACAATTGGCAGGGAACTTGGGCGCCACAAGAGGGGCAGCTGGTGTGCACTCGGCCATCCATGGGATTGTTGGCGTTCCGCGAGGTCGGCGTAGGCGGTGGCGCCGACTTGCCACCAGTTGGTGGCTTTTAGGGTTTACCCTTACCACGTGACGCACAATTGGTGGAAGAGAAATTGGGCGTCGAGCGGCGAGCCTTACCATGTGACGCTATGCTTAATGCCTATCACTAGGGACCAAGTGCCCTGATTTCATATCTGAATATGTTGATCTTACCTACCCTGATATTTTATGATATACTGGATAGATTTGGGGTAGTACCAATTAAGGAGAAGCTTGTCCAACATTGTCTGAGATGGTTTTGGGCATATTCAGCGCATGCCTCCGGAAGCTCCAGTGCATAATGGACGGCTAAAGTGTGCGGACAATGTCAAAGAGAGGTCGGGGTAGATCGAATTTGACATGGGAGGAGTCCGTTAAGAGAGACCTGAAGGATTGGAGTATCACCAAAGAACTAGCTATGGGTAGGGGTGCTTGGAAGCTTGCTATCCATGTGCCAGAGCCATGAGTTGTTCGCGAGATCTAATGGGTTTCACCTATAGCCTACCCCAACTTGTTTGGGATTAAAGTGTTGTTGTTGTTGTTGTTGTTGTTGTTGTTGTTGTTGTTGTTGTTGTTGTTGTTGTTGTAGCTGTTGTTTTTGCTGTTGTTGCTGCTTCTGTTGATGCTTCTGTTGCTGGTGTTGTTGTTGTTGCTGTTGCTGTTGCTGTTGTTGTTTTTTTTGTTGTATTCATGGTGGAGTACTCATGCGAGGGTTACAATGGGGGTGATGTATGTGAGTTTGTTTCTACCAAAGTAGATCGATCTGGTTAATCCCTAGCCTCGCCTTATATAGATGGTCAGGGCTACGGTTTGCACATGAATCTAACTGACCTACAACCATCACATTACTTGGCTTGCACTCCAATATGATTGATACGTCTCCAACGTATCTATAATTTATGAAGTATTCATGCTATTATATTATCTGTTTTGGATGTTTATGGGCTTTACTAAACACTTTTATATTATTTTTGGGACTAACCTATTAACCGGAGGCCCAACCCAAATTGTTGTTTTCTCGCCTATTTCAGTGTTTCGAAGAAAAGGAATATCAAACGGAGTCCAAACGGAATGAAACCTTCGGGAGAGTTATTTTTGGAACGGAAGCAATCCAGGAGACTTAGAGTAGACGTCAACGAAGCTTCGAGGAAGCCACGAGGCAGGGAGGCGCCCCCTACCCCCTGGGTGCGCCCCCACCCTCATGGGCCCCTCGTGGCTCCCCTGACCGACTTCTTTTGCCTATATATGTCCATATACCCTAAAAACATCGAGGAACACAATAGATCGGGAGTTCCACCGCCGCAAGCCTCTGTAGCCACCAAAAACCAATCGGGACCTGTTAAGCACCTGCTGGAGGGGATCCTCACCGGTGGCCATCTTCATCATCCCGGCGCTCTCCATGATGAGGAGGGAGTAGTTCACCCTCGGGGCTGAGGGTATGTACCAGTAGCTATGTGTTTGACCTCTCTCTCTCTCTCTCTCTCTCTCTCTCTCTCTCTCTCTCTTGTGCTCTTGAGGTGGTACGATCTTGATGTATCGCGAGCTTTGCTATTATAGTTGGATCTTATGATGTTTCTCCCCCTCTACTCTCTTTAATGGATTGAGTTTTCCCTTTGAAGTTATCTTATCTGATTGAGTCTTTAAGGATTTGAGAACAGTTGATGTATGTCTTGCATGTGCTTATCTGTGGTGACAATGGGATATCACGTGATCCACTTGATGTATGTTTTGGTGATCAACTTGTGGGTTCCGTTTGTGAGCTTATGCATAGGGGTTGGTACACGTTTTCGTCTTGACTCTCCGGTAGAAACTTTGGGGCACTCTTTGAAGTACTTTGTTTGGTTTGAATAGATGAATCTGAGATTGTGTGATGCATAACATATAATCATACCCACGGATACTTGTGGTGACATTGGAGTATCTAGGTGACATTAGGGTTTTGGTTGATATGTGTCTTAAGGTGTTATTCTAGTACAAACTCTTGAATAGATCGATCCGAAAGAATAACTTTGAGGTGGTTTCGTACCCTACAATAATCTCTTCATTTGTTCTCCGCTATTAGTAACTTTGGAGTGACTCCTTTGTTGCATGTTGAGGGATAGTTATATGATCCAATTATGTTATTATTGTTGAGAGAACTTGCACTAGCGAAAGTATGAACCCTAGGCCTTGTTTCCTAGCATTACAATACCGTTTTCGCTCACTTTTACCACTTGCTACCTTGCTGTTTTTATATTTTCAGATTACAAATACTCATATCTATCATCCATATTGCACTTGTATCACCATCTCTTCTCCGAACTAGTGCACCTATACAATTTACCATTGTATTGGGTGTGTTGGGGACACAAGGGACTCTTTGTTATTTGGTTGTAGGGTTGCTTGAGAGAGACCATCTTCATCCTATGCCTCCCATGGATTGATAAACCTTAGGTCATCCACTTGAGGGTAATTTGCTACTGTCCTACAAACCTCTGCACTTGGATGCCCAACAACGTCTACAAGAAGAATGTTGCGTAGTAGACATCAAGCTCTTTTCTGGCGCCGTTGCCGGGGAGGTGAGTGCTTAAAGGTATATCTTTAGATCTTGCAATCTAATCTTTTAGTTTCTTGTTTTATCACTAGTTTAGTTTATAAAAGAAAACTACAAAAAAATGGAATTGAGGGTGCCTCATATGCTTCATCTTTTTAATATTTTTCATGAGAATAAGGAATCCGATAATTGTGCTCAATTGCTAGAGGAAGAATGCATTAGAATGTTTGGCACTAAATCTTTGAATGATGAGTATGATTGTAATGTTTTTACTATGATCTCCTTGAATATCCGTAGTACTAATGATGATTGCACTAGTCATGATGAAAATGTCTCTTATAAGCATGTCTACTTTTGTGGAGTGCATAGAGTTTGCAAGTACACACCAAATAGGGAAGATAGATTTTGCAAGAGGCATAAGTATTTAGAAACTAAATGGTTGCAAGAGAGGCTAGATGTTTGTGCTGAAAATTTAAAATTTCTTTGCCATACTTGTGAACTCTGCAATGAACGTGGTCATTTAAATCTCCAATGCAAATTGTTTCATGATCGTATCGTGTCCAAAAATTGTGATGATTTGATTTCCCTTGCACATCATAATGAACTTAGTTTTCTTTTGAGTTATTAAGAAATGAAATGTAAAACTAAGCATATTCCAGAATATAACCTTGAGAAATTCCTCGATATTGATCTAGAAGAAATTTATATGTATTGTGCGGTGAATTGCATTGAAAATCCTTATATTGCCAATTACATAAAGAAAAGAAAACAAATAGAAGATGAAGAGAATACTAATGAAAGGGAATAGTCTTCCCAATATCCTCCTATTATTTCTTATGATGAATCAGGTAACGAGGAGGAGCCTTCTATTCAACCAATCTCATTAATAAGGAGCTCAAAAAAGAGGGTTAAACCCACACATGATGTGAAGAAGAAAAGACGGAGAAGAAAAGGTAGAAAGGTATCCCTCCCAAATGATGTTGCTCCTATTACTCATTGTGATGGTGATAATTGCTATACTATTGGCGCTATCCATACTATTAATGGTGAGAGTGATTATGCGTATGATATGAAAGGGCCCAAGCTTGGGGATGCTATGTTTGATGAGAATGACATGTTTGAGAATATATTTGCTGCAATTAATATTTGTCCCAAGATTGGGGATGCTATGATTTATGAAGATTATATTTTTAGCCTCGCAGGTTTTGATGAGCAAATTTATTATGATAATAGCATGCCTCCTATTTATGATGATTATTGTGATGACACTTATGCTATAAAAAGTAGTGATGATTATATTTATAAAACTTGTCATGATTATAATTCCCCCTTTTCTGAACATTACTCTTTCAATGTGGAAACAATTTATAGTATTCGAGTCTCTTATGATACTCCCACTATTCTGAATGGGAAAAATTTCGCTTATGGGGAGAGTAATAAAATTTCTATGCTTGTAGATCATGAAAAGAATGCTTTATGTGATGGTTATATTGTTGAATTTATTCATGATGCTACTGAAAATTATTATGAGGGAGGAACATATGCTTGTAGGAATTGCAATAATATCAAGTTTCCTCTTTATGTGCTTAAAGTTTTGAAGTTATGCTTGTTTTGCCTTCCTATGCTAGTTGATTATTGTTCTCATAAGTTGTTTGCTCACAAAATCCCTATGAATAGGAAGTGGGTTAGACTTAAATGTGCTAGTCATATTTTTCATGATTCTCTCTTTATGTTTCCATTCTTATCTTTTATGTGAGCATCATTGAAATCATCCTGCCTAGCTAGGGGCGTTAAACGTTAGCGCTTGTTGGGAGGCAACCTAATTTTATTTTTGTTTCTTACTTTTTGGTTCTGTTTAGTAATAAATATTTGATCTAGCATCTGGTTAGATGTGTTCTTATGTTTTAATTAGTGTTTTTGCCAAGTAAGACCTATAGGATCTTCTTGGATAATAATTATTTGATCTTGCTGAAAAAGACAGAAACTTTCTGCTCACGAAAACAATTGTTAAAAATCACCAGAAAGTGATAAAATACTGATTCCAATTGAAGTAGATCAATAATAAAATTATCTAGGTCGTCCTATTTTGGTAGATGTTTATTAGTTCCAGAAGTTTGCCTTTGATACAGATTACTACAGACTGTTCTGTTTTTGACAGATTCTGTTTTCTTTGTGTTGTTTGCTTATTTTGATGAATCTATGAGTAGTATCGGAGGGTATGAACCATATAGAAGTTGGAATACAGTATATATTACACCAATATGAATTTATAATGAGTTCACAACAGTACCTAAGTGGTGATTTATTTTCTTATACTAACGGAGCTTACGAGTTTTCTGTTGAGTTTTGTGTTGTGAAGTTTTCAAGTTTTGGGTAAAGATTCGATGGACTATGGAATAAGGAGTGGCAAGAGCCTAAGCTTGGGGATGCCCAAGGCACCCCAAGGTATTATTCAAGGATAACCAAGAGCCTAAGCTTGGGGATGCCCCGGATGGCATCCCCTCTTTCGTCTTCGTTCATTGGTAACTTTACTTGGAGCTATATTTTTATTCACAACATGATATGTGTTTTGCTTGGAGTGTCATTTTATTTTGTTAGTATTTGCTTGCTGTTATTTAGAATAATGTTTTGCATCTTTATTTTCAATAAAAATGTCAAGGATAGCCTTTACCATGCTTATTTTGCAAGTATACATGTTGCTGTTTCAAAACAGAAAGTTTATCGCTGTTGCAAAAATTCCCTAGAAAAGTAAGAATGTGATAAAATGTTGAAACCTTTTGCATATTAAGCTATTATAAATTCACTACAGTGGTAATTTTCTTTCATAATTTTTGGAGTTAGGGAAGTATGATGAATCTTGCATTCTTTACAGACTGTACTGTTTTGGCAGATTGTTGTTATGTTTGCATATGTTTGCTTGTTTAATGATTCTATTTGAGGATAGGACTATTAAATATGCAGAGGAATTTAGTATGAAATGTTGAATAATAATTTTAGTGATTTGCTACAGTAGAGTATGATAAGGTTTTTGCATTGGTTTATACTAACTTATCTCACAAGTTCTTGTTGAGTTTGGCGTGGGTGAAGCTTTTGAGATTTAGGAAACCGTGATATGAGAGGAATTAAGGAGACACAAAAGCTCAAGCTTGGGGATGCCCAAGGCACCCCAAGATAATATTTCAAGAAGTTTCAAGCATCTAAGCTCGGGGATGCCTCGGTAGGCATCCCACCTTTCTTCTTCAACAATTATCGGTTAGTATCGGTTGAGCCTAAGTTTTTGCTTCTTCACATGATGAGTGCTATCCTTGAAATGTCGTTTTATTTTGTTTTACTTGCTGTTTGAATAATATCCCAAGATCTGAAATTCTTAAACGAGATAGAGTCTTCACAAAGCTACATAATTATTTAACTACTCATTGATCTTCACTTATATCTTTTTGGAGTAGTTTGTCATCTACTCGTGTGCTTCACTTATATCCTATGAGTAAATGGTTGAATGATTTGAATGTCATAATTTTGAAATTATATACGTTTCGTATGCCTTTCCCATGGGGAGTAATGCCTTCACATATAAGAAGCAGAGGTGGTAAATTTTTTGAAGGTTAGCAAACATTGTATTGGTCACTTGAACAATTCATGAAAGAATATTGAAGGAAGAGAGATTTCACATATAAATATACTATCTTGGACATCTTCTATGATTGTGAGCCCCATTAATTATTTTCAAACCTGAGCAAATTAGTTGAAGTTGGACAAGGAAGACAACATAATGAGTTATGCTTGGGTATATTTGTATAGAAGTTATATTGTTATGGATCCTCTAACATGTGGTGCTTGCTATTTAGAATCCTTTGCTAGCCAAAATATCTGTACTAAGCGGGAATACTGCTTGTGCATCCAAATTCCTTGAACAAAGTTTCTTCCATGAGTGTCCACCATATCTACCTATATGCGGTATTTACCTGTCGTTCCAAGTAAATTTGCATGTGCCAAACTCTAAACCTTCAAATAATAATCTGTTTTGTATGCCCGAATCGCTCATGTAGCAACTAGGGGCTTTCAGTATCTTCCATGCTAGGTGGGTTATTCTCACGATGAGTGGACTCTGCTCATTATTCACGAGAAAATGGCTGGTAACTGGGATGCCCAGTCCTATGATCAAAAGATCAAAAACAAATTCGCAAATAATTTAAACAAACTCCCCCAGGATTGTTGAAAGTTGGACGGCACCCGTTGTTTTGGACAAGCCGTGGAGTGTGATTGTTGGTGGAGGGGGAGTAAAATCTTTACCTTTCTGTTTGGGAACTGCCTATAATGTATCTAGTATGGAAGATATTGGGAACTCTTGGTCGTTATGTTGACAATGAAAGCATACCTCTCAAAATTATTTTCATCTTTGTTTTAGCTTCGAGCTCTGGCACCTCTGCAAATCCCGCTTTCCTCCGCGAAGGGTCTATCTTTTACTTTTATGCAAGAGTCAGTAGTATTCCTTCTCATTCCAACCTACTTTTTAGTTGGCAAGCATCATGTGGTGGAGAAAGATCTAAGCAATATGGCCATTCAAATATATTTGATCATGAATTATTATTGTTAACAATTATCTATATGATAAATAAATTGGGAGGCGAAACAATAAGCCCCTATCTTTCTCTGTGTTGGATGGATGATATTTGTTCTAAAAATATGCTTTGAGTGGTAGCAATCATGGAAGGCTATATGATAGTTGAGTATGTGGGATTTGCTAAATCAAAGCTCTTACATAGACCTTTCCTGAAAATAAGATGAATTGAAATTGTTTGATGACTGAGAATGGTTTGTTAGTTTTCAAGAAAGTTTGTGATCTATACTTTCACATGTGAATAGCTTGTTACTTGATCATGAAATGTTTTATGCGATGAGCTACTGTTATGACATATGATGCTGCTAGAAAATGTGATTGAAATTATCATTGATCAAACTTGTGCACCTGCTAGCATTCACACTTCATAAATTATTTCTTTTATCATTTACCTACTCGAGGACGAGCAAGAATTAAGCTTGGGGATGCTGATACATCTCCAACGTATCTATAATTTATGAAGTATTCATGCTATTATATTATCTGTTTTGGATGTTTATGGGCTTTACTAAACACTTTTATATTATTTTTGGGACTAACCTATTAACCGGAGGCCTAGCCCAAATTGCTGTTTTCTTGCCTATTTCAGTGTTTTGAAGAAAAGGAATATCAAACGGAGTCCAAACAGAATGAAACCTTCGGGAGAGTTATTTTTGGAACGGAAGCAATCCAGGAGACTTGGAGTAGACGTCAGGGAAGCTTCGAGGAAGCCACGAGGCAGGGAGGTGCGCCCCACCCTCGTGGGCCCCTCGTGGCTCCCCTGACCGACTTCTTTCACCTATATATGTCCATATACCCTAAAAACATCGACGAACACAATAGATCGGGAGTTCCGCTGCCGCAAGCCTCTGTAGCCATCAAAAACCAATCGGGACCCTGTTCCGGCACCCTGCCGAAGGGGGGAATCCTCACCGGTGGCCATCTTCATCATCCCGGCGCTCTCCATGACGAGGAGGGAGTAGTGCACCCTCGGGCCTGAGGGTATGTACCAATAGCTATGTGTTTGATCTCTCTCTCTCGTGTTCTTGAGGTGGTACGATCATGATGTATCGCGAGCTTTGCTATTATAGTTGCATCGTATGATGTTTCTCCCCCTCTACTCTCTTGTAATGGATTGAGTTTTACCTTTGAAGTTATCTTATCCGATTGAGTCTTTAAGGATTTGAGAACACTTGATGTATGTCTTGCATGTGCTTATCTGTGGTGACAATGGTATATCACGTGATCCACTTGATGTATGTTTTGGTGATCAACTTGCGGGTTCCGTTTGTGAACTTATGCATAGGGGTTGGCACACGTTTTCGTCTTGACTCTCTGGTAGAAACTTTGGGGCACTCTTTGAAGTACTTTGTGTTGGTTTGAATAGATGAATCTGAGATTGTGTGATGCATATCGTATAATCATACCCACGGATACTTGTGGTGACATTGGAGTATCTAGGTGACATTATGGTTTTGGTTGATATGTGTCTTAAGGTGATATTCTAGTACGAACTCTTGAATAGATCGATCCGAAAAAATAACTTTGAGATGGTTTCGTACCCTACAATAATCTCTTCGTTTGTTCTCCGCTGTTGGTGACTCTGGAGTGACTCCTTGTTGCATGTTGAGGGATAGTTATATGATCCAATTATGTTATTATTGTTGAGAGAACTTTCACTAGTGAAATTATGAACCCTAGGACTTGTTTCCTAGCATTGCAATACTGTTTCGCTCACTTTTACCACTTGCTACCTTGCTGTTTTTATATTTTAAGATTACAAATACTCATATCTATCATTCATATTGCACTTGTATCACCATCTCTTCGCCGAACTAGTGCACCTATACAATTTATCATTGTATTGGGTGTGTTGAGGACACAAGAGACTCTTCGTTATTTGGTTGCAGGGTTGCTTGAGAGAGACCATCTTCATGCTGTGCCTGCCACGGATTGATAAACCTTAGGTCATCCACTTGAGGGAAATTTGCTACTGTCCTACAAACCTCTGCACTTGGAGGCCCAACAATATCTACAAGAAGAAGGTTGCGTAGTAGACATCAATGATCAACGAGCTCCTTCCGAGCCTTCGGGCTCCCTTCTATCGTCGAGCTCCCACTGGTACAGCGAGCTGCTATACAAATGGTTTTTAACCCCTTTCCGCAATGGCATTTTGAACCATCGCCTAGTGAGTGTGGGGGATAGGGGGTCCTTCCCACAGGACCCAGAAACCGTCGGGGATAGGCCCTCCGGTCACACACACTGGGCAAAATGAGCTTGTGTGCGACGGGAGAGCGATCAAATACAATTATACAGGCCCAATCGGTTCCGGTCGTACGTACATCACGCACAGTCTGTCCCAGACAAATGTTTCCATTCATATGTACATTCCACAAAGTCAATCCAAGGAATATGTTTCCGTTCTTATGTACATCCTACACAGTCAATCCAAGAAGTACGTTTTCGTTCATACACACACACACACACACACACACACACACACACACACACACACACACACACACACACACACACACACACACACACACACACACACACACACACACACACACACACACACATATATATATATATATATATATATATATATATCCGACACAGTCACTCCAAGTGAAACGTTTCCGTTAGCACGTACATCACACACAATTTTCCCCGTTAAATCGTTTGAGATAGAATTGTAATTGCAGAAAATACTAACAATTTTATCGTTTGCATTATTGAATGCTTCACACACGGTGCGTAGAAGAAACTGTGTGACATAGGCTGTCAATCACACACACTTTTTATGTGGAAAACGTTTGCGCAAGGTGTTCTAACACAAACAATTTTTAAGAGGAAGTCGTATGTGATTGTTCACTGATCCAACACGTTTTCTTCCTAGAAACTGTGTGCGTTGTCTGAGGCCATCGTCCATGGTGTTTTCTCAATAACCGTTTGCCATAGAAAAACCCAATTAGCAGGCTAATTGGCCTATTATTAATAATACATTTATTAATCAAATTGTCATTTCATATTAAGCACACAATATATTTCATTTTTGTATTACGGAAGCAGGATTTCATAATTGAAATACATCAGAGTATGACATCATATAGCTTCAGCACTCAGCTACCCCATTACACAACTGCACTAGTACCAAGTTTCACATGCAACATCTATAACCTTTCGAAATTAGCATCAGAGACAGTACATAGACAAATGAATCTCATCTGAAAAACTGCTGAAGCGGAAGCCGAATATTGAGCCTTTATTGATGTTGAAGGTTTTGCAACTTTAGGCCAGTGCCTGTGGATGATTGATCGTCCATCCTTCGTGCTCTTCAGGAAGACTTCAATATTGAACCGTGGGTGTTGTATGAATACCTTCCTCACCTCCTGACCATACAGGTGGTTTGAGAGGTAATAATCAGTGAACTGCTTTGGAAAGGCCTGAAAACAAGGATATGCATAAATATCTTCTCTAGATTTGAAATGGCGCAAAAGAATAAAAAAGACAAGGTATAATAGTTACTACCATCCTGTAGCGAACTGATGTCTTCTTCATTGTGCAAAAAAAGATCTTGTTGTTTTTTGTCACTAATTTCTTTATCCGAACAATCTTTCTGAGTTTCTTCATCTTCATCATAACATGGCCAAATAATGCATATCCCTACAAAATCATATAGTCTGGCTATGCTCCATCTTCATCACACAAAATATTCAAATCATGCACAACCCCGATGACAAGCCAAGCAATTGTTTCATACTTTTGATGTTCTCAAACTTTTTCAACTTTCACGCAATACATGAGCGCGAGCCATGGATATAGCACTATAGGTGGAATAGAATATGGTGGTTGTAGAGAAGACAAAAAGAGGGAGATAATTTCACATCAACTAGGCGTATTAACGGGCTATGGAGATGCCCATCAACATATATAAATGTGAGTGAGTAGGGATTGCCATGCAACGGATGCACTAGAGCTATACGTTTATGAAAGATCAAAAAGAAACTAAGTGGGTGTGCATCCAACTTGCTTGCTCATGAAGACCTAGGGCAATTTGAGGAAGCCCGTCGTTGGAATATACAAGCCAAGTTAATGAAAAATTCCCACTAGTATATGAAAGTGACAATATAGGAGAGTCTCTATCATGAAGATCATGGTGCTACTTTGAAGCACAGGTGTGGTAAAAGGATAGTAACATTGCCCCTTCTCTCTTTTTCTCTCATTTTTTCTTTTCTTTTTTTGGGCCTTTTATTTATTTATTATTTTGGCCTTTTTTTTATTTCCTCACATGGGACAATGCTCTAATAATGAAGATCATCACACTTTTATTTACTTACAACTCAAAAATTACAACTCGATACTAGAACAAAATACGACTCTATATGAATGCCTCCGGCGGTGTGCCGGGATGTGCAATGAATCAAGAGTGACATGTATGAAAGAATTGCCAACGGTGTCTTTGCCACAAATATGATGTCAACTACATGATCATGCAAAGCAATATGACAATGATGGAATGTGTCAAAATAAATGGAACAGTAGAAAGTTGCATGGCAATATATCTCGGAATGGCTATGGAAATGCCATAATAGGTAGGTATGGTAGCTGTTTTGAGGAAGGTATATGGTGGGTGTATGGTACCGGCAAAAGTTGTGCGGTACTAGAGAGGCTAGCAATGGTGGAAGGGTGAGAGTGTGTATAATCCATGGACTCAACATTAGTCATAAAGAACTCACATACTTATTGCAAAACTCTATTAGTCATTGAAAAAAGTACTACGCACATGCTCCTAGGGGCATAGATTGGTAGGAAAAGACCATTACTCGTCCCCGGCCGCCACTCATAAGGAAGACAATCAAAAAATATCTCATGCTTCAACTTCGTTACATAATGGTTGACCATACGTGCATGCTACGGGACTCACAAACCTTAACACAAGTATTTCTCAAATTCACAACTACACACTAGCATGACTCTAATATCACAATCTTCATATCTCAAAACAAACATAAGGAATCAAACTTCTCATAGTATTCAATGCACTTTATATGAAGTCATTATTATATCCCTCTTGGATGCCTATCATATTAGTACTAAATTTATAACCAAAGAAAATTACCATGCTGTTTAAAGACTCTCAAAATAATATAAGTGAAGCATGAGAGTTCAATAATTTCTATAAAATAAAACCACCGTCGTGCTCTAAAAAGATATACGTGAAGCACTAGAGCAAAATTGCCTAGCTCAAAAGATATAAGTGAAGCACATAGAGTATTCTAATAAATCACGATTCATGCGTGTCCCTCTCAAAAGGTGTTGATACGTCTCCAACGTATCTATAATTTTTGATTGTTCCATGCTATTATATTATCTGTTTTGGATGTTTATGGGCTTTATTATACACTTTTATATTATTTTTGGGACTAACCTATTAACCAGAGGCCCAGCCCAAATTGCTGTTTTCTTGCCAATTTCAGTGTTTCGAAGAAAAGAAATATCAAAGAAAGTCCAAACGGAATGAAACCTTCGGGAGAGTTACTTTTGGAACGGAAGAAATCCAGGAGACTTGGAGTAGACGTCAGGGAAGCTTCGAGGAAGACACGAGGCAGGGAGGCGCGCCCTACCCTGTAACGCCCGGATCCCCGGTTCTGTTATTTAAACAAATCGTTGTTTCGAAGCTGTTTAAAAAAAAAAAATAAGTCCGGAGGATAAACCCCCCACCGCCCAGCAGCCGCCCCCCTCCCACTTTCCCCTTGGCCCATCTCCACTTCCCCCCAGGCCCCCATGGGCCACCAGCCCGCCCAGCCGGCCAACCACCCCCTCTCCCTTATCCCTCGAGGGGAAACCCTAGCCCCACGCACTCCCACTCTCCCTCCCCACGCCGCCCCCCCCTCGTCCCGATCCAATCGGGATCGGGTCCGTCGCCACCAACCCCGCCCCGACGGCGACCCACCTCCCCTCGCCGCCGTTCCCCGCGCTGGTCCCCGCCTCGCTCCTCCCTCCGCCTCCACCGCCCGGGGCGCTCTCCCTCTCCTCCGCCCCCACCGAGGCCGAGCCGGGCATGAGACCTCGGCCGGACGCCTCGCCCCTCGCCGGACTCGCCCCCTCCGCCGGCCTGCTCCCCGACGCCGCTCGTCCCCGACGCCCTCCTCGCCCTCCTCCACGCAGGCTGCCGAGACCAGCACCCACCCCGTGAGCCTCGACCTCCTCTCTCCCCTCCCTCGTCGGCGTTCGGCTCCGGCCGTGCCGCCGCGGCAACGTCCCCCCCCCTCTCCGGCTCCCTCCGGTCCCCTCCGACCCCCCCGTGAGCTCCGACGCGCCCCCCCGTTCCCCTCTCGCCCAGGCCGGATCCGGCCCGTGGCCTCGTCGGCCCGGCGCCCCCCCGGCCACCGCGCCTCCCCCCCTCCCCGTTCCTTCTCCTCCCGTCGGCGCCCTCGTCGGGCGACGAGGCGAGGCCCCGAGCCCCGCTCCCGATCCCCTCCTTCCCCGTTCGGCGCCCCCTCGCCCGCACGGCCGAACCCCCGATCCCCCTTCGCCCGGGCCCAGACTGCCTCCTCGCCGCCCTCACCGGCGTTGCTGCCGGCCGGGCGCCAGCAGTGGCATCGGCCACCTCGGCCGCCAGCGCCCGACCGGGCAGGTCAGTGCCAAACAGGACACCCGCCTCCCCATGACGCCAGACCCGTTGGCCACGTGCCCCTGACTAGGGGGCCCCACCCCAAAAACGATTAAAACAAAATGTTTTAATTAATCAGAAACGAAAATGAATTAAAATGAATTAAACTAATTAATTCTGGATTAGTTAAACCTAATCATTAGCTAATTAATTGGGTAATTAATTAAACTAATTAATCCTGGATTAATTAATACTAATCATTAGTTAACTTAATTAACTAAGATTAATTAATCTGATTAGGCTACTTAAGCTAATAGTGTATGACATGTGGGACCCACCTGGCAGGGTTGACTTGGTCAACCCTGTTGGCTGATGACGTCAGCATGACCTCATGCTGATGTCATAAATGCTTTTCGAAATTAATTAATTAATTAATTAAAATTCCAGAAATTAATAAAACCTTTTATAATTCATAACTATTAATCCGTAGCCCGGATTAAAATAATTTCAACATGAAAGTTGCTCAGAACGACGAGACGATTCCGGATACGCAGTCCGTTCGTCCACCGCACGTCTCTAACCTATCGAACCTGCAAACTTTCCCCTCCGGTTCATCATCGGCGACAGACATCCGGACAGGATAACTTCCGGATGCTTTCCCCTAAACCAGTACCCTTCTTACCACGTTAGGGCACGCCTAGCTTCGCTTCTTGGCATGTCATGCATCGTTATGCATCATTATCGTGTATTCATTGTTTCTTCCCCTCTTCTCTTGGTGAGACTACGAGACCGACAGCTGCAATGCCGCCTCGACTACTGATCTTGACGATCACTCTCTCTTGCCGAGCAACCAGGCAAGCCCCCTTTGATCATCCCGATATCGCCCATTCCATTCTCTTATTGCTTGCACTAGATTTTTGCTACTGTTATTGTTGCTCTATTCATTGCATAGCCTTTGTTTATTGTAACCTGCTTTGTTACCTACCGCTTATCCTAAACTGTTTAGTATAGGTTGGTTAGAGACCCATCGCTGACCCCACCTTGTCCTTGTTGCCCTCGCTTCATCATTGAAGACCCGATCAACGGGATCGAGACCAGCCCCGACACCGCACATCACTTCCCTTAGTTGCTCGACACTACTAGGTTACTATCGAGTGCCGAGGGTGAAACCTCTGCAGACTTCCGATATTAACCACGTAGTATAGTTATCGGTTGTGGTCATCGAGGTGATTTCCTCGTTAATCACTTCGATACGACTGTCGTGCAACCCCTCAAGTGTGGACCTCGAGGGTGAATCCTCTTATGTTCACCTTGATGACTACATTGAGTGGAATACACCGGGGGTGATTCCTCGTGTTTTCCCCTTGATGTTTGGACTCACGGTTACTTGGACTGTTACCACTGTTACTTGGAAAGACGGTTGACCACGAGGGTACCAGCGTGCTTAATTGCGAGTGATGTGGAGACGGGTTGACTGGAGGTGCCCGCGAGTTAATTACGAGGCGTGGCCGGGCATTCCTAGCCCTTGCCACAAGTCCTCGAGACGGGGCAACGGGGTCACATCTTTCGTGAGTTCTGCTTGTTACCGCGCGTTCCTAATCCACTACGATTTGGATATTTGATCCGAGGGGCCTCTGGCCTGATAGCACTAACCATCACGTGGGCTAAGTATGGGCGTTCTGCGTCGTATACATCAGCCGAAGCTTATTAGACGTCAGCGTCGGCGCGCGCGCGGATTGGGCTGGAACGCACTGTTAGGCTAGGTCGCTTCGGCCGCCCTACAACGTCTTGAGAGTTCCCGGAGATGGCCCATGACCCACAGGGGCATAGGTTTAGTCCGGCGTGCTGGCCTCTCTATTAAGCCTAGGTCGGGTTGCGGCGTATTGTTTGACCGAGGCGGGCATGACCACAGGAAAGTGTGTCCGGCGGAGTTAAGCGGCGTGGTGGGTAAGTTGGTGCACCCTGCGGTGAAGAAAACATCTATCGATAGCCTGTCCTCTGATAACAGACGCTTGGAGTTGTATCCCGATCGATACAACTAGAACTGGATACTTGAGATGAGACATGGATATGAGCAATGGATTGCGATGAGAACTGGATTGTGATGATAACGGATAGTATGGCTCCGGGTTTCTTTCTCGCAGGAGTCGAGAAAGGATCTCCGCCGAGGTTGATAACACCACTGCTACTTTACTTTATGCTACTCTACTCCCTCCTGTTGCTGCAAGATGGTGGGTTCGAGAAGATGCTAGTCTTCGATAGGACTAGGCCTTCTCTCTATTCTGGCATTTATGCAGCCCAGTCCACACATACAGCCTTCCTTTGATAATGTTGCATCGTAGTGTAGATCCTTGCTTGCGAGTACTTTGGATGAGTACTCACGGTTGCTTTGCTCCCCTTTTCCCTTTTCTTCTTCTTTCCGGTTGATGCAACCAGATGTCGAGCCCAGGGCGGATGCCACCTTTGGCGGCGCTACTACCCCGAGGGTGCCTACTACTACGTGCAGCCGGCGGCGATTTACCGGGGAGTGACCTAGGAGGATCCTGGCGGGAGGCCTGTCCTCTTCGATCTGTATCCCGTTTGTGCTAGCCATCTTATGGCACCTTGTTTAACTTATGTCGTACTCAGATATTGTTGCTTCCGCTGACTCGTCTAAGATCGAGCACTTGTATTCGAGCCCTCGAGGCCCCTGGCTTGTATTATGATGTTTGTATGACTTATTTTATTTGTAGAGTTGTGTTGTGATATCTTCCCGTGAGTCCTTGATCTTGATCGTACACATTTGCGTGCATGATTAGTGTACGATTGAATCGAGGGCGTCACATACCCCCTGGGCGCGCCCCCCACCCTCGTGGGCCCCTCATGGCTCCCCTGACCGACTTCTTTCGCCAATATATGTCCATATACCATAAAAACATCGAAGAGCAGAATAGATCGGAAGTTCCGCCACCGCAAGCCTCTGTAGCCACCAAAAACCAATCGGGGCCCTGTTTCGGCACCCTGCCGGAGGGGGGATCCCTCACCGGTGGCCATCTTCATCATCCCGGCGCTCTCCATGACGAGGAGGGAGTAGTTCACCCTCGGGGCTGAGGGTATGTACCAGTAGCTTTGTGTTTGATCTCTCTCTCTCATGTTCTTGAGGTGGTACGATCTTGATGTATCGCGAGCTTTGCTATTATAGTTGGATCTTATGATGTTTCTCCACCTTTACTCTCTTGTAATGGATTGAGTTTTCCCTTTGAAGTGATCTTATCGGATTCAGCCTTGAAGTATTTTAGAACACTTGATGTATGTATTCCATGTGCTTATCTGTGGCAACAATGGGATATTCACGTGATCCACTTGATGAATGTTTTGGTGATCAACTTGCGAGTTCCGTGACCTCGTGAACTTATGCATAAGAGTTGGCACACGTTTTCGTCTTGACTCTCCGGTAGAAACTTTGGGGCACTCTTTGAAGTACTTTGTGTTGGTTTGAATAGATGAATCTGAGATTGTGTGATGCATATCGTATAATCATACCCACGGATACTTGAGGTGACATTGGAGCATCTAGGTGACATTAGGGTTTTGGTTGATTTGTGTCTTAAGGTGGTATTGTAGTATGAACTCTATGATAGATCGAACGGAAAGAATAGCTTCGTGTTATTTTACTACGGACTCTTGAATAGATCGATCAGAAAGGATAACTTTGAGGTGGTTTCGTACCTTACAATAATCTCTTTGTTTGTTCTCCGCTATTAGTGACTTTGGAGTGACTCTTTGTTGCATGTTGAGGGATAGTTATATGATCCAGTTATGTTATTATTGTTGAGAGAACCTGCACTAGTGAAAGTATGAACCCTAGGCCTTGTTTCAATGCATTGCAATACCGTTTGTGCTCACTTTTATTATTAGTTACCTTGCTGTTTTATATTTTCAGATTACAAAAACCTATATCTACCATCCATATTGCACTTGTATCACCATCTCTTCGCTGAACTAGTGCACCTATACAATTTACCATTGTATTGGGTTTGTTGGGGACACAAGAGACTCTTTGTTATTTGGTTGCAGGGTTGCTTGAGAGAGACCATCTTCATCCTACGCCTCCCACGGATTGATAAACCTTAGGTCATCCACTTGAGGGAAATTTGCTACTGTCCTACAAACCTCTGCACTTGGAGGACCAACAGGTGCGTTCAGCAAGGATGATTGTGGCAAACTGAAAATCAAAGACTCAAATCATACAAGACGCTCCAAGTAAAACACATATCATGTGGTGAATAAAAATATAGCCTCAAGTAAAGTTACCGATAGACGAAGATGAAAGAGGGGATGCCTTTCGGGGCATCCCCAAGCTCAGGCTCTTGGTTGTCCTTGAATATTACCTTGGGGTGCCTTGGGCATCCCTAAGGGAGTCCTAGATTAGGGGGTGTCCGGATAGCCGAACTATCATCGTTGGCCGGACTCCTGGACTATGAAGATACAAGATTGAAGACTTTGTCTCGTCTCCGGATGGGACTTTCCTTGGCGTGGAAGGCAAGCTTGGCGATACGGATATGTAGATCTCCTACCATTGTAACCGACTCTATGTAACCCTAACCCTATCCGGTGTCTATATAAACCGGAGGGTTTTAGTCCGTAGGACAAACAACAATCATACCATAGGCTAGCTTCTAGGGTTTAGCCTCTCGATCTCGTGGTAGATCTACTCTTGTACTACCCATATCATCAATATTAATCAAGCGGGGTAGGGTATTACCTCCATCGAGAGGGCCCGAACCTGGGTAAAACATCGTGTCCCTTGTCTCCTGTTACCATCCGCCTAGACGCACAGTTCGGGACCCCCTACCCGAGATCCGCAGGTTTTGACACCGACATTGGTGCTTTCATTGAGAGTTCCTCTGTGTCGTCACCTATAGGCCCGATGGCTCCTTCAATCATCAGCAATGACGCAGTCCAGGTGAGACTTTTCTCCGGACAGATCTTCAGATTCGGCGGCTTTGCGCTGCGGGCCAATTCGCTTGCCATCTGGAGCAGATCGAAGCTATGCCCCGCCATCGGTCAGATTTGGGAGTTTGAACTACACGACCGACATCCGCGGAGACTTGATCTTGACGGATTCGAGCCACAGCCAAGCGCGCCGCACTATCTCGATGGGCACGATCTAGCTCTGCCGCGAACAAAGGCCACGGAGGCCGCACCGGCGTCCGCTCCGACCCTTAGCTCGGAGCCGACTCCCCGATCGAGGGCGAGTGGTTGGACACCGCCGGGGGGCTATGATCTCAACGGCGATTGAGCCAACTCCATCCTCGTCGCTGCGAAGACCGTGACTCCAAGGTGTCGGACTCCTCTCCGGACTCCGAACCCTCCGCGCCCCCGCCAATCGAATCCGATTGGGCCGGTCATGGAGTTCACTGCGCGGACATCTTTCAAAGACTTCGCCCTTTGGCGACATCCTGAATTCACTAAAGTCTCTCTCTTTGCTCGGAGAGCCCGGCGGACTACGGATCGGGAAGGTTGAGATGCGGATGACGAAGAAATTCAACGCCCACCCACCACCCACTTTGTAGCCACTGTCGATGATTTAACCGACATGCTCGACTTCGACTCCGAAGACATCGACGGTATGGACGACGATGCCGGAGAAGACCAAGAACCAGCGCCTACAGGGCACTGGAAGGCCACCTCGTCATACGACATATACATGGTGGACATCCCAAAAGATGGGAAAGGCGATGGAACGGCGGAGGATGACCCCTCCAAGAAACAACCCAAGCGCCGGCGTCGGCGGCACCGCTCTAAATCCGCCACAAGAAACGGCGATTCCGCACGGAGACAATAATACCCTTGACAAGGTTGAAGACGACCCCTCCAAGCGGACTCGGCGCAGGAGGAGCGAGAAGCAAGTCCGCCGACGGTCGGCAGAAAAGAGAGGTAGAGGACGATAATTATCGCCCCCCTCCGAAGACGAGGCAAGCCTCGGCGGCACTTAATTCGTCATGCCGGAGGACCCGTCGAACAAGAGCGTTTTAAGCGCAGGCTCATAGCCATGGTAAGCAGCCTCAAGAAAAGCAGCAACAGCTTAGAGCTGACTAAGACCTGCCTGCTGGCAGATGGACTGAAGTCCTTGCAGCCAAAGAGTATGAACTTCGAACGCCCCTCCAAAAGCTACCCCAAACGCAGCCGTTGCCTCGATCGAGAGAGGAAGCACCCACGTCACCAGCGCCGCGACATGGCAGACCGGCCACCCCGTTGCCGCGATAGAGAAGCCTCTCGGCCCTCCGCTCAAGCCACGCCCCGATGCCGCTCAAAAAGTACCAAGGCACGGGAAAACGCGCCGGACTTGCGAGATATATTGGAGGATAAGGCAAAGCATACAAGATCGATCTACAGATCGCGTGGGCGCCTAATACAGAGGCGCTGCACACCCACTATGCTCATAGATGAAGTAATGGATCATCAAATCCCTGAGGGCTTCAAACCCGTAAACATCGAATCATACGATGGTACCACAGATCCTGCGGTCTGGATCGAGGACTATCTCCTCCATATCCACATGGCCTGCGGTGATGATCTACATGCCATCAAATACCTCCCACTCAAGCTTAAAGGACCAGCTCGACATTGGCTCAACAGCTTGCCAGCAGAGTCAATCGGTTGTTGGGAGGACCTGGAAGCCGCATTCCTTGATAACTTCCAGGGCACATATGTGCGACCACCAGACGCCGATGACCATAGCCATATAATTCAGCAGCCAGAAGAATCGGCCAGTGTCACATCCCTAGTTCTGAACTGACCTATGCTAGCTTCCATGTGAGCATCATGTTTAAATTCAAATGAAATTTGAATTGAGGAGTTTTCAAAAGCCTCAGAAAACCTCTAAATATAACCAACATTTAAATCTCATCAAATGAGTCCAAGAAAATGTTCCTGTTATTCTGTAAAAATATTGGCATGAGGTAAAATGCAAACCAATATTTTGGAGTGACTGAAACATTTTTATTTTGGGCCTTTGAATTAATTCAATAACTATTTGCATTGGATATATATGTTATATATAATTAATATATGTCCAATAATTCTGGGACATTTTATGTGGTTTGGTATACTTTAGTTCTAGCCACATAATTATCTTCAGGATTTTATAAAATGGTTTAGTATTTTTACCAAACCAAAACAAAACAAAACAAAATAGAAAAACTGAAACAGAAGAAACAAGAGAGAGAAGGAACTTACCTGGCGCTCACCTGGCAGCCCATTTGGCCCGCCCAGCCCACCAGGGGCAGGGAGGTCTTCTTCCTCCCGCCAGTCGGATGCACAGCGCGTGCCCCACGCGCGCACGGCCACCGCACGGCCACCTCCTGCTTGCCGACGACCCCCTAGACGCGTGGACGACTTCCGCGTGCCATCCCGATCCTGCTGACCGCTTCGCTCGCTCTCCCCCACGGCTCTCTCTCCTCTGCTCCCTCTCTCTCGCCCGGACCGAACGCGTCCGTCGCCGCCGCTCACCATAGCCACGGCCACCGTCCACCACTCGCCTCGCCGACCAGTCCAGAAGGACCGCAGCGTTGTTCTCATCACCTACGCAGAGCCAAGCTACGCCGGACGCCCTGCATCACCGGCTACCTCGTCTTCTTCTACCTCGGGCACCCGAGATCGCCGTCGACGATTGGCTCGTCCGACCATCCCCGCCTTGCTGTCCGCTCCGGGAGACTCGCCGTGAGCCCCTCTTCTTTTCCCTCTTCTCTCGTGCTCGTGCTCGTTCCCTAGCTCCATTTCCCACCGTGGCCGAGAGCATCTCGCCGCCGGCCATGGCGTAGCCGTGGCCACAGCCGCAAGAAGCTCTGGCGGAGCGTGTTCACGTGCTCAGAAGTCCCAGGAACCTAACGCACACACTCACTCGCTCTGACGCGCGCTGTAGCACCAACCCCGCAATCACCCGAGCTCCGGTCGCCGCCGCGAGCTCCGCTCCGGCGAGCTCCGACCTCCCCAGCTCCTCCCACCTGCTTCCCTGGATGCGGACGACGACGGGCTACGCCTCGGTGGTCTCCGCGCGTCCAGCCGCTGCTCGTAACGCAAGTCCGGCGAGTCGGCGCCGCGTTGTTGGTCACCGCCGGCCAAAACTCCGGCGGGCTGACATGGATGCTTAGTTAGGTGCTGATCACCGCTCAATTAACTCTCTAGACACTGACAGTGGGCCCTGCTGCCTAATTAAGCCGCTAGTTAGATTTAAGTTAGATTAATTAACAAAACCAGCGGACCCACGCGTCAGGGCTGACTTGCTGACGTGGCCGTTGACCTGACCCCACCTATCTGTGACTCTACGCAGCACTGGGTCACTGACTAATGGACCCCACTGGTCAGGTTTGACCTGGACCAGCTGCTGTTGACTTGATGACGTCACCCTGACGCAATGCTGACGCAATTAACAATTTTCTGGATTTAAAATAAATCCAGGAAATTCCAGAAAATAGTTTAAACTTCTAAAAATCATATAAAATCAACCGTAACTCCAAATGAAACAAATTATATATGAAAAATGATCAGAAAAATTCAATCTATCCATCTGTACCATTTTCATGCATGTTAGAACAACTATAGCTGCTGTTTAGCACAAATCATATAATGGCATTTAAACCCTCACATATGGAGTTTGAATTTGAATCTTAGATTCAAACTAACTCCATTTAACCTGCTGCTAGTTGCATTAGCTCAAACCATAGCATATTGCCATGTCACATTCATGCATCATATTATTGCATTGCATTGATTGTGTTCTCCCTTGTTTGCCGGTATTTGTCCCTCTCGAGAGCGTGGTTCCGACGATGAGATCGATGACACCGATGAAGAGCTATATTATCTTCAGAAGTGCCAGGCAAGCAAAACCCCCTTGTTCATTCCGATATAATCCCACTCTCTCGCTCCTGCTTTATTTTACTGCATTAGGACAACAATGACTCATGTGTTACTTGCTGCGGTAGCTGAACCCCTTTATCCTCTGCATGACCTGTCATTCCACAGTAATTAGATGAAACCCACTAGCATGAGTAGGAGTTGTTTGAGCCCTGATGTGCCTACTCATTCATGCTTGTTTGTCATGCTTGCTACTGCTTAGAGTTGAGTCAGGTCTGATTCAACGGGAATGAATCGGAGGTGTATAAACATGTCCTACTGTTGAGAGCTAAGTGTGTGAACACGATTTGGTAAAGGTAGCGGTGAGAGGCCATGTAGGAGTACATGGTGGGTTGTCTCATTGCAGCCGTCCTCAGGAACTGAGTTCTGTGTTTGTGATCCATGAACAATTACTACCACACATTGGGTTCCGGTAACTCGACCCCTCTCGACTTATTAATCAACTTGATCTCTGTCCGGGAGTTGCAACTAGTTTCGGTGTTTGTAGGTAGTGTTAGTAGTCTACCAAGTGGCACCCGTGCAGTGGGCTTGGGATGATTAGGCACCGTGGCACGGTGTACCAAGCGTGAGCCACCCGTCGAGGTGGGCTTGGGAACCCTGCACACATCGTTTGGGGCCGTGGCGACACCCGGCCGGATCTCCTTGCGGATGGAACCCGAATAGGCGATAAACCTGACTAGAGACTTGTGTGGTTAGTCGGTCGTGGCCGACTCCCTCGCCAAAGCTTCCGCTTGAAGGTTGCCGAGATACACAAAGGTGTACATGGCGGTAAGTGGCGAGAGCGTGTGAAGAAGTACACCCCTGCAGGTTAATATGATCTATTCGAATAGCCGTGTCTGCATGTAAAGGACTTCGGGTTGCCTATAACAGTTCATAGACAAGTGAAAGTGGATACTCTAAAACTCGCAAGATAAGCGTGAGTGCTATGGATGGCGTTCTCGTAGGCGTATGGGAGCGGATCCATAGTGGTGTATTGATATGGTGAATATGTGGACTCGTGTGCCACCTCAAAAGAGTTACTTGCAAATGTAGTTCAGATAGCCACCGAGTCAAAGCTGGCTTGCTGCATCAAACTCCACCACCCCTTTGTTGATAATGATGCATATGTAGTTAGTTCTGATGTAAGTCTTGCTGAGTACATTTGTACTCACGTTTGCTTATTTTATGTTTTGCGAGAGACGCGTCGGTCTTGCTAGTAGTTCCGCGTGGACTTGACATTTAGCTTGTTACCTCAGCTACGATCTTGTGCCTCGGCGAATCTGGTAGATAGTCGCTTCTCACCTTTTTCATTTGTAGATGTCTGTACTCGGACATGTTAAGCTTCCGCTTGTGCTTTGACTTGTATGCTCGAGTGTTGGGTCATGAGACCCATGTTTGTAATATCTCGCTCCTCGAGCCTAATGAATAAATATTTGAGTCGTAGAGTTATGTTGTGATGCCATGTTGTATTTACACATATTGAGCATATTGTGTGTATGTTTGAAATGCTTGGTATGTGTGGGATCCGACAATCTAGTTGTTTATCCTTGGGAGCCTCTCATATGGCGAAATGTAGTCTAGTGCTTCTGGCGATAGTAGTCCGCTACTGCCCGGTTCACGAGTCCCGCTAGCCCAAAGACTACTGCTCTGGACACTTGATGGCCGGCATGTGTTTCACTTCGTTCCTATGTACATCCCTTCGGGAAATGTCACGCGGTGATATCCGAGTCCTGCCTAGCCTGCTACAGCCGGGTTCTCGAGTCCTGTTAGCCAGTGCTACAGCCGGATTCACACTGCTTGACCGACATGCTCGATGTGATTCATGTATGCCTGTCCCCATGGGTTAGTGCGCTTTGGGTTCACGACTAGCCATGTCGGCCCGGTTCTCTGTCATATGGATGCTAGCAACACTATCATATCGTGAGCCAAAAGGCTAAACGGTCCCGGCCATGGTAAGGCGACACCGTGGGAATACTGTGCGTGAGGCCGCAAAGTGATATGAGGTGTTACCGGCTAGATCGATGTGACTTGGAATCGGGGTCCTGACAGCCAGACAATTCTGGACGCGGTTCCTAACAAAGAAAAATCAGATCATCGACTGTCCGGATGCAGAGGCGCTAGCAGCCTTCAAACACAACATCCGCGACGAGTGGCTAGCCCGGCACCTAGGACAGAAAAGCCGAAATCCATGGCAGCCCTCACCACACTCATGACCCGCTTTGCTGGAGAGGACAGCTGGCTAGCTCGAAGCAACAACTTGGCCAAACACCCCGGTAGTTCGGATACCAAGGACAGCAATGGTAGGTCGCGTCGCAACAAGCATAAACGCCGCGTGCGGTGATAATGTCAAGATC
Source organism: Aegilops longissima (assembly GCA_021605205.1). Taxonomy (NCBI): domain Eukaryota; kingdom Viridiplantae; phylum Streptophyta; class Magnoliopsida; order Poales; family Poaceae; genus Aegilops; species Aegilops longissima. Next base: position 526,977,261 of record CM038678.1, on the reverse strand, counting down.
GACGATAAATGCGGATTCGAGGCTCTAAACCCACCAATGGAAGAAGCCATTCAAAAGAAATACCGGGCCCGTCCAACTTGGACCGAATACTCGATCGCTTGTGCGGATATATGGCACCCCGAAAAACCAGCCAACCACACCAACAGGGATTGTTGGGTGTTCAAACAAGCAGCAAGCTAAGCGCCAAAAACAACGACAAGGGGCTGCATAGCGATGACGAGGAAGAGCCCGACCACCGAACAATAGAGGACGAAGGGCTTTCCCACACAAGTGCAGACGGTGAACATGATATCGCAACCCACATACCCAAAGGGGAGCGGCGTGCACTAAGGGGCGTATATGCGATGGAGCCACGCGCCCAGTTCAACCCATGGTCCTCCTGCCCGATCACATTTGATCGAAGGGACCACCCCACTAGCATCCGTCACGGCGGATTCGCTGCATTGGTTCTTGACCCAATTATTGACGGATTTCACCTCACTAGAGTCCTGATGGACGGCGGTAGCAGCCTGAACCTGCTTTATCAGGATACAATGCGCAAAATGGGCATAGACCCCTCAAGGATTATACCCACAAAGACAAACTTTAAAGGCGTAATACCAGGTGTAGAGGCCAATTGTACAGGCTCAGTTACACTCGAAGTGGTCTTCGGATCCCCGGATAACTTCCGAAGCGAAGAGTTAATCTTCGACATAGTCCCGTTCAGAGGCTATCACGCCTCGCTTGGACGAACCGCATTTGCAAAGTTCAATGCGGTGCCGCTTTCGCATACCTCAAGCTCAAGATGCGGGCCCTCGAGGAGTAATCACGGTCAATGGAAACACCGAACGCTCTCTCCGAACGGAGGAGCACACGGCGGCCCTCTCGGCGGAGGTGCAAAGCAGCCTCTCACAGCAATTCTCGAGACCGGCTATTAAACGTCCGGCCACCGTCAAGCGCGCCCGGAGTAACCTACAACAAGACCGCCTGGCACGATCCGAGCACGCGTAGCAATCCGGCTCCAACCCCAGCCCTCGCGAAACTGCGAAGCCAGTACTACGCGTACATAACTACGCTCTAGAGATACCACGGGCATAAGGGGAGGGGCACGACCACGGCACGCCCAGAATGCGGCTCAATCGCACCAGGGGCTCCCGATTGTGTCATTCTTTTTCTTTCTTCCTTTTTTTTCTTACTTTCAGGAGTCCGTTTTCCAGAAGTCCTGTCCGGCACTAGAATTGCCGAACTCACGGTGCAACAGCCAGTGAAGCAGAAAGTTACGTCGAGTGTCCAGGTGGTCTCTACTACGAGCATTATACCTGTTTTACATACCATCCCGCGGCTTACCCCTGGAAGGGGACATGTTAAATAGTCCCATCCCTTGCTTATCGCACTATTTGTATCGTTCTGCTTTCATTGCAGTACCTTTTTGAATAAACAATACATAGCTTTTGCCTATTATTGCACTCCTTTCTTTATCTATATATATATATGTTCATTTCATGACATGTTGCACCCGTACACTTTGGTACGGCCAATACACCAGGGGCTTAAGTACCCCAAAAATATGGTGTGATAAGTCCGAACACTTTCACAAGTGCGGCACCCCGAACTTATAGCATTATATGCATCGGCTCCGAATCATGTCTTGGGTCAATAGTTGGGTTTGCCTGCTCCCATGTTTTGGTACCTTACGTTCCGTTATATCGGCTAAGGTAGCGCTGGAGAACCACTGCGATTGTGCCCGGTTGAGCTGGGTTGAGCACCTCGGTGGAGAAAGCTAAAACTAACCGTCATGATAAGGCGAGAGCCGATCGCTGTTTGAGAGGTTTCTTGAGTCCCTAAAGACTTATGTCGCTTAGGCGAGGAACCGGCATTGTCCGCCAAGGCGTGGATAGCGCCCGAACTCGGTCTTCCAATACTAGGGGCTTCACCAAATTTAAAATTATAGAATTCTATGGCTAAGTGAGAGTGTTCAAGCACTATAAGTCCGGTTGCCTTGTTCGTTCGTTGAGCACCTCCTCGATGGACCCAAGAATGGGAACAAGAGCGCTCAAGTTTATCCCAACACCCCAGCACTTTCGTGGCATGGGGGTGAAGCCAACGACTTGCCATCTCTCAAATTTGATAAGCGGCCGCATGAAGGTAATATTTTAAATTAACAAGCGTTGCTTAGCGCATATGAACAAGTTTTCAACGTCAGGGATAACAAATGCGAGTCTATTAAAAATTACATCTTTGGAGCACTCATCGCTATCTGGCGGGCACCCTTCAGGGCGCCCTCATAGTACATTTCGGGCTTGCGATTCTCCTTGCCCTTGGTGGCCCGTCCGTCACAAGCTTCTCCGCATCCAGCTTGCCCGGTGCACTTTAGCATGGGCAAGGCCCGACAGGCACCTTCAATGCAGACGGAGCGCTTGATGACTTCAATCCATGGACAAAGTCCACCAGCCGCTGCACTAGCCCAAGTAGCTCCTGTGCATGGCTTCCAATGGCCACAGCCGAACTATGTGGCCCTTCATGGCCTGTTCGGCGACCTTGTGGAGCTCGACCAACTGCTTCAGCTTGATCGCTCGGGGCACGGACGTTCGGCCTCGGATCTCGAGACCAGAACACCTTCTCCGTCGAGCTCCCCTCCTTGGCGCGGTAGAACGCGGCAGCATCAGACACACTACGTGGCAGATCTGCGAATGCTCCTGGGAGAGCTCGAATCCGGGTAAGTAATAGGTAATTCACTTTCACATGCTTGCTTTGCATAAAGAATGCCTTACCCGCCGCTATCTTCTTTAATGATTCAATTTCTTGGAGGGCTTTTTGGGCTTCGGCATTAGCGGCTTTGGCACTCTCGAGAGCCGAGGCGAGCTCGGACTCTCGAGTCTTGAGTCACGCTCAAACTCTCGTGTTTTTCCACGAGCCTGGAGCTCTTGCCGCACCTCCGCCACCCGCTCCTCCTGCTTCTCTCGCTCGGTGCGCTCCGCGGCCGCTTTGCTTTCGGTCGCGGACACCGCTTCCTTCAGGGTCGCCACCTCGTTCGTGGCCCCTACAATACCCACGTTATTCCTGTCATTTTTTGCAACCGAATCCTTTCTATAAGGTATTTCTTTAATAAGGTATTGCTTACCTTCCCTGTCCTCGAGCTGCTTCTTGGCAAGGCCGAGCTCGTTCTCGGACCGCTCGAGGCTCTTCTTCAATGCATTGACCTCCATGATCGGTCGGCAGAGGTCAGCAGCGCAGCCTACAATCGCATATTGACATACTTATGTTAGACTCCTGCGTATACCTTTTTAGATCCTTAGTCCGGCTTTTCTTTCCGAACACCGAACTAAGCATCAGGGGCTACTGTCTATGCGGTAATATTTTTACATATTCTAAACTTACCTCAAAGCCTCGTTAGAAGGCTGGTACAGGCTTCACCAGCCCGCTCTTGGCGGACTAAACTTTCTGGATCACCACACTCATAATAAAGGCGGTGCTCCTCGTCGATGGAGGCGCCTTTAAGCACCTCCAGCAAGCTATCCCGTGCCTCCGGATGGACGGAGGTCACCGGCGTCGTAGTCTTACCCTTCTTACGAAAGGGCCGCTTGCCGGACTTCGGAACCACTGAAGGTTCCGGTACGGAGTCCAGCATAGGGCCAGACTTAGAGCCCTCTGGGGTTTCGCCCCCTTTGCGCCCGGAGTCCGGGAGGTCGCCTTGCGGCGCCTCCAGGACCACCTCCTCCTGGCTGGGCCCCTTTCGGGACTCCACCGCGTTGTCGTCGGCGACACGAGGAGAGGAGGCGGTCGGAAGTGAAGTGCTATTCACATCCGACGAACCCAGGGAGCCGCTCGACGAAGCGGTGAGCTCGTCCTCGGGCGGGCTGCATGGTCATATTCGGCGTTAGAAGACACTATGCAACAAATAAAAAGTCATGACCTATTCCGGAGTCCGGACACTTACGATCTCGCCAGGGGCTTGGCCCTTGTTGGCCACTCCTCCTCGTCGTTGTCGGCGTTGGTGGAGAAGTCCGGAGGAAGGGTCCTCCCTTTCTTGGACCCTCCGGCCTCCCCAGTTGGGGCGGCCTTCCTTTTCTTCTCTCCCCGGCGGGAGAGGCTTCTTCCTCCTCCTCTTCCTCGGAGGAGGATTCCGCTCGAGTTGTCGGGCGGTGAGTCCGACAACACTGGCGCCGGGAGCTCCTTCGAGTTCCCGTGGTCTTCTTCTTGGCCTTCTTCTCGGCACCACGTGAGGTGCGGAGCCAGCAGCCCCCGTCAATCAGGCGTCCGCTGGGTCTTCGGCAAAGGGTCGGACAGTTAATCTGTCCTGGCGTCTTCAACCAGTCTGTCAAAGGTTAGGGAGTTTTAGATCCGCATAGAGTCAAACTATGAAAAAGAGTCCCATAAAGGGTAAAATAACACCTCGCTGGCTTGACGCTGCGAGCTGAATCCGCGATCTTGATGGCGGATGTAGAGCCTCGGCGCCTTGAACAGCACCTTCCAGCGTCTTCGTGCGTAGTGTCGCGAGCCTTTTCAGAGTTGGGTGCAGTGCGGATCGAACTCCACAATTTGAAGGACCGTTGTTGGCATGGGAGAATCGGCGGATGAGCATCACCGGATTACATTGACAAGCTCGAGATTCTTGTCCGCCAGGTTTCGGACGCAGGTTTGGAGTCCAGATAGCTCGTCCGAATCACCCCACGACAGGCCCGTCTCTTTCCATGATGTGAGCCGCGTGGGGAAGCTAGATCGGAATTCGGGGGCCGCCGCCCATTGAGAGTCGCGTGGCTCGGTGATGTAGAACCACCCCGATCGCCACCCCTTTATGGTCTCCACAAAGGAGCCCTCGAGCCATAGGACTTTGGCCATCTTGCCAACCATGGCACCTCCGCACTCCGCTTGGCGACCGCCCACTACATTCGGCTTGACATTGAAGATCTTCAGCCATAAGCCGAAGTGGGGCTGGATGCAGAGGAAGGCCTCGCACACGACGATGAACGCCAAGATGTTGAGGATGAAATTCGGGGCCAGATCGTGGAAGTCCAGGCAGTAGTAGAACATGAGCCCCCGGACAAATGGGTGAAGTGGAAAACCTAGTCCACGGAGGAAGTGGGTGAGAAACACCACCCTCTCATGGGGCCTGGGGGTTGGAATGAGCTGCCCCTCGTCGGGGAGCCGGTGCGCGATGTCGCTGGACAAGTATCCGGCCTTCCGCAGCTTTTTGATGTGCCCCTCCGTGACGGAGGAGGCCATCCACTTGCCTCCCGCTCCGGACATAGTTGGAGAAGGTTGAGGTGGGGTGTGCGGACTTGGGCGCTGGAGCTCGAAAAGTCTTGGAAATGGATGAGCAAAGGAGGAAGAAGGCGTAGGTGAAAAGGTGGATCCTTATCCCCTTATATGGACGGACGAAGCTATGCGTCCCCCGCCAGCCTGGTAAAACTCGCTTATCTCCCAAGCATCGTAATCAATGGCGCGGATGGGTTACCCACGTCTGTATTGATGGGAATCCCGGAATAAGGGGGCACGATCTCCGTTTTGATAAGACGTGCCAAGGAAACCGCCTCGCTAAACGCGCCGAGGTGGACAATAAAAACGATTCGTATGAAGGCCTGGCCGTGGTGTGATGTCACATCGCGGAATACGTCAGCAGATCTGTGCAAAAGTTATTCTGTCTATGGTGGTATGTGGAACTTGTTTTGCAGAGCCGGACACTATCCTTGTGTTCAAAATCTTCTATGAAGTATTCGGAAGAGGAACCCGCCTTGTAATGCCGAAGACAATATGCGCGCCGGACTTGTCGTCATTGAAGCCTGGTTCAGGGGCTACTGAGGGAGTCCTGGATTAGGGGGTGTCCGGATAGCCGAACTATCATCGTTGGCCGGACTCCTGGACTATGAAGATACAAGATTAAAGACTTCGTCCCGTGTCCGGATGGGACTTTCCTTGGCGTGGAAGGCAAGCTTGGCAATACGGATATGTAGATCTCCTACCATTGTAACCGACTCTGTGTAACCATAACCCTATCCGGTGTCTATATAAACCGGAGGGTTTTAGTCCGTAGGATGAACAACAATCATACCATAGGCTAGCTTATAGGGTTTAGCCTCTCTGATCTCGTGGTAGATCTACTCTTGTACTACAAATATCATCAATATTAATCAAGCAGGAGTAGGGTATTACCTCCATCGAGAGGGCCCGAACCTGGGTAAAAACATCGTGTCCCTTGTCTCCTGTTACCATCCGCCTAGACGCACAGTTCGGGAACCCCTACCCGAGATCCGCCGGTTTTGACACCGACAATCCCCAATCTTAGGCTCTTGCCACTCGTTATTCCATAGTCCATCAAATCCTTACCCAAAACTTGAAAACTTCACAACACAAAACTCAACAGAAAATCTCATAAGCTCCGTTAGTATAAGAAAATAAATCACCATTTTTGATACTGTTGTGAACTCATTATTTATTTATATTGATGTAATATCTACTGTATTCCAACTTTTCCATGGTTCATACCCCCCGATACTACCCATAGATTCATCAAAATAAGCAAACAACACATAGAAAACAGAATATGTCAAAAACAGAATAGTCTGTAGCAATCTGGAACTCTCGAATACTTCTGTAACTCAACAAATTCTGAATAGTTAGGAAAACCTAAGCAATTTGTTTATTAATATTCTGCAAAAAGAATCAAATCAGAAGCACGCTTCTGTTAAAAATGAGAATTGTTTTCCTGAGCACAAAATTTTCTGTTTTTCAGCAAGGTCAAATCAACTATCACCGTAAGCCATCCCAAAGGTCTTACTTGGCACAAACACTAACTAAAACACAAAAACCACATCTAACCAGAGGCTAGATGAGTTATTTATTGCGAAACAGAACCTAAAAGCAAAAACAAAAATAAAATTTGGTTGCCTCCCAACAAGCGCTATTGTTTAACGCCCTTAGCTAGGCATAAAACACGAATAGATCAGGTATTGTCATCTTCCCACTTTTGGAAGCAAAGAGAGAATCTCTTATCCATAGAATTTATCTTTCTATTTCATGAAAGCACATGGCCATTAATAGTAGAAGAAAGATTAAGCATAGTACGAAAATTTGCATCTAAACTAACTTTCATCTCTTTGATTATTTCATTTTGATAAAAGCACATAAGAGCAGTTGATTCAACACTTTCACCTTTGGAGTGCCCAAATATGGTTTTCATTTTTTCATAAGTATCAAAGGCATCTCCTCCAAGAAAATTGTTTTCAAATATAGAGTCCAAAACTTGTTTAAAGGAAAGGGGCAAACCAACATAAAAGCTTCTCAAGTATATCTTAATATGATATTGAGGCACATGGCTAGCTCGAATCCTCAATAGTCTATCCCAAGCATCTTTTAAAGATTCATCAAGCAAGTAACAAAAAATTTCGGGGTCATCCTCATCAAAATTGTTTAAATTTTTATTAACAACCGCGGAAGGTCTTTCCGTAGCATCATTATTTATGAGCTTAGAAAGAACAGAGGAGCTATCCAAGGGATTAAATTTGGGAGAAATCCCTTAGCCCTTTTAAGGTCGTCCATAGTGATAGGAAGACAGACTTGGGCAAACAAAGAGAATGATGAGAGAAAAGAAAAATCCTTTCGAAAATCATTTATAAGTGGGGGAGAGGAAAATGAGAGAAGAATGGCGAATAATGTAATTCCAGAGATGAGAGTTTATGATGGGTACTTGGTATGTCTTGACTTGGCATAGATCTCCCCGCAACGGCGCCAGAAATTCTTCCTGCTACTTCTTGAGCTTGCGTTGTTTTTTCCCTTGAAGAGGAAAGGGTGATGCAGCAAAGTAGAGATAAGTATTTCCCTTAGTTTGAGAACCAAGGTATCAATCCAGTAGGAGACAACACACAAATCACCGAATACATGCACAAACAATTGAACAACTTGCACCCAACGTGATAAAGAGGTTGTCAACCCTTCACGGTTACTTGCAAAAGTGAGATCTAATAGAGATAGATAAACGATAAAGTAAATATTTTTGGTATTTTTGGTTTATAGATCAGAAAGTAAAAGTTTGCAAAATAGTTAACTGGAAACTTTTATGATGGAAAATAGACCCAGGGGCCATAGGTTTCACTAGAGGCTTCTCTCAAGGTAGCAAATAATACAGTGGGTGAAAAATATCTGTCGAGCAATTGACAGAAAAGCGCAAAGTTGTGATAATATCTAAGGCAATGATCATGAATATAGGCATCACGTCCGTGTCAAGTAGACCAAAACGATTCTGCATCTACTACTATTACTCCACACATCGACCGCTATCCAGCATGCATCTAGAGTATTAAGTTCATAAAGAACGGAGTAACGCATTAAGTAAGATGCCATGATGTAGAGGAATTAACTCAAGCAATATGATGAAAACCCCATATTATTATCCTCGATGGCAACAATACAATACGTGCCTTGCTGCCCCTACTGTCACTGGGAAAGGACACTGCAAGATTGAACCCAAAGCTAAGCACTTCTCCCATTTCAAGAAAAACCAATCTAGTTGGCCAAACCAAACCAATAGTTCGAAGAGAATTATAAAGATATCAAATCATGCATAAAATAATTCAGAGGAGATTCAAATAATATTCATGGATAAGCTGGTCATAAATCCACAATTCATTGGATCTTGGCAAACACGCCGCAAAAAAAGTACTACATCGAATTGATCTCCAAGAACATCGAGGAGAACATGGTATTGAGAATCAAAGAGAGAAAAGAAGCCATCTAGCTACTAGCTATGGACCCGTAGGTCCGTGGTAAACTACTCACGCTTCATCGGAAGGGCAATAGAGTTGATGTAGAAGACCTCCGTGATCAAATCCCCCTCCGGCAGGATGCCGGAAAAGGTCCCTAGATGGGATCTCACGGGTGTAGAAGGTTGCGGTGGTGGAAAAGTGTTTTCATGGATGCCTCTGGTGGTTTGGGGTTATTTGGGAATATATAGGCGAAAGAATTAGGTCAGGAAGGTCACGGGGGGGCCACAAGGGTGGGGGCGCGGCCTACCTCCCTGGGCGGGCCCTCCGTCCTTGTGGCCGCCTCGTGGCTCCTCCGACTTCATCTCCAAGTCTCCTGGTTGTCTTCTGGTCCAAGAAAAATCATCGTGAAGGTGTCATTCCGTTTGGACTCCTTTTGGTATTCCTTTTCTGCGAAACTAAAAAACAAGGAAAAAATAGGAACTGGCACTGGGCTCTAGGTTAATAGGTTAGTCCCAAAAATAATATAAAATAGCATATTAATGCATATAATCCAAAACAGATAATATAATAGCATGGAACAATAAAAAATTGTAGATACGTTGGAGACGTATCACTTCTCACAAACCAAAGCTTCTCACAACAAGCCTCATGGTTCCGGTATGGAACGTATCACATTTGTGGACAAAACAATATCCGTTGCCTCTTCTTGGTTTCAATTTTTTTCTGGTGTCAACATAGAACAAGAGGAGAGTCATGTTAAATTTTGGAAAATCTCAGGGTTCGTTTGGACATTTTTATACATTAACTGAGTTTTCTATGCATTTATATGCATAATACAAATTTGAACTACAGGCACATGCTCCAGTGCATAAAATTGTGTTAAAAAATCAAATGTGTGTCCTTGGTTGCATGCTTAGGTCCAAGAAATGGGAATGAATGTCAAACAACTGGGCACCGTCGCTTGGCCACAAACATTGAGATACATGGTTTTAAAATTCTAGTAAATCCATAACTCGTCTGAAATTCATGAAACTTGGCATGCTGTCATGGAACGACATCAACATGCTATGGTGAAAAAATTGTCCCATTTGGGGCAGGTTTGGGTATAAGCTTCTCATAAATCAGAGCTTCTCACAACAATTCTCATGGTTCTGGTCGGGAATGTGTCAACTTTGTGGACATAACGATATTTGTTGCCTCTTCTTGCTTTCAAGTTTTTTCTAGTGTCAACATAAAACAATAAGAGTGGTGTGTTAAATTTTGGATCTTTTTCGGGGTTCGTTTAGACATTTTTATACATTAACTGAGTTTTATATGCATTTATGTGCATAATTCAAATTTGAACTATAGGCACATTCTCTAGTGCATATAAATGGGTTGAAAAATCAAATGTTTTTCCTTGGTTGGATGCTTAGGTCCCATGCAAGAAATGGGAGTGAATGTCCAACACCTCGGCACTGTCGCTTGTCTGCAAACCTTGAGATACATGGTTTTAAAATTCTAGTAATTCCAAAACTCGTCCGAGATTCATGAAACTTGGCATGCTATCATGGAATGACATCAAAATGCTACGGTAAAAATATTGTCCCATTTGGGGCAGGTTTGGGTATAACCTTCTCACAAACCAGAGCTTCTCACAACAAGCCTCATGGTTCCGGTAGGGAATGTGCCTCCTTCGTGGATGAAACGATATTCGTTACCTCCTCTTCCTTTCAATTTAAATTTTTTTCCTAGTGGCAACACAGATCAACAGGAGTGTCGTGTTAAAATTTGGAAATTTTCGGGGTTCATTTGGACACTTTTATACAATAACTGACTTTTCTAGGCATATTATGTGTATAATTAAAATTTGAACTACATGCACATGCTCCAGTTTAGAAAAATGGGTTCAAAAATCAAATGTGTGTCCTTTGGGTGCATGCTTAGGTCCCATGCAAGAAATACAAATGAAGTTCAAACACCAGGGCACCGTAGCTTGCTAGCAAAACATTGATATACTTTGTTTTTATATTCTAGTAAATCCAAAACTCGTCTGAATTTCATGAAACTTGGCATGCTATCATGGAATGGCACCCGACATGATGTGGTATTTTTCGTGTCCAATTTGAGAGAAGACACACTCGAATCAAGAGCCAACAAAGGCATTTTGAAACAAATAGTTGCCACCTTATCATCTCAAACGTTTGTATAATTTAAATCATGGCCATTCTGTCAACCATTCATGTGATGCCATGCGTCACACTTTTAATGGCTAGGAGGTGCCGTACAGACAACTGCTTGAGTAGACGGGAGGCGTGCGAGCGCAGTCCGCTACGCAGTTGACCGGGAGGCGTGCAAGCTGTCCTCCAATGCGCAGGCTCACCGGAAAGAGTGCGAGCTGTACGCTCTGCAGGCTCACTTGGAAGCGAGCCCTTTGGCTTCCATGGCTTCCCGCCTTGCTCGCATTCTCTCCATTAATGGCGCCCGAGACATTTTTTAATACGGGCGGCCTTACTGTTCGCCTCCCATTCCCCTCCCGCAGACCTCCACCAACGCCATGGCGCAGAAGGATCATCTACCACTTGTCTTCCAGTTTGGTGAAGTCGACTCCGAGCCAGACAAGATAGAAAATAAGGAGGAATGGAGCCTCATAGACATGGCCCTGAACCAGCTGGCTGCGGCGGTTGTTGCCTCCGCGCCCGTCCTAGCTCCCATCCCCGCGCCCGCGCCGACGACCATCCCCGGAGCATTGACGGGCTGGTCGCTGAGCACTATCGCAGAGCTGGAAGCCCCAGGTGTCAGTGAGGTCCCCGCGGACTCGCGCGAGCTCATGTACATGCCAGCGCCGGTGCTCGTGCCTATGCACGCACCTACACCCACCGCGGCGCCGGTCCCCGTGCATTTGCCTGCACCCGTCGTGCCCGTGCCTATGCATGCGCCCCCTCATCGTCATGGGACAGCGCCGTCGACCTCTACCTCGCAGCGCCGCGAGTTTGTTGGGGAACGTTGCAGAAAATTAAAATTTTTCCTACGGTTTCACCAAGATCCATCTATGAGTTCTACCATGCAACGAGTAACGAGAGAGAGTTTGCATCTACATACCACTTGTAGATCGAATACGGAAGCGTTCTTGAGAGTGGTGATGACGAAGACGTTCCCAGCGTGATTCCGATCACCGATGACCAAAGTCTTGAAAGGACAGCACCTCCGTGTTCAACACACGTGCGGAGACGATGGCGTCTCCTCCGTCTTGATCCAGCAAGAGTGAAGGAGAGGTTGAAGAAGACAATCCCAATGGCAGCACGACGGCGTGGTGCAGGCTGGTCTGATAGTTCTCCCAGAGGCTTCGCCAAGCTTGCGTGAAGAAAGAGAGGTGTTGGGAGGGAGGGCTGTGCCTACAACTGTGTTGGCAGCCTCCCCCACCCCTCTATTTATAGGAGGAGAGGGTCAAGGGGCCGGCCCTCTAGGGCAAACCCTAGGGGCGGCGGCCAAGGAGGAGGGAGGAGGGTGGCTTGCCCCAAGCTAGGGGCGCCCCTTTAGGGTTTCCTCCTCCCCAAACCCTAGGCGATGGGCCTGGGTGGGGGCGCACCCAGCCCACCAGGGCTGGTTCCCTCCCACTTAGCCCATGTGGCCCCCGGGAGAGGTGGCCCCTCGGTGGACCTCCGGAACCCTCCGGTGGCCCCGTGCTTTTACCCAGATACCACGAAACTTCCCGAGTCCGTTTAACCACTTTCCATATATAAATCTTTACCTCCGGACCATTCCGAACTCCTCGTGACGTCCGGGATCTCATCCGGACTCGAACAACATTCGGTAATCACATACTTGTCTTCCTATTAACCCTAGCGTCACCGAACCTTAAGTGTGTAGACCCTACGGGTTCGGAGACATCTGACATGACCGAGACTACCTCAAGTCAATAACCAACAGCGGATCTGGATACCCATGTTGGCTCCCACATGCTCCTCGATGTTGTCATCGGATGAACCACGATGTCAAGGGTTCAAGCAACCCGTATTCTATTCCCTTTGTCGACGGTATGTTACTTGCCCGAGACTCGATCGTCGGTATCCCAATACCTCGTTAGTCTCGTTACGGCAAGTCACTTTACTCGTATCGCAATGCATGATCCCGTGACCGACACTTGGTCACTTTGAGCTCATTATGATGATGCATTACCGAGTGGGCCCAGTGATACCTCTCCGTCATACGGAGTGACAAATCCTGATCTCGATCCGTGTCAACCCAATGGTCACTTTCGGAGATACCTGTAGTGCACCTTTATAGTCACCCGATTACGTTGTGGCGTTTGATACACCCAAAGCACTCCTACGGTATCCGGGAATTGCACGATCTCATGGTCTAAGGAAGAGATACTTGACATTGGAAAAGCTCTAGCAAAACGAACTACGATCTTGTGCTATGCTTAGGATTGGGTCTTGTCCATCACGTCATTCTCCAAATGACGTGATCCGATATCAATGACATCGATGTCCATAGTCGAAACCATGACTATCTGTTGACCAACGAGCTAGTCAACTAGAGGCTTACTAGGGACGTATTGTAGTCTATGTATTCACACGTGTATTACGATTTCTGGATAATACAATTATAGCATGAATAAAGACAATTATCATGAACAAGGAAATATAATAATAATGCTTTTATTATTGCCTCTAGGGCATATTTCCAACAGTCTCCCACTTGCACTAGAGTCAATAATCTAGTTTACATTGTGATGAATCGAACACCCATAGAGTTACGTGTTGATCATGTTTTGCCCATGAAGAGGTTTAGTCAGCGGATCTGCGACATTCAGATCCGTATGCACTTTACAAATTTCTATGTCTCCATTCGAACATTTTCACGGATGGAGTTGAAGCGACGCTTGATGTGCTGGTCTTCTTGTGAAACCTGGGCTCCTTGGCAAGGGCAATAGCTCCAAAGTTGTCACGAAGAGTTTGATCGGCCCCGACGCATTGGGTATGACTCTAGGTCGGTGATGAACTCCTTCACCCAAATTGCTTCATGCGCTGCCTCCGAGGCTGCCATGTACTCCGCTTCACATGTAGATCCCGCCACGGCGCTCTGCTTGCAAAATGCACCAGCTTCTTGCTCCACCATTCAACATATACACGTATCCGGTTTGTGACTTAGAGTCATCGGATCTGTGTCGAAGCTAAGCGTCGGCGTAACCCTTTCTGACGAGCTCTTCGTCACCTCCATAAACGAGAAACATGTCCTTTGTCCTTTTCGGTACTTCAGGATATTCTTGACCGCTGTCCGGTGTTCCTTGCGGGATTACTTTGGTACCTTCCTACCAAACTTACGGCAAGGTTTACATCAGGTCCGTACACAGCATGGCATACATAATAGATCCTATGGCTGAGGCATAGGGATGACACTCATCTCTTCTTTATCTTTTGCCGTGGTCGGGCATTGAGCTGAGCTCAATCTCACACCTTGCAAAACAGGCAAGAACCCTTCTTGGACTGATCCATTTTGAACTTCTTCAAAATCTTATCAAGGTATGTGCTTTGTGAAAGACCTATGAGGCGTCTTGATCTATCTCTATAGATCTTGATGCCTAATATATAAGCAGCTTCTCCAAGGTCCTTCATTGAAAAACACTTATTCAAGTAGGCCTTAATGCTGTCCAAGAATTCTATATCATTTCCCATCAAAAGTATGTCATCTACATATAATATGAGAAATGCTACTGAGCTCCCACTCACTTTCTTGTAAACGCAGGCTTCTCCATAAGATCAAGATAAACTAAACGCTTTGATCATCTCATCAAAGCGAATGTTCCAACTCGAGATGCTTGCACCAGCCCATAAATGGATCGCTGGAGCTTGCATACTTTGTTAGCGTTCTTAGGATCGACAAAACCCTCGGCTGTATCATATACAGCTCTTCCTTAAGATAGCCGTTAAGGAACGCTGTTTTGGCGTCCATCTCGCCATATCTCATAATCATAGTATCGCGGCAATTGCTAACATGATTCGGACGGACTTAAGCTTCGCTACGGAGAGAAAGTCTCATCGTAGTCAATCCCTTGAACTTGCCGATAACCCTTAGCGACAAGTCGAGCTTTATAGATGGTGACATTACCATCGCGTCCGTCTTCTTCTTAAAGATCCATTTGTTTTCTATCGCTCGCCGATCATCGGCAAGTCGGTCAAAGTCCACACTTTGTTTTCATACATGGATTCTATCTCGGACTTCATGGCTTCTAGCCATTTGTTGGAATCTGGGCCCGCCATCGCTTCTTCATAGTTCAAGGTTCATTGTTGTCTAACAACATGATTTCCGACAGGGTTGCCGTACCACTGCAGTGCGGGCGTGTCCTAGTGGACCTCGAGTTCAAGAGCAACTTGATCCAAGTACCTTGATCATCATCATGAATTTCCTCTTCGGTTGGTGTAGGCATCACAGAACATTTTCCGAGCTGCACTACTATCCTGTTCAAGAGGTAGTACTTCATCGAGTTCTACTTTCCTCCCACTTACTTCTTTCGAGAGAAACTCTTTTCCGTAAAGATTCCGTTCTTGGCAACAAAGATCTTGCCCTCGGATCTTAAGTAGAAGGTATACCCTACGGTTTCCTTAGGGTATCCTATGAAGACGCATTTTTCCGACTTGGGTTCGAGCTTTTCAGGTTGAAGTTTCTTGACATAAGCATCGCATCCCCAAACTTTTAGAAACGACGACTTAGGTTTCTTCCCAAACCATAATTCATACGGTGTCGTCTCAGCGGACTTAAAAGGTGCCCTATTTAAAGTGAATGTAGCTGTCTCTAGGCGTATCCCCAAAATGATAGCGGTAAATCAGTAAGAGACATCATAGACCGCACCATATCCAATAGAGTGCGATTCGACGTTCGGACACACCATTACGTTGAGGTGTTCGGTGGCGTTAGTTGTGAAACGATTCCACATTTTCTTAAGTGTGTACCAAATTCGTGACTTAAATATTCTCCTCCACGATCTGATCGTAAGAATTTTATCTTTCGGTCACGTTGATTCTCTACTTCATTCTGAAATTCTTTGAACTTTTCAAAGGTCTCGGACTTGTGTTTCATCAAGTAGACATACCCATATCTACTCAAGTCATCTGTGAGAGTGAGAACATAACGATATCCTCCATGAGCCTCAACGCTCATTGGACCGCACACATCGGTATGTATGATTTCCAACAAGTTGGTTGCTCGCTCCATTGTTCCGAAAATGGAGTCTTGGTCATCTTGCCCATGAGGCATGGTTCGCATGTGTCAAATGATTCATAATCAAGAGACTCCAAAAGTCCATCAAGATGGAGCTTCTTCATGCGCTTGACACCAATGTGACCAAGGCGGCGATTACCACAAGTATGTGGGACTATCGTTATCAACTTTACATCTTTTGGTATTCACGCTATGAACATGTGTAATACTACGCCGAGATTCATTAAGAATAAACCATTGACCATCGGAGCATGACCATAAAACATATCTCTCATATAAATAGAACAACCATTATTCTCGGTTTAAATGAGTAGCCATCTCGCATTAAACGAGATCCAGATACAATATTCATGCTCAAACTTGGCACCAAATAACAATTATTAAGGTTCATAACTAATCCATGGGTAAATGAAGAGGTAGCGTGCGACGGCGATCACATCGACTCTGGAACCATTCCCGACGCGCATTGTCACCTCGTCCTTTGCGGTCTCCGCTTATTCAAAGCTCCTGCTTGTGAGTTACAAATATGAGCAACGGCACGGTATCAAATACCGGTGAGTTACTACGATTCTGGTAAGGTACACATCAATTACATGTATATCAAATATACCTTTAGTGTTGCGGCCTTCTTATCCGCTAAGTATTTGGGGCAGTTCCGCTTCGGGACCCTTCCTTTGCAATAAAAGCACTCAGTCTCGGGCTTGGGTCCATTCTTTGACTTCTTCCCGCAACTTGCTTGCAGGCGCGCAATCTCCTTGCCGTCCTTCTTGAAGTTTTTCTTACCCTTGCCCTTCTTGAACTTAGTGGTCTTATTGACCATCAACACTTGATGTTCTTTCTTGATTTCAACCTCGGTGACTTCAGCATAGAGAACACTTCAGGAATGGTCTTTACCATCCCCTCGCATGTTGTAGTTCATCACAAAGCTCTTGTAGCTTGGTGGGGCGATCGAGGATTCTGTCAATGACCGCCTCATCGGGGAGGTTAATATTCAGTGGGTCATACGGTTGTACAACCTGGACATCTTGAGAATGTGCTCACCGATGAACTGTTTTCCTCCATTTTACAACTATAGAACTTGTCGAGATGTCATATCTCTCGACCGGGCGTGAGCTTGGAAAACAAGTTTCAGCTCTTGAACATCTCATATGCTCCGTGATGCTCAAAACGCTTTTGGAGCCCGGTTCTAAGTCAGTAAAGCATGCCGCCTTGAGCGAGGGAGTAATCATCAAGACGAGACTGCCAAGCATTCATAATGTCTTGGTTCTCCGGAGACGGAGCTTCACCTAGCGGTCCTTCTAGGACGTATTGTTTCTGGCAGCTATGAGGATGATCCTCGGGTTCGGACCCAGTCCGTATAGTTCTTGCCGTCATCTTTCAGCTTGGTTTTCTCTAGGAACGCGTTGAAGTTCAAGTTGACATGAGCGTTGGCCATTTGATCTACAAGACATATAATTCAAAAGTTTTAGACTAAGTTCATGATAATTAAGTTCATCTAATCAAATTATTAATGAACTCCCACTCAGATTAGACATCCCTCTAGTCATCTAAGTGATACACGATCCGAGTCGACTAGGCCGTGTCCGATCATCACGTGAGACGGACTAGTCATCGTCGGTGAACATTCTCATGTTGATCGTATCTTCCATACGACTCGTGTTCGACCTTTCGGTCTCCGTGTTCCGAGGCCATGTCTGCGTACATGCTAGGCTCGTCAAGTTTAACCCTAAGTGTTTTGCGTGTGTAAATCTGTCTTACACCGTTGTATGTGAGCGTAAGAATCCATCACACCCGATCATCACGTGGTGCTTAGAAGCGACGAACTGTAGCAACGGTGCACAGTTAGGGGAGAACACTTCTTGAAATTGTTCTTAAGGGATCATCTTATTTACTACCTGTTGGGTAACGTAGTAATTTCAAAATTTTCCTACGATCACGCAAGACCATGGTGATGGCATAGCAACGAGGGGAGAGTGTCCGTCCACGTACCCTCGTGAGACCGAAAGCGAAGCGTTATATTAACGCTTGATGATGTAGTCGACGTCTTCACGATCCGACCGATCCAAGCACCGTTACTCCGGCACCTCCGAGTTCTTGGCACACGTTCAGCTCGATGGCGATCCCGAGCTCCGATCCAGCAAAGCGTCGGGAAGGAGTTCCACAAGACGACGGCGTGGTGGCGATCTTGATGTTCTACCGTCGCGAGGCTTCGCTAAGCACCGCTACAATATGACCGAGGTGGAATATGGTGGAGGGGGGCACCGCACGGCTAAGGAACGATCCGTAGATCAACTTGTGTGTTCTAGGGTGCCCCCCCCTTGATATAAAGGAGCAAGGGGAGGGCCGGCCAGCCTTGGGCGCACCAAGGAGGGAGTCCTCCTCCTAGTAGGAGTAGGACTCCCTTTCCTAGTCCTACTAGGAAGAGGGAAGGGAAGGAAAGAGAGGGAGAGGAGAGGGAAGGGGGCTGCGCCTCCCTAGTCAGTCGGACTCCCCATGGAGGGGGGCGCACCACCTCCTGGTGCAGCCCTCTCTCTCCCTCTTGGCCCAATAAGGCCCATAACTTCCCGGGGGTTCCGTAACCCCTCAAGCACTCCGGTTTTCTCCGGAAACTTCCTAACCTTTCCGTGTCCGAATATAACCATCCAATATATCAATCTTTATGTCTCGACCATTTGAGACTCCTCGTCATGTCCGTGATCACATCCGGGACTCGAACTCCTTGGTACATCAAAATACATAAACTCATAATAACCGTCATTGAAACCTTAAGCGTGCGGACCCTACGGTTCGAGAACTATGTAGACATGACCTAGAACTATTCTCGGTCAATAACCAATAGCGGAACCTGGATGCTCATATTGGTTCCTACATATTCTACGAAGATCTTTATCGGTCAAACCGCATAACAACATACGTTGTTCCCTTTGTCATCGGTATGTTACTTTCCGAGATTCGATCGTCGGTATCCAATACCTAGTTTAATCTCGTTACGGAAAGTCTCTTTACTCGTTCCGTAATACATCATCTCACAACTAACTCTTTAGTTGCAATGCTTGCAAGGCTTTATGTGATGTGTATTACCGAGAAGGCCTAGAGATACCTCTCCGACAATCGGAGTGACAAAACCTAATCTCAAATACGCCAACCCAACAAGTACCTTTGGAGACACCTGTAGTACTCCTTTATAATCACCCGATTACGTTGTGACGTTTGGTAGTACCAAAGTGTTCCTCCGGTAAATGGGAGTTGCATAATCTCATAGTTACAGAACATGTATGGGTCATGAAGAAAGCATTAACATACTAAGCGATCAAGTGTTAAGCTAACGGAATGGGTCATGTCAATCAGATCATTCAACTAATGATGTGACCTTGTTAATCAAATAACAACTCCTTGTTCATGGTTAGGAAACATAACCATCTTTGATTAACAAGCTAGTCAAGTAGAGGCATACTAGTGACATCTTGTTTGTCTATATATTCACACATGTATTATGTTTCCGTTTAATACAATTCTAGCATGAATAATAAACATTTATCATGATATAAGGAAATAAATAATAACTTTATTATTGCCTCTAGGGCATATTTCCTTGATCTCCCACTTGCACTAGAGTCAATAATCTAGATTACAAAGTAATGATCCTTACACCCATGGAGTCTTGGTGCTGATCATGTTTTGCTCGTGGAAGAGGCTTAGTCAACGGTCTGCAACATTCAGATCCGTATGTATTTTGCAAATCTCTATGTCTCCCACTTGGACTTGGTCCCGAATGGAATTGAAGCGTCTCTTGATGTGCTTGGTCCTCTTGTGAAATCTGGATTCTTTTGCCAAGGCAATTGCACCAAGATTGTCACGAGAAGATCTTCATCGGTCCCGATGCACTAGGTATGACACCTAGATCGGAAATGAACTCTTTCATCCAGACTCCTTCATTTGCTGCTTCGAAGCAGCTATGTACTCCGCTTCACATGTAGATCCCGCCACGGCGCTTTGTTTAGAACTGCACCAACCGACAGCTCCACCGTTTAATAAAAACACGTATCCGGTTTGCGATTTAGAATCGTCCGGATCGGTGTCAAAGCTTACATCGGCGTAACCATTTACGACTAGCTCTTTGTCACCTCCATATCGAGAAACATATCCTTAGTCCTTTTCGGTATTTCAGGATGTTCTTGACCGCTGTCCGATGATCCACTCTGGATTACTTTGGTACCTTCTGCCAAGCTTACAGCTAAGCATCGTCGTGTCCGGTACACAGCATTGCATACATGATAGAGCCTATGGCTGAAGCATAGGAACATCTTTCATTTTCTCTCTATCTTCTGCTTGTGGTCGGGCATTGAGTCGACTCAATCTTACACCTTGTAACACGTAAAAACCTTTCTTTGCCTGATCCATTTTGAACCTTTTCAAAACTTTATCAAGGTATGTGCTTTGTGAAAGTCCAATCAAGCGTCTTGATCTATCTCTATAGATCTTGATGCCTAATATGTAAGCAGCTTCACCGAGGTCTTTCATTGAAAAACTTTTATTCAAGTATCCTTTTATGCTATCCAGAATTCTATATCATTTCCAATCAATAATATATCGTCCACATATAATATTAGAAATGCTCTGAGCTCCCACTCACTTTCTTGTAAATACTGAGGCTTCTCCAAAAGTCTCAGATAAACCCATATCTTTGATCACACTATCAAAGCGTTTATTCCAACTCGAGAGGCTTGCACCGACCATAAATTGATCGTTGGAGCTTGCACACTTTGTTAGCACCTTTTGGATCGACAAAACCTTCTGTTGTATCATATACAACTCTTCTTCTAGAAATCCATTCAAGAATGCAGTTTTACATCCATTTGCCAAATTTCATAATCATAAAATGCGGCAATTGCTAACATGATTCGGACGGACTTAAGCATCGCTTCTGGTGAGAAAGTCTCATCGTAGTCAACCCCTTGAACTTGTCGAAAACCTTTTGCAACAAGTCGAGCTTTGTAGACAGCTACATTACCATCGCGTCGGTCTTCTTCTTAAAAATCCATTTATTCTCAATAGCTTGCCGATCATCGGGCAAGTCTACCAAAGTCCATACTTTGTTCTCATACATGGATCCCATCTCAGATTTCATGGCTTCAAGCCATTTTGCGAATCTGGGCTCACCATCGCTTCTTCATAGTTCGTAGGTTCATCATGATCTAGTAGCATGACTTCCGAATAGGATTACCGTACCACTCAGTGCGGATTTTGTTCTCGTTGATCTCTGAAGTTCAAGACAACTTGATCTGAAGTTTCATGATCTTTATCATTATCTTCCTCACTAATCGGGTGTAGGTGTTACGAAACTGATTTACGTGATTTAACTACTTTCAATAAGGGAGCTGGTACTATTACCTCATCAAGTTCCACTTTCCTCCCACTCACTTCTTTCGAGAGAAACTCCTTCTCTAGAAAGGATCCATTTTAACAACGAATGTTTTGCCTTCGGATCTGTGATAGAAGGTGTACCCAATTGTCTCCTTTGGGTATCCTATGAAGACACATTTCTCGATTTGGGTTCAAGCTTATCGGGTTGAAGTTTCTTCACATAAGCATCGCAACCCCAAACTTTCGAAACGACAACTTTGGTTTCTTGCTAAACCATAGTTCATAAGGCGTCGTCTCAGCGGATTTTGACGGTGTCCTATTTAACGTGAATGCGGCCGTCTCAAGAGCATAACCCCAAAATGATAGCGGTAAATCTGTAAGAGACATCATAGATCGCACCATATCCAATAAAAGTGCGATTCGACGTTCGGACACACCATTGCGCTGTGGTGTTCGGGTGGCGTGAGTTGCGAAAACTATTCCGCTTTGTTTCAAATGTAGACCAAACTCGTAACTCAAATATTCGCCTCCACGATCAGATCGTAGAAACTTTATTTTCTTATTACGATGATTTTCAACTTCACTCTGAAATTCTTTGAACTTTTCAAATGTTTCAGACTTATGTTTCATTAAGTAGATATACCCATATCTGCTCAAATCATCTGTGAAGGTGAGAAAATAACGATATCCGCCACGAGCTTCAACATTCATTGGACCACATACATCCGTATGTATGATTTCCAATAAATCTGTTGCTCTCTCCATAGTACCGAGAACGGTGTTTTAGTCATCTTGCCCATGAGGCACGGTTCGCAAGTGCCAAGTGATTCATAATCAAGTGACTCCAAAAGTCCATCGAGATGGAGTTTCTTCATGCGTTTTACACCGATATGACCTAAACGGCGATGCCACAAATAAGTTGCACTATCATTATCAACTCTGCATCTTTTGGTTTCAACATTATGAATATGTGTATCACTACTATCGAGATTCATTAAAATAGACCACTCTTCAAGGGTGCATGACCATAAAAGATATTATTCATATAAATAGAACAACCATTATTCTCTGATTTAAATGAATAACCGTCTCGCATCAAACAAGATCCAGATATAATGTTCATGCTCAACGCGGCACCAAATAACAATTATTCAGGTCTAAAACTAATCCCGAAGGTAGATGTAGAGGTAGCGTGCCGATCGCGATCACATCGACTTTGGAACCGTTTCCCACGCGCATCGTCACCTCGTCCTTTGCCGTGTTAAGCAATCCGTAGTTCTGTTTGAGTTGCAAATATTAGCAATGAACCAGATCAAATACCTGTACTCTGCGAGCTCTAGTAAGGTACACATCAATAACAAGTATATCACATATACCTTTGTTCACTTTGCCATCCTTCTTATCCGCCAAATACTTGGGGCAGTTCCGCTTCGGTGACGACTCGCTTGCGAGAGAAGCACTCGGCCAGGCTTAGGTCCAGACTTGGGTTTCTTCTCTGATCAACAACTTGTTTGCTGTTCTTCTTGAAGTTCCTTCTTCTTCCCTTTGCCTTTCTTCTTGAAACTAGTGGTCTTATTGACCATCAACACTTGATGCTCCTTTTGATTTCTACCTCCGCAGCTTTTAGCATTGCGAAGAGCTCGAGCATAGTCTTTACTAACCCTTGCATATTATAGTTCATCACGAAGCCTTTGTAGCTTGGTGGCGGTGATTGAAGAATTACATCAATGACACAATCATCCGGAAGATTAACTCCCGCTTGATTCAAGTGATTGTAATACCCGGACATTTTGAGTATGTGCTCACCGACGAACTATTCTCCTCCATCTTGCAGCTATAGAACTTATTGGAGACTTCATATCTCTCAATCCGGGCATTCTGTTGAAATATCAACTTCAACTCTGGAACATCTCATATGCTCCATGACGTTCAAAACGTCGTTGAAGACCCGGTTCTAAGCCGTAAAGCATGGCACATCAACTATAGAGTAGTCATCAGCTCTGCTTTGCCGACGCTCACAACTTCGGCTCGGCATCTGCAGCAGAACGCTACCCAGCGGTGCTTCCAGGCGTAACTTTTACGTGCAGCAATGAGGATTATCCTCGAGTTACGGACCCAGTCCGTAATTGCTACCATCATCTTTCAACTTTGCTTTCTCAAGGAACGCATTAAAATTCAACGGAACAACAAAGACGAGCCATCTATCTACAATAAACATAGACAAGCAAAATACTATCGGTACTAAGTTCATGATAAATTTAAGTTCAATTAATCATATTATTAAAGAACTCCCACTTAGACAGACATCTCTCTAGTTATCTAAGTGATCACGTGATCCAAATCAACTAAACCATAACCGATCATCACGTGAGATGGAGTAGTTTTCAATGGTGAACATCTTATGTTGATCATATCGCTATATGATTCACGTTCGACCTTTCGGTCTCCGTGTTCCGAGGCCATATCTGTATATGCTAGGCTCGTCAAGTATAACTCGAGTATTCTCGTGTGCAAAACTGGCTTGCACCCGTTGTAGATGGACGAGAGCTTATCACACCCGATCATCACGTGGTGTCTCGGCACGACGAACTTTGGCAGCGGTGCATACTCGGGAGAACACTACTTGATAATTTTAGTGAGAGATCATCTTATAATGCTACCGTCAATCAAAGCAAGATAAGATGCATAAAGGATAAACATCACATGCAATCAATATAAGTGATATGATATGGCCATCATCATCTTGTGCTTGTGATCTCCATCTCCAAGCACCGTCATGATCACCATCGTCACCGGTAGCGACACCTTGATCTCCATCGTAGCATCGTTGTCGTCTCGCCAACTATTGCTTCTCGACTATCGCTACCGCTTAGTGATAAAGTAAAGCAATTACATGGCGTTGCATTTCATACAATAAGCGACAACCATATGGCTCCTGCCATTGCCGATAACTCGGTTACAAAACATGATCATCTCATACAATAAAATATAGCATCACGCCTTGACCATATCACATCACAACATGCCCTGCAAAAACAAGTTAGACGTCCTCTACTTTGTTGTTGCAAGTTTTACGTGGCTGCTACGGGCTGAGCAAGAACCGTTCTTACCTCGCATCAAAACCACAACGATATTTCGTCAAATAGACTCGTTTAACCTTCTCAAGGACCGGGCGTAGCCACACTCGGTTCAACTAAAGTGAGAGAGACAGACACCGCCACCACCTTTAAGCAACGAGTGCTCACAGCGGTGAAACCAGTCTCGCGTAAGCGTCTGCTGTAATGTCGGTCCGGGCCGCTTCATCTCACAATACCGCTGAACCAAAGTATGACATGCTTGGTAGGTAGTATGACTTGTATCGCCCACAACTCACTTGTGTTCTACTCGTGCATATGACATCAACGCATAAAACCAGGCTCGGATGCCACTTGTTGGGTAACGTAGTAATTTCAAAATTTTCCTACGATCACGCAAGACCATGGTGATGGCATAGCAACGAGAGGGAGAGTCCGTCCACGCACCCTCGTGAGACCGAAAGCGAAGCGTTATATTAACGCTGTTGATGTAGTCGACGTCTTCACGATCCGACCGATCCAAGCACCGCATTACTCCGGCACCTCCGAGTTCTTGGCACACGTTCAGCTCGATGGCGATCCCCGAGCTCCGATCCAGCAAAGCGTCGGGGAAGGAGTTCCGTCGGACGACGGCGTGGTGACGATCTTGATGTTCTACCGTCGCGAGGCTTCGCCTAAGCACCGCTACAATATGACCGAGGTGGAATATGGTGGAGGGGGCACCGCACACGGCTAAGGAACGATCCGTAGATCAACTTGTGTGTTCTAGGGTGCCCCCTGCCCCGTATATAAAGGAGCAAGGGGAGGGCCGCCAGCCTTGGGCGCACCAAGGAGGGGGAGTCCTCCTCCTAGTAGGAGTAGGACTCCCTTTCCTAGTCCTACTAGGAAGAGGGAAGGGGAAGGAAAGAGAGGAGAGGGAGAGGAAGGGGGCTGCCCCTCCTAGTCAGTCGGACTCCCCATGGAGGGGGGCGCACCACCTCCCGGTGCAGCCCTCTCTCCCCTCTTGGCCCAATAAGGCCCATAACTTCCCGGGGTTCCGTAACCCTCCGGCACTCCGGTTTTCTCCGAAACTTCCGAACCTTTCCGTGTCCGAATATAACCATCCAATATATCAATCTTTATGTCTCGACCATTTGAGACTCCTCGTCATGTCCGTGATCACATCCGGACTCGAACTCCTTCGGTACATCAAAATACATAAACTCATAATAACCGTCATTGAAACCTTAAGCGTGCGGACCCTACGGTTCGAGAACTATGTAGACATGACCTAGAACTATTCTCGGTCAATAACCAATAGCGGAACCTGGATGCTCATATTGGTTCCTACATATTCTACTGAAGATCTTTATCGGTCAAACCGCATAACAACATCGTTGTTCCCTTTGTCATCGGTATGTTACTTTCCGAGATTCGATCGTCGGTATCCAATACCTAGTTTAATCTCGTTATCGGAAAGTCTCTTTACTCGTTCCGTAATACATCATCTCACAACTAACTCTTTAGTTGCAATGCTTGCAAGGCTTTATGTGATGTGTATTACCGAGAAGGCCTAGAGATACCTCTCCGACAATCGGAGTGACAAAACCTAATCTCAAATCGCCAACCCAACAAGTACCTTTGGAGACACCTGTAGTACTCCTTTATAATCACCCGATTCGTTGTGGCGTTTGGTAGTACCCAAAGTGTTCCTCCGTAAATGGGAGTTGCATAATCTCATAGTTACAGGAACATGTATGGGTCATGAAGAAAGCATTAACATACTAAGCGATCAAGTGTTAAGCTAACGGAATGGGTCATGTCAATCAGATCATTCAACTAATGATGTGACCTTGTTAATCAAATAACAACTCCTTGTTCATGGTTAGGAAACATAACCATCTTTGATTAACAAGCTAGTCAAGTAGAGGCATACTAGTGACATCTTGTTTGTCTATATATTCACACATGTATTATGTTTCCGTTAATACAATTCTAGCATGAATAATAAACATTTATCATGATATAAGGAAATAAATAATAACTTTATTATTGCCTCTAGGGCATATTTCCTTCACTACCGTCGTTCTAAGTAAACAAGATGTATAAGCATAATAAACATCACATGCAATTATATAGTAGTGACATGATATGGCCAATATCATAAAACTCCATTGATCTCCATCTTCGGGGCTCCATGATCATCTTGTCACCGGCATGGCACCATGATCTCCATCATCATGATCTCCATCATCGTGCCTCCATGAAGTTGTCACGCCAACGACTACTTCTACTACTATGGCTAACGCGTTTAGCAATGAAGTAAAGTAAGTTACATGGCGTTCTTCAATGACACGCAGTCATACAAAAATAAAGACAACTCCTATGGCTCCTGCCGGTTGTCATACTCATCGACATGCAAGTCGTGATTCCTATTACAAGAACATGATCTCATACATCACAATATATCATCATTCATCACAACTTGGCCATATCACGTCACATGACAATTGCTGCAAAAACAAGTTAGGCGTCCTCTAATTGTTGTTGCATCTTTTACGTGGCTGCAATTGGGTTCTAGCAAGAACGTTTTCTTACCTACGAATAACCACAACGTGATCTTGTCAACTTCTATTTACCCTTCATAAGGACCCTGTTCATTGAATCCGCTCCCACTAAAGTAGGAGAGAGGACACCCGCCACCACCTTATGCAACTAGTGCATGTTAGTCGGTGGAACCGGTCTCACGTAAAAGTGCGTGTAAGGTTGGTCCGGGCCGCTTCATCCCACAATACCGCGGAAGCAAGAAACAACTAGTAACGGCAAGTAAGTTGACAAGATCCACGCCCACAACAAAATTGTGTTCTACTCGTGCAAAGAGAACTACGCATAAACCCGGCTCGATACCCTTTGTTGGGGAACGTTGCGAAAAATTAAAATTTTTCCTACGGTTTCACCAAGATCCATCTATGAGTTCTACCATGCAACGAGTAACGAGAGAGTTTGCATCTACATACCACTTGTAGATCGAATACGGAAGCGTTCTTGAGAGTGGTGATGACGAAGACGTTCCCAACGTGATTCCGATCACCGATGACCAAAGTCTTGAAAGGACAGCACCTCCGTGTTCAACACACGTCACGGACGATGGCGTCTCCTCCGTCTTGATCCAGCAAGAGTGAAGGAGAGGTTGAAGAAGACAATCCCAATGGCAGCACGACGGCGTGGTGCAGCTGGTACGGTAGTTCTCCGGCAGGGCTTCGCCAAGCTTGCGTGAAGAAAGAGAGGTGTTGGGAGGGGAGGGGCTGTGCCTACAACTGTGTTGGCAGCCCTCCCCCCCACCCCTCTATTTATAGGAGGAGAGGGTCAAGGGGGGCCGGCCCTCTAGGGCAAACCCTAGGGGCGGCGGCAGGGAGGAGGGAGGAGGGTGGCTTGCCCCCAAGCTAGGGCGCCCGCTTTAGGTTTCCTCCTCCCCAAACCCTAGGCGCATGGGCCTGGGTGGGGGGCGCACCCAGCCCACCAGGGGCTGGTTCCTCTCCCACTTAGCCCATGTGGCCCCCGGAGAGGTGGCCCCTCCGGTGGACCTCCGGAACCCTCCCGGTGGCCCCTGCTTTTACCAGGTATACCACCAAACTTCCTGAGTCCGTTTAACCACTTTCCATATATAAATCTTTACCTCCGGACCATTCCGAACTCCTCGTGACGTCCGGATCTCATCCGGGACTCGAACAACATTCGGTAATCACATACTTGTCTTCCTATTAACCCTAAGCGTCCACCGAACCTTAAGTGTAGACCCTACGGGTTCGGAGACATCTGAGACATGACCGAGACTACCTCAAGTCAATAACCAACAGCGGATCTGGATACCCATGTTGGCTCCCACATGCTCCTCGATGTTGTCATCGGATGAACCACGATGTCAAGGGTTCAAGCAACCCCGTATTCTATTCCCTTTGTCGACGGTATGTTACTTGCGAGACTCGATCGTCGGTATCCCAATACCTCGTTAGTCTCGTTACCGGCAAGTCACTTTACTCGCATCAAGAATGCATGATCCCGTGACCGGACACTTGGTCACTTTGAGCTCATTATGATGATGCATTACCGAGTGGGCCCAGTGATACCTCTCCGTCATGCGGAGTGACAAATCCCAGCCTCGATCCGTGTCAACCCAATGGTCACTTTCGGAGATACCTGTAGTGCACCTTTATAGTCACCCGATTCGTTGTGACGTTTGATA
The DNA here is from genome assembly GCA_021605205.1 of Aegilops longissima. Lineage (NCBI taxonomy): Eukaryota > Viridiplantae > Streptophyta > Magnoliopsida > Poales > Poaceae > Aegilops > Aegilops longissima. Next base: position 526,948,720 of record CM038678.1, on the reverse strand, counting down.
CACCCAAAGCACTCCTACGGTATCCGGGAATTGCACGATCTCATGGTCTAAGGAAGAGATACTTGACATTGGAAAAGCTCCAAGAAAGCGAACTACACGATCTTGTGCTATGCTTAGGATTGGGTCTTGTCCATCACGTCATTCTCCTAATGACGTGATCCCGCTGTCAATGACATCGATGTCCATAGTCGAAACCATGACTATCTCGTTGACCAACGAGCTAGTCAACTAGAGGCTTACTAGGGACGTATTGTAGTCTATGTATTCACACGTGTATTACGATTTCCGGATAATACAGTTATAGCATGAATAAAGACAATTATCATGAACAAGGAAATATAATAATAATGCTTTTATTATTGCCTCTAGGGCATATTTCCAACAGAGTTGCCATCCTCCTGCGCCCTGCGCATCGATCGCGCGACGACAGGATGTTTGATTTCCAAGTGAAGAACAGTATGTGTTGCCTTGAAGAGTTCAACCACGGCGTCCCGGAGGACGACAACGACAACGCTAGCGCGGCACGCCGCCTTCGCCGCCGCCAGAATTAGGTTTTTGGGTTTAATATAGTATTTTGATTGTATGAATATAAAGTCACAGTGTGACTGAATGAAACATATGGTTTAAGCAAATTTGTTTTTTTTTCTCTCTGAATGTACAGACTTATCAAATGATTTTTTAAACGTCAATAGTTTTAAAATTTAAAACACTCATCACAAACGTTAAGATAGAACAATCGTATGCAAACCGACAGCCTCCCCAGTTAGTCAAGGGAAAATGTGCCGAGCAGGATTTGTGGAGCTCTCCATCGCAAAACGTTTTAGATAGAACACCCTTATGTAAAGAGAGAGCTACGGTCTTCCCCAGTATGCCAATGGGAAAATTTGCCGCGCATGATTTGTGCATTCCTTCATCGCAAACAGTTCAGGTTGTATACGTTATGCAAAGCGAGAGCTATGGTTCCTTCGCCGTTAAGCCAAGAGAAAATCTGGCATGCAGAATTTATACATCCCTTCAACGCAAACATTTTTTTTTCGGATGACCCGTGTGCAACCACGTACAGACAATTTGATAAGATTTGCATCTTTCATATTGTGTATATTGCCATTTGTCAAACTGGAAAGATTGGCATTTGTTGATCTAGTAACATTGCCCTTTGTCAACCTTGTAACATTGCCATTTGTCAAAATTTGCAGCTAAAAATCACTAGCTTGACCTGCTACGATGGACACCACGAACGATCTAGAAGCGCTCAAGGTCTCGGGCTTGACCTGCCATAATCTTGTCAACATCCGTGACAACTACAAGGTCCGGGGCAGCACCAACAACAAATATAACTCCCTGATTGACCTCGCCTCGGCCATCATCGACCCCTACTACATGAAGATGAAGGGTGAGCGCAAGACGGACAAGAACGCCTGGCACAGTGCCTGGCATCAGAGACTGGATGAAGAACATGTCAAGTATGCGGCCAAGGACGCCTACACAAGCTACGAGATGTACAGGCAGATCGTTGATATGAGAAAGTGTCTTCGTCCTGCCCCAGACGAGGGATCGAGCCACAGAGCAGTGGCGGGAGCGTCACAAGAAGTAGATGACTAGCTGATCGTTCCTCCTAGTTTAGAATGCATGCAATTGTTTATTGAGGTGTGTACGAATGATCTGTATAGTCGTTTATGTAATTGGATGTTTATTTCGTTGATGTTGTTCTTCTGTAGACAGAGAAAATCACACGGCTTATTAGAAGCAATCGTGTGTGTTATTATTGGTCTTCACACACATTTCTTATTACGGACCTATTTGCCACGTATCACACACATCTTGTTCGGTTGAACTGTTTCTATTGTATTGACTCATCACAAACAGTTCATTCGAGTGAACTGCATGCCCTTCATCGCACACACCTTGATCTGGCTGACCGTTTCTGTTGTGTTGCCTAATCACACATATAGTTCATCCTAGTGAACTGTATGCCGTATATCGCACACACTCTCATCTGACTGATCGTTTCTGTTGTTCTGGATCATCGTAAATAGTTCGTATGGATTAACCGTATACCACGCATCACACATGCATCTCTGATCTGAATCGTGTTTGATGTCCGCGCAATCGCAAACAGTTCGTGTCATTATATACGGTTTTCTTACACCACCGTCTGTGATTAATGCAACGCACATAGTTTCGCCGAAGGGTCTCTGATTGTACTGTCGCGTTTGGTCCATCCTGCAACAGTGTCCCTTCAGACGTGCGGATGTTGTGGTGGGCCTGCTGCTAGGCATTCACTATATCCTTCTCATTTGGATTTCCAGTATCAGATGAGGCTGCAAAATTTTCTCCTTGGTATTTTCCTCATTAACATCCACATGTGTATTTAATTTTGCTCCAGTATAGCGTCTTCATCGACCTCGATATTTGTATTTGAATTGTGAAAATGCTAATGTTTTGGATTAGGTTCCTGCAATTGTGCTTCAATTAAAAAACTGCCCCCGCTCGTCCGCTCGTGCGGCTCAGGCAGCGACTAGGTCCGTTTTCTCTGGCTGTTTCCCGTGCGCTCTCTACTCGCCGCGGCCGCTCACGGCCACCGGGTTCGCCCGCGCGGCATACGGCGGCGGCAGGGTTCCTTCCCCGTGTTATTTTGGGCGACATGTGCCAAGGTACTGGCGTTGGCTGGATGTTTTGAAGGGCGAAGTTGTAACGACGGCGGCGGTCCATGCGAGGCTGGATGCGAAGAAAGGATGGTTGTGGGTGGCCAGATCGGTGCTATGTTGCTTGCCGCCACCAGCCCACCAATCTTGGTCACTCCATATACTTCCAATGGAAGCAGCCACTCGGGGCGCTGTTAGTTCCATGGCAAGAGCACAGGAACGCTCCTCTCTTCCCCCGCCATGGAGCGGAGGTTTAAGCGGTGGCCAAGCGTGGTTGTTTTGGCCGTTTCCTACATCTTCGCAGGGCGAGCGCGGTTATGGTGTTCTTCTGCTCTAGCTCGGGTGGAAGGTCGGGTGGTGACATAATTCTCGCCAGCGTGTTGCTCATCGGCCGGACGGTTGTCACCTGAGAAGCTTCAACACTTAAACCTGTATGATTCGCATCAATAAGCGAGGACGACTAACTTAGTGGAAGCGAGTGGTGCTGTCGTTTCTAGCAGATCAGCCTTGGCTGTCACTTGTGAGGATGGTGCAGGGCCTCCGAAGTATCCTGAACTCTGGATTTTGCGTTGTTGCAATCTGTCCTCCTTGTCAAAGACATCTTTGGGTGATGGCGAGTGGATCTTGTTGAGTCATCGCTCGCCATGGGAACTGCGCACATATGCAACTATTAGGATTGAGGCAAGTGGAGAAGACAACATATTTTAACTTCGATTGGGTGGTGCTTCTCGAGTACCTAGTCTTGAGCTCTATGGTGAAAACTCTAGTCTAACCCTAATTGGTTATATCTAGCAATGTTGACGTTCTTGCCTCGTAACCATGATGATGCCATTGCTTAGGGTTTTCTCGGATTTGATCTTCTGGGTGAAAACCCATGATCTAATCTTCGGTAGTTAGATCCCTCGACGGTGCTTGTACATCGTTCCGTTTCTGGAGGCGTCACTTTTTGGACAACCCTTCTCGTAGTCCTTATGTTGTCAAAAGTTGGTTGACGGTGTTGGTCACTGGTGTACATTGTGAATCGCTGTTCTCATTGCTTCAGGTTTTTTTGTTCCTCATCCGCCTAGAGATAGCTTTGGTTTTGTATGACTCTACTTTTTGTCGGTGCGATCTTGTGTGTGTGTGTGTGTGTGTGTGTGTGTGTTTTGGTTGTGTGCATCCTGGTTATGCAAAGGTCGGGTGTGTTTTTTTTTCGAAAAGGGGTGATCCCCGGCCTCTACATCAGCATGATGCATACGGCCATAAAGGTCGGGTGTGTACTCATCATGGTTGTATCAATCGATGCTACACTATGAGGCAATAAATAAACACACTATCAAAAAAATATTACTTGCAAACAAAATGACTTATTTGAAACACAACTTTGTCATTCAATAGACTGATCCTCTTTTTTTCTTCATAGTAGACAAATGTTTCTAAGGTGGTATTAACACCTAAATGAAATTAGGAATTTACAATTTTGAAAACTAAGAAGCTAACAATCTAATATGACATGACAAATGCGGATAACTTGATAATGATAAGGGGAGTTGGGGACACATCACAGGCATGTGTGTAGGTTGGCCTAACAACTTGGACGACGAAGGTAATGGCCGACGAGGAGGAAGGTAGGCGACGAGGCCAACATACTTGGCCATGGAGAGTAGCGGCGACGTGATGTGAAGAGCGCCGCCCTAGAGATAAATCACGACCCACATGCACGGTCCTATTATGCTAGGAGAGCTCCTATTCGGCGCGCTGCGTGCTGGGAGGGCCGCAGCGCGCACCCATCGCTCCCCAGCGCGCTCGTTTGAGCCGGCCCATTTGCGGGACTCTCTATTTTCTTTTATTTTGAGCTTTTCCACTTTCTTTGTTTCTTTTCTGTGATTTTTTCTTTTCTAAATAATTTGGGATTACAAAAGGTGCCAAAATTTTAAAATTGTGCATTTAGAAAAAAATGGTCAAGAAATCATAAAAATATTCCCACATTTATAAAATGTTCGTGGTTTAACAAATAATTTTCGCATATTTAAAAATGTTCATGATTTTGAAAAACAACTTTGAGAAATAAAAAATTGTTCAGCATTTCAGAAAAAAGTTCATGTACTAAAAAATATTATGAAATTGACAAAATTTCGCAAATCCAAAATTGTTCATGATTTATTAGCAATTTGCATAAAATTCAAAAACTTAATTACAAAATAAGTTCACCAATTCAATAAATGTTTGTTGATAAAAGAATTCATATATTTAAATGTTCATGCATTTTCAAAAATATTTGTAAAATCAAAACAATGCCCCTGAATTTGAGAAATTATTCCCCCAATTTTTGATAAATGTTCGTGGATTCAAAAAAAATGTCACGTGTTTAAAAAAAGATGTTCACTTTGTCAAAAATGTTTGCGAATATCTATAAAAATTCGTGAATTCGATTTCCTAATGATTTTAAAAATCTTCATGAATTTGGAGAAAATATTAACAAGTTTGAAAAATATCACAATTTCGAGAAAAAAAAGTATACGAGTTCAAAACCTTTTTATGATTTTCAAAATTGTTGTCGATTAGTAAAAAATGTTCAGGAATTTGAAAGATGGACATACAAAAACCAAAACAATAGGTAAAAATAAATAAATAAAAGGACAAAGAAAAACAGAATAGTAAAGAAAAGCGGAAAATGAAAAAAAGAATAACATAAAAGAAAAGGAAAGGAAAACCGGAAGAAAAAACAAGCAAAAAAATGTTCCTTTCCAAACCAGTGGGAAGGAATCCCGAAATGGCTGGCCCAAAAAGGAGCTGACGTTGTTGTTGGTACGCATCAGCTCGCTATTTGGCGACCTACACGTCAAATAGGAGTGTCCATTAGATTGATCGAGGCAACATGAATCCTCGTTGCAGGCCGAGGTATACATATGGGACTGTGGGCCTTTTTTTTAGAAACGAGTATGGGCTTATGTGCACGAACATTGATTCTAGATACATACATCCATTTCTTCAATAAATAATACTAGATGGAGTAGGATTCTGCGCCAGGGCTATATGATGCGTGTATATTGATTCCTAATAGGAATCCGCCACTCGCAACAGTAGCGGCCCGGCCCAATTTAGCACGCGTAGGTTTGCTCAGCTCGTAGTGGTCGCTGTAAGGTCCGGTTTACTATGGGTTTTTTCTCTTTCTTTTGTTTTCCACCGGTTTTCTATTTTTTTTTCTTCATTTTGATTTGGTTTTCTTTGCTTTTTTTATTTTTTATTTTTTTTGTTATACTTTTTTTCTTTTGTTCTTTCTTGTTTTTCTTTGATTTTTTTCCTTTATTGTTGATTTGTTAGTTTCACCGGTTGTCTTGTTGGGTCTTTTCAATACATGTCTACATTTTCATCGTATTGTACACACTAGGAATATTTTTACACACCTTTAAAAGAATTTAAATACATGGTTAATATTTTAATACATTTTTTGATATCTACTATTCTCATACATTTTATACATTTTTATACCTATAAATATTTCACATCTTTTAAATTTATTTTGAATATAATTACAAAAACATGCTTTGAATATATTTTTCAAATACATGTTAAACATGTTTTAAATACACACTGGAACAAATGTTTAATGATAATTTTATTTTGAACTATGCAAACTTTTTAAAATTGTACAGGCATTTTTTGAAATGCCACAAACTTATTTTTGAAACTTGTGAACAGTTGTATAATGTAACATGCATGTTTTCTGAATTACACGAATATTTGTTTGGAATGCATAAAAAAATTCGTACACATGATTAATATTTTTCTGTACACATGATTACATCTTCTACTTTTTGGGTCCACATTTTTCATTTTGTATAGATAAAAATTATTTTCCTATACACATTTAACATTTTCAAATGAAAGATAAATATTTTTATGTACACCGCTTTCTAAATATACATATTTAGAATATTTTTGAAATAAACAAAAAAAGTGAATAAAAAGGAAGAAATAACATAACAAAAATGTAACATGACTTCAGCTAGCGAGCCGTTGTAGGGCTCGTTGCAGGTATCACATAGCTGGGATGCGGGGCTCGGTCCTGGGCCCTAGGCGCTTAGGCCCAGAGCCGACAATTCTATGTTATCGTTGCTAAGGGTTTGTCCCAGCTTTTATTGTGTGTGAATGTACTATTGGTTGAGCAAGCAACAAAGCAAGGCAGAAAATGATGAACTTGAAAACATGGGTCAAAGAATTCCATTATTCTTTCTACTCTACAAGTACAAAAGGAGAGGGATAAAACGGTATATTCTGGTATCAAGTAGGATGAGTATGCTATTGTCATGTAGTGCACACTCAGGTGGCTGAAAAATGGTGCACACAGGACCTGTGGAGAGGCGCGATCTAAGAAGGCGGAGGCATTCCAACGGCGGCTTGAAGCGAGACCTGGACGTGGGCTGGCAGATGGAGGCACCATGGAGCCCAGATGTTGGGACATCCAAGAACGATGATGCGGATGATGGCCATCTTGGTGCGCATTGTCAACCAAGAGAGACACCAGGAAACTTGGAGAGCAATAACTATATGAGGAATCGCCATTTTTTGTTTTTTATCTGTTGCAACACACAAATTCTTTTGTATTATTTCGGCATCACGTAAACACAAGCACTTCACTTGTGTAACATGCGTGTTCTTTTTCTTTAAAAAAAAATATATAACACACACTCTGGCGAGTGCCGAACTAGACACACACATCTCTCTTCCCATTTCCTACTCTAAAAAGAATTGTCTTCCCAATGCTCCCCTCTCCCAAGTAAACGTCGTCATCCGCCGCCATTCTCGACCAACGCCGTCCGTCCACCACGCCTCTCCATTGGCGTAAATCCATCATTTTCTCCTCGGGCGAATCTGCACGTCTTCTCCATACGCGTCCTTGAGGCTAGCCCTATCCGCTCGGTTTTCCGGCATGGTATCGCCCTGGAGGTTGGCTTGGCTTTCCCTGGCTGGACTTCCTCGATGCTGTCCACACGGTTTAAGCCATGCTAATTAGGGTGCGATTTTTTCCTTCCATTGCATGGACTTTTTAGCTAGTACTCCCTCTGTAAACTAATATAAAAACGTTTAGATTATTATTTTAATATTTTAAACGCTTTTATATTAGTTTACGGAGGAAGTACAGTATATATGTACAACTAATATGATGTTCAACTAAAAAAATGTTAATTACACAGTGCACTGGCCATCATTGGCGTACGGGCGCAGCGCGGGAGGGAGGGAACCGGGTTCGAAAATCAAACCGACGCTCTCGCGTGACCGTGCAAGACACTCGAGCAGAACCACTCGTCGCCATGATGCCCGTCCTCGCCCGTGCCGTGACTGTCCTCCATAGGATTCCCTCCGCCTGCACGCCTGACGGTCCCAGCTCAACGGCTAGCTCCTGACCACCAACTTTAACTTTTAACGGCTACTCCACCGAAAGACGACGAGAGGCCACCCGTCCCCGAGCACGGTCAGCCGGATCCGAACGTTTTCGAAGGTCTCGCCGCCTTGCGCCTGCTACGACCCCCAACGGCTACATTTCCCCTCGTCCCCCGCCCGCTATAAAATCCCTCGAACCACCTCCGCTTCTCCCCACACAAACATCTCCCACGATCCATCCAAGTTCAGGAGCGCAGAGTTTGAGAAACCAAGCACAGCATCCGTCTGCTGCTTCTTGCTTGCTTGCTTCTCTTTCTCTGCGACCAGATCCTTCCACCGTCTCGTCTCAATGGCCGCCGTCTCCACCAAGTCCATTGCTCTCCTCGCCGCGGTTGTGCTCGTGGCGCTCGTTGCGTCGGCGGCAGGGAGGATTGTGGACCGGGAGGAGGAGTTCTTCCTGGGCAGCCTCGCCCCCTCGCTCGCCCCGGCCCCGGCGCCGGCGGCAGTGGTCGGCGCGGCAGGCGCCGTCGCGCCCGGGGCGTGGGCCGTGGCCGCCGTCGTCTCGCTCCTCGCCTTCCTCGCTCACTGAGCCGTCGCTGCGCTGCGGACGGTCATGGGTGCCTAGCTTGAGAGATGGAATCCTGCAATCTGAATTGCGGCGAGTCGCGTCTGTTTGTTTCGTTCAGTTTAGTTGGTTGGCTAGACTAGTAGTACTAGTAGTGATCTATGCAGTGATGGTGTTGCGTACTGGGTATCTCTCTCTTTTGCCTGTATAAGAGAGAAAGTATGTTTTAAATAATATTATTTATTGATTATTCTTTATAAGTTCATGAGTTTTATAAGTAGTACTAGTAGTGATCTATGCAATAATTTGTTCGACCCAAAAATAGCGCCCGGAATCTGCATCATAAACATCCAATCACTCTGAAAGTTTGAAATCTCTACAAGTTCATGAGTTTTTTCATCGTGGCTGTGACTGATCTAACTGAGCCGAGATTTCTGTATTCGGGTCAAGAGACTTGCCTTCTCCTCGCGAAGACATTATTCTCCTCGTAGTTACTGTGCCTGCGTTGCTGTGAAAAACGGCCACAGCTTGTGCAGGCTGATTTTCTGTTTACGGGCACAAGCTCTGGTCCAGATTAAATTCGGCCTGACAGAGGACCCGTGGACAATTTTCTGTTATTCAAACTTAAATTTTTTTTTTTGAAGAGTGAACCCGTGGGAAGGATTCTGGCACATCAAAACTAACAGTTTTTACAATCTGTTAAATAAGAAACATGCTTCTGAAATTTATGTAGAGTGTGAAGTTACTAGGCCGTCTCACTGCCCGGCAGTTGGGTGCTTAGTTTTTTTTAGAAATCTCCTCAATTTTATTGTTTCCTTTTTTTTCGAACAATGTTCATAGGTACAACAAGACATAGCAAATCCCGGCCCTCAAAGGCCCGCGTCTGATCGAGCACGCCTCATATGTTGGCTTCCACACCGGCATCTCTCATATCTGAAACATCAGAATCATACAACGCTACGTAAAACACAATCAAACACGTAGTTCATCGGATCGACATTTCATTGCTGGACAAAAGGAACATAGTTCATCGTAGTTCAATGGTAGACAGGGCAAATCCATACTACAAACTACTTACAATATAGATAAAATATAAATATAACGGGAAGCGTGGAGGAAATCACCATTTCCTCGCTGGCCCCTTCCGGTCGTCAGGGCGGTTGTGCCCCTCCTTAATATAGGTGTCGGCGTGCGGAGGTGCGTTGTCGTCGAAGCTGGAGGTGGAACCGTCCGTCAGGTCAGAGTCGGAGCTGCACATTTTACCCGACAACCTGTGGAGCAGGCGGTCCTGCTCCTTCGCATGACGGTTCGCCTTCTCCGCCGCCTCCTTGTTTGCCTCGCACTCCGACAACTCGATGGTGAGTCGGAGCGCCTTGGCATTCTTGCGACGGAGGCGCCGCGCATCCGTCTCTGCCGTCGTGAGAGAGTGGCGAAGGACCGACGCGATGACTGCGGCCTCGGGATCGACCAGCGCGCACGCTCATGACCGGCGAGCGGACAACGCCTCCCCCGCCGCTGCCCTCTCCCTTGCCCGCTACCACTCGCGTCTGGCTGCTCGTGCCCCGGACTCGGGCATCCTCGTGCGCCGCCGGCCCCGGCGCGGGCACAAGGACCCAGCGGTGGCCGGATACCACTTCCGGAGCAGGAGGTGGTGGTAGTGGGCGGCGTACCTGAAGGAGCGACCGGAGCTGCGCGCCGGGCGGGAAGGGCCGGCGACGTCACCGGCGCTGCGTCGGCTGGCACTAACGGAGATCCGCCGCTGCCGGATCTGCCTCAGTCGAGCTGCGAACGCCTCAACGCGATGCGGAGGGCGACCTCCTCCACATCGTCGGGCTCTGCTTCGCGTAGTAGGCTCGCCCAGTCGTCGTCGAAGCCAGATTCTCCACCGAAGGCAGCACTGTTTAGGTTGCCAGTCATCAAATGGGTTCGGAGGGAATCGGAATTGGAGTGGACGGAGAGGGGATTGAAGTGGATTTTGGAATTGACAGTGATCTAGGGTTTTCCGGATGGGGATATTTGTGGGGCACGCATGAGCTAGGATGGGCCAAGCCGACGTGGCGGACACGCCCGGGCCGCCTCATATCCGACTCATATTTGGGCTGGATATGAAGGACGCTAGACAGTCCGAGCGTTTGAGGACGCTTTAAGGCGCCCGTTGGGTCAGTTTTCACGACCAGTCAGTAACCGGGCCATCCGCCCGGACGTTTTGGGGGTGCCCGACTGTAAAAATTGGGTCGTGAGAAGCACCCAACCATATATGACGACCTATGTCTAAACTATAAGAAAATTTGACGAGATTATGAGCTTCAAAATTAAAGAGTATGAGCTTTAAAATTGAAGATCCTACACTCATATATACTACTATTAAAAGAGCAAACATAACTTCCCCTAAAGTCACACAACGAAGTGTACACAAGATAACCAGGACCCTCAAATCAAATCAGTTAAAATATATTCTATCGTCCATATTAAGTTAATGATCTGCCGTCCTAATCAATGGCTCAGATCGAATGTTCTGCCGAGTAGACGTCTGCCAATCCCATGTTGCCGTCCTCATCCGCCTCTCGCTGCGTGATTAGCGGCACCCACACATTGCTAATCACATCTGGTCACTAATGAACCTCCGCACATATGTGCCTCCTTCCTTTACGCGCTCTCCTCCACCTCTGCCCCTCCTGCACGCCGCCGCCAGCCCGAGCACGCGTACTCCCCTCCTCTGCGTTGACACTGCTCAAGGGCGCCTCCTTCTTTGCGCCTCCCTCCGGTCGCCAGCCATGGGATATGGGATGGAAGGACCTGACCACCTTGGGATGGACGCCACGGAAGCGACTATCTGGACACCGTCGCCTGGCGCAGGCTAGGGTGCTTGCGACGCGACCAATCGTCCACGTCAGCCCCTCACCGATATATGTCGTCTTTTGCATCGCCATGCCGCAGTCTTTGTCGACCTCTCACTGCGTACTATTATGGGTGGCTGGCAAACAAACCCACCTACTTCCATATCCGTCTCAAGATTGAATGCACCTCACCCATCCTTCGTTTCACAGGTCAGCCCCCAATTTGTTGTGCCACCATCCCTATCACTGGTACAGCAGATCCATTCGGGTTTTTTTATACATTTGAGAGAAGATGGATAAGTAACAAATTTGTCTCCAGATTATCATCAGTTCATGCTATTTATCCATCAGTTTGTCATAATCATGTTTTGACCCCAGGCACACGTCTATACTCCTATGTAGTATACCAATAGCAAGTCATATGGACCGTTGGATCTTTCTAATCGGACGGCTCAAATTTAATGGCTTGTGGTACAAGTCTATGTGGCTGCATATGGACCGTTGGATATGTCAATCTGACGGTCTGCATTGCAGGGATTCGCTGCCCCTTCCCTTGTGCTGCCAGCCTGCAACTCACAGTTGTAGTAGTAGTAGTAGTAGTTTCCAGAATGTGCACGTGATTCTCCCTACTTTCTTTGTAGCATGCTACTGTTCAGAAATTTCCAGCACTCCCGTGATACATGTAGCAGTAGAGTATAGTAGGACTAGGAGTACTAGCAACTACTAGTAGAAAGCCCGTGCGTTGCCACGGGCTTTTGAAATATTTTGCTCGTCGCCCCCAACCCGAGTCGCCGCCTCCGCCACCGGCCAACCTTCTAAACTGTGCCACAATCTTTAGCACCCGCGACCTTCCACACCACAATCTCAATGGTTGGCAATATTATGAAGAAAAAGGAAGGATCAAGATGCTTCCCTGAAATCACATAATCGAACTAGAGATAATACGTACAGACCTAGCCAACTCATACGTGTAACCTAGCCAGCCGCCGCTTCCCGCCGGCGCCGTCGCAGGTCCGTGCAGTCTCCGATGGCCATTGGGCCATGGAGGCGGAGTGGATCTCGGAACTTGCCTGTGGGAGGGCTCCGTTTTTAGATGATTTTTCGACTATTGTTAGGGTTTGTGTCCTGCTCAGGAAGGAAAGACGGCGTCGGTGATGAAGTCATGTACCTAGGGTAGGGTCATAGACCTGCCCAAAGGTACCCTCCCTAAGGACACTCGCGAAGCTGCCTACCAGTCGACCTGGTAGGTTTTCACTCGACAGATCCAAAGACACTCGACCATGAAGACCCACTTGACCACCAGGAGTCCAAGAGCCACTCGGTGTCCAAACGGTCTGTAGTCAAATAGTCTTTATGGTCATGATGACACTTTATGTAAGGCGCTACAAGAACGCCTAGCCTTAACGCACCTTAAACCCTCCGCATGGGCTGGCTGGGGTCCCGCGCACTCTATATAAGCCACCCCCTCCACAGTAGAAGGGTTCGCACTCAGAACACATACGATATAATCCAATCGACCGCCTCCGGGCTCCGAGACGTGGGGCTGTTACTTCCTCCGAGAAGGGCCTGAACTCAGAAATCCCTTGCGATACAACTACTCCATAGCTTGGATCTTGCCTCTCCATTCCTACCCCCATTCTACTGTCAGACTTAGAACCACGACAGTTGGCGCCCACCTTGGGGCAGGTGTTCTAGCGATTTGTTGGAGAAGTTGGGATTCTTTCGATCTCCTACATCATGGTTTCAGGTGGAGTTCTGGTCGAGGGTCGCGAGATCTGTCTCGGTGCGCTCATGTTCGTCGCCGACGACTCCGCTTGGCTTCGGGAGGCTCCACTCGACGTGGATCGCGCTCCCGTCTGCTGGGCGACGACTTTCAGCGTGTCCGCGGCGCCCTCCTCGGCAACCGTCGACCCAAGATGGGTCGGCTCCTGTGCCCCCTCGCCCCCTGGGCCTCCCGCCAGAGCAAGCGTTTCGGTCGGTCGAGGCTTCAGCGGTGGGTGAGGCATGCGGTGGCCCGCCAGTCGGCCACCCCCCAAGTCGCGGCGATCGAGCCCGACGAATCTCTCTACGGCCTGTTCGACTGGCTCCGCAGAGACTGCGTCCGAATGCGATAGCAGTGACCCGGCGGCAGAGGTTCTGATGGTCGATGGACCACGCAGTCCCCCCGGATTCACCCGCACCAACGGAGGTGACGGTGGAGGCGATCCGGAGCAAGCCCACGAAGAGTACCTGCCCGAGCCCCTCACTTCGCTTCAGAGGGAGGAGCTTCGCCGTCGGAACATGGATGCGCTTCACACTCCTATCGTTGGAGAAACCCCCGAGGCTCGTGCCTTGGAGGATGCGCGCTTGGCCAACCTGGCTGAGCGCACTCGACTGGAGAACCTTCAGCGAGTACTCGACGAGCGCTGCGACCAAGGGTTCGAATCCGATCGACGCCGGCTCTTCCACCACCAACTCAGTATATCGAACTCCGATTCAGAATTTAGCAGCTGCCGCCCAGATAGCGTAGTCAATTCAGCCTTCCCATCGGAGGCGAGTAGAGGTTTGCTACAAATCGAGATCTGCTCCGGCAGCAGGAGACCAAAACTCAGTCAGATCACAATCAAGGAACAGGATTCACAGCCGATCCACGCCGAATTCAGTCCATCGGCCCATAGTCCGAGATCGCCCCGAGGCGTGAGGAACGTGGGGGCGGCGTGATGATCGAGACAAGAGTCATGAGCAATATGAGCACCGATTCGATCGCAATGATCGACATCGAGTGCCCATTCCTCCCCAAGGGGTGGATCATACGCCTCGGCAGCAGGACGACAGATGCCAAGACAAGTGTTGGGCGAAGAGTTCCAACGACCCTGTGGAACCGTGCTTTGATGCGAGATCTATTATCGCTCAAGGTTTGGTCGACAGAACGAGCTCACCGAGAAGGCCATGACAGAGATGTTCCTCCAGAAGAAAGTTCATGTCTCGGGGCGAGTGTTTCAGCAGAGCCATCGAGCCAAGGTGATTCCTCCCAACTTTAGGTTGGCGACTGGAGTCAGTAAGTTCATTGGTGAATCCAAGCCTGACACTTGGCTTGAAGATTACCGAGTGGCTGTTCAGATCGGCGGCGGCAACGATGAGGTAGCCATGAAGCATTTGCCTCTTATGTTGGAGGGTTCAGCCAGAGCGTGGTTGAATCAGTTAGCTCCCAGCAGTATTTACACTTGGGAAGATCTTGCCCGAGTGTTTGTCAGGACATTTGAAGGGACTTGCAAGCGACCAGCAGGGTTGACGGAGTTGCAGTCGTGTGTGCAAAAGTCGAGTGAAACTTTGAGAGATTATATCTAGAGGTGGATCACTTTGCACCACACAGTTGAGAATGTATCGATCACCAGCGATCTGTGCCTTCAAAGAAGGTGTCAAGAACAGAGAGTTGAGTTTGAAATTCGGTCGAACCGGAGATATGACCCTGAGTCGGATGATGGAGATTGCCACCAAGTATGCAAATGGTGAAGAAGAGGACCGGCTCCGAAGTGGTAAATACAAATCGGCTGCTAATGAGGCCGGCGGAGGAAATTCCAGTCGGAAGCAGAAGCGCAAAGCCGAGCCACCTGCTCCGGAGAGGCCTTGGCTGTGACCCGTGAAAGTTCAAGGGGAAACCCAAGGGTCCTTGGAACCCCAAGAAGGTGAAAGACCAGGATGGAAATGACGTGTTGGATTTGCCATGTCACATTCACACGAAGAAAGATGAAGAGGGTAAACTCATTTACCCAAACATACCACTCGACAATGTCGGCTCTTGATTCAGCGGCCCAAGGGAAACAACCCAAGGATAAGGATAAGGAGATGCATACAAGTTGAGGACAAAGATGACAGTGATGATGGATATCCCGTGTCAATTCCACCGATGACTTTTGCCGACGCCGAAGCAAAAGTCGATTGAAGGTTATCAATCGGAAGTGAACATGGTCGCCCGCGACGCCCAACTATCTGAAATGGTCCCAGACCCCCATCACATTCGACCAGTCCAATCACCCGACGCACATTGCCACCCCTGGGAGGCAAGCGTTGGTGGTCGACCCAGTCGTTGAAGGCACTCGACTGACCAAAGTTCTGATGGATGGTGGTAGTGGCTTGAACATATTGTACGCAGAGACGTTGAAAGGGATGGGCATTCCGATGTCCAGACTCAGTACCAGTAATATGAGCTTCCACGGAGTCATTCCTGGAAAGAAGGCTAAGTCACTCGACCAAATTGCTCTTGATGTTGTTTTTGGTGATTCGAAGCATTTCCGGAAAGAAAAGTTGACCTTTGAGGTCGTGGATTTCCAGAGCGCTTATCATGCTATTCTGGGAAGGCCAGCGTATGCACGTTTCATGGCCCGACCATGTTACGTGTATCTTAAACTGAAGAGGCCTGGCCCCAAGGGCGTGATCACTGTTACGGGCAGTCGGAAGAAGGCATAAGAGTGCTTCCAGAAGGGCTCTAAGATCGCCGATGCTTAGTTGGCAGTGGTAGAGTTACAAGAGTATCAGAAAACTGCAGATCCAAGTGATTTGTTGCGAGCTAAGAAGCCGCCACGGAGTCAGATTCCATCGTCCGGTGAGACGAAACAGGTTCACATTCACCCGACCGATCCCAATGCTGCTTCGACCAACATCTCAACAACACTCGACTCAAAATAGGAAGAAGCGCCATCCAGCCTCCTTCGTGAGAACTGGGACATCTTTGCATGGAAGCTTTGTTGACATGCCGGTGTTCCTGGGGCTGGCTGAGCACCGCCACGAGTCGACCCAAAAGTCAAAACGTTAAAGAACATCTTCGACGGTCCCGTCCGTAAGAGAAAGGCCATTGGCGAAGAGGTGGCTCGCTCTTAGCGGCAGAGTTCATCCGAGAGATCTACCACCCGAGTGGCTCGCCAATGTCGCCATGGTCCCCAAGAAGGACAAGTCGCTAGCATGTGCATCGATTTCAAGCATATCAATCGGGCCTACCCGAAGATCATTTCCTCTTCCTCGCATTGACCAAATAGTCGACTCAACCGCAGGATGTGAGAGGTTGTCTTTTTGGACGCCTATTCCGGTACCATCAGATCCGTCAGTATGGACCCGATGAGATCAAAACAACGCTCATCACTCCATTCGGTGCTTCATTATGTCACCATGCCATTCGGTCTCAAGAATGCCGGAGCCACATTCATGAGGATGATTCGAAGTGTTTGCTCACTCAAATCAGTCGGAATGTGGAAGCGCACATGGATGATATAGTGGTCAAGTCACGAAAGGGTTCCGATCTGTTGACCGACCTTGCTGAAACATTTGCCAATCTCGGGAGGTATGATATCAAGCTTAACCCATCAAAGTGCACATTTGGAGTTCCCGGTGGAAAGTTACTCGGTTTTCGCTTCGAGCGAGGAATCGATGCTAACCCTGAAAAGGTTGGCACTATACTCCAATGAAGCGCCTGTATGCGTGTGCACGATGTCCGAAGCTTCTCGGATGCTTGGCCGCTTTAAGTCGATTCATCTCTCGCCTCGGTGAAAAGGCATTGCCTCTTTACCGATCGATGAAGAAGTCGACAAGTTCGAGTGGACTCGAAGTTGATGCAGGTTTGCAGAGCTAAAAGCTCGCTCTCCACCCAGCCGGTGCTTGCTGCTCCTATCGAGAAAGAGCCTTTGTTGCTTTACATTGCAGCCATCGGACAAGTCGTCGAGACCGCCCTTACGGTCAAGCGGAAGAAGAAGAAAAAGCCTTCAAAGTTCAACGCCCGGTTTATTATCTTTCAAGTGTCAACCCCATCAAAGCAAAGATACCCTCACTATCGAAGCTTGTTTATGGGATTTATATGACCACAAAGAAGGTTGCTCATTATTTCTCCGATCATTCCATTACAATGTAGTTTACGCCCCATTGTCGGAAATTCTTCATAACAGAGATGCAACTGGTCGAGTGGCTAAATGGGCGATTGAACTCCTTCCCTTGATATCAAATTTGAGGCAAAGAAAGCCATCAAGTCCCAAGCAATAGCAGACTTCCTCGCCGAGTGGATCGAACAACAGCTTCCACTCAAGTTCACTCGAGCATCGGACTATGTTTTTCGATGGTTCCAAGATGCTGAACGGTTCTGGTGCGGGGGTTGTGTTGGTTTCCCCCCGAGGAGATAAGCTCAAATATGTTCTCCGGATTCACTTTGATTCTTCCAACAACGAAGAAGAATATGAAGCACTCCTGTATGGGTTGCGTATGGCCATTTCACTCGGCGTCCGTCGCCTTATGGTCTACGGCGACTCGGATCTGGTTGTTAATCAAGTGATGAAGGAGTGGGATGTCAGAAGCCCAACTATGACTGGTTATTGTAATGCAAAGAGAAAGCCGGAGAAGAAATTCGAGGGTTAGAGCTTCATCATATACCCGACTAAAAATCAAGTCATGGATGATTTGGCGAAGATAGGGTCCAAAAGGGAAGCCATTCCCAAGAATGTATTTTGGAGCACATTCATGCACCATCGGTGCAGGAGGATCCTTTCACGTAAGAAGCCCCGCAACAAAAGAGTGCCAATGATCCGACTAAAGTTGAGGTCCCAAACCGTGGTCGACCTGATTATGGAAGTTGTGGTCATCACTCCCGATCGGACAGTGCCGTACATCGCATATATCCTAAGGAAAGAGCTCCCAGAGAATGAAGAAGAGGCTCGACAGATCGTCCGTCGATCCAAGGCCTTTACAAAGATCAAGGGACAGTTATACAGAGAAAGCGCGATCGAGTCGGCCGAAGTGTATCACGCCGTAAGAAGGTCGATAATTCTTGACGATATCCACTGGGACCTGTGGCCATCATCGCCCTCTCGGACCATTGTGGCTAAAGCATACCGGCGGGATTTTACCGGCGAAAGCAAATGAAATGTCAAAAGAAATAGTCGACAAGTGTGAAGGGTGTCGGTTCTATTCCAACATGTCACACAAGCCCGCCTCAGCCTTGAAGACCATTCCACTGTCGGCCCTTCGCTGTTTGGGGATTAGACATGATTGGACCGCGAGAACTGGCGAAGCGGCTTCACTCATTTGCTAGTAGCGATGACAAGTTCACCAAGTGGATCGAAGCCAAGCCCATCAAGAACCTTGATGCATGTACTGCCATCAGTTTCATCAGAGAGTTGATATTCAGATATGGAGTTCCGCATAGCGTCATCACCGACAATGGGTCAAACTTCGATAATGACAAGTTCAAAGCCTTTTGCGCCTCTCAGGGCACGCGGGTCGAGTATGCTTCAGTTGCTCATCCTCAGTCGAATGGACAAGAAGAGCGTGCAAACGGCCTCATTCTCAAAGGGCTGAAACCACAGCTGATGCGTGATCTCAAGCACGCAGCAGGAGCTTGGGTCGACGAACTTCCATCAGTTCTCGGGGATTGAGGACCACTCCTAATCGGTCGATCGGGAGAACTCCATTCTTCCCGGTCTATGGAGCTGAAGCAGTTCGCCGAGTGACCTGCTTCACAATGCCTCGAGTCAAACTATACTCAAGAAGAAGCGGAACAAGCCCGGCAAGATGCAATCGACCTCTTGGAAGAGGAGAGGAGATGGCCCTGATCCGCTCGACTATCTATCGCAAGACTTGCGTCGATTCCATGCCGAAATGTGAAGAGTCGAGCCTTCCAAGAGGGAGATTTGGTCCTCCGAGAGGATCAACAGAAATCACACAAGCTCGCTCCCACTTGGGAAGGTCCTTCATCGTCACAAGAGTTCTCCACAACGGAGCGATCATCTCTACAACGTTGATCGCCAGATCGACGAGCCTCGAGCTTGAATGCGGAGCTGCTCCGCCTTTTATACTTAAATACTCACTCTGTTGAGATGTAATAAAAGTACTTTTGTAGTTTGTTTATCTAAGACAAGAATGTTATAATTTTCCCAAAGATTGTTATTACTTTTTGTTGAAATTTCCCCGATGGTGGCTTAGCTGCGAATCCGGTTCGCCTAAGTTTGTAAAAAATCCTTTCCGAGTGGCGAGCCGCCTCCCACTCGGGGGCTTAGCTGCTAATCCGCTCGCCTAAGTATTCAAAATCCTACCGAGTGGTGAGCCAGCCTCCCACTGGGGCTTAGCTGCAGTCCAAGTACTCGCCTAAGTATTCAAAATCCTACCGAGTGGTGAGCCAGCCTCCCACTCGGGGGCTTAGCTGCAGTCCAAGTACTCGCCTAAGTATTCAAAATCATACCGAGTGGTGAGCCAGCCTCCCACTCGGGGGCTTAGCTTCAGTCCAAGTACTCGCCTAAGTATTCAAAATCCTATCGAGTGGAGAGCCAGCCTCCCACTCGGGGGCTTAGCTGCAGTCCAAGTACTCGCCTAAGTATTTAAGTCCTACCGGGTGGAGTGTCAGCCTCTCACTCGGGGGCTTAGCAACAGCCCAAGGATTCGCCTAAACATCCAAAATAATGAACGCTTCGCAAGGACGACGAGGTGCAGGTCGACTGCTACCTTCTCCTTCAAAGCTACACCATAAAAATCCTACCGAGTGGAGAGCAAACCTCACACTCGGGGGCTTAGCTGCAGCCCAGTGCTCGCCTAAATAATAAAAACCCTACCGAGTGGAGAGCAAACCTCCCACTCGGGGGCTTAGCTGCAGCCCAGTGCTCGCCTAAGTAATAGAAATCCTATCGAGTGGAGAGCAAACCTCCCACTCGGGGGCTTAGCTGCAGCCCAGTGCTCGCCTAAGTAATAAAAATCCTACCGAGTGGAGAGCAAACCTCCCGCTCGGAGGCTTAGCTGCACCCCAGTGCTCGCCTAAGTAAGGAATTCATCCCAATCCGCAAGGACGACGAGGTGCAGGTCGACTGCTACCTTCTCCTTCAAAGCTTCGCCACAAGTACAACGTGCGGTCCATCCCAATCCGCAAGGACGACGAGGTGCAGGTCGACTGCTACCTTCTCCTTCAAAGCTTCGCCACAAGTACAACGTGCGGTCCATCCCAATCCGCAAGAACGACGAGGTCGGTCGCAGATCAGGCTCCATCTCTACCGCAAGATAGATGAAGTACAAGTCGATCGGAGTTTCACCTCAAGGATACTACTTACAACAATGAAATATATTCGAATGAAGAGCAAAGTTCTCTCAAGGAAAATAAAGCATGTTCAAGGATAGATCAAGTTCGATAAACGCCCCACGGATCCAAAAGAGCTCAGGCGTTAAGCACGTTAAAGTTTGTCGGTTACAAAAACCACTCGCATTCCGAGGAAAATTTAAGGTGGGACTTAGAAGTTTTTACTCCTCGGTGGAGGACCGGAAGGTGCAACAAACTGGTCGAGGTCGATTCCGTCGGCAATACGGGTAGCAGCAGCGATGAAGGTCTCCATGAAAGATCGGAAGTCGTATTTCCTAGTGTTGGCAACTTTGAGGGACGCCAGCTTGTCCTCTTGCGCTTCCTTGCAAAGGACACGAACCGAGATAGCGCAACATCAACACCACACCGCGTAAGACTTTTTCCATTCTTCCACTCGACTTGGAATCTCATTCACGAGTCATTATGATCCAAGGTCATTCAGGCGCCCGCTCGCCGAGAGTTGAGTCGATCCGCGACACCGCAGCTTTCAGTCGAGCAAGATAGTCCACCACGCTGGCAACGCGAGACTCCAGTCGGAGCACATTCATAGCAGCTTCGTCCTTAACAGGAGAGTTGATGGGGTCCAGGCTGGTTTCCACTCGACTGGCTTCTTCTTCGAAGTTTTGACAGAATTCTGAAAACATAGCTCAGACTCAAAACAACAATCATGCGATGAGCCGGTGATAGCAAGACAGTCGGATAAAGAGATTACCTTCAAGCATGAGGAACAGCTTCTTGGCTAGCCCTCCAAGATAAACCTCCAGGTCATTTCGCTTCCCCGCTAGTTGGCCATCCTTGTCAGACAGAGCAATCTTGTCGTTCTTCAGTCGACTAACTTCCTTGTTGGCCGCGTCAAGAGCGGCTTTCAGCTTGGCATTTTCATCTTCAAGTTTGTCGACTGAGGCAAGTTTCTCTTCAGCGAGCTTTGTTTTCCCCAAAGCTACCTTCTGTGTCTCTGCAAGGTCAAGGTCCTTCTTCTTCAGAGTCTCTTCCAGTTTATCTGCAAAGCAACAATGAGAACAGAGTTGAGAATGAACAGAAAAACAAAGACAGTCATCAAAGTTCTCACCAGCCATACCTTTTGCTTCATCCTTCGCCTTCTGCAAATTCTCTTGAGCAAGCTTCAAGTCGAGGTTGAGCTGGATCTGTTTGTTCTCTAACTCAGTATAGCGAGCCACAAGCTCGCAAGATTTCTACAAAGAGTCAATCAACAAAAGACATCAAAGACAGATCACTTCCGAGTGACTAAGGAAAAATCATAGCATTTCTAAGACTACAGTCGAATCAAAACATTCGACAGTAGTCTCGGGGACTACACCCAGCGGGTGCACTCAGCGTGCCCCCACTGGTTTTACCAATTTGGTTCGACCAGTCGACCAAAAGAGGCAAAAAGGTTATGATTCTAAAACCATGGCTAATTGTCAGCGGTCAGCCGCGGTAAAAAAGTTCTTTAGACTATAGTCGACTGCACGCAGTCCACCATAGTCTCCGGACTACACCCAGTGGGTGCACTCAGCGTGCCCCACCGGTTTTACGGTTCCATTCGACTTGGTCCGACCAGGCCGAGTGAAGAAGTTCAAAGTATAAAGACTATAGTCGATCGCACGCAGTCCACCATAGTCTCGGGACTACACCAGTGGGTGCACTCAGCGTCGCCCACAAAAACTCAATCGACACACCCACCCAAAGGGTGTACAGATATGGAAATCTTCGAAAGAAGCAGTTTGTAGCATGTCCTAACAGAGCAAGCAGTTTCAGGTAGCATATCCTAACAGCAAGCAACGATCGACTTACTTGGACATTACTCGAGAGCTGAACTAGCATCATAGGCCGCCTAGCTGGCCTCTCGGACTGCCTTCACTTGCTCCATCATGATCCCTGCCTGGCGTATAGCCTCCTTAGCAGCACTCACTTGGTCTTCCGGGACGTGGTGTATAGCAAAAAGGGATGGTGGATCAGCAGTCGACGAAGTGGGTCGGGCACTTGTCAGCGATACAGCAAAAGACACAGAAGCCCGAGTGGGGTTGCCTCCCTCGGAAACCAGCGCCTCAGGTATCGTCACAACTGGAGCAGCCTTGCCAGCAGGCACCCTCTTGTTCTTCCTCTTCCTCAACGGCGTTTCCTCGTCATCATCGGGGAGATCAATGACATGAGGCAGAACTACAATAAAGATTCAAAAGTAAACATGGAAATCCAACCGACTAAAAGCGAAACTACAGAGATCATACCAAGGTTGGAGGTGACGGCATCTTCCATTTCCTGATCTTCGTGCTTGGCTGAGGTCTCAAAGGTAGCAGCACTGCAGATTTCAAGAATCGGCTGATCAGTCATCAAGTCGACCAAAAGTACACTCATGTTGAATAGGGAAATACAAGTTCTGCTGATTACCCGAAGATGGTGGGAATGACCATCCGCATCTTGGGCAGGGCCTTCGCCGGCTTCGACGACGTTGCTCGAGGTTGCTTCGGCGGTTTCTCGGTCGGTAGCAGAGAAGTTGTCCGAGGTCGCTTGCCGATCGCCCCCGATGGGCGCAATAGCTTTACCGCGCCCGCCGCCGGGTCATCGCCAACTTGACCTTCCTTCCGAGCGGGGAGGATCGACGTCTTCCTCCTCTTCCTCCTCCTCCTCCTCTTCATCAGAGCTGTCGTCCCCCTCATCCTCCTCGCTGTTGGACTCCTATTCCTCCTGGCTTTCACCTCCGCTTCCTTCTTCTTCTTCGACTGGTTCCTGCGCCCCGTTGGGCATCGAGTACATCTCAGTGGTGACCTAGAAGACAACAAAACAAGGCAAAAGTCAGTCAACGAATTGGCAACAAAACAGAATGAATGCAGCGGAATCACAGTCGGAGATAAGTGGTTATACCTTGTCTGGTTCGTAAGTCTGGTCGAGTGGTGGAATCCTCCTAGCTCCGCGAGGGTTATCTTTGTTTCCTGTGATGGCAGTCATCCACTTCTCCAGCGTGGCGTCATCGACCTCCTCTGGATGGACCCGAGTGGTATCATCCGTAGCGGAGTACATCCACATCGGATGGCCTCGGTATTGGAGTGGCTGAATACGCCGTCGGAGGAAAACTTCCAGAAGATCCATGCCGGTCACCCGTCGCTAATGAGCTGGACTACGCGCTCCATCAACAATTTTACTTGGGCCTTCTCCTCTGGTAGCACCTTCAGGGAAGATGGCTTGTTCACTCGACTCATGGAGAAAGGAGGGAGTCCAGTCGACTGCCCCGGCATCGACTGGTCTTGGCAGTAGAACCAGGTCGACTGCCACCCTCTAATCGAGTCGGGAGAGTCATAGCCGAAAAGCACTCTTCCCCTCATCTGGACCCCGAGTCCCCACAGATCTGGATTACTTGGGTTCTCTCTTCATTCGGTTCGCTTTCTTCACCGTCCGAGAGCGACAAGTGAATATATGCTTGAAGAGGCCCCAAGGTCGGCCGACAGCCCAAGAAGTTTTCGATAACGACATGAAAGCAGCAAGATAGACAATGGAGTTGGGAGTGAAATGATGGAGTTGCGCCCAAAAAGTTCAGAAACCCCGGAAGAAAGGATTCGGCGCCGAGAAAATCCCGATCTACGGAGTGGCTAGGAGAACGACTCACCTTCTTCGGCTGCGGCTGCCACTCCGTTCGGAAGCCTCGCCGACCCATGGAGGATCAGTCCTCGCTGGCGGATCGTTGAGGTCCTTCTCGGTGATGGTCGAGCGGATCCAATCTCCCTAGACCCTACCTTGCGGCAGTTTGGACCGCGAAGAAGATCCGCCCCGACTGGGCGCTCTCCCCTTCGCCTTCGCCGCTGCCTTCTTCACCCGCTCCAAGGATGCGGTCTTCTCCTTCACCATGGTCGCCGATGAAGCAAGTACTGAGCTGCGGCGCTGAGCAGGGTAAGGGCGCAGCAGAAAGATTTGGAGGCGGAAGGAGGGGAAGATTGGGGTCACACTGTTCAAAATACTCCGTCCGATGCCTTATATGAGGCCGCTTCTGAGTGGCTGACTGGTAGGCCCAGGCAATCCCGTCAAATCTCGCAACAGGCGCGCGCACGATACATGGTGAAAAAGGCGGCGCAAAGATTGAGGCGTCATCACCTTATCCCATCCGAGTGCCGCTGTTTTCTCCGCTTCGCCCGCTTCCCAAAATTCAGATCCCGCGAAATCCGCTAACCGCGGAGCAACCTGTCAGACAACAGATTTCCTCCGATCCGTCGCTCGGAAATCCTCAAGTTCACAAAAGTTCACTCGGCAAATGTGAATAATGGATCAAGGCGACTGAAAGAGAAGTTGACACCATCACTAAAAGGTCGTTGATCCAGAGTAAGGCACACTCGCAACACGAAGAACAGGTCGGAAGGATTATCAACTCCTTCCTCACTCAAACCTCGATCCATTCGGGGGCTAATGATGAAGTCATGTACCTAGGGTAGGGTCATAGACCTGCCCAAAGGTACCCTCCCTAAGGACACTCGCGAAAGAAGCTGCCTACCAGTCGACCTGGTAGGTTTTCACTCGACAGATCCAAAGACACTCGACCATGAAGACCCACTCGACCACCAGGAGTCCAAGAGCCACTCGGTGTCCAAACGGTCTGTAGTTAAATAGTCTTTATGGTCATGATGACACTTTATGTAAGGCGTTACCAGTAACGCCTACCCTTAACGTACCTTAAACCCTCCGCTACGTGGGTTGGTTGTGGTCCTGGCGCACTCTATATAAGCCACCCCCCTCCACAGGTAGAAGGGTTCGCACCCCTGTAACACATACGCATATAATCCAGTCGACCATCTCCGGGCTTCGAGACGTAGGGCTGTTACTTCCTCCGAGAAGGGCCTGAACTCGTAAATCCCTTGCGTATACAACTACTCCATAGCTAGGATCTTGCCTCTCCATTCCTACCCCCCATTCTACTGTCAGACTTAGAACCACGACAGTCGGCTTCCTGAAGATGGAATAAAGGTATCCCCGCCTAGTCCCTGTTCCGGTGATGCGTCTAGCACTATCGGTAGGTGATGTGTCTAGCACTATTGGGAGTTTTTCCTGCAAAAAAGAAGATGGTTCTCTGAAGAAGTCATACCATATCGCACATCATGTTCATGGATCGTACGCATGCTCTCTTCTCTCGGCATCATTATCATATTTTCAGACTACAAAATCTAACACTCGTGTTCTGAATAATCAGCAGTGCACTCTGAATAATCAGCAATGCAAATCAATTTCAAGAACATGTCATGGATGAATCATTTGGGTGCTATACTTTAAACAAATCATTTATGCATGGGAGAGATTTGGCAGGTTACACCGAATGCCATGTAGAAAGCCATACCCAATGGAGAGATCCAATTTTACTATAAAAGAACTATGTTACACACAAAAAAATGTAACTTGTAAGCTCAATAACACTACCTTCTTCCTCAAGTCTTCGTGATCACCAAGTGCCAAATTTCTACCTATGATGTCAAGATCGCTCTATAGACAATGTTCTTCATGTATGCATCAACAGGACAATCAAGCTTGGTTAGGAAGGTGGTCGCACAATAATTATTAAAGGGACAAATCTTCCTCAATTTGTTTGGGATGACCATAATAATTGTTGCAGATTAATTTTCCACACAAATCTATTCTCTACCCAGTTTTTCTCACATCACCTATTTTTTCCTGACTTATTTGCTTTATTTCACTACCAAATAAGAAATTACTCCCTCCCTCCATTCTTTTATAGGTCGGGTCTCTTTCTGGTACGTGCTAACTTTTTGATTGATCCTCGTAAGTGAAATGTCCTGATTGGTTGTTAGAAATATTTTGTAAGTGTGCATGCAATTAGCTGCGCATTGGCCATCGAAGCATTTGTTTCCAAGTGAGCGGGCATGAAGCATTTGTTTCTGTTTTTACATATACTTCTGAGGAATTAGTCAAGGTTATTTGTAGGAAAGAGATCGCAGGTATGCGTGTGTATGTCACGGGTTGTTACACGTGTATGACAACTACAACAACAATAATTAGGCATACAAGTACTTCGTAACACCTACTTGTATTATGTGGGTAATAAGCTTTCACATTCTGCAATAGAAGTCAGAAAACAAGCAATAATCGTTAGTTATCGGTTCTAGCTAGTTTGCAAGACATTTGCTTATGTAAAACTCCATATTATCACTGCTTTATTTTTCTCTCCCAGTAAGAATATGCGTAAATGGGAAAAATATATGTGCTTATTATAACCACTTTTTTTTGGTCCCACAAGAATCTGATTATTATAATCATTTTTTTGTCCCAACAAGAATATGCATAAATGCGAAGATAATATAGCTTACATTGTTCCATATACATTCACATGCATACCAAAGATCTGACCCCATATCCAGCATAGGTAAATATACCAAGAGCAAATTCATAGCTCGACCACCTTCACGAGGAGACTACACGTCTTGTACACTTGATCTGCTTGTATCTTCATCTTGATATTGCTGGGGGGAAATAATCAAGCATAATTTAGATAATGACGAAGTGCAGGTCCCTTGATTTAGAAACATTGTCTCAGCCTAATATATCATCTGACTTTTGTATCCTTTGACACTTCATAAGCAAATAAGTTACAACCACTCAGAAAGTAGAGTGAACAGTGAACCCAAGAAGTCATTTTTTTCTCATCAAGTTAAATCAATAGGCACGGAAACCACATTGTAAATTATAGAAATAGTTATACCACAAACAGTAAGCTAATATATTTAACTGGATTGAACAACAAAATCTGAAAAATGAGAAGATATATATTTATCTATTAGACAATTATTGTGGAAACTGTTGGCATTGCCATGGTCAGCTCTAACTTCTCTTCTAACTGACACCCACCCACGAGCATCATGTCCACTGGGATATCCCCCCTCATTACCTGCAAAAATGTAATTTGGATCTCAATGTAACTCCAGAGATTCAATACATCCATAACGTTTACAGTTCGGTATCTAATTAAGTAATTGGGAAATGAGACGGGAATAATTAAAAGATGGTAAGATTCCCTCACCAGGTCATGTATTAAAAACTTGATTACAAAATATCATTTAGCCAAAAAATATGCATACCAACAAACCAACTGATGCATTTCCGTACCTATAAATAAGTCATGCACAATTTCTTTCTCTCTTGGACATGGCCATTTCGTCGAGCTTCTAGTAGTCACAAGTTATCCTGGGTTAATATTGGACAATAACCAAATGAAGCATGGAGCAATAACATACTTTGAGCCCAGAGATGACACGGGTAATGGTGTGGTCGTAGAACGGTATCATGATACGGAGCCACAGCAGGAGATAGAGCATCATGGTTCAAGAGAGGGTTCTACTATTAACAAACACAGAAGACAATGTTTATCACCTAGCGAACTACTTTGACAGATAACATATTGGCCAATAAAGTAAATCCGAATAGAATTACAAGCTCGCATTTCAGAAGATAAATCATGAGGAGATTATTCTTCTCACCATGTCAAAAGAACTATTGAGAACAAATAGATGAGGAACTACGGTTAACTGAATAGAGAACATGTGGCGGGGATGCACACCTAACATAACAGGAGATTGGGAACCATTTTTGTAGAATTGAAGAGCCCAAGTCTAGAAATTATATCCGTCCAATAGGAGCATATATGACTTGGTATAATTTGTTAACACCCATATAGAAACAACAGATGTGGCTCTCTACTATTTAAATATAGGTCTGCTAAAATACTTATGATTAACAGATCAACAAATTAACAAGTGTAGAATACCACTTGAAGATGAGAACGCATAACATGATGATCAAATGTAACCCATGTTCC
The DNA here is from genome assembly GCA_021605205.1 of Aegilops longissima. Lineage (NCBI taxonomy): Eukaryota > Viridiplantae > Streptophyta > Magnoliopsida > Poales > Poaceae > Aegilops > Aegilops longissima. The sequence continues at coordinate 526,920,429 of CM038678.1, read as the reverse complement.
TTGTGTTCCACGGAGCCTAGCATATAGCAGAAATGCTCAGCATGAACAAAGATCCCCACCGAGAGGAAAACACGAAACCAAGAAAAAGTTTGGCAGAGAAGAAAGACAACAACTAATATTCAGCAGACCACCAACAGATCCCCAAACCACCTCTAGCTACTGGACATGAAGGACAATTGTCTCGCTGTTATCACAGAAGGAATATAAATGGGACCTAGCCCAATTTCGCTTACACATGTTATATCTCTAGTAAGCACAAGATCCTAAAGATATAGCTTCACTTAGCGGTCATAATGACTGTTCATGTCCATAAGACACTTGTCAAACATCAAGCATCTAACGAGAGCTAAAACAGTGTTCTACACATAGAAATCACACTATGAATTAATTTAACAAAATAGCAATCTTATAAATGACAGTGCACCCAGAAGATTGCTAGAAAATGATGCATATTCAAACATAGAGAACAAAATACTTGACATAGAGAAAGCAAGGGTAACACAATTACATGAAAAGGTGCACACATCACCCAAAGCTATCACTGCAACTGAGCATGAAGGACTGTCGGACGGGCACATTTCTTCAGTATGTATAGAGTCTGTCTACCCTACATTTAAGCTGCAAAAAAGAAAATTACAAGATGAACAGACCTGAACAAGCATTCCATAGAACTACAGAATTCTGTAGCTTCCACACAATGACGATGGAACTCGAACATCGATTGCAAGCTTTGCCAGCTACAATTAACTTCAAAAACCAAAGCAATAGGTAATGCCAATGCTTACTCCCTTGTAGATTTTTCAGAGATCTAGCAAAAGGAAAACCTTCTATTTTTAGATTAAGGTCAAGATGGTTACTGTTGTTCCGACTGACTGTTCTGAACTATTCAAGACGTCAGCTTACATATCTCAAAAATTGCAATGGTGATGAAGCAACGAGCAGAACGGAGATGCAGCAGCGGACGAGATCGTAAAACCTGTAAAAAACAGAAAATAACGGGTGAGTAGAGTATCATATCCTCACAATTAACTTGCAACAAACATGTAGAGTAGTTCTTTTAACAAGAACAAGTTGTAAAACTATATCATGGGTCTATCCTCACATTTGCACCTCTCGTTTTGCATTTGTGATTCTGCATCGACCACCAAGGTAACATAAAAAAGGTACGCAAACCAGGATAAACTAAAGCATGCACTTGGAAAGGAAAATCCAAGAAACATAAATGGGCTAGTATACATGTGGATAGGTTAGATAGGAAGTCAGTGAGAACGCCCAACTCTGGCCGAGAACACCCGCCGCCACATGCAGTTCAGATCTGGGCAGCCACCAGATTCACACTATACCACATAACCAAATGGAAAGCCTAATATTTTTTTGGCTCAACATGTAAGAATGGAACATCTTCACTGTGTTGTACAGCATTTGGACTGGGTAATTTGGAACAAGTGATTCAACTTCTATTATTTGACCCTGCTAACAAATGATTTATTGGATAATGTGGACAGCTGTAGAAAAATTAGGAGTGGAACTAATTGCTAAGTTACTAATTTTTACTTGGAACGTCCACTAAATAAGGTGACCTCATTCTCTCAAGCAAATAAAACAAGGCTTGTAAAATGCTTAGAAACGGTAGTAGCAAGTTAAAGATCAAGTTGGTCGAGTTCGGTCTAAATGGCATCTCCTTTTTCTAAAAGCCAAAAGATCTTAATGCCCTTGTGACTGAATAAGATGTGCAGATGGAGAAACCATGCGTATGAAGCTGCTCAGTACAACTTAACCGAATTCACTAACTTGAGGTAATAATGAAGAAAGAAGAAAGCATGCATAAAATGCAGATTCTCTCTTCTTTGAATATATTACATGACTCGACATCTTCTTGTAGGAATAAAGAAATAAGAACAAAGCAAAGAAAGAAGGATAAAATAAGAACAAAGCCATGAACAGAGCATCAAAGAATCAGTAGAACAATTTTAACTCACCCATGTATGCGGTTCCTATAATCACTACAAATCGGAAGAACACCAATGACATATAGAGATGCATAAATAGCAAGATCAGGAGGAGAATGCTTGCGTAAAAAGAGAACACCCATTCAATTACCATTTCTGCCCTCTACACTCTCAAACCTCTTCCATGAAAAGGAGGCTAACACAAAGAAATGTCGGGTCACTGGACTCGACGAATTCATGAGAGTAGATAAAGCAAACACAAATTATTAATAGTGACATAAATATATAATAGTGCAAATTCGGGAGTTAGTTCACTCTTTCTTTACCAAACTATTATGTGAGAAGGCTCATTATATAAGGCATAAAAAACAGCAATCAATGTAAGAAAGCAAACCGATGTGCAGGGGAATTCTAACTCTTAATCATGATTGTACTTGTAGGATGAATGTGCCTTCGTAAGCCAAACAAAATCAGAGTTCCGGAGGAAGCAATAGGCATAGAGAGAGGACACCTAATTGGCCGAGACCATGCCATGTCGCGCCTCCCCACGGTTGACCTTCCTGCTGAGCCGTACTCAAATTCAAATAACCATGTATATCACATCATTTGTGGTCCATATACCCCTAGAAACCACAATGACATAAGTTAATGGCATACACAAATTAAGATAAAACTGTGAGCATATTTTCACTAACAATACACACACCAACACCAAAGTCAGAGAAACAGAATTAAGAATATGGCAAGTGAACTTGGCACCGATAAATTTGACATGCCAATATATGACTTATCGTCAAGTGTCAACTTCTTGATTTATTAGAGATCTAACCGAGGAATATACAGGACAAGAAACAACTTTATCGCTGCAATGCGTGTGTACTGATTTTAGACAGCAAGTACCGATAATCAGCTCCAACACTGAAGATTCATTTAATTTTATCATCATTTTTTAAGAATAGATAAATGCAACAAATGTCTAGGTAAGATTATCCACTACTGAATTATCTTTCATTTTGCCTTCCAATTCAAGTGCTTACAGGATAACACATGCATTTTTTTCAACCTCACGACAGTACAAATGTGTCGAAAAGGGTTTAAATTGGTTTCTTTTGCGAGCGATGGGTACATACAGTTTGGGGTAATAGGCGTCAAGGTACAACAACTCCTTGACGAATTAGTAATCAAGTGTAATGAAATGATGAGGTGAGAAAGATGGTTCAACATGTGTCTAACTGAATCATTCAGCCTCTCATTATTTTGAGAAAATAGGCTCAAGACAAGGTATCATCTATCAGCCTGCTTAAGTGAGTTTCTTTGTGGAGTGTTCCTTGCGGTTCGGAAGTCATGCAAACATCAAATGAGCCTAGTAGCCCAAGCCAACTTCAATGCGATAACTAAGCTAAGATAACCTTTCTAACATTTGGAAAAGGGACACATAGCTCATGCACACCATGGATTCTTGCTCATTCAAAGAAAGGGCTTCTTCTGACTTACTCTCTTGTAATGTGATAGACAGATCAGCTACTAAGTGTTTCGAAAAGAGAAGTTATTTTGCCGTCGAAAGAAAAACTCGAGTAATCCAAACCAAACCACGAGCTGAGGTGGCGGCGAGCACTCACCTCGACCTTGTTGAGCTTGCCTCATTCGTAACCTTGAAAAGGGTGGATCCAGCGCGTCTCGAACAGCATCAACATCTCCAACCAAGCCGCAACTCAACTCACCTTGATCGAAGCACAGCCACACAACGAAATCAAAACAAAGACCAAAAGTTGCAAACAGTCCCAATATGATACATTGAGAAATCTATATTGGCCTTCCAGTTTATAGAAGAACAAGAAACTACAACATGCAGAAAATAACACATGAATATTCAAACCTTAGTCCTATCTGAAGCCATCTTCAGTTGAACAAAGAGAAACCAAATGCTTTAACATCGACATTTTCCTGCACCGGATAAATGGCATCAATCAAGAAAGCGTAGTGCTTAAACGCATAATCAAAACATGTCCACACAGTAGGATAACAAGTTCAGCATTTTTGAATGATTCGTTGATTTACCAGTTGACAACCAAATCACCAGCATAGATCGTAGCCTAGATTACACCCTCTGGATAATAACACACCTCCCGCACCAGATCTGATCCCTACAACATGAAACCCCAAAACGTGTGAGTAGATCGGGCCAAAAGAAAAAAAACACACTAAAACGGGAGAGGGACGGGAGAAAGTACGGGGACCTGGAGGTGGGCGTCCCTATGGAGCACCGCCGCTGGCCATGGCAGCTTCCTTCACCTGCTCCTCCAATCCTCGTGGATGGAGAAAACAGAGATGGAGCAGGGCTGGGCTGCTCCTTCCCCTTGTCCCCGGCTGCTACGCTGCTAGGCACAGAGGGAGAGAGGAGGAGCAGCAACAAGGACGCAGCAAGGAGGCAAAGCCGGGCGGCGAACCTCCTTCGTCTCCCATGGCAGCGGGAGAAACTGGATCGATCGAACCTCCAAGGCGAGGTGGCAGCGAGGGGCGGCGGCGGCGGCGGCGGAGCGAGAGATGGGGGCAGCGCTAGGGGTGGATCGAGAGGAGGTTTTTTCGTGCGAGGGAGGCTAGGGCGTCGTCCGATTTTTTGTTCGCTAGTCATAGTTGTCCCTGGTTAAATTTCGTAGATTTTTTTAGGACGAAAAAAACCCAGTGGAGGTGGGATGAAAATTGACCGGCGGAGACTACCAACTGCTCCATTAGGAGTAGAGACTAGCAAGCACGCATCATGATGACAGAGATAAAGCATGTGATGGTGCAGCCTGGGTATAGGCGCGCAAGCCGAAACCAATTGTTTTATAAGTTTGGGTAAATGCAAACAAAGTAAAAATGTAATACATGTTACAGCTAAATAGTTTTTACTTTCTCTTATAAAGTTGTTTTACAAATATTATTACCATTGTTTTTCTTACCAATAAATTATGTGAAAAATTCAGATCAACAAAACAGACATAATTAATGTTTATATTATTATTTTCTTTCTAACGATAAATAACTTGCAAATAGCACTATTTCCATTGCTCAATCTAATACGTATTAAATTTTATTATGACAAAGGTTTAGGGATGAAGTGGGTATGCTTTTTGTCACGGTATTCTAAATTGTGTAAATTTAGTATTACACAGAATTTAACAATTAACGATTAATTAACTGATGAGTTGCGTGACTCCACCTATGGTAGTTCAAAATATGACAGTACTATTTAAAATTACCCATATTTTTTCGCATGTATGTGTGTTAATAACTATCACTAGTATAGTCAAGGAAAAGTAAATGTGTGTGATTGTCTGCTTATTGTACATGTTCTATAATCGTGTGTTTGTGATGGGTCGCGCATCGTAAACTTAGCACCATAAAATACAGACTGCGATGGTAATGCGAGCACAAACGAGTAGCAAGGACGGAGCGTTTGAGATATTCGGGATATCAGAAACAATTGTCTGAAGACTCACGTCTGTCATAGATGCCAGCATCACATACGCTTAGTTATACAAAACGTTTGCATCATGGCTACCTATCCCCGCGGTTTCTGGGTCGTGTGGGAAGGACCCTCCCTGTCGCACACACTCACCTGGCGGAGGTTTAAAATGTCGTCGCAGAAAGGGGTTAAAAACCGTTTGTATAGTAGCTCGTTGTACCAGTGACGACTCCCTTTTGTAGTGGGGAATGAAATCCAACCGTTATGCACCCACAACCCATGCACAAGCGGAAGTACCGCTCATTCAGCTGGCACGGAAGATCCAGGCATTGCGTTCAACTGAGTAGGTCAAGGAGGCGGTAGTGCCACTGAAGCGGTACTTCCGCTTAGTGTTGAACAACACCCGAAACCAGCTGTAGTAGATAAAGGCAGGGCGTTACTACAGCTGGCAACTTCTCTACTTCCGCTCGAGGGACAGAGCTATCCAGAGAGCAAAATATAAGCATACTCTGTGCGGCGGTAGAACAATGGTAGTTCCGCCGGAGCGGTACTTCCGTTGTAGAGATAGGAATCAGGAGATCCGCGGTAGTGGATGCTAGTATCCCATTGTGTTTATGTATTTGTGGTTCAAGAGATGAAAAAATGCGCTCCTGTCTGATCGATATTTGTGAAAAACATGTTTTTATTTGGCCATGCTGGAGGTGGATTTTCCCTTCAGGTTTTATTCATCTCTGTGATACAAACTTCACCACATTGGAGCTGAGATGATGCATGTGATGTAGCCTTTGTTCATACTTGAATTGAATGCTCACAAGCTTTGGTGGTTGACATTTTGCAGGATGTTTCAACAACCCTGCGCGGCTACATTGACGACTGAGCGAGCAAGCAGACGTGTAATGCGAAATATCAGATGTGCAATTCAGGACCAAATCCACCGGGACCGATCGATGGAATTCGGAGGTGCATGTGCTGACGAAATCTCATGGTGACTCTGCTACTGTAGAATTAATTTTCAGAAAATGACTTTTCTTTGTTACCACTTAGCTGCAGTCTGCCGTATATCCAGAAAGATCGTTATGCATATTTTTTCTGTCTTATATCCTAACATTCATTTCTTTGATGATCAGTACAACAGAACTTGTTGAGTACCTTTAGAATGGTTATTTTAGTGACTTAACTTCCGATAAATCACGAGTGGACATGCAGCCACGCGAGGATGAAATCTAGGACGTTAATAACTCAGAGATTCGTGCAATGTGCATACCATAAATTATGTATAATTTCTACCCCCGTCTTAGAAAGATGGTATTAGGAGCGTATCTCACAGATCAATAATTGCACCAGACCCACTAGGCCGACAGGAAGAGTTAATCTCTCATTTATATGGAGCAGATGTCCAATGGCAATCTGCACCACCACTCTGCATTTATTCTCCAACCCATCTCATCCCATAGCTCCTCACTAATCCTCCTCCCATTCACTCTCCATCCAGCAGCTCTCCCCCTCCCTCATTTTCCTTGCATAGTTCTTGCAAGTTGCAATCTGTTCATGTGCTCCACCGCCATACCTTACTGTTCATTAGCTCCTCTATCCCTATGGACAGACAGCCCAAGGAGGTCGCTCTTCTCCTACTAATCTGCTGCCCAAACATGTTGTCGATGATGAGTGTGGTGGGGTTCAGAACAGCAGGGCACCTCCATGGCCATGTGTGAGGAGAGGGAGAAGCCCATGGTTGTTAAGAATGTGTAAAATCGATTTATTTTTCCAATTCATTGCCACCATGAGTGGACCTTGTACGTCCACCTCTCCTCAAAAATAGTTCTCCATTAATGCATCATCTTCAAATTCATCTCCTCCACACCCTTCTGGAGTAAACATGAATCCATTTTGGCCTTTTGTAAGCTCCATTATCTACCCAACAACAACAACAACAACAACAACAACAACAACAACAACAACAACAACAACAACAACAACAACAACAACAACAAAGCCTTTAGTCCCAAACAAGTTGGGATAGGCTAGAGGTGAAACCCATAAGATCTCGCAACCAACTCATGGCTCTGTCATATGGATAGCAAGCTTCCACGCACCCCTGTCGATAGCTAGCTCTTTGGTGATACTCCAATCCTTCAGGTCTCTCTTAACGGACTCCTCTCATGTCAAATTCGGTCTACCCCGTCCTCTTTTGACATTCTCCACACGCTTTAGCCGTCCACTATGCACCGGAGCTTCTGGAGGCCTGCGCTGAATATGCCCAAACCATCTCAGACGATGTTGGACAAGCTTCTCTTCAATTGGTGCTACCCCAACTCTATCTCGTATATCATCATTCCGGACTCGATCCTTCCTTGTGTGGCCACACATCCATCTCAACATACGCATCTCCGCCACACCTAGTTGTTGAACATGCCGCCTTTTAGTCGGCCAACACTCAGCACCATACAACATTGCGGGTCAAACCGCCGTCCTGTAGAACTTGCCTTTTGTGACGCCCAGATATTTAAGCTACAGTGAACCTCTGCTAATAATGACACGTCACCTCGATTACTGTTGCTAATCTCGCGTTAGTTCAAAACCGATTCAAATTCAAATTTGTATTAAAGGCAAACATCAAAGTTTTCAAACATTAAAAATAAAATGTTCGGTTTGTGGAAAATAATCCATAGTAAATGTTGGTGGAGAAACCCCACTTTTATAAAGTGTTTAAAACTCTAAAATGAACAAAACAGTAACAAAACCAAATATTTAAAAGCTATTAAAATAGTAAACAATCACAAACTATTTTATTGTAGGTGCCAAGTTAATTATGGTGGTGGCATATTTGTTAATACTAATTAGGTACAACTATTGTATTTTATAAAACTAAGGTATTTAAAATATAAAATTAAAACATAAAAGAAAAGAAATAAAACAAAAGACAAAAAAATAAACAAAAAGGTAAATGGAAAATTACTAGTAAAGGAGAAAAGAAACCTACTAGTAAAGGAGAAAAGAAACCTAATCTACTGGGCCCTTGGCCCATCTAGCAAAACGGCCCAGGCCAACCCCCACTTGCCTCCCATCTCTCGCTACAGGGGCGCCGTGGCGGCCATCCGCCGGCGATGGCCGTGCGTGACGGCCATCCGCCCCCTGCCGCCGCCTATAAATTCCTCGCCGTTGACCCCCGTGCAAACCCTAGCCTCCATTCGCCCCTCCCCTCGCTCCCTCGTCCCGTTCTGGACGTGCCCAACGCCGTCATCGCCATGGCCCTCATCGATCCCGTGGCCACTGCCCTCCCCGTCGCCTAGGACTGCGCCAGGAGCTCCTCCCGCCTCCGCTGTTTCCTCTACGCTGAAGAGCGCGAGCCGAGTGCCTCTGCTTCGACCGGATCGAGTCGTTCCCCTTCTATGCACCGCCGACGCCTTCGCTGGAACTCGTCGCCTCCGAGCCTCCCCCGACCCCGCTATGCACACCTACAGGCTCACCGTGAGCTCCTTTCCCATTCCCCCCGCTTTCCCCCTCGATTCGTTGTTGTAGCCGCCGTCCCCGAGCTCGTCCGAGCTCCCGCGTACACGTACGTGCGTACTTGCTGCCACTGCTCTCTGTCCGCAGCTTCTCTGCTGCTCTCACGCTGTTGTTGCTACCTTCTGTTGCTGCTGCGCTATTTCCTGATACTGCCCCGCCACCGCTCCTACTGCCCCGCGACCCCCGTGCGCCCCGGCCATGCCTTTCGCGGCGGCGCTTCGTGCGGACCGCGCTTGTGCTGCCGGCGCGCGCCTACTCGCATGCCGCTCGCCCGCCGCGTCCTCGCCCGCTTCCTACATACGCCATCGCGGCGACCGCACCGCACGACGCCCGCTTGCACACTGCCTGCTGCTTGCTGTCGCAGCTACTGTTGCTTGTGCTGCTCACTATTGCTACTGCTCTTGTGCTGTTGCCGCTACATCACTGCTGCTCTGCTTCTGCCGATGGCGCTGCTGGTTTTGTGCTGATGCTGCTGCTGGTGGCCACGACCGCGCCCAGCCCGCGTGTCGGCCGGGCCTTGGCCGCGCCTTGCGTGTGCGCGCGAGGCCGCGTGCCTGCTGCTGCTTGCCACTACTGTTGCCCGCTGCCGCTGTTTTCTACTACAGCATGCTGAGCAGCCATGCACTCCAGTGCATGCGTATTTCTAGCCATGCATCGGCTTGCTACTGCCCAGGGTGGCCGGCCTATTTAGATTAGAGGTAGATTAGATTAAGGGATCAATTGTGGCAAAGCTTAGTCTATGTACAAATGACATAAGGGTCTCACTTAATTAACAGTCTAAATAAATCCTTACATACAACTAGTGCCAATGACACGCGGGGCCCTCTTACACTATTCATGTGTTGACCAGTCAACCTTTGACCAGGTCAACCCAACCCTACTGGCCCCACTGTCATACTCACATGCTAGGCTAGAACTAGGTGACAACAGTATATTCTGTTTTTAATTCGAATTAATATAAAACCAGAAATTCCAGAAATTGTTTAAATCTTTGAAAATTCATATAAAATAAACCATTTATCAGATGAAAAATACTTTGTACATGAAAGTTGCTCAGAACGACGAGACGAATCTGGATACGCAGCCCGTTCGTCCGCCACACATCTCTAGCATAGCGAACACACAACTTTTCCTCTCCGGTTCGTTTGTCCGAATATGCCAAACAGCGGGAATACTTTCCCGGATGTTTCCCCCCTTCGCCGGTATCACCTGTACTGCGTTAGGTCACCCCTAGCACCACGTATTGCCGCGTCTTGCTTTGTGTTACATTTGATTGCTCTATTATTTATTGTGTACCCCCTCCGTTACTTCTTTCCGGTAGACCCGAGACCGCGCTGATGCCATTGTGTACGACTACATCGACGACGACCCCTCCTCGCCAGAGCAACTAGGCAAGCCCCCCCCCTTAATCACCAGATATCGCCTATTCTTCTCTCTACTGCTTGCATTAGAGTAGTGTAGCATGTTATTGTTTTCCGTTAATCCTATCCTGATGCATAGCATGTCCTTGCTACTACTGTTGTTACCTTTATCTGCAATCCTACATGCTTAGTATAGGATGCTAGTTTTCCATCAGTGGCCCTACATTCTTGTCCGTCTGCCATGCTATGCTATCGGGTCGTGATCACTCGGGAGGTGATCACGGGTATATACTATATACTTTATACATGATACATGTGGTGACTAAAGTCGGGTTGGGTCGGCTCGTTGAGGACCCGCGAGTGATTCACGGATTGGGGGCTGAAAGGACCTTTGTCTCGACGGCCCACTGGGTGGATCTTTGTGGCGGAGCGACAGGGCAGGTTGAGACTACCTAGGTGAGAGGTGGGCCTGGCCCTGGTCGGCGTCCGCGGTTACTTCAAAATTAACACGCTTAACGAGATCTTGGTATTTGATCTGAGTCTGGCCACTGGCCTATACGCACTAACCAACTACGCGGGAACAGTTATGGGCACTCGACGTCGTGGTATCAGCCGAAGCCTTCTTGACGTCAGCGACTGAGCGGCGCACGCCGGATTGGACTGGAACGCCTGCTCTTATATTAGGGGGGCTAGGTCTGCTTCCGGCCGCCCACGCAACGTGCAGGTGTGCAATGGGCGATGGGCCCAGACCCCTGCGCCATAGGATTTAGACCGGCGTGCTGACCTCTCTGTGCCTAGGTGGGGCTGCGACGTGTTGATCTTCTGAGGCGGGGCATGACCCAGGAAAGTGTGTCCGGCCAAAGGGGATCAAGCGTGTTGGGTAATGTGGTGCACCCCTGCAGGGAAGTTAATCTATTCGAATAGCCGTGATCTTCGGTAACAGGACGACCCGGAGTTGTACCTTGACCTTATGACAACTAGAATCAGATACTTAATAAAACACACCCTTCCAAGTGCCAAATATAACCCGGTGATCGCTCTCACACAGGGCGACGAGGGGAGGATCACCGGGTAGGATTTATGCTATGCGATGATACTTGGTGAACTTACCATCTACTCTCTTCTACATGCTGCAAGATGGAGGCTGCCAGAAGCGTAGTCTTTGACAGGACTAGCTATCCCCCTCTTATTCTGACATTCTGCAGTTCAGTCCACCGATATTGCCTCTTTACACACCATGCATATGTAGTGTAGATCCTTGCTTGCGAGTACTTTGGATGAGTACTCACGGTTGTTTTTCTCCCTCTTTTCCCCCCTTTCCTTTCCTCTTGGTTGTTGCAACCAGATGCTGGAGCCCAGGAGCCAGACGCCACCGTCGACGACGACTCCTACTACACTAGAGGTGTCTACTACTATGTGCAGGCCGCCGCTGCCGACTAGGAGTAGTTTAGGAGGATCCCAGGCAGGAGGCCTGCGCCTCTTTCGATCTGTATCCCAGTTTGTGCTAGCCTTCTTAAGGCAAACTTGTTTAACTTATGTATGTACTAAGATATTATTGCTTCCGCTGACTTGTCTATGATCAAGCACTTGTATTCGAGCCCTCGAGGCCCCTGGCTTGTATTATGATGCTTGTATGACTTATTTTTTTAGAGTTGTGTTGTGATATCTTTCCGTGAGTCCCTGATCTTGATCGTACACGTTTGCGTGTATGATTAGTGTACGATTGAATCGGGGGCGTCACACCTTTTAGCTTTTGTGGCACTGTCTTGTCACAGAGAATGCTAGAAGCTTGGCGCCACTTCATCCATCCAGCTTTGATTCGATGGTTCACATCTTCATCAATACCCCCATCCTCCTGCAGCATTGATCCCAAATACCGAAAGGTGTCCTTCTGAGGTACCACCTGGCCATCAAGGCTAACCTCCTCCTCCTCACACCTAGTAGTACTGAAACCGCACATCATGTACTCGGTTTTAGTTCTACTAAGCCTAAACCCTTTCGATTCCAAGGTTTGTCTCCATAACTCTAACTTCCTATTTACCCCCGTCCGACTATCGTCAACTAGCACCACATCATCCGCAAAGAGCATACACCATGGGATATCTCCTTGTATATCCCTTGCACCTCATCCATCACCAATGCAAAAGATAAGGGCTCAAAGCTGACCCCGATGTAGTCCTATCTTAATCAGAAGTCATCGTTTCGACATCACTTGTTCAACACTTGTCACAACATTATCGTACATGTCCTTGATGAGGGTAATGTACTTTGCTGGGACTTTGTGTTTCTCCAAGGCCCACCACATTACATTCCGCGGTATCTTATCATAGGCCTTCTCCAAGTCAATGAACACCATATGCAAGTCCTTCTTTTGCTCCCTATATCTCTCCAGAAGTTGTCGAACCAAGAAAATGGCTTCCATGATCGACCTCCCAGGCCTGAAATCGAACTGATTTTTGGTCACGCTTGTCATTCTTCTTAAGCGGTGCTCAATGACTCTCTCCCATAGCTTCATTGTATGGCTCATCAGTTTAATTCCACGGTAATTAGTACAACTCTGAACATCCCCCTTGTTTTTGAAGATTGGTACTAATATACTCCGTCTCCATTCTTCTGGCATCTTGTTTGCCCGAAAAATGAGGTTGAAAAGCTTGGTTAGCCATACTATCGCTATGTCCCCGAGACCTTTCCACACCTCAATAGGGATACAATCAGGGCCCATCGCCTTGCCTCCTTTCATCCTTTTTAAAGCCTCCTTAACCTCAGGCTCCTGGATTCGACGCACAAAACGCATGCTGGTCTCATCAAAGGAGTCGTCCAGTTCAATGGTAGAACTCTCATTCTCCCCATTGAACAACTTGTCGAAGTACTCCCGCCATCTATGCTTAATCTCCTCGTCCTTCACCAAGAGTTGGCCTGCTTCGTCCTTGATGCATTTGACTTGGCCAATATCCCTCGTCTTCCTCTCTTGGATCTTGGCCATCTTATAGATGTTCCTTTCGCCTTCCTTCGCGCCTAACTGTTGGTAGAGGTCCTCATATGCCCGACCCCTTGCTTCACCAACATCTTGCTTTGCGGCCTTCTTCACCATCTTGTACTTCTCTATGTTGTCTGCACTCCTATCCAGGTATAGGCGTTTGAAGCAATATTTCTTCTCTTTAATCGCCTTCTGGACATCATCATTCCACCACCAGGTATCCTTATCTTCGCTTCTCCTTCCCCTGGACACTCCAAACTCCTCCGAGGCCACCTTACAAATGCAAGTCGCCATCTTCGTCCACACATCGTCCACACCCCTCCTTCCTCCCAAGGGCCCTCCTTAATGACCCTCTCCTTGAACGCTTGAGCTACCTCCCCCTTGAGCTTCCACCACTTCGTTCTAGCGACTTTGGCACGCTTATCCCGCTGGACACAAATCCGAAAGCGGAAGTCAGCAACCACCAGCTTATGCTGGGGTACAACACTCTCTCCAGGTATCACCTTACAGTCTAGGCACACACGCCTATCTTCTCTTCTTGAGAGGATGAAATCAATCTGGCTAGAGTGTTGGCCACTACTAAAAGTCACCAGATGTGATTCTCTCTTTCTAAAGAGGGTGTTATCTACAATCATGTTGTAGGCTAGAGCAAAGCTTAAGACATCTTCTCCTTCTTTATTCCTGATGCCATAGCCAAAGCCCCCGTGTGCCCCTTCAAAACATGTGTTAGATGTACCCACGTGGCCATTAAGGTCTCCTCCTATGAAGAGCTTCTCACCAATCGGTACACTCCTAACCATGTCTTCCAGGCCTTCCCAGAACTCCCTCTTGGGTTCTTATTGTGGCCTACTTGCGGGGCATACACGCTGATAACATTGAGAACCAAGTCCTCAACTACTAGCTTGACCAGGATAATCCGGTCCCCACGTCTCTTGACGTCTACCACTCCATACTTGAGGCTCTTGTTGGTCAACATGCCTACGCCATTTCTGTTTTCAACCGTCCCCGTGTACCACAGCTTGAAGCCGGTATCCTCCACCTCCTTCGCCACTCCATTATCTACCTAGTATGTTAGATTTGAGAGTTTAACATGTGAGGAAGAGAGGGAAAGGAAGGGATGTGCCTGAGGTTGAGGGTGGTATGTCCATGATTACAAAGTAGTATTATGGCCCGTATAACACCATGCATTAAGTGCATTTGTCCCACATTTGTTGACTAAGCGGGATTACACTCGTTTGTGTTGAGCAGCAGGCCAACGACAACATTTATCAGAGAGAGTATCTGCAAAGAGTCACTTGTCCAACACATTTTTTTCTAGTGGTAACATTAGCTGCATCTAACAGATTGGATTGATCATGTGTGTTCAATTAGCTACCACAATGCGCGTTTAAATTCTAAATGCTACTCACAAAAAAAATATAACTCTGAAGACTGGTTTCTGCTATTGCGTTAGCCTAACATGTGTTAATGTTTAAGTAGCCCTCTCGTGACTGTGAGCATACATTTGGGCGCCCATAATCTTGACGTACATAATTACTTGATTTTTATTATATGAAACCTAGTCTAGCTAGCCATGAACTAACATGGTCAAGGTAAGCAAACTAAAATCAAATATGACTATAATCACATGAGTCCACAGAGGCATTGAGTGAACTATTAAGACGTTGCACCCCACCCCAGCTGCTCATTTAAACGGACTGCATACTTTCTGCAACATTTATTAGATCCCCTTTTTGCATTTATGTATCATGCAATTCAGAAAGAGGACATACTGGTATTATGTACAGACATCGTATACTCACTCACTTATCCTACGTATTGCTGCAGTATTCAATTAATCACTATATTAAGTGTGAATCGCATAGCAGCATCCGTCGGTCAGGATAACATCCTTGCATGGCACCATGTCCCAAAAATCCGCCTCTTTTTTGTAAGGAACCTTTAGAGAAGTTGAAGCTAAGCATCAAAGTATGGAATATTTTTACCAACAACAACCAAGAGATTCCCATGTCCTAGGGCTCGGTCATGTGCAGGTTGTGTCGCTCAGCAAGAAAAGACACCATCCATGATTGTTGATGGCTTTGGCCTTTTGATCCTCTTGTGTGCTTTGTTGCCATAGAGAATTCGAGTGTTAGAGTTCTCAGAAGTCATTACAAGTTCACCATCCATGATTGTTGATAGTAAACATTTTAGTAAGTAGTGACTTCCTGGTTCTGCATTCAATCTAATCATCAATTCATGAAGTTGACTTCTGCGAGATGCTCCAGTGCTCTATAGAATGTAGCATTAAATATACGAAGGTCTCTACAAGCTTTGCATAAGAAGATAATGTTCCATCTTTAAATTGTCTGAGCTTGTGGGACGGAGCCAACTTTCTTACTTGACATCAATATCATGCATGTTTAGGGCGTTGTCTCTATATTTTTAATGCGAATGACAGAGTAATATGTGAATAACATTTGCACTGGTGTAAGCTTCCACGTTTGCTACCATAGGGAGAGTTGGTCTAGCACCATTAGTTTGTTTGTTGATATACTAACAAGTTACCCTGCGCGATTTCTCGAATGTTTGGAGCCCTGTTCGCGTGCAATATTACTAGGAGAACCCTGCGCAATTCCTCGACTGTTTGACACAGCGAGCGTCGAACGGAAGGGCTCCCAGAGGAGGCACAGCCGGGCATCTCCTTCCTTTGGCCACTGCTTCCCTTGGCCAACAACGAATAGCAGTCGCGGTACCGTGTCATTCACTTGCCTACCATAGATTGACCATTGATGCGGGCGCTCCGCTCCACTACTCCATCTCATACTGTATATTTCCCCTCTTTATATCTAGATAAAGTATAGCATGCAAATATGTTTAAGTTCAGAAATATCGTTTTCCCTTCTATCTTCACTTATACTGTTTGGGTTAGTAAAAATGTAACTAAACTCAGCGGATGTGTTATTTGAAGCCAGATTATAGGATTCTCAACTGGTGTTGTTGATGATCTCATCTAGAATTTGCTATGATGTATAACCATCAGTTCAGTAGATGATTCCTTTATATTATTCCAAAGGCTTGACAATGAATTTGGATTAAAGTTATGAACATGATACACTGAAAATTGATAGAAGGATGTCATGAATTTGTAATTATAGGAAATGATTGTACTTTCTAGGTCTATTTCTCTATGGTCTTGCTTCTTAATTTGATTTTATCTTGGGTGAATTTTCAAAGCAGACATGAGTGTTATCCTTTGTGTTTAGCATGCCTATTTTAATGGTAAGAAACAAATTATATATTTAAATTTTAGTTGAGTAAATGAGTATGAGTACAAATAAATTAAAAACATGAAGCAAAAGCTTTGACGTTTCATTGATTAAGCAGAAGATTGTCTAGTTAATCACGAAAAACCAGGAGAAAAACAAAATGAAAGGGCCAAGCCCACTCTAGAACACCATAAACGCACATGGCTAAGCCCACACGTGACGGCGTGGTGAATGCCACAACGCCGACCACACAAACACACACTAGCTGGGGGATTCGCTCCGTCGAACAAGCCGCTCTTCCATCACATGCCGGAAAGAAGTCATGAGGCACTCTCCTGCGATGATGAAGAAACAAGCATTCCACATGCCTGCAGTAGTTGCAACCCAGCAACCCACACGACACGAGGTTCAAGTCGTCAAAGTTGCAAAGCTCTCGGGGCCGCTGCCCTGACGTCCATTGCTCCAACACGCCTTGCACACTCAACTGGTACCGCTTCTAGGGTCGTCGCCCTGACATACCATGGTAGAGACGTGTGTTGCACGTGCATGCTTACTAATAAATGAATTATAGGACTCAAAAATATTCTCTCTTTCGGTGCTTAGTGGAAATCTTGCATGCCACTTATAGGGGAGATCCAATGTACCGTTTAGGTCCGCCCATAGTATCGTTGCATACACGCCCGCACTCCCGCTCAGTACACTTAGGCCGGTCCAGCTAGCTCTCCTTTCCGGCTTTGGGAACTTTCCCAGAACGGTTTTCTTTTTTATGTTTTTTTTCTTTCGGGTTTCTTTTTTTAAATATATTTTCCATCCTTCCTTTCTTTTTCATTTTTTGTTCTATTTTCAAATTCATGAATATGTTTTGGGATCCTTTTTTTCCTTTCTTTCCTGGATCACTTTTCTCTTTCAAAATCCTGAATAATTTTGGGATCTGCGAAAATTATTGAATTTGTAAACTATTTCTTAATTCAGGAGGATTTATTGGAATTTGGGTACATTTGTTTTCAAATACATAAACATTTTTTGTATTTGAGAACACATTTTTTAAAATTTGGGACCAATTTTTGAATTTGTGCACATTTTTCAAGTGATCAACCGTGATGGGCCGGCCATTTTATCAATGAGCAGTGCGTTCTACAGAATCCAGTTTTTGACACCTTTTTGGAAGGTGAAGGTACCTGACCGGTTTGCTGACCACCCCTAAAAACCCCAGTTTGGTGACCTTTTTAGAAAGATCTTGAACTGGGGTTTCTACTGTTTATTTAGCTTTTTACTCATTTTCTGACACTATTACATTATGTGATGGAGTAGGAGTTTTTACTTTTTTTCTTTTAAATTTTCATTCACGTTTTAACATTTGGAAATTTCAAATTTTGTTTCCATTTTAGAAAAATGATCCTAAATTCAGAAAATGTTCTATTTTTTTTAGAAAAAACATAATTTCGTGAATTGCTCCCATTTTCAAATTTAGTCATAAAGTTGAAAAATATTTGTGTTCCCAAAATTTTTTCAACATTTTTGAAAGCTGTTCAGAATTTCCAAAAATATTCTCGATTGTAAAAAAATTCAGAAATTGCAAAATTCTTGCTATTTTTAAGAATGTTTGGATATTTTTTTAAAAAAATCACTTTTTGTCAAAAACTATTCAGAATTTGAAAAATTATTCCGCTTTTCAAAATTGATCACAAATTCAAAAAATGTTCTCTCTTTCAAAACAAATTCATGAATTTCACATGAATGCCCTGTTTTTTGAAATTTGTTCGAAATAAAAAAGAAGACAAAGAAACCGGTTTGCAACAATAGCCGGACCGCTACAGTGCAAAAAAAAAAATCAATGCAGTCCTTCCCGTGACACCTGTTAATGGGTCCGCCCAATCAGGGAAACCCATGTTCGTCGTTGCCTTATTTGTGGTAGGGTGCCGCAAATAGGTGCTCTCCGCTAATATAACTTAGGAGTTTTTTTTAGAAAAAGTGTGGACTTTATTGGCTCAAAATGAGACACCAAGAAGATACAAAAGAGCACACACCCAGCCTCTGAATAGATAGGATACACACAACCAACACAAACCACGCACACAAAAACATGCTGAAAAATAGCAATGTCGTATAATACCAAAGCTATGTGTAGGCAAGGAAAAATAAAACCCCAAAACGATCTGATCCGCGATCGGCAAACTACAATAATGACCATATCCACATCAATCATCTTATGACACCACAAATATGATGAGGTTCTTCAACAGCAACGCCTTCAGGAAAGGAGCGACGCTCAAGCACCGCCATCATCGGATCCAACCACCCAAGGTCTGAATCTAGGTTTTCACCCTGAAGAATCAGTCCGAGCATATCCGAGCAATGCCTTCAACAAGGTAATGATGTAGAAAGATCACCATTGCCAAGTATATCCAACACAAGAGACCTAGGCTTTCACCCCGGAAACTCGAGACAGGGTGCTCGTGTAGCACCACCATTGAACTCACTCATGTGTTGTCGCCAACACTTTTCCGTAATCCTAGCAGCTACATGCGATGTGAGCACTGCCACTGCACAACCATACCTCTGCGTCAAAGTCGTCGTTCATAGTTTGCATCTCACTGCCAAAGTCAACCACCAGATGTGACAAGAGGAACCCTCACGGAGACCTTTTGATGGCCACCGCAATCGGCGGCGAGGTCGCCACCATAGGATAGAGTGATCACCACAATGACCAACAGAGATGACGGAGCACACCACCGCTGACTATGACCATGCCGAAGAGATCCATGTTGATGTAGGGTGGAACCCTAATGGCCGATCTTTCACGATTTGGAGTGGGATTCCCGAAGAACACGATAAACACAAGAGAGGGGAAACACTCAAATCAACGAGATGTGATCACACATATGCTAAATCCACATACACAAAGGGGATACAAAGGTCCAAATCCAACACAAGAAGATACAAGAGGTAACTAGTTCATCCCAATCCTTGGAGGAGTTGAGGTCTTGAATCCTTGGAGGGTCTTCCCTAGATGGGGTCTTGAATCCACTAGGGATCTTCTCACATGGAGGTCTTGAACTCCATGGGAGTGGTCTCTCTCTCTCTCACTCTCTCTCTCTCTCTCTCTCAGAGTAGGTAGGAGCAAAGCTCAACTAATATGAGCTATCATATTTGCTAACCCTATAAATGAGGAGGAGGAGGTCTATTTATAGTCTAAGGGGCGAAGGGGTAAGTTAGGTGGGTGAAGGGGTACATAGGCCTCGGCCCGGAGACATGCACACGTGCATGGCAACATGGTCCACCATTGATGCGCTCACCTTTCCTTCTTTGGGAGAGAAGAAAAATGGTAGAAGCAGGTCGGGGTTTTCTTGAAGAAATGAGGAACAAGATGAGGGAGAAGCGAGTTGGGGTTTTCTTCAAGAGAGGAAGCTAAGGGATAAGAGTGAAATGATGGTTGCTTCGTCCATCCAACTTACTACTGGAAAGGAGGGGGTTTTGTGATTTGACGGCTCATTGGGCATTACTGCGGCGCTTCGATCGGGGTAGTCTACCATGTAGTTGGGTAGTCTACTATGGAGTAATTAGTGCATGGCTAGTGGACCCCCATGCTGGGTGTCCCACACGTCGACGAAAGTGAGTAGCAAGGTTCTCGACGATCGTCGAGGAGGATCTGCATAGTAGAGTGTGTCCACTGTTTTTCTCAAGAAAAAAAACGATTACATCAAGCATTTCCACTCTTACGACGGAGGAGTAAGAAACACTGCAGCCACTTGAACTTACACAGTGCTCCTACTACTAGGCATGTGCAGTGGTTCATACGTTAGTACTACATAATCTTGTTGCTAGTTAGTAAGATATGATGATAACAAATGATGTTGTGCGCATGTCAACTATATGAACAGTAATGTAACATAGTACCCCTTTTTTGACTATCCGGTCGAGAATGAATGGTGAGATCAATGTTAACAGAACTAGGTCTACAGCGCACGGAGAGTACGGTGCTACAGTAGTCCACGGAACATGAACCATATGAAGCACGAATCAGTGTTAGGCAGGGTGTATGAAGGGTGCACGGGATGGGAGCAAAAGTTCCCTTCTCGACACACTTTTGGGTGTTTGCCAGAGTGCATGAAGGGTGCATGAGTCCACACTAGTAGGTTAACAAAAATACACTAGGAGCATGCATGAAGAGGGGTGCTGAGATGAGCATGCACGAAGAGGGAACAACTATATTGAGATGAGAATGCAATCAAATACACCCACACGCTTTGTGCTATAGTGACTGATCTGCACCGTCTAATTTTGATCCAACGGTCATGTTGTGCCGAGACAAGGACATGCCCATGCTGAGGATGCCTAAACACCACCGAAGTCCCTCTGCTTCTCGAGGGGCACGACGTTGGTGATGCAGGGTGCAACCGCCCGCAGAGCTCGCTCCCGGTCGAGGGTGAGGGAGTCCTGGATTAGGGGGTCCTCGGACAGCCGGACTATATACTTTGGCCGGACTGTTGGACTATGAAGATACAAGATTGAAGACTTCGTCCCATGTCCAGGTGGGACTCTCCTTTGCATGGAAGGCAAGCTTGGCAATTTGGATATGTAGATCTCCTCCCTTGTAACCGACTCTGTGTAACCCTAGCCCCCTCCGGTGTCTATATAAACCGGTGGGTTTAGTCCGTAGGACAACAATAATCATAATCATAGACTAGCTTCTAGGGTTTAGCCTCTACGATCTCGTGGTAGATCAACTCTTGTAATACTCATATCATCAAGATCAATCAAGCAGGAAGTAGGGTATTACCTCCATCGAGAGGGCCCGAACCTGGTTAAACATTGTGTCCCCCGCCTCCTGTTACCATCCGCCTTAGACGCACAGTTCGGGACCCCCTACCCGAGATTCGCCGGTTTTGACCCCGACATTGGTGCTTTCATTGAGAGTTCCACTGTGCCGTGACGATAAGGCTCGATGGCTCGTCTTGTTGTCAAGGACAACATTACCTCTGGGGGAGCCCTGGCTGTAGGCCAAACTCTCCGACTAGGCGGCTTCGTCATGACCGCCCGTTCGGCCATCGCGCCGACGATGACTTCTCGGGTCATCAAAAACAGCCTCCACGTCGGCTCGGGATTCGCCGAGCAGATGGATCCAATGGAGCTCTCTTCCTTGAACGAGCTCTTGGATCACATCGCCACCCTGGGAGTCGCTACAGACTATGATCGGATCGGGCTTAAACCCGACCAAAGGGAGATTAACTCTCCGTCGGTCACCCATCAGATAGCGGTGGTGGAGGAGCAATGTAGCGATTCTTCCTCTATTTTGAGGACAAACTATGTCCGGATTCCCGAGCTCTCCGAGCCGGATACCCGTCTACGGGAGGACATGACCCAAGCTTCAAACCTAGAATCAGACAGCGGGCCAGAACTATTGGGCAACATCCCGGAGCCCGAACTGCCAAGCTCGGAAACTCCTCCGCCCCTAGGTCTCAGATCGGGTCAGGGTTTGGACCTAAATCTACCCACCCACCCAGATATAAGTGATCTTTCCCACATTAGACAAGAGCCCCAAGAGACAGTACATCACTATTGGGCCAGATTCCTCCTTGTAATGAGCAAGGTCAAGGACTGTCACGAGGAAGACACAATTTCATTCTTTTGCAAAAATTGCACGGACAAGGGAATCCTCAACGCCATAAGTTGCCGTGACATAGCACACTTCGCTGACTTGGCGGCCATAGTACAGAAGTACTGTGCGATGGAAAGCGCCTGGAAAACCCAAACAAAATTCTGGGATCCTCCGGCTCTCGCTAAACCCCCCGTCCGAACTAAAAGGGTGTACTCTCGTAAGTCACCCGATCCAATTACAAAGAAACCAAAGCCCACTACAGGTCGTGGAACTGTATTGGAGGGATGGCTCAATGGGCCATGCAAAATTCACAGTACACCTGATACCATGCCAACACACAGCCTTAGAGCATGTTGGATACTCCGACAGGTGGCCAAGAGCGGCGAGGATCTCCTCATCAACAATACCACAGAGCACCATCCCGTGGAAAATAACAATACAATATTGACAGTCTTCGAGACCTTCGCCTCAAATAATAGGCGCAAGCGAGCACTCCACAACCTTGCCGAAGTCTGCCACGTTGCAGCAATAAATCCATGGAACGACACGGCCATAACCTTCAATGCCAGTGACGAACCTCAATTCTAAACAGCCCGAGCACCAGCCGCTTTGGTCCTTAGTCCAATTGTGGACGGCTTCTGTCTTACTAAAGTGCTCATGGACGGTGGCAGCGGATTAAACCTCATCAACGAGGAGACTCTTAACAAAAAATGGAAATAGACAAGAGCCGCATTGAGCAAAGCAGCATGACCTTCAGAGGGATCATCCCTAGTCGGGAGGCACGATGTGCGGGAAAAATCACACTAGATGTGGTATTCGGCACGCGGGAGAATTATAGGTCCGAAGAAATCACATTCCAAGTGGCCCCGTTCAGTAGCGGATACCACGCCCTTTTAGGGCGGGAGGCATTCTGATCTTCCAAGCTATACCCCATTACGGGTACATGAAGCTCAAAATGCCCGGACCCAATGGAATCATCACTATAGCTAGTGATCCGGACATAGCACTCCGCGCCGAAAATAAAACCGCCGCACTGGCCCTCGAGGCATTATCCGAAGCCCTTGCGGCCGAAGAACTAACTGCGCTGTGCTCCATAGTGGATAGGGACGACATGATACTCGACAAAAGACCCAAGTCCACCTCTTTTAAACCAGCGGACGAAATAGTCAAATTCCAGGTCCACCCAACGGAGCCTACAAAAACAGCATCCATCGGGGCACAACTGAATCCCACAACAGACGCCGCACTGCGGGAGTTCTTGCGCGAGAATTGGGACATCTTTCAGATATGCCAGGAATCCCACGCAGGCTGGCCGAGCATAGCCTAAACATTCTAAAGGGATACAAGCCGGTCAAGCAGACTCTTCGCGTTTCTCAGAGCCTAAGCGACAAGCCATGGGAGAGGAGCTAGCCAAGTTACTCGAGGCCAGATTCATTAGAGAAATAAAACATCCGGACTGGCTAGCAAACCTGGTAATGGTACCAAAGAAGGACAAATCGGCGCCTATGTGTCGATTTCAAGGACCTTAACAAGGCTTGCCCAAGGATCCTTCCTCCCCTGCATCGATCAAATTATCGACGCTACCGCAGGTCACGACTCATTGTGTTTCCTCGACGCATACTCCGGATACCATCAAATTAAGATGGCAGAGTCCGATCAAGCCGCAACGGCATTCATCACTCCATACGGCCCCTTCTGTTTTAACACCATGCCTTTCGGGCTAAAAAACGCCGGTGCAACCTATCAACGCATGATTCAGACATGCTTGGAAACACAAATCGGGAAAACAGTGGAGGCATAAGTAGACGATGTGGTCATTAGAACCAGACACGTCGAATCCTTAATAGACGACTTGAGGCTCACGTTCGACAATCTCCGAACATATGACATCAAGCTCAATCCGGAAAAATGAATTTTCGGCGTGCCCGCTGGTAAGCTCTTGGGCTTCATCGTTTCCAATAGAGGAATTGAAGCAAATCCGGCTAAAATCTGAGCTCTGTCACAGTTGGCTATCCGAACATACCTCAAGCAAATCCAGAAATTAACTGGATGCGTGGCTGCCTTAAGCCGCTTTATCTTCCGATTGGGAGAAAAGGCACTACCTCTTTATCGCCTTCTTCGACGCACCGAACACTTCGAGTGGACGGATGCGGCCATGGACGGATTGAAAGAAATAAAAGCCGTCTTGGCCCAGCAACCCAATCTTGGCCGCGCCAAATATCAGCGAACCAATGCTGTTATATATAGCGGCAACACACCAAGTTGTAAGCGCAGTGCTCGTCGTCGAACGAGAGACGGACGGACATAAATTCCTGCTTCAAAAGCCGGTATACTACGTATCCACTGTCCTTACTCCATGCAAATCACGGTACCCACATTATCAAAAGATAGCATACACGGTCTTCATGGCATCCCGGAAACTACGACACTACTTTCAAGAGTGTTCAATTACGGTGGCCTCTGAAGTACCATTCAACGACATAATAAATAACCGCGATACCACGGGCCGGATTGCTAAATAGACCATTGAGCTCCTCCCATTCGACATAACATACAAACAACGGCGAGCCATTAAGTCACAAGTACTGGCTGATTTCGTCGCCGAATGGACAGAAGCCGAACTCCCTAAAGAGTACGACGCATACTCCAATTGGATCATGCACTTTGACGGCTCTAAGATGCTGGTTGGTCTGGGGGCAGGCGTCGTCCTGACATCCCCCAACGGAGATACAGTCCAATACGTACTCCAAATATTATACACAGACTCCAAGAATGCAGCAGAATATGAGGCCCTATTGCATGGTCTCCGAATGGCAGTCTCCATGGGCATTCAACGCCTAGAGGTGAGTGGGGATTTGAACCTCGCAATATCTCAAATAAATGGAGACTTTGATGCCAAGGACCCAAAAATGGCGGCTTACCGCAACGCTGTCCTCAAGATGTCAGCTCGGTTCAAGGGGCTCGAATTCCACCATGTGGTCTGAGAAAACAATCAAGTGGCGGATATCCTCGCCCGCATCGGCGCTAAGCGCGACCCTGTCCCACCTAATATATTCTTGGAAAGGCTGTTTAAGCCATCCGTGGTGTGGGAAGGGGAGACCGGCAACAATAGTCCGGATCCGGCCACAACGCCAGATCCCGAACACTCTGACGTAATCGGAGGCTCTGCCACCGAAATAACACCTTCGGCCCACGTGATTATGGCTGTCATCGCCCTATGGACAGAACCCTTCTTGGCTTACCTAACTAGGCAAGAACTCCCTGAGGACCCAAACAAGGCACGTTGCATTATGCGGTGGTCTAAAGCCTACAAGGTCCACGAGGGAGAGCTTTATAAGAAAAGCGCTACCGGAGTACTTCAAAGGTGCATCTCCGAAGAGGAAGGACGACAACTTTTGGCAGAAATTCATGCTGGACTCGGGGGCCACCATGCCGCAGCTCGGGCCCTAGTAAGCAAGGCCTTCCGCGCAGGTTTTTCCTGGCCGACGGCCAGAGCAGACGCACATGACCTCGTCCAACGTTGCGTCGGTTGCCAGCTTTTTGCAAACCAAAGCCATCTGCCACCTACTGCTCTCCAAACAATCCCCAATACTTGGCCCTTTGCGGTCTGGGGGCTCGATATGGTCGGACCCCTTAAAGGAGGAAGTCATAAGAAAAAGTACCTATTGGTCATGGTGGATAAATTCACCAAATGGATAGAAGCCAAACCAGTTAAAACGGCCGAGTCCGAACCAGTGATAGACTTCATATCCGGGGTTGTACACCGTTACGGTGTCAACAGCATCATCACCGATAACGGCTCAAACTTTACAGCTGATGAGGTAAAAACTTGGTGCGGCAACATGGGCATTAAGCTCGATTATGCCTCCGTCTATCACCCCCAAAGGTCAAGTCGAGCGAGCAAATGTTCTTATTATGAGCGGAATTAAACCCAGATTAGTGCGATCCTTGAAGGAATCAGATACGCACTGGGTCGAGGAGCTCGACTCCGTACTATGGGGGCTGCAGATCACGCCGAATCGCACTATCAGATACACACCATTTTTTATGGTGTACAACACAGAGGCGGTACTGCCCTGCGACATCATTCATGACTCACCTTGGAGTGTGCATGTACGAAGAGAAAGAAGCCGAGCTTGATCGGCAGGACAGTTTGGACGCCCTGGAGGAGGAGTGTGACGTGGCAAAAGCCCGCTTCGCATTCTATCAGCAACAGGCTCGATGGTATCAAAGCAGAGAAGTACGGGCCAAAACTTATAACGTTGGCGAACTCGTTCTACGCCTACCAAAGAAGAAAAAGGACAAGCTCAAGCCCAAATGGAAAGGTCCCTTCGTTATTGACAAAGTTCTGACAGGTGGAGCGTACCATCTGCGGGATGCATCAGACAATCGACTCGAGCCAAACCCATGGAACGCGGCTAGACTCCGAAGGTTCTACGCCTAGTGCCGGACTCTGTGTTCGTCTCCTTACCTCCGTTAATTATATATATATATATATATATATATATATATATATATATATATATCCGTTATCTGTCTTTTCTTTCTTTCTTTATTCCCTTTTTCTTCACGACCTTAAAAGGTTAAAATGTGTCTTGACTACACAATCTTGACGCGTTAGGCGTGCTCACTATACCTGGGGGCTTCTTATACAGAAGCTTAATATAACTATGTTCCGGGCTCTATGCCCCCGCACATGTGTTACTTTTCCACACGTACCTTTTGTTCGCCATTATATGCATCGATATGACTTAAGTTTTGGCCAAGCTGGGTTGCCTGGCTCTTGTGTTTATGCCCTACATTCCCGTTAATTCGGCTAGGGCATAAGGGGAGCACCTCTGCGATTGTTACTGCCGGGTCAGCCGGATGTGTACCTCAGACTGGGTGAAGCTGAAAGCTAGCGTTCTTAAGGGAATATTCAGTCGATGAACAAAAGATGACTTTCACTTATTGTAATACATGCCCCCAGATGTTTATATCCCGCGTCTCTTTTTGCAGTTCGGGCATGCACATTAATGCATACGTACCCAGGGAAAGGAACGCTTAACAGAAGTATTCTCCCTGGAAGATGTTTCTTACTATCCATGTAATATAACATAGCTAGTTGGGTACTTGTTTGTTCAAGCACTTATGACCCCTACGCCTGGTTTCCATGCGTACCCCGATTTTTACATAACTGAGCGGGTGTTCGGATACACTCCGGACTGTCGGGTCCGGAGGTCGAAGCGAAAAGGTCCGCCATGACAAATGATTTACAATCCGGCTAGGGACAATATATGTCACTTGAAGTACAAAGTCACTTAGACTGACTAAATTCTTCTTCTATACCATCCAGCAGGCTGTCTAGCCTACAATCCTGTTTGGAATACTTTGCGGCTAATTGCACCTGGTCATACACCAAACTGACGGGGATCTCTTTCCCATCAGACCCCACAGGTCCGACCTCGGCCATGTGGTTCGGGTCAGCCTTGGTATATCGAGTCTTCACCATGGCCCAAGCTTCCCTTGCACCTTTTCGGCAGGCAGATATCTTCCATAATCGGAAGCGTCGCCGCGCTCCCTTGAGCATCTCTACGAGCTCCCCCATGCCTCCTGGCAGGGAGGCGGATGGCCACAAGGCCTGGGCAATGCCCTGTATCACCTGCCGAACTTGTTCGTGTAGTTGTGAGAGCTCTGGCAGAAGATCACCCGCAGACCCGGGCATCTCCTCTGCGGGACGAACCGTCAGCATACCTACAGATATAACTCTGTTAGCCGGTTTCTTCGCCGAACTCTATAAAAGTTCGTTCAAGCACTTAATAAAAATGCCGCGTCGAAGCCTCTTATTCTCCTTTACGGAGTCACCAAGCTGGGCCCGAACATCTTTCAGTTCAATGCCCAGCCGGGCATTGGCATCTTGGAGATCATTTTTCTCCCGCCTAACCTGCGTAAGCACGCACTCGCCAGCCTCTAGCTGTCGTTGAGCATGTTGCTCATCCCCTCGCACGACCTCCGGATTCACTCCGGGATCATCTGGAGAATCTGTTGTTAGATTTGCATGCATGCCGAATACTAACTGGTATATGTCATTCTTTTCGATAGGAACAAGTGTTACCAGATGGGGCCTTCTTGGACTCCTTCATTGCGGCAACTGCGGCCCATAGCTGGGCTTTGCACTCTTCCAGCTCTTGAGACAACTGGGTATTCTTCTCCGTAAGAACCTATGCAAATAATGATCCTTAAATCAGTTGTGCCAAATGTTTCAAGTCTCAGGGGCTACTGATATACATAATTATCAGATTTCCTGACCCGTATGTCCTTTACATACTGGTCCGTGGCTCTGGCAAGACCATTTTGAGCAGCTCGGATGTACGCGTCCCCTGAGTTGAAGGCATCGAACGCCTCTTCAGAGAAACCAGGGCCGTGGAGTACGGCCCGGCGACGCCTGTGATTCATGGCACTCTCCACTTCGGAATTCGTAGCGGACAACCTATCCGCATCCTCTGTAGGAGGAACATCCGGTGTTGTCCCCACGTTAGCATCTGCCTCTGAGTCCGGCTCTGGAGCCCGGCTGGTGGAGGCGTGGCCGGCAGGCTCTCCGGATACGGTCCGGCGAGCGTTTTTCCTGCCAGGAACCATGGACGTTATTATATTTTAAAAGACGACAACCACAGAGCAGGGTTCTTTTTCATACCTCCGTGACGGCGTCTCAGTCCTGACCGCCTTCCTTTTAAGCCTACCCGGTTTCGGTGCCCCTTGTTGGTGAGTCACTGCGGGTTCGGCATGGCGTCCCGAGGGTCTTACCTGTAAGACACCATATGTGTGCGGTGGGTGAAGTGCAAAAAAGGGATCCTTCTCGGAAGTTGGGACTCCGGTTTTACTTACAAGCGATGCAGGGAGCAGTCCAGGATAATCGGTTATGATGGCCACCAAGGCACCGTCGCAGCTTATCTGATAGAACGTCCTGTCGATGAGCTCCACAAATATGTCCGGATCTTCTTCGAGTCCGGGGTCGAGGGCCCGGTCAGGGTCCTCTGGCTGTGGACCACCCTCACAGCTTTTCGCAGTTCTTGCTATTAAATAGCAAGGTAAATATGGATGACAAAGAATGCGGGAAGGTCTGGAGTAAAAAGTAGTAGCTCACCCAGTTTGGGGGGTTGTACATGGAGAATCCATCCTGTGGCTTAATGCGGATGAACTCCTCTTCCTCTCCTTTATATAAATCGGACAGTATTTTCACTAGAGCAGTGGCGGAGTCTGGACCTTTACGGCCGCAGCGGGTGGCATCGTCTTCTCCATTGAAATGCCACATGGGTTGTCCCCGATATTGGAGTGGCTGCACCCCCCGCATTATACATATTGACATAACCTCGATTATTGTCAGTCCTGATTTGGCCAGCGTTTTTATCCAGCCCATTAGGTAAAGGACCTCTCTATTATCTTCCTCCTGGGGGCTCCGAGGGCGCCAGCTGCGATGTTTCTTCAAAGGGGCGTTATTGAACTCAGGAAGGCCCATACGAATAGGGTGCGGAAGGGGGACGTCCTCCATATAAAACCACTCCGAAGGCCAGTCTTCGGATGTCTTCTTCGGAGTATCAGATAGTTATCCGGTCCCGGCGGTGCGCCATATTTCGGCTCCGCCCACTTGATATATTGACCCCTCCTGTGTACGAGGTACGAGGTAGAATAGCCTCTTCCATAGCTCGAAATGAGCTTCGCAGCTGAGAAACAGCTCGCAAAAGGTGACGTAGCCAGCGATGTGTAATATGGAGGCGGGAGTAAAGTTATGCAGCTGGAGGCCGTAGAACTCCAGGAGCCCTCGGAGGAACGGATGGATTGGAAATCTAAGTCCCCTTAATAAGTAAGGGACAAGGCATACCCGCTCCCCCATGGATGGGTTGGGAAAGCTCTCTGCTTGCTCCCCGCCGTTGTAAGTGGCTAGTCCGGCTCGAACGGGGACCATATATGCAGGAGGGAGAAACCCATGGGTCTGTAACTCTACTAATTGGCTGTGGGGGACGGAACACTTCTTCCAATTGCCTGGCTTAGTGCTACGGGTGCGAGAGGAGGAGCTGCGATGGCCGGCCATGATGGGATGGACTTTTTCGGGCGCGCTCTGATGGATACTCGCTATGGGAGGATGGTGTGATCTGGATCTGAGGATCCCCGGCTCCTTAAATAGACGATTTACTCACATGGTTAGGGTGGCAAGTGTAAAAATGCCCCGACTTCTCGCATTCGCTCGACACGTGGAAGATAGCCATTATTAGGCGCATAAGCCAAGGAGTGCAACATTCATGGGAAGCCGGACACTACTCAATAGGTACTCAGAGTTTGGATAAGAACCCTCCTTGCAATGCCGAAGTCATTCTGTGCACCGGACTCATCGTCGTTGAAGCCTGGTTCAGGGGCTACTGAGGGAGTCCTGGATTAGGGGGTCCACGGACAGCCGGACTATATAATTTGGCCGGACTGTTGGACTATGAAGATACAAGATTGAAGACTTCGTCCCGTGTCCGGGTGGGACTCTCCTTTGCATGGAAGGCAAGCTTGGCAATTCGGATATGTAGATCTCCTCCCTTGTAACCGACTGTGTAACCCTAGCCCCTCTCGATGTCTATATAAACCGGAGGGTTTAGTCCGTAGGACAACAACAATCATAATCATAGGCTAGCTTCTAGGGTTTAGCCTCTACGATCTCGTGGTAGATCAACTCTTGTAATACTCATATCATCAAGATCAATCAAGCAGGAAGTAGGGTATTACCTCCATCAAGAGGGCCCGAACCTGGGTAAACATTGTGTCCCCCGCCTCCTATTACCATCCGCCTTAGACGCACAGTTCGGGACCCCCTACCCGAGATCCTCCGGTTTTGACACCGACAACGGGAGCCAGCTCGTCAAAGACGGCGTCCAATGGAATGAATGGATTCCGGTGACGGAGCCCTGAGAGGATTTGCCCGGCAATGGCGACGGCATCCTGCAACCCCTCCTTGTCCCGCTCCGCCCCCACCATCGCGCGGAGACGGCTCAGCTCCTCGGAGATATAGGTGAAGAAGGAGACCAAGTCAGGAAGCCGCACCTCGTTGAAGTCGACGGGGTGGTCAAATGGTTTAGCCCGACGGCCGACATGGTCGCGCTGGCACGATGGTAGGCATCGCGCAGCCGCAACACGTGCGTGGCAACATGGTCCACCAAGTGGTCGAGGCGATCCTGGACCTCGTCACGATCAGCCCCGCTCGCGCTCCAGCCAGCTCGCCTGATGGCCTATCGTATCTCCCGCTTTCTCCAGCAATGTCGCCGACGCCTCGAGCATCTATGTGGTGGACGCCTGCCGCTTTTGAAGCTCCGTGAACTCCCGCACATAAAGGAGGAGCATGGCACTCCTCTCCTCCTTTTGCTCATGGAGCTCCATGTCCTTGGCCCTGAGCTCCGCATCCTTGGCCTGGAGCTCTTGTGTCAGGCGCCTCACCTCAGACTCCGTGATCTGATGCGCCGCCATGGCACCAGGTAGAAGCAATGGGGAGGGAGCAAAGGGGGCAAAACGGCTGAAAGGCAATGCAATCTACGGGAAGGCGGAGGGAGCCAGCCGAGGAGCGGGGTGAATCTTTTGGTTTTCACCGTGGGAAAACACCAGTCGATGACTTTTCACCTCAGGGAGCAGTGGGTTTTACAGGTGGAGTCATCATGACTAATTGCTGCCGCTCCTGCTCCCATCAATAAAAAAAAAATCCTGCCGCGCCTGCTCCCGTCAATCAAAAAATTAAAAATCCTGCCGTGCCTGCCGCACCCAAAGACCAGAGCAACGCCGCAGTGGATATTTAAATTTACCTGCCGACAAGGAGATAAAAAAAGGGGTGAAAAAACAAATGTGGCAGCGGCCTAGTTAATTGGTCGCACTAGCCCAACTAGCTAGCCACCGTGCTTCACTGATGTACTCGGCAGGAAAGGTGGTCTTTCGTGATTTGACTACTCATTTACTTGCTTCGGAGCTACGACCGAGGAGGACCTAGAAAACGCGCGGTATGGCGTCCCACGTCTCGGCAAGGAAGAATATATGCGTGCACCACCCGGGAGGACCCCAAAACCACACGGTAGGGTGTGCCACGTCTCGGCACGGAGGAAAAATGTGCGTGTAAAAATATACTATATCAGACGCACTACCTATGGTTCGACCTCGGGACCCAACTAGTTGGTCGAAAACACCCCACTAGCCACACAGCTTCATCATGCTAACGTGGCACAGAGGATAGGTGTGGCTAGCTCCGTCTCGACCAGCCACAACGTCTCTTGTTCTAGGCGATTCTTCTATTTTCCAAGCTTTTTTAGTTATAATAACACCACGGCAAGCTAGCGCCTCTCTTCATGTGTGCCTGTGCGTCTAAAGGTTAGACAATGGAGAGGAGAGAGAGATCGCAGACCTGGGACCCACCAGTAAGTGAGTCAATGGTCATGCATGTGTTGACGATCCACTCCCTCTACTCTACTCAATGTAATACTGTATAAAATCAAGTTATGGGACAAAGCCAACAACCGTTGTTGTTTTAGGCTATCGACTTACGCTTTGTAGTCCAGGTTGCCAGTTCGAATTTCTCGTTCAGATTTGTTAGTTTTAGGTCCAAATTTGATCAATGGCAAGTGAGAGCCCCATGTGTTCTTCCGATATTTCAGTGTAGGATGGTTTTTTTTTGAACAAACACTTTGCGCGGTTAGACAAGTGACGGCACGAGTTACACGTATTTTGCAAGTTTAGGAACAAAAATGACAGCGGCATAGAATATCACATCCACCCCGCAACTTAGATGCTATGGTCATACGAGTTTTTACGCCGTTGGAACTGAGATCCAATGGCTTGGGAGTAGTCTTTGTAATTATGAGCAATTTCCAAACTCTCCAAGGTTTTTTTTGGAAATAAAACATTCATGCCTCATGTGTGCCACTGCATCTTGGATCCGACGGCTCCCCGTTGCTCATATTAGGTGCTCCCTGTAGCTTAATTAGCCGCTATGGTGATACGAGCATCTAGGTCGTATGATCTATGATCAGATGCCACATGCATAGTACTTGTACTTTCTACGCAATTCCCAAACTCTCTCAGGCGTATAATGCTAAAACATTCAAACCTCCTACTGTGAGCAGTTAGATCTCCGGGAACTCGTATCACCATATAGAATCTACGGTGCGGGAGCACCTCATATTCTCCCATGTGAGAAACATCAGGTACTCTCACAGCTTGGATGCTACGATGATACGAGCTTCGAGGTCGTTCGATCTGAGATCCAATGGCATCTGAGCAGTCTTTGTGCTTGTAAGCAGTGGCCAAACTCTTTGGGGGGGGGGGGGGGTTTCTGCAAAAATCAAACCACCGAGGAGTTGTTGGATCACAAATCCAACGGCTCCGAAGAGCTTGTATCACCAAAGCATCTAAGGTGTGGTGGCACATGATATTCTTACATACGGGAGAATATGAGGTCCTCCTTCATCTTAGATGCTACGGTGATACGAGCTTCGAGGTCGTTGGATATGGGATCCAAGGGCATCTGAGTAGTTTTTGTACAAATTGTGTGCAATTCTCAAACTCATTAAGGTTTCCTGTAAAAATATTAAGACATCCTGTGAGCTGCTATATCTCAGATCTACAAGCTCCAAGCAACTCGTATC
Organism: Aegilops longissima; assembly: GCA_021605205.1. NCBI lineage: Eukaryota > Viridiplantae > Streptophyta > Magnoliopsida > Poales > Poaceae > Aegilops > Aegilops longissima. The sequence continues at coordinate 526,886,701 of CM038678.1, read as the reverse complement.
AGCATATAGCATCTAACGTGTGGGGGCACATGATATTCTCTTAGGGAGGGGGGGGGGGTGCACAACCAATCGGTGTTTGGGAGGGTGGGGACAAATATAATGTTCAAATTATACAATCTAAACAATCTTAAACAGAGCTTCATAATTTTATCTTAGGTCGAGGGGTTAAGCCCCGACAATCTACATAGCTCCGCCTAAACACTACATTTGCATGTATGTAGTACTAGACTTAATATTCATGTTTTAGTTTCCTGTTCATTTTAAATATTGAATTGAGGACCATGCATGTCTTACATTTTACTCCCTTCGTTTCTAAATATTAGTCTTTTTAGAGATTCCAAATGGACTGCCACGTACGGATGTATATAGACATATTTTAGAGTGTAGATTCACTCATTTTGCTCCGTATGTAGTCACTTGTTGAAATTTCTAAAAGACAAATATTTAGGATCATAAGGAGTATTTTTGAATTCGTGTCATACATGCATGGTTTGGAAAAATAGATGCACAATACTTACTGGATTGTTATTGTATTCGTGTGTGTGTGTGTGTGTGGTCATATGCTTGATACAAACAAATTTTTCTCACCACCATACAATTCATCTTTTAAATTTGAATTTGCAATGAAAAACTTACTAGGGATACCATGAAATGTGAAATTCATGTTGAGATCACTATACCACAAACTCACTCTAATTCAAGAACTCGTCATAAATCAATTACCACGTTGAGATTACTATTTGCAAGGAAAATACGGGCATTTTAATACACATAGATTTGTTCGACAGTTTAAAAGATTCCTTTCGTATTCTCGAATGGTAGGACCCAACGGCGTACCAGCCAGACTCTGGCTCGTGTCGATCCTAAAAAAACCGGGCTCGTGTCCTTCTGGTGGCTTGCGTGGTACGCACATTAGCCAACCCCAACAAGTCGAGCCTCCGCGTTTCGAGTCGAAATATCTGGCAGCCAGAATTCCAGCCCTAGGAAATTCCCCTATGTCCCCGGTCCATAATGACCACCGATGAACAATGGAGGGATGCTTTAGTAACTAGACAACGTTACCTACTGTGCCGAGCACGGTTCAATCCCTCGGTCGCCGCTACCCAAGGTCACCCATCAACTCCATTGCCTAGTACTAATAGGAGTACTACACTAGGATGAGCACATAATTGCGCCCATTTGTTCGTGCCTACTACTTGAGTTAATATATCAGGCAATGCACTGGTACGGAGGGACTATCCTTTTACTCTGCATATATAACTTGTCTGAAGTCTAACTAAGCAAAATGTTTGACCAACTCCTTTCTTAAGAAATACAACAGGAAAGATGTATCGCTTGAAAATTTGTTGCATGATGCAGGTTATGATATTGTTTCGAATCCTGGATTTGAAATTTCAGAAATCCAAAAGTGACAGGAAATTCATGAAACTGAGCATAGTCTCGTGATATGGCACAAATATTCCTACGTAATTTTTTTCTTCAATTTGAGACAAGCTGCTTATGAGAAGTTGCACAAATGAAGAGCCAAAGTATTTTGGAACAAAGACCTATCACGTTAAGGCGAACGCTTTCACTATTGAAACCGTCGGCGTTTACATGCCGCCACGAGTCCCACTTCTCATCGGTAGGTGCTGTCCGAGCAAGCGTGTGAGTCGATGGGAGGCGTGCGAGCAGACCGCTGCGCCGGCTGACCGGGAGGCGTCCGAGCAGACCGCTGCACAGGCTCACTGGGAGGCGAGCCCTTTCACCAAGCTCCGCCGCCCACCTTCGTCCCAACTGCCCCCAGTTTTAATGGCAGCGGCACCGCAGTTTAAAATAAACCCCGCACTACCCGGTATCGCTACAATCTTCTCTCTTCCTCTCCGATTCTCCTGTCGTCTACGTCCAACCAGCCTAACCTAACCATACGCCATGCTGCATCACGATGGTCTGCCCTTAGTCTTCCAGTTTCCCGAGAAGACACCCAGCCGGAGTCTCAAGAACATAAGGCGCTTTTGGACGAGCTAGAACCGGCCTTGCAGGAAGACGCCGCGCCTGTCCCCTCTCCCATTCCGGCTCCCGTCGCCCCGACTGCGCCAGCGCCCATCCCCGTGGCATTGATGGGCTGGAAGCCGGACATTGTCACCGAGCTTGATGCCACGAGGTTCCACGAGGTCCCCCCTGACTTTCATGCGCCCGTGCACCTGCCAGCGTATGCGTCTGCGCGTGCACTGATGCACACTCCTGTGCACCTGCCAGCCCATGCGCCTGCGCATGCACTAACGCGTGCGCCGGTGCCGGTGCCCGTGCACACGAATGTCTTTTCTGCGCCCTTGCCAGCACTTGTCCCTGCGCGGGTGCAGTGCCCCCCTCAGCGGCATGGATGGCCGCCGTCGACCGCTTCCTTGCACCAACGCCAGTCACCTCCTCCCACCAGTTGATTCACTCCTGGAGACCGAAGTCTAGAACATTGTAGCCTTCCTTGAAGCTAGGGTCAACGTCAAGGACTATGCCAACAATGGCGCAAGAGGCCGCCGTCGTCGTCAGTCAGTGGCCCGACGACACATAGAGGATGGCAGAGGAGCCGCTTCCCACCGCAAGACGCCCCCGCCGCCACTGCGTAATCTAAATTTGCCATGAAAAACGTTCGGATTGCCATGCTTAAAATCCGAACTTTTATCATTTCCGCTTATTTTAGATCGATCGTCGTATGAATGTAAAGTCGGAGTCAGGCTAAATGAAATCTATGGTTTGATCGATTGAATGTTCTGCTAGAGCCGTATCGAATTAAATATAAAATGTCATCAAGCCACATGTATTCCTTCTCATCCAGCGACCTAGACTGTTTCAATGTCGAGCGCTCAACACGTTTAGCGTGTAGTTAATTTCATGCCAAAATAGTGCTAATCACATAGTAACACACAAATAATATCCTACTTAATATCCACATGCACTTAATATACTTCCAAATTAACGTGCATTGCACGTACACATTGACTAGTACTACTAGTACGTGAAACTTGTTGGCGTTCCGGGAACGGGGGTCCCCAGACTTGCCTGCCTGCGGCCTGCAGCGTGGCTCAAAGGAGGCCCAGGACGGCCCATCTTCACCAACGCAAGCTCAAGACCCTCGCGAGGCCAAGCCTCATGAGGCGGACGACCAGAGCTTCCTCGAGCACGGCCTCGTCGAGGCTGGCTCATGAGGAGGCAGAGAGTTCAAGGCAGGGTACCTCGCGAGGTGCCCATGGCGCAGCCATTACGCCCAAGGGCGCCCGATCGAGCGCCCGACTGCGCAGGCGTCCTCCATTCCTCTTTGGTGCAAAGGGAGCAAGCGCAGGCGAGAGCATCAAGCAAAGGCATCCGTTTCGGTGCAACAAGACCAAGACTAGCCCCAACGGCTGGAAGGGAGTCATCATGGAGCCCAAGCAGGCGTCATCACCAGAGCCTTTGGCAGGCGAGGACAACCTTTAGTCAGGATAAGTGTACCCGCTGTTCCCCTTCAAAATGGCCAATTGTTGGCGCCCTTCCCGCTCAATATTTGGGAAGAGGCCCAGGTCCTTTGCCTATAAATAGGAGTAGCCACACTCAGAGAGGGGGATCTTCGGTCGGCCCTCCGGTATGATGTCGGGATCCTCACCAAGGAACCAATAGCTAGAGCAACTGAACACCACCCAGCAGTTCATCACACCCACCAAGAAGAGACCCTCGCGAGGCTGTTCTTCCTATCTTATTCCTCATCAGCCCAGAGGCAATCCACCACACACAAACTAGAGTAGGGTATTACACCACAGCGGTGGCCCGAACTAGTATAAATCTTGTGTCTCTTGTTCTGTTACTGTTTAGTAGTTTAGGTCCCTGCGATTGGCGAGTGCGAGGCGGTGGGAGATTGGATCTCCGCGCGCAGTGTTGAACCTCAAGGTCTGCGGAACCCGAAATCCGACATTTGGCGCGCCGGGTAAAGTGCACGGAATCCGCCTTGACACCTCGTGTCTCGTCGCATCGTCATCACCATGTCCGGCGACCAAGCGGGCAACCAGATCCTTAGGCGGTGTGGCCCGCCCACGCAGAGCCGCTTCGCCTCGGGCGACCACATGCCCGAGGCAGCTCGCGTCCGCAGGCGCTGCGGGCATGCGAAGCGGCAGCGACAGGCTTCGGCGGCTCTCACGCCGCGGCGGCGCGATCGGCAGCAGGGCCTCCAATCACGCGCGACCACGTCACCGTACACCCGCCGGGCGAGCGAACTCAAGGGCCACGCTCACGGTGGCCGAGAGTTCTGCTGATGCTGAGCTCTTTGGAGAGCGGCATGACGTCTTCTTTGGAGGCGGGTGGCGGAGCTCTGAAACCGCCGCCTCGAGGCTCACCTTCGCACCCAACTTCCATCTCAGGCCAGGCGGCTCGCCGCAGGGGCTCTGCCGCGTGCCGCGGGCTCCAGCTACTCCAACACCGGCGAGGCTGTCGGCACGGGCGGGCGGCGGGGTGCCCGCCCGGCCAGCGGAGAAGAAGGACTCGGCGCAACTCCGGCCCCTGGTGGACCGTCGCGCCACCACCCCATGGCGGGCGCATCAAGCGAGAAAGCATGGCACGCTCAGCACTATGGCGTGGCCTTGAGGATGTGGCGTCGGAAGAATCGTGCCCCACATGATGGACCAAGGGCACCGCATGAGGAGAACAAGGCTCGCTCCTCAGCCCGAGCTGGGGATGGCGCCCAAGCCGAGCTTTTAGGAGCCTCGAGGCGGTCCCACTGGTCACGCCCGGGCGGCGATTATCGGTACCGCTACTTCCTCAAGAGCAAACATCGCTAACCATAGGTCGCGGGAGGTACAGGTCGCCCGACGGCGGCTGCCCGCTCCGTAGTCTCCTACCCCTCGGGAGGCGCGAGGCTGCGGAGAGAGGCGAGACCCGACATCACCACCGCGGCGTTGAACAAAGCGTTCGGGGAGGTAGGCCCTCTGCTGGGGGCGCCTCGAGGCCTGCCTGGCGGAGGACCCGTGGTCGTCGAGAGAACAGCTGGCGACCGCTCTACCCCACCGGCGTCACTGGTTTCGGTCGTCGTTGGTGGCACTAGAAATGTGGCGCAAAGGCGGGGCCCTCATCTGGCGATATGAAGCAAGGCGGTACACTGAAGAAGGCCCGGTGCACTGTGAAGCTTCGCCGCCCGTGACACTCTCACGCAATAATGAGTGGGGCTGTACCGCCCGAGTCTCGAGGTGCGGCCTCGGGCCTGGGGCTCCCTCCCGCCCAGATGGCAGCACTTAGCTCAGCTGGTGAGAAGGCGTCCAAGACTAGACTAGGTGCGGACGGCTTTTTTTCTCTGCTTTCTTCGCCTTTCCATTTGATTATCGTTTTCCCTCGCTGGATTTAAGTTGGATTGAAGTTGAGATTTGCGTGTGTTAGGGAAGGGTGCTTAGTCTCGTTCGAGCAAATCTCTTGCGTTTGGTTACAACTCCGCCTCAGCTGCCTCCCCTCGTGAGCCCCTCATGAGCGGGCCAGCCTAGCTTGCGCGCAGCCCACTGTCGCCGCGCATCCTCTCGGGAGGTTTTTACTGCAGATCCTACAGATTCGATCGGAGACACTCAGATCGCCTCGGCCTCCCACAGGCCATCTCGGGGCTCATCTGAAACAAAGGTAAACCAGCCAACCAGCCGTCGCTTAGCCAACCACTTGGCGGCGGGCGTATGGGCGATGTAACATCTGCTGTCTGATGAACACAAGTTTTACATGAGGGCTCCCCTCCCAAAATGCTCTCACAGCCATCAGGCCAAAACCTGAGTTCTATTCATGCAGGATAATGGAACAAGGACAATACATAATCAGTCGGATAAATCCCCCAATGCGTCCTCAGGAGCACCTCCCGAGCTGTTGCTGGCGTCGCTGGCCTCGCCGTCACTGTCTGCGGGGTCATCGGCGGCGTCAAAATCGAAGTGGGGGTCCATGTCCCGGAGATGGCTGAAGACACGAGAAAAGGCGCGCCCGAGCAGCGCGCGGCTCCTCTCCTCCACCAACCTGTTGGCCCTGACCAACCGCGCCTCCAGCCGCGCCACCACGTCGGTGAAGAACTGAAGGTTGCCGGCGTAGTTAATCGCGTGCGGCTCGCCAACTGCCGCCTCGCGAGATATTACCCAAGGCTGCGTTGGCTCTTTCCGGGCGTGGCGAGCATGGGGCGTGCTCATGCTCGAGATTACGCGGCCAGCGCATCTCGTCCGCATTACAGCGCGCGCGGCGGCCTCGGCCTCCTCCACCCGCTGGCGAACAAGGAGCGCCTCGGCCTGAGAGGTGGTGGACTTCCTCTGCGCCACCTCGAGGGCGGCCCGAAGAGCATCGGCCCGCCACGTCGCCTCCTCTAGCTTGGCCCTCAAGGCAGCAGTCCTGCCCTCAGCCTCGGCCTGAATCAACCCCAGCCGCTCCTCAAACTCGCGCTCGAGGTTCGAGCGCTCCGCCGCCACTCGGCGTCCGACCACCTCCAGGACGCGGGCTTCCCGTGCAGCGACCTCATCCTCTGCCCGCGTCGCCAAGCGCTCCCTCGTCTCCAAGCGCTCGTACTCGCGCGCACGTTCGGCGGCTTCAAGCGTCAGCACCTCCTCACGCTTCTGGAGTTCCGCCGGGTCGCCGGAGGCCACCTTCATCGATGCAAGGGCTGCCTCGCACAGCTCCACTTGCTCCTCCAATGAGTGACACCGGGCCAGGAGTTCTCGTGCCCGCTCCTCCGCCGCCTCTCGCCGCTGTTAGCTGCCGGGCCTCCTCGGCGGCCGAGCGAACCTCCCGAGAGCTGCCGGTGACATGGCCTCTTCATCACCAAGATCGCGCTGGTGGCGCGCAAAGGCGACAGCGCCCTCCAGCTCGCGCCTCTCTGCAGCGGCGCGGGCCCTCGGCCTCAAGGTGCAGCGTCTTCATCCATGAGCTCTTCACCAAGCAGGCTCACGCGTCGGCCGCCCTTGAAGAAATCCTTGGCGAAGGCGCGGCGCTCCCGGCCTTCGCGCCGTCCTCCACCATCAACCGCCCAGGGCCAGGCGCGGAGCCGCAAATCAACACTCCCCCTCCGGGCGGGGGCTGGGGCTGGCACCCTCGCGGCGGCCGGGCGTGCGCGCCCGAAGCCCGGCACAGGCCAGCCCATCCCAGACGAGGCGCGAGCGCCTCAGCCAATCGCCGTCCACGACCAGGCGAAAGCCTGGCAGGCTAGCTATGCCATGGGAAGGCTCGCGAGGAAGGATCGCGGTAGCGCAGAGCCCTGCGACGCACCTCGGGGCGGTTCACCTCCCGGTCGCCCTCACCACAAGGCTCCACCGCTTGGAGCACTCAGGGCGGGGGAGGGGGCGAAGCCGAGGAGGACGGCTCCTCACCCGTCTCCGTGAGCTCGATAGGAAGGGGCCTGCAGTGCAAGGATCAGTACAAGCAGCAGAAGAATCATGAGCTGGAGAAGGAGAAAACACTCATCGGTGGCGAAGTACTTCCCTCGCTTCAAAGAGGCGACAAGGGTAATCATCGCCAGGTCCTCCCTTCTCTTCCGGAGGCCTCGAAGTTCACGCGAGCGACCCAAGATTTGGCGCAGGTCAGCTGCGGCGAGGAGGAGCATCAAGGCGACCAGCGTCGGGCGTCCGCTGGCAGCGCTGCTGATCGCCTCACCAAGAGAAGCAAGGGGCCTCGGGGCTCCATCCGCGGCGCTGCAGGCAGCTGCCGCCGCCCTCTCCTCCAGCGGCATGAGCCTCGAGCTGCCCCTCATGAGCATCGCCCAGCGCTGTCACCCGGCGGGGTCCCTTGACTTCGGCGGCTCGTGCCTCCTGCTCCGCCACTTGAGGAGGAGCCGCCTTGGCCGGCTGGAAGGGCTGTCGCCATCCTTTGGATTCTCTCGAGGCCCTGGAGACCAGCGAGCGCGGCCCCATTCATCGAAGATGAGCATCTGGTTCACAAAATCACCCTGTTCAGCGGAGGTACAACAAGGCCCCTTCATGCCGGATGCCACGGGGTTAGGGTCGCGATCGGGACCAGAGCACTTTCCTTAGCGCTTGAGCGTCGGGTCTTCCTCACGGAGCCTCATCGATCACCAGGCCCGTTGAAGGCCCACATCCGGTGGGAGCAGGCGTTGGAGAGAGCGTCTGGCGCATCAGAACTCCTTCACCACCTTGGGCGCTGTCACGACAAGCGACCTCGAGGAACAGCGGCGGCGCCAGACAAAGATGAGCCGAGGGCTTGAAAGCGTCTCTGGCCCGGCTGAATTGGGGACAGCGGCGCAGGTTAGCTCCGATAGTAGGGGCTGGGCACCCCACATCACGTCAGCCACCTCTCGCGGAACTCATCCATGGGCGGAGGCAGGCTGAAGTCAATCCACGAGGCCGCTGTCTCGGTGGCGGCGAAGCTCACGCCGCCGAGCATTGAGTGGGTTCGACAAAGCGCGAGAGAAGAAGTGGCGCAACAAGGCAACCGAGGGAAGGATGCCCATCATTGCCTCGCAAGCGAAGCGAACCGAGAGGAGAGTGATGGACTCGGGACCCGGATGCATCATGTGGATCGATGGTGGGAAAGCACGACATTGAAGAAATTAGAAGGGGAACCAGCCCGCCCGCGAGCGTCGACAAAATACGGACCTCGGTGACTATCCTGTCAATGGAGAAGTGGGATCTGCGGCCAAGCCGTCGTCCTCCGCATTCGTTGAAGGAGGTGGCGAGCGAACTAACCTTGCCCAAGCCCTCAAGATTGAGTATGATCGGCGAATTCGACAGTGGAGGCCGCCGGGCGGCGAGCAAAGCGGAGGCACCGGCTTCTTCCCTTTCCCTTCTTCGTCAGACCATGGCGATTGAAGGGCGGGGAGATTCGAGATTGGATTGGAAATGGAAGCTGGAGTTCGAGAGGGGAGGACTGGGCGCACAAGCAGCGAGAGGAGCGGATGTGTGCAGCAGCGTGTCCGCCTAGCAAGGCCGCGAAATAAGGCGTGGGGAACAGTGCGCCCGTCAATCAATCGCCACGTCGCCCAAGGCCGCAGGCTGTTAGGGGCCCTTGAAGCCAGACTGCCCTTCGCCTCTCTGCCCGGTCAAGTTGAGGCGCGCCATGGGCAGGGGCTCTGTCGGCGTTCAGGGAACAGGGGTCCCAGACTTGCTGCGTGCGGCCTGCGGCGTGGCTCAAAGGAGGCCCAGGGCGGCCCATCTTCACCAACGCAAGCTCAAGACCCTCGTGAGGCCAAGCCTCATGAGGCGGACGACCAGGAGCTTCCTCGAGCCGCGCCTCGTCGAGGCTGGCTCATGAGGAGGCGGAGAGTTCAAGGCAGGGTACCTCGCGAGGTGCCCATGGCATAAGCCATGGCGCCCAAGGGCGCTAGTCGAGGCGCCCGACCAGCAGCGTCCTCCTTTCCTCTTTGGTGCAAAGGGAGCAAGCGCGGCGAGCATCAAGCAAAGGCATACATTTGGTGCAACAAGACCAAGACCAGCCCCAACAGCTGGAAGGAGTCATCGTGGAGCCCAAGCAGGCGTCATCACGAGCCTTTGGCGGCGAGGACCAACTTTAGTCAGGATAAGTGTACCTGCTGTTCCCCTTCAAAATGGCCAATTGTTGGCGCCCTTCCCGCTCAATATTTGGGAAGAGGCCCAGGGCCTTCGCCTATAAATAGGAGTAGCCACACTCAGAGAGGGGGATCTTCGGTCGGCCCTCCGGTATGAGGTCGGGATCCTCACCAAGGAACAAGTAGCTAGAGCAACTGAACACCACCCAGCAGTTCATCACACCCACCAAGAACAGACCCTCGCGAGGCTGTTCTTCCCTGTACTGTTCCTCATCAGCCCAAGAGGCAATCCACCACACACAAACTAGAGTAGGGTATTACACCACAACGGTGGCCCGAACTAGTATAAATCTTGTGTCTCTTGTGCTGTTCTGTTTAGTAGTTTAGGTCCCTGCGATTCGGCGAGGTACGAGACGGTGGGAGGTTGGATCTCCGCGCGCACCCCAGTGTTCAAACCTCAAGGGTCTGCCGGAACCCGAAATCCGACAAAACTGGTGCCATAACTTGTGAACACGTCCAAATATGGTCAACGGCAACATCGCCTGCGAGTTCTTCGTGTTTGCCCGTGCATCTAAACGTAGAAGGGGAGGAGAGAGAGCAGACATGGAACCCACCAGTAAGTGAAGGCGAATAGTACGTGCTAATGAGCCGGTCCCACTAATGTACTAAAAATAATATTACATGTTATCCATTAAATAGGCTGTGGTAATATAAAAACATTATATGAACAAAGGGGGGGGGGGGGTACAACAAACATCGATGTACTACGTATGTTGCCTATTGATGTGCGGCTTGAAGGCCCTGGTCGCATGTTTGATCCTCATCCTTCTGAATTTTAAATTTATATATGGGTCCAAATTTGTTTCATGACAGGTGGGCCCCTCAGTGTGTAGTTTGTAGCACTTTAATTTGTGGGTCGAAATTTGTTCCATTACAGGTGGACTATCGTGTGTAGTTTTGTAGCTTATTTCTAATAATTAAAGAGAATAACAAAGTTTTTTTGCAAAAATACCATGGTGCGACGTTGAAGGCGCAAAATGACGTGCGAGAGAGCGATGACCGAGCCAGAGGAAATCAATTGGGGGAGGTGCGGGGGTTGCAACGGTGTTTGGAGTAGTTGTGGGCCGAATGCTACGAAAATATAATCTAAACCCACCTGAATAAATGCCTACACAAATTAATCCAAGGTTGGAGACCCCCTCGCAATGTAAATAGCTCCGGCTTTGTGAGGGATGGAGAGGTAGCTTCAATGTGTGGAAGATACGGCGTGAGAAAGCGAGGTCAATCGAGACACAGATAGATAGAGAGAAAAAGTGAGTGTGGTCCGACATTTGTTGAAAAGATATAGATGCTCTGGAGAGATATTGTCCGATTGAGATTTTGGGAAGGGTGAGGGCTTTTAAGATAGAGCTTGCGAGATGATCCAGTCACAGACATGTAGATATATTTTGTGCGTGGGAGGAAGCAAGGTCAATCGATTACATATATAAAGGAAGAGAGATTGAGCGAGTATGGGTCGCCGTGCGATCGAAAGAGTGAGATGGGTTGGAGAGAGTGACCTAGATAGACAATGTGCGTGAGAGAGTATACAATATGAATATGTCAAATTGGGCTCGTTTGTGTCCGAGAAAGAGTGAGGTCAATCGAGACATACAAAGAGAGAGAGAGAGAGAGAGAGAGAGAGAGAGAGAGAGAGAGATTGAGCGAGCATGGCCCGCCATGAGGTTGAAATAGTGGGTGAGGGAGTCCTGGACTAAGGGGTCCTCGGGCGTCCGGCCTATTGGACATGGGCCAGACTAATGGGCTATGAAAATGGAAGACCGAAGACTCTCTCCCGTGTCCGGATAGGACTCTCCTTGGAGTGGAAGGCAAGCTTGGCGACCAAATATGAAGATTCCTTTCTCTGTAATCGACTTTGTACAACCCTAGTCCCCTCCGGTGTCTATATAAACCGGAGGGCTTAGTCCAGAAGTAGATACAGTCATACAGGCTAGGCTTCTACAGTTTTAGCCATAACGATCTCGTGGTAGATCAACTCCTGTAATACTCATATTCATCAAGATCAATCAAGCAGGAAGTAGGGTATTACCTCCATAGAGATTGCCCGAACCTAGGTAAACATTGTGTCCCCCATCTCCTGTTACCATCGACCTTGGGCCTTGATTCGGGACTCCTACCGAGATCCGCGGTTTGACACCGACATTGGTGCTTTCATTGAGAGTTCCACTGTGCCGTCCCCAAAAGGTTTGGTGGCTTCTTCAAACAACAACAACGATGCTGTCCAAGGGAAAACCTTCCTCCCCTGACAGATCTTCGTGTTCGGCGGCTTCACACTGCGGGCCAATTCGCTTGGCCATCTGGAGCAGATCGACAGCTACGCCCCTGGCCATCAGGTCAGATTTGGGAACTTGAACTATGTCGCGGACATCCGCGGAGACTTGATCTTCGACGGATTCGAGACCACGGCAACCGCTCCCTATCCCTATGATGAACATGATTTAAACATATCATCGGGCCATACTCACAAAATTGCACCTGTAACCGCTCCGGCCTTAGATCCAGAGCAGACCGCGCCATCCAAGGACGGGAAGCTCAACCCCACCACAGAAGCCACAGACTCCGCGGCCTTGGAGCCGCACGCAGACCTAACCTCGAGTAATATCTGTGTCTCCGGAACCTCGGACTCGTTTCCGGTGGTAAGTTCTGAACCATGTGCGTCCGCTTATGCGGAGTCGGATCGGTCATCGACTGCCGAATTCAGCGCAGCGGACATCTTCTGTCACTCTCCTTTGGGCAACGTGCTGAACTCATTTAAAAATATGTCCTTAGCGGGGGACTCACAGCCGAACTATATCCGGTTCGAGCTGGAGGCTGATGATGGGGAATTTCGCTTCCCACCCGCCACCCACTACGTAGCCACTGTCGAGGACTTAACCGACATGCTAGATTACGGCTCCGAAGACATCGACGGTATGGATGATGATGCAGATGAGGAGCATGGCCAAAACCCGCCGTTTACCGGACGCTGGACGACCACTTCTTCGTACGACGTATACATGGTGGATACACCCAAAGAGAATAACGGCGAGGACAAGGAAAAGCTAGCTAAGGACGAGCCTCCCAAGACACAACCAAAGCGCCGGTGTCAGTGGTGCCGCTGTATATCCCGCCGCAGCAAGGATAGCAACACCGGCACGTGAGACGATCACACTCCGGACGGTGCCAAAGACAGAGAAGATCCCGACGAACAAACGGCCGAACAGGACGAACAGGAAGACGGGCACGTTATGCCTGACGAACAGGCCATACACGAAGACTCGAAGGACAGTAACTATCTTCCTCTCTCCGAGGATGAGGAGAGCCTTGGCAATGAGGATTTCATCGTGCCTGAGGAACCCCTCGAACAGGAGCACTTTAAACGCCGGCTAATAGCCACTGCAAGGAGCCTGAAAAAGAAGCAGCAGCAGCTTCAAGCTGACCAAGATCTGCTCAATGATAGATGGACCGAACTCCTAGCCGCCGAGGAATACGGCCTTAGTGGCCCAGCTAATAACTATTCGAAGCACAAATTGCTACCTCAGTTCGATGATGAGGTGCCGGTGCCCATACCATCATCACACAATGCGGCTAATCGACCACAACGTGGTCACGACAGAGCGACAACTCAAGCCGGACACCAGCCCGCCCCACCTCACCGTAAAGGTAGAGATAAAACAGCTCAGGGTTATACATATGACCTCCGGCAGGGCCTGGACAGCAGAGCAAGACATACTAGATCGATCTACGGATCACGGGGACGTGCCCCGACGCACGGTGACGACTATCTACTCGGTCGCGACAAGCCTAGTCACGCCCGGGCCGAAAACTGCAGACGGACTCCATCGGAGCTACGTCGCAGTGTGGCCCAATATAGAGGTGCCGCACATCCTCTTTGCTTCACAGACGAAGTAATGGAGCACGAATTCCCAGATGGGTTTAAACCCATGAATATTGAATCATACGGTGGAACAACTGATCCCGCGGTATGGATCAACGATTTCCTCCTCCATATCCACATGGCCCGCGGAGATGACCTTCACGCCATCAAATACCTGCCATTAAAACTCAAAGGACCAGCTCGGTACTGGTTAAGCGATCTGCGGAAAACTCTATTGGCAGGTGGGAGGACTTGGAAGACGCCTTCGCGATAACTTCCAAGAATGCGTATGTCCGCCACCGGATGCCGATGACTTAAGTCACATTGTCCAGCAGCCGGAGAGTCAGCCAGAAGCTCGGACTAGGTTCTTAGTTAAAAGAACCAAATCATCGACTGTCCGGACGCGGAAGCCCTAGCGGCCTTCAAACACAGCGTCTGATACGTATCCAACGTATCTATAAATTTTGATTGTTCAATGCTATATTATATTCTGTTTTGGATGTTTAACGGGATTTATTATACACTTTTATATTATTTTTGGGACTAACCTATTAACCGGAGGCCCAGCCCGAATTGCAGTTTTTTTGCCTATTTCACTGTTTCGCAGAAAAAAAAATATCAAATGGAGTCCAAACGTAATGAAACCTTCGGGAACGTGATTTTCGGAACAAACGTGATCCAGAGGACTTGGAGTCTACGCCACGAAATCAACCAGGAGAGCACGAGGCAGGGGGGCGCGCCTACCCCCTAGGCACGCCCTCCAACCTCGTGGGGCCCACGTTCCTCCACCGACGTACTTCTTCCTCCTATATATACCTACGTACCCCCAAACCATCAGAGGCATCCACGAAAACCTAATTCCACCGCCGCAACCTTCTGCACCCGTGAGATCCCATCTTGGGGCCTTTTTAGGCGTCCTGCCAGAGGGGGCATTGATCACGGAGGGCTTCTACATCAACACCGTAGCCTCTCCGATGATGTGTGAGTAGTTTACCTCAGACCTTCATGTCCATAGTTATTAGCTAGATGGCTTCTTCTCTCTTTTTGGATCTCAATACAAAGTTCTCCATGATTCTCGTGGAGATCTATTCGATGTAATCTTCTTTTGCGGTGTGTTTATCGAGACTGGTGAATTGTGGGTTTATGATCAAGTTTATCTATGAACAATATTTGAATCTCCTCTGAATTCTTTTATGTATGATTGGTTATCTTTGCAAGTCTCTTCGAATTATCAGTTTGTGTTGGCCTACTAGATTGATCTTTCTTGCAATGGGAGAAGTGCTTAGCTTTGGGTTCAATCTTGCGGTGTCCTTTCCCAGTGACAGCAGGGGCAGCAAGGCACACATTGTATTGTTGCCATCGAGGATAAAAAGATGGGGTTTATATCATATTGCATGATTTTATCCCTCTACATCATGTCATCTTACATAAAGCATTACTCTGTTCTTTTGAACCTAATGCTCTAGATGCATGCTGGATAGCGGTCGATGTGTGGAGTAATAGTTGTAGATGCAGGCAGGAGTCGGTCTACTTGTCACGGACGTGATGCCTATATACATGATCATACCTAGATATTCTCCTAACTATGCTCAATTCTATCAATTGCTCGACAGTAATATGTTCACCCACCGTAATACTTATGCACTTGAGAGAAGCCACTAGTGAAACCTATGGCCCCCGGGTCTATTTTCCATCATATTAATATTCCAACACTTAGCTATTTCCATTGCCGTTTATTTTACTTTGCATCTCTATTTACTCTTTATCATAAAAATAACAAAAATATTATCCTATCATATCTATCAGATCTCACTCTCGTAAGAGCCCGTGAAGGGATTGACAACCCCTTTATTGTGTTGGTTGCGAGGTTCTTGTTTGTTTGTGTAGGTGCGTGGGACTCACGGTGGTCTCCTACTGGATTGATACCTTTGGTTCTCAAAAACTGAGGGAAATACTTAAGCTACTTTACTGCATCACCCTTTCCTCTTCAATAGAAAACCAACGCAGTGCTCAAGAGGTAGCAAGAAGGATTCCTGGCACCGTTGCCGGGGAGGCTTACGCAAAGTCAAGTCAAGATTTGATTTCCCGTCAATGAGCCATTTCTGGCGCCGTTGTCGGGGAGTCTATGCACAAGTCAAGACATACCAAGTACCCATCACAAACTCATCTCCCTCGCATTACATTATTTGCCATTTGCCTCTCGTTTTCCTCCCCCCACTTCACCCTTGCCGTTTTATTCGCCCTCTCTTTCCGTTCGCCCTCTTTTTTGCTTGCTTCTTGTTTACTTGTGTGTTGGATTTCTTGCTTGTCACGATGGCTCAAGATAATACTAAATTGTGTGACTTTACCAATACCAACAACAATGATTTTCTTAGCACTCCGATTGCTCCTCTTACCGATGCTGAGTCTTGTGTAATTAATGCTGCTTTGTTGAATCTTGTCATGAAAGATCAATTCGCCGGCCTTCCTAGTGAAGATGCCGCTACCCATTTAAATAGCTTCGTTGATTTGTGTGATATGCGAAAGAAGAAAGATTTGGATAATGATATTGTTAAATTGAAGCTATTTCCTTTTTTGCTTAAAGATCGTGCTAAAGCTTGGTTTTCGTCTTTGCCTAAAAATAGTATTGATTCATGGAATATGTGTAAAGATGCTTTTATCTCTAAGTATTTTCCTCCTGCTAAAATTATCTATCTTAGAAATGATATCATGAATTTTAAGCAACTTGATCATGAACATGTTGCACAAGCTTGGGAGAGGATGAAATTAATGATACGTAATTGCCCTACACATGGTTTGAATCTTTGGATGATTATACAAAAAATTTATGCCGGATTGAACTTTGCTTCTAGAAATCTTTTAGATTCGGCCGTAGGAGGCACTTTTATGGAAATCACTTTAGTAGAAGCTACTAAAATCATAGATAATATTATGGTTAATTATTCTCAATGGCACACCAAAAGATCTACTAACAAAAAAGTGCATGCGATAGAAGAAATTAATGTTTTGAGTGGAAAGATGGATGAACTTATGAAATTATTTGCTACTAAGTGTGTTTCTTCTGATCCTAATGATATGCCTTTGTCTACTTTGATTGAGAATAATGATGAATCTATGGATGTGAATTTTGTTGGTAGGAATAATTTTGGTAACAACGCGTATAGAGGAAACTCTAATCCTAGGCCATATCCTAGTAATTCCTCTAATAATTATGGTAATTCCTACAACAACTCTTATGGAAATTTTAATAAGATGCCCTCTAAATTTGATACTAGTGTTAAAGAATTTATAAATTCGCAAAAGAATTTCAATGCTTTGCTTGAAGAAAAATTGCTTAAGGTTGATGAATTGGCTAGGAACGTTGATAGAATTTGTCTTGATGTTGATTCTTTGAAACTTAGATCTATTCCACCTAAGCATGATATCAATGAGTCTCTCAAAGCCATGAGAATTTCCATTGATGAGTGCAAAGAAAGAACCGCTAGGATGCGTGCTAAGAAAGATTGCTTTGTGAAAGCGTGTTCTTCTAGTTTCTATGAAAATAAAGATGAAGATCTAAAAGTTATTGATGTGTCTCCTATTAAATCTTTGTTTTGCAATATGAATCTTGATAATGATGGGACAGAATATGATCCACCTTTACCTAGAAGGCGTTCCAAAAATTCGGAGTCTTTAGATCTTGATGCAAAAATTGGGAAAAGTGGGATTGAAGAGATAAAAACTCTAAGTATTAATGAACCCACTATTTTGGATTTCAAGGAATTTAATTATGATAATTGCTCTTTGACAGATTGTATTTCCTTGTTGCAATCCGTGCTAAATTCTCCTCATGCTTATAGTCAAAATAAAGCTTTTACTGAAGATATCGTTGATGCTTTAATGCAATCTTATGAAGAAAAACTTGAGTTGGAAGTCTCTATCCCTAGAAAACTTTATGATGAGTGGGAACCTACTATTAAAATTAAAATTAAAGATCATTAATGCTATGCTTTGTGTGATTTGGGTGCTAGTGCTTCCACGATTCCAAAAAATTTATGTGATTTGTTAGGTTTCCGCGAATTTGATGATTGCTCTTTAAACTTACACCTTGCGGATTACATTATTAAGAAACCTATGGGAAGAATTAATGATGTTCTTATTGTTGCAAACAGGAATGATTTGCCCATAGATTTTATTGTTCTTCATATAGATTGCAATCCTTCATGTCCTATTATTCTTGGTAGACCTTTCCTTAGAACGATTGGTGCAATCATTGATATGAAGGAAGGGAATATTAGATTCCAATTTACGTTAAGGAAAGGCATGGAACACTTCCCTAGAAATAAAATAAATTAACCTTATGAATCTATTATGAGAGCCACTTACGGATTGCCTACCAAAGATGGCAATACCTAGATCTATCCGTGTTTTTATGCCTAGCTAGGGGCGTTAAACGAAAGCGCTTGTTGGGAGGCAACCCAATTTTATTTTAGTTTTTTGCTTTTTATGTCTATTTAGGAATAAATATTTGATCTAGCCTCTGGTTAGATTTGTTTTTATGTTTTAGTTAGTGTTTGTGCCAAGTTAAACCTATAGGATCTTCTTAGATGAGAGTTATTTGATTTTGCGGAAAATTCCAGAAACTTTCTGTTCATGAAAACAATTGTTAAAAGTCACCATAACGTGATAAAATATTGATTCCAATTACTGCTGATCAAAAAACATTGTATAGGTCTTCCTATTTTGGTAGATTTTTTTGAGTTCCAGAAGTTTGCGTTAGTTACAGATTACTACAGACTGTTCTGTTTTTGGCAGATTCTGTTTTTCGTGTGTTGGTTGCTTATTTTGATGAATCTATGGCTAGTAAAATAGTTTATAAACCACAGAGAAGTTGGAATACAGTAGGTTTAACGCCCATATAAATAAATAATGAGTTCATTACAGTACCTTGAAGTGGTGTTTTGTTTTCTTTCGCTAACGGAGCTCACGAGATTTTCTGCTAAGTTTTGTGTTGTGAAGTTTTCAAGTTCTCGGTAAAAGATTTGATGGATTATGGAACAAGGAGTGGCAAGAGCCTAAGCTAGGGGATGACAATGGCACCCCAAGATAATATAAGGACACCAAAAAGCCAAAGCTTGGGGATGCCCCGAAAGGCATCCTCTCTTTCGTATACTTCCATTGGTAACTTTACTTGGAGCTATATTTTTATTCACCACATGATATGTGTTTTGCTTGGAGCGTCTTGTATGATTTGAGTCTTTTCTTTTTAGTTTACCACAATCATACTTGCTGTACACACCTTTTGAGAGAGACACACATGATTCAGAATTTATTAGAATACTCTATGTGCTTCACTTATATCTTTTGAGCCATATAGTTTTTGCTCTAGTTCTTCACTTATATTTTTTAGAGCACGGTGGTGGATTTGTTTTGTAGAAACTATTGTTCTCTCATGCTTCACTTATATTATTTTGATAGTCCTACAAAACGGCATGGTAATTTTCTTAAATTGAGAAATTAGTCCTAAAGTGATAGGCATCCCAGATTAGTAAAAAAAAATCTTATGAGGGTGTTGAATACTATGAGAAGTTTGATGCTTGATAATTGTTTTGAGATATGAAGATGGTGATATTAGAGTTATGCTAGTTGAGTATTTATGGATTTGAGGAATACTTGTGTTAAAGTTTGTGATTCCGGTAGCATGCATGTATGGTGAACCGTTATGTGATGAAGTCGGAGCATGATTTATTTATTGATTGTCTTCCTTATGAGTGGCGGTCGGGGACGAGCGATGGTCTTTTCCTACCAATCTATCCCCCTAGGAGCATGCGCGTAATACTTTGCTTTGATAACTTGTAGATTTTTGCAATAAGTATATGAGTTCTTTATGACTAATGTTGAGTCCAGGGATTATACGCACTTTTCATCTTTCCACCATTGCTAGCCTCTCTAATACCGCGCATTTTTCGCCAGTATCATACACCCACCATATACCTTCCTCAAAACAGCCACCATACCTACCTATTATGGCATTTCCATAGCCATTCCGAGATATATTGCCATGCAACTTACCACGTTCCGTTTACTATGACACACTCCATCATTGTCATATTGCTTCGCATGATCATGTAGTTGACATCGTATTTGTGGAAAAGCCACCATTCATAATTCTTTCATACATGTCACTCTTGATTCATTGCATGTCCCGGTACACCGCCGGAGGCATTCACATAGAGTCATATTTTTTTCTAAGTATTGAGTTGTAATTCTTGAGTTGTAAGTAAACAAAAGTGTGATGATCATCATTATTAGAGCATTGTCCCAAGTGAAGAAAGGATGATGGAGACTATGATTCCCCCACAAATCGGGTTGAGACTCCGGACGAAAAAAGAGGCCATAAAAAAAGAAAGAGAAAAGGACCAAATAAAAAATGAGAGAAAAAGAGAGAAGGGACAATGTTACTATCCTTTTACCACACTTGTGCTTCAAATTAGCACCATGATCTTCATGATAGAGAGTCTCCTATGATATCACTTTCATATACTAGTGGGAATTTTTCATTATAGAACTTGGCTTGTATATTCCAATGATGGGCTTCCTCAAAATGCCCTAGGTCTTCGTGAGCAAGCGAGTTGGATGCACACCCACTTAGTTTCTTTTATTGAGCTTTCATATACTTATAGCTCTAGTGCATCTGTTGCATGGCAATCCCTACTCACTCACATTGATATCTATTGATGGGCATCTACATAGCCCGTTGATATGCCTAGTTGATGTGAGACTATCTTCTCCTTTTTTTGTCTTCTCCACAACCACCATTCTATACCACATATAGTGCTATGTCCATGGCTCACGCTCATGTATTGCGTGAAGATTGAAAAAGTTTGAGAACACCAAAAGTATGAAACAATTGCTTGGCTTGTCATCGGGGTTGTGCATGATTTAAATACTTTGTGTGGTGAAGATAGAGCATAGCCAGACTATATGATTTTGTAGGGATAACTTTCTTTGGCCATGTTATTTTGAGAAGACATAATTGCTTAGTTAGTATGCTTGAAGTATTATTATTTTTATGTCAATATTAAACTTTTATCTTGAATCTTTCGGATCTGAATATTCATACCACAAATAAAAGAATTACATTGAAAATTATGCTAAGTAGCATTCCACATCAAAAATTCTGTTTTTATCATTTACCTACTCGAGGACGAGCAGGAATTAAGCTTGGGGATGCTTGATACGTCTCCAACGTATCTATAATTTTTGATTGTTCCATGCTATATTATATTTTGTTTTGGATGTTTAACGGGCTTTATTATACACTTTTATATTATTTTTTGGACTAACCTATTAACCGAAGGCCGAGACCGAATTGCTGTTTTTTTGCCTATTTTAGTGTTTCGCAGAAAAAGAATATCAAACGGAGTCCAAACGTAATGAAACCTTTGGGAACGTGATTTTCGGAACAAACGTGATCCAGAGGACTTGGAGTCTACGTCGAGAAATCAACCAGGAGAGCATGAGGCAGGGGGCGCGCCTACCCCCTGGGCATGCCCTCCACCCTCATGGGGCCCACATGTTGCTCCACCAACGTACTTCTTCCTCCTATATATACCTACGTATCCCCAAACCATCAGAGGCATCCACGAAAACCTAATTCCACCGCCGCAACCTTCTGCACCCGTGAGATCCCATCTTGGGGCCTTTTCTGGCGTCCTGCCGGAGGGGGCATTGATCACGGAGGGCTTCTACATCAACACCGTAGCCTCTTCGATGATGTGTGATTAGTTTACCTCAGACCTTCGGGTCCATAGTTATTAGCTAGATGGCTTCTTCTCTCTTTTTGGATGTCAATACAAAGTTCTCCATGATTCTCGTGGAGATCTATTCGATGTAATCTTCTTTTGCGGTGTGTTTGTCGAGACCGATGAATTGTGGGTTTATGATCAAGTTTATCTATGAACAATATTTGAATCTCCTCTGAATTCTTTTATGTATGATTGGTTATCTTTGCAAGTCTCTACGAATTATCATTTTTGTTTGGCCTACTAGATTGATCTTTCTTGCAATGGGAGAAGTGCTTAGCTTTGGGTTCAATCTTGCGGTGTCCTTTCCGAGTGACAGTAGGGGCAGCAAGGCAGGTATTGTATTGTTGCCATCGAGGATAAAAAGATGGGGTTTATATCATATTGCAAGAGTTTATCCCTCTACATCATGTCATCTTACTTAAAGCATTAGTCTCTTCTTTTGAACTTAATACTCTAGATGCATGCTGGATAGCGGTCAATGTGTGGAGTAATAGTAGTAGATGCAGGCAGGAGTCGGTCTACTTGTCACGGACGTGATGCCTATATACATGATCATACCTTGATATTCTCATAACTATGCTCAATTCTATCAATTGCTTGACAGTAATTTGTTCATCCACCGTAATACTTATGCTCTTGAGAGAAGCCACTAGTGAAACCTATGGCCCCCGGGTCTATTTTCCATCATATTAATCTTCCAACACTTAGCTATTTACATTGCCGTTTATTTTACTTTGCATCTCTATTTACTCTTTATCATTAAAATACCAAAAATATTAACCTATCATATCTATCAGATCTCACTCTCGTAAGTGACCGTGAAGGGATTGGCAACCCCTTTTATCGTGTTGGTTGCGAGGTTCTTGTTTGTTTGTGTAGGTGCGTGGGGCTCGCGCGTGGTCTCCTACTGGATTGATACCTTTGTTCTAAAAAACTGAGGGAAATACTTACGCTACTTTACTGCATCACCCTTTCCTCTTGAAGGGAAAACCAATGTAGTGCTCAAGAGGTAGCAGCGTCCGGGATGAGTGGCTTGCCCGCCACCTCGGTCAAGAAAAACCAAAATCCATGTCAGCCCTTACCGCTCTGATGACCCGCTTTTGCGCGGGAGAAGACAACTGGCTCGCTCGTAGAAGGAATAGCGCCAGCAATCCGGGCACTTCCGAAGTCTGAGACGGCAACGGCAAGACACGGCGCAGCAAGCACGAACGTCGCAATGATAACGACAAAGCGGGCGACACATCGGTCAACGCCGGATTCAGCGGTCCCAAACCCGGTCAACGGAAAAAGCCATTCAAGGCAAACAGAGACAGACCATCCAATTTAGACTAGATATTGGACCGGACCTGCCAGATTCATGGCCACCCTGATAAGCCAGCTAATCATACCAACATAAGCTGTTGGGTCTTCAAGCAGGCCGGCAAGCTCAACGCCAAACACAAGGGGAGGAGGCCGACCGATGATAGTGACGACAAAGAGACTCACCAACCAAATACCGGGGGTCAGAAGCAATTTCCCCCCGAAGTAAAATCAGTGAACATGGTATACGTGACACACAACGCTACAAGGGAGCAGGAGAAGCACTCCCTCCGGACTGAAGATCATACTACGACGACCTCAGCCGAAGTACAAAGCGGTCTTATTAAACTGCATACCTTGTCGGCCCTTAAGCCACCGGTCTCCAGTCAACAGGATCGACCAATTCCGGAGTGGAACTAGCAGTTCAGCTTTTGCCGCCCACCTCTTATACCTCCAAAATCTGTACCGCGCATACATAACTATGCACTTAAAATACCCTGGGCATCGGCGAAAGCACAATATGGACGGGCCGGCAAGCACTCCCATAACCTTTATTTCTTTTCTAGTTACCCTTTCCTTTTCATTATCATTTACCATAGGTGACGCAAAGGCCAATCATCTCATGGACTCTATCGGAGTTTGGATTCATACACTCACCTAAGGGCTATTTCCGTCAAGGAATCCCCTCACCGAGGACAGGCGGCGCAGACGTGCGATAGGAGGTCCAAAATAACTTTTTGTAGACCACACTCTTTATTCGAGCCTATAATGTGCCTTTTTCCTCTGCCTTCGACCCCAGACATGTCAAATAGCTAGGGTTGTGGCTTTGTTATCTATAATATAAATATTGACATATCACTCAGGTCCCAGTAAACATAATCCGCATCCAGCATTCGCTTTTTTCGAAAAACTAAATTCGGCTCCTGTGGTTTTTTCACACATATACCTCGGCATAACTTGCCAGGGGCTCGGTATGGGAACAAATGAGTTGCCGACAAGCCCAAACAACTTTATAGCGTACTTCAGTGTTGGGAGTTTGGCCTTATATGCATCAGCTCCGAATCATGTCTTGGGTCAATAGTTGGGTTGCCCGGCTCCTGTGCTTGCTACCTTACGTTCCGCTCTATCGGCAAGGATAGTAAAGGGAGAACTACTGCGATTGTGCTTCCAGTTCATCTGGTCAAGCACCTCAGTAGAGAAAGCTGAAAACTGACTGTCATGATGCAGCGAGACCTGGTCAACCACTCGATGACTTATCGGAATCTTTCACGATTCCCTTCATATAATACGAAGGACCTTTTTTCAGGTCATATATGTAACACACCATATCGGAATAAGCCGTATACATACCAGGGGCTATATCGTAGTCCCCCCATAAAACTCCTATGGCTAAGTGAAAGTGTTAACGCCCTATAGTCTGATTGCCTAGTTCACCGCATTGACACCTCCTTAATGGACCAAGACGCTGGGTTAAGTGTGATCAAATGCTTTTCCGAACACCCCCGTACTTTATACGAGGGGGCTGAAGCCGACGACTGGAAAACTTCCAGAATAATACAAAAACGGCCGCACAGGAGGAACAAAAGTTTTAGGCGAAACTACAAAAAATAGCCTTATTGCAAATATTGCCTTTTACAAAATTTCCATACATTTCACTCGAATATCATATTTTTCGAGCATTGACCCTCTATCAAGCGGGCACCCTCCAGTACATCCTCGAAATAATGCTCTGGTGCGTGATGGTCCTTGCCCTTGGGTGGACCCTTCTCGGCAACATCTGTTGCATACCCTTCTTGCGCTTGGTAAAACTGCGCCGCATCGGAAGCACTCTTCGGCAGGTCCAATAACACGTCTGGAGAACTCCACACCTGATTAAGTGGAGCATAATTCAGATCGCCGAACTTAGGTTGCAATAAAAAGGGCTTACCAACCGCGATCTCCCCAGCTTGTCGGATCTCCTCCCGGGACGCTCTAGATTCGGACCGCACCTCTTTCACCTCTCGAAAGGCCTTATCAAGACCAGCCGTTTTGGCTTTATTATCCATCTCGAGGATTTCACAGCGGCTAGCGGCGTCCTTTAGCTCACGCGTCATCATGGATATTCTCTCCTCACATTGGCGCCGAGTAGCCTGTTCGACCTTTAACTCGGCAGATGCCTTCTCGGCAGCCGCATTATTAATCTGGGCCTGCTCTTTGGCACGGGCCAGCTCAGCCCGAAGGATCTCGACCGCGGCGGCACCATTTGCAGTCATGCACATCACAATTCTTAGCGTCATGATCAAGTACAGGCACATGCATGTAGTGACAACCCCTGAGACATACCTTGCACCTCGTCAAGCCGCCTGTTGATAAGCGTAATGTCATCATCCGCTACATCAAGCTTTCGCTGCAGCTCTGCAACCTCTGCAGTCCGGGCAGTCGCGAGGGGGGTAATAGCCTGTGTTCCAATTAATCATTATTTCCTCGGCATATCTTTTTGATCCTCTGATCGCCCCCTTGGGAAGCCAATCAGAGTCTCAGGGGCTACTACCTATACACAGGCACAGTTTGTGAATAAAACACACTCAAAGATTTTCAGTACAAACCTTGAAGCCTCTTAACAGGCTCGCGCAGGCTTCATTCAGTCCGCTTTTCACGGACATAACCTTTTCAACCACCATACCCATCAAGGTACGATGTTCCTCTGAGACGGACGCCTGTGGCAACATGCTCGTCAATATATCCGGCGCTTCTGGACCTCCGAAAGCTGCTGTAGGAGTATGGCCTCCCTTCGAAGGGATCCGTGTATCTGTTCCCAGAGTCGTCTCCGGCTGTAAGCTAGACAGTCCGGGGCCTTTATTGTTGGCCCCCGGATCCTGGGCTACCGAAGTATCACCTTCGGGTAGTGTCTTCATCACCCCTCGCACCACTTGATCAGGAGAGACCCTCCGGGACGACACCTCAAAGTCGTCCGCCTTATTGGGCGAGGAGACCGGAGGTGGTTGCTACCTCTTGAGCACTGCGTTGGTTTTCCCTTGAAGAGGAAAGGGTGATGCAGTAAAGTAGCGTAAGTATTTCCCTCAGTTTTTGAGAACCAAGGTATCAATCCAGTAGGAGGCCACGCCCAAGTCCTTTGCACCTATACAAACAAATAAAAACCTCGCAACCAACACAATAAAGTGGTTGTCAATCCCTTCACGGTCATTTAAGAAAGTGAGATCTAATAGATATGATAAGATAATATTTTTGGTATTTTCATAATAAAGATGCAAAGTAAAATAAAAGGCAATAAAAATAACTAAGTGTTGGAATATTAATATGATGGAAAATAGACCCGGGGGCCATAGGTTTCACTAGTGTCTTCTCTCAAGAGCATAAGTGTTACGGTGGATGAACAAATTACTGTTGAGCAATTGATAGAATTGAGCATAATTATGAGAATATCTAGGTATGATCATGTATATAGGCATCACGTCCGTGACAAGTAGACCGACTCCTGCCTGCATCTACTACTATTACTCCACACATCGACCGCTATCCAGCATGCATCTAGAGTATTATGTTCATAAGAACAGAGTAATGATTTAAGTATGATGACATGATGTAGAGCGATAAACTTATGCAATATGAAATAAACCCCATCTTGTTATCCTCGATGGCAACAATACAATACCTGCCTTGCTGCCCCTGCTGTCACTGGGAAAGGACATCGCAAGGTTGAACCCAAAGCTAAGCACTTCTCCCAGTGCAAGAAAGATCAATCTAGTAGGCCAAACCAAACTGATAATTCGAAGATACTTGCAAAGATAACCAATCATACATAAAAGAATTCAGAGAAGATTCAAATATTGTTCATAGATAAACTTGATCATAAACCCACAATTCATCGGTCTCAACAAACACAACGCAAAAGAAGATTACATCGAATAGATCTCCACGAGGATCGTGGAGAACTTTGTATTGAGATCCAAAGAGAGAGAAGAAGCCATCTAGCTAATAACTATGGACCCGAAGGTCTGAGGTAAACTACTCACACATCATCGGAGAGGCTATGGTGTTGATGTAGAAGCCCTCCGTGATCAATGCCCCCTCCGGCAGGACGCCGGAAAAGGCCCAAGATGGGATCTCACGGGTACAGAAGGTTGCGGCAGTGGAATTAGGTTTTCGTGGATGCCTCTGTTGGTTTGGGGGTACATAGGTATTTATAGGAGGAAGAAGTACGTCAGTGGTGCAATGTGGGCCCCACGAGGGTGGAGGGCGCGCCCCCTGCCTTGTGCTCTCCTGGTGGATTTCTTGACGTAGACTCCAAGTCCTCTAGATCACGTTTGTTCCGAAAATCACGTTCCCGAAGGTTTCATTCCGTTTGGACTCCGTTTGATATTCTTTTTCTGCTAAACACCGAAATAGGCAAAAAAACAGCAATTTGGGCTGGGCCTCCGGTTAATAGGTTAGTCCCAAATATAATATAAAAGTGTATAACAAAGCCCATTAATCATCCAAAACAGAATATAATATAGCATGAAGCAATAAAAAATTATAGATACATTGGAGACGTATCAAGCATCCCCAAGCTTAATTCCTGCTCGTCCTGGAGTAGGTAAATGATAAAAACAGAATTTTTGATGCGGAATGCTACTTGCCATAATTTTTTATGTAACCCTCTTAATTGTGGTATGAATATTCAGATCCGAAAGATTCAAGATAAAATTTTAATGTTGACATAAAAGCAATAATACTTCAAGCATACTCCCTCCGTCCGGAAAAAGTTTTCCAGAGCTTAGTTCATTTAAAATTTTACAAAAGAATCCTTCCGGTTTGAAATCCAGTGCTAATCCCCCCTCACCTCTGGTTCTTCCTCCTTCCACCAAGCGGCAGATCGTAGTCACCGCCGCCGCCGTAGAAAACAGGCGACCACTGCGCCGTCGCCCACCTCAGCGTTGCTCATTGCACGAACATGGACCGCCCAGACGGAGGCGAGCTGCCCGCCACCCAGTGAGGCTGCTCCTCCAAGGCGACCACCTCGACGGGCGCCTCCTCCTCGTGGCCTGCTCGCGTCCTGACCTGTTCATGCCCTGCTCGCGGTTCCTCACCCCACAGCAACCCCAGCCGCCGCCTCCACCCCGTCGCCACTCCCCTCTTGAAGAATTAGGCGGGCACGGCAAGGCGGATCTTCCCGGCGGAGGCGACCACACAGACCTGCTTGATGCCACTGCCGCCGCCCTCATTGCTGATTGCCTCTGCTGATTACCTCGCCCTCGACCACCTCATTGTTGATTGCCTCAGCTGCTCTTGTTGGCTCTGGTGCAGTGCCAATTGCAGATATCAATTTCAGTTTTTCAATGAAGTACTCCATCAGCGTCAATTGCAGTGTTAATTGGAGTATTAAAATTGTCAATTGCAGTGCTGATCTACTACTAATGTTATCTGAAATTTACAGTGTTACGTGGTCATCAATCATACTCCATTCAGTGTCCTATGTCTGAAATTTACATATTTCAAACAAACAGTATCAAACTTCAAGAAACCTAGACAATACTCATGGCCATAATCATGAAAACCTCTATTCTACTTTGCCAAATCATGGGCAGATTTTACATGGTTTACATGACTCATCGGAAACTAAAATACGAACTGAAGTTGCATGAGCAGAAGAGGAAGAAACAATAGAAAGGAGCCAGATCCAAAAATTCAGAGCCAATCTTGCAATGCAACCAAGAGAGAAAAGGTGAGGTGAAGTACCTGTTGTGGATAGGATCAGGGCCATTGGGCTCCCTCCTCTCGCTGTTTGGTGAAGTGAAGGTGAGGTGAAGTAACTGAATTCACTAGCATAATCTGAATCAAACAAAGCATAGTTTGAATTCACTAGCATAACCTATTATAGAAACTAGAACGAACCATCTTTTTTTCCCCGACCCCGACACGCGACGCCTCTGGTACTCCGCCTCTGTTCCTGCGAAAGCTTGATCACATCAGATGCTAATAAACCTTAAGGGTGCAGATCTTGTATTCTTTTGATCTAATGCTAATAAACCTTAAGGAGTGCAGTCTCTGTATTCTTTTAATCTGATGCTAATAAACCTTATGGAGTCAAGATCTTGTATTTCTACTATGCAGCAAGGTACTCCAACACAATATCAAATTCATCTTTTGTTTAAATTCATCTTCATTTTAAATTCAGTTTATTTAAATGCATGAAGTTTAAATTCAGTACAATATCCTTGAAGTTTAAAAGACCTCATGTTTTTAGGAAATGCATGAAGTTGAACAAGGAAATTAAGATCCTCCATAAGTCTTGTGAACTTGCACTAACTTTTGACAACAACAAAAATTCAGTTAACCACATTTGTAACTAACACTGTCTTTAGATTTTGACACCAGCAAAATTTAGTTAACCACTATCATAAACTGTCTCTAGGTTTTACAGCAGCAAAAATTCAGTATGACAGTCTAAATTGAATAGTGGAAATGACCACTATCTCTAGATTTTTGACCACCTTACAATTTCTTGCCATGACTCAAGCATCCACTATCTCTAGATTTTTTTCCATCAAATGAAGCCATGTTGACAAGACACTTGAACTTGCATGCTCAAGTTGGTCAGCTCTATTTCTGAACAAGAATAAATGAGTAGATGAAATAGGTCCAAGTATGCTTGAGCAGAGATGTACACAAAATTGATTCGAACAGCGGGGAGCAGTGCGGATCTGCATTTTTCATCGACAGAGGGGAGCGGTGCGGATCTGCGTTTCTCATCGACAGTGGGAGCGGCTGGAACCGGCCATTTGGGACTAGCCACTGCAGTTATGTCTTGAGAGAAATTCGTTAAAATGACAGCAGTTTCAATTTTCAGTTTTGACAACGAGATAACATCTTGTCATTTTGGCGGTGTGTGTAGTTGTTGTGGAGCAAACTACACACATTTAAGATTGGGAGATAGCAGAAACAGACGGCCGAGGACCAAACCTTGAACTACATAATCTTCTAACAGAACTTTAGATGTTCTACAGGTCATGTATGATTCCCAAGTTCTAACGAAAAAATTCAGACAACTCCTGTGAGTACATGACCTGAATTTAAAGGATCACACTATAGATGTGGCTCAAACTATATAGAGAAAAGCATTTTCTTGCAATCTTTAGCATGAGTATTTCAGAATTGCTAGTGAAATGTCAAACTAGCATTTGGAGATCAAAATGTCCTAGCTCCAAACATGGAAATGTAGAAAAAGCCAAATGTAATGCCCTAATGTTCTGAACCTCATTGTTGAATGTCTTGTCAGGCGGCATCGGTGCATTTTCCTAAAGTTTCTTCACTGCAATCACTCTGCCATCATCTGGCACAACACCCTGTATTATTAATCCCATAGATACAAAGATATGAGTACTCCAAATGGAAATTGGTGGAAAGGATAGACGATGTTAAAGGAAAATAACCAAACCTTATAAACGTTTCCGAATGGACCTCCACCAATCTTCCGCTCATGGAGAAATCATTTGTAATTTTCTGTCTGCTGCTTGCCCTCGATGTGCCCGGTCGGCAATGCAGCATTGAGCTTTCACTTCAGTACATGAAAAATTACTGTCATTTTTTTAGCAATGCAGCATAAAAGATAAAAAATCGGACTTTCCAGTAGTAAAAGATCAAAATTACTGAATTTTGACTTCCGTAGTTACTGGTTTCTCATTGACATTGACCAAGATTACTGAATATGTTTTCAGTTTTCACAGTTTTGACATTGACCAAGATTACCTAAGGAAAAATCAATCCAAATCTGTCTACTGTCTTCAACATTGACCAAGATTACACAAAAGCTCATGCAGTAGCTAAATTTTCCCTACTCTGGTGCACCATAATTTTCCATATTCATTGAGCAAAATTCAGTCCAAATCTGCCGATTGTCTTCAACATTTGCTAATTGTCTACTGTCTTCAACATCTATCAAGACAAATGAACTTCAGCTCGAACTATAGCATGAACTTGAGCTTACTCGGATCTGAAGCTCCCTTGAGCTCTGGACTTGAGCACGTGGAGGTATTGTGGATGCCTTGAGCGCGTAGTGCTCGGCGAGCTCGACGATGAGCTCGTCCACCTTGACCACCCGTGCTTCCCATTGCTTGGGTCAACGACGTCCATGGAGGCGGGCTTCATGGTTGACGGCAGCAGGTGGTCGGACGAGGGGCCAGCAGGGTCGCCGGGTAGTTGGCAGTGCCAACGGGAGGGAGGAGCGAGACGGGAAGGCGGGAGGGGGAGCGCCATGGCGAGGAGAAGAGACCGGGTTGACGAGGCGGCAGACGGAGGAGGGGGCACTCGAGGAGGAGGCCGACAGAGGAGGTAGACATGGGCGGCGGCCGCCATGGCTAGTGGTCCTCGGGGTTGGACGCCTCGCTAGGCCGCCAGCAAAAATCCAACCTTCGGACAAAATTCCAAGCTTCAAACGAGACATGGGGAAGAAGGTGGCACCAAGTGGGCGGAGGTGGGGAGGAGGGCAAGGCTCGTGGGGGGGGGAGGAGGAAGGGATCGAGGCGGCGCGGCGTCACGGCTTCGCCGGCGAACAAGCAGTGAAAGAATGGGGTAGCAAGGGGAAGAATGGGCTATGTGGAGTGCGGGTTGTGTCGGGGGAAACAGGGGGTGTTTTCTGCAAAATGTACACGATGACAACTTTTTTCGGACGGAAGGAGTACTAACTAAGCAATTATGTCTTCTCAAAATAACATGGCCAAAGAAAGTTCATCCCTATAAAATCATATAGTTTAGTCATGCTCCATTTTCGTCACACAAGAATACTCTCATCATGCACAACCCGGATGACAAGCCAAGCAATTGTTTCATACTTTAGTAATCTCAAACTTTTTCAACCTTCACGCAATACATGAGCGTGAGCCATGGATATAGCACTATGGGTGGAATAGAATATAATGATGGGGGTTGTGTGGAGAAGACAAAAAAGGAGAAAGTCTCACATCAACGCGGCTAATCAACGGGCTATGGAGATGCCCATCAATTGGTTAATGCAAGGAGTAGGGATTGCCATGCAACGGATGCACTAGAGCTATAAATAAATGCATGAAAGCTCAACAAAAGGACTAAGTGGGTGTGCATCCAACTTGCTTGCTCACGAAGACCTAGGGCATTTGCGGAAGCCCATTGTTGGAATATACAAGCCAAGTTCTATAATGAAAAATTCCCACTAGTATATGAAAGTGACAAAACAAGAGACTCTCTACTATGAAGATCATGGTGCTACTTTGAAGCACAAGTGTGGAATAAAAGAGGATAGTAGCATTGTCCCTTTTTATTATATTTTTTTGGGCCTCCTTTTTATTTGGCCTTTATCTTTTTTTGGGACAATGCTCTATGAATGATGATCATCACACTTCTATTTATTTACAACTCAATGATTACAACTCGATACTAGAACAAGGTATGACTCTATATGAATGCCTCCGGCGGTATACCGAGATAGGCAATGAATCAAGAGTGACATGTATGAAATTTATGAATGGTGGCTTTGCCACAAATACGATGTCAACTACATGATCATGCAAAGCAATATGAAAATGATGAACGTGTCATGATAAACGGAACGGTGGAAAGTTGCATGGCAATATATCTCGGAATGGCTATGGAAATGCCATAATAGGTAGGTATGGTGGCTGTTTTGAGGAAGATATAAGGAGGTTTATGTGTGACAGAGCGTATCATATCACGGGGTTTGGATGCACCGGCGAAGTTTGCACCAACTCTCAATGTGAGAAAGGGTAATGCAGTGCATCAAGAGGCTAGCAATGATGGAAGGGTAAGAGTCGATAATCCATGGACTCAACATTAGTCATAAAGAACTCACATACTTATTGCAAAAATCTACAAGTCATCAAAAACCAAGCACTACGCGCATGCTCCTATGGGGATAGATTGGTAGGAAAAGACCATCGCTCGTCCCCGACCGCCACTCATAAGGAAGACAATCAAAGAACACCTCATGTTTCAATTTTGTTACATAACGTTTACCACACGTCCATGCTACGGGACTTGCAAACTTCAACACAAGTATTTCTCAATTCCACAACTACTCACCTAGCACAAATTTAATATCACTACCTCCATATCTCAAAAC
Organism: Aegilops longissima; assembly: GCA_021605205.1. NCBI lineage: Eukaryota > Viridiplantae > Streptophyta > Magnoliopsida > Poales > Poaceae > Aegilops > Aegilops longissima. The sequence goes on along the minus strand of CM038678.1, from coordinate 526,854,140 downwards.
AATCATCAAGCATCAAACTTCTCTTAGTATTCAACACACTCATAAGAAAGTTTTTTTACTAGTTTTGAATACCTAACATATTAGGATTAATTTCCCAATGTAAGCAAATTACCATGCTGTTTAAGACTCTCAAAATAATATAAGTGAAGCATGAGAGAATAATAGTTTCTATAAAACAAAACCACCGCCGTGCTCTAAAAGATATAAGTGAAGTACTAGAGCAAAAACTATATAGCTCAAAAGATATAAGCGAAGCGCATAGAGTATTCTAATAAATTCCGAATTATGTGTGTCTCTCTCAAAAGGTGTGTACAACAAAGATGATTGTGGCAAACTAAAAAGCAAAGACTCAAATCATATAAGATGCTCCAAGCAAAACACATATCATGTGATGAATAAAAATATAGCTCCACGTAAAGTTACCGATGGAAGTAGACGAAAGAGGGGATGCCTTCCGGGGCATCCCCAAGCTTTGGCTTTTAGGTGTCCTTAGATTATCTTGGGGTGCCATGGGAATCCCCAATCTTAGGCTCTTGCCACTCCTTGTTCCATAATCCGTCAAATATTTTACCCAAAACTTGAAAACTTCACAACACAAAACTTAGCAGAAAATCTCGTGAGCTCCGTTAGCGAAAGAAAACAAAACACCACTTCCAGGTACTGTAATGAACTCACTGTTTATTTATATGGGTGTTAAACCTATTGTATTCCAACTTCTCTATGGTTTATAAACTATTTTATTAGCCATAGATTCATCAAAATAAGCAAACAACACACGAAAAACAGAATCTGTCAAAAACAGAACAGTTTGTAGTAATCTGTAACTAACGCAAACTTCTAGAACTGGAAAAATTCAGCCAAATTAGGAAGACCTAGAAAATTTGTTTATTGGTCAGCAGCAATTGGAATCAATATTTTATAACGTTCTGGTAATTTTTAACAATTGTTTTCGTGAACAGCAAGTTTCTGGAATTTTCAGCAAGATCAAATAACTATCATCCAAGAAGATCCTATAGGTTTAACTTGGCACAAACACTAATTAAAACATAAAAACAAATCTAACCAGAGGCTAGATCAAATATTTATTCCTAAACATAAGCAAAAATAAGAAAACTAAAAATAAAATTGGGTTGCCTCCCAACAAGCGCTATCGCTTAACGCCCCTAGCTGGGCATAAAAGCAAGGATAGATCTAGGTATTGCCATCTTTGGAAGGCAATACATAAGTGGCTCTCATAATAGATTCATAAGGTAATTTTATTTTCTTTCTATGGAAGTGTTCCATGCCTTTCTTTAACGGAAATTGGAATCTAATATTTCCTTCCTTATCAATAATTTGTAGCAACCCGACCCGAATGGATCAAGTCTCTGTGCTTAAGTGTCATCCCTGGATCGGTATGCTGACACACACAGTACTCGAGGATTTATAACAGAGGTAAATCACATGTATAAAGTAACGTAAATACTATTACCTCAATCCAAAATAGCGGAAGTAACAAGGTTGTGGATTCCCATCAACACCAACGGCAAAGTTGAGTGTAGAAATCGTAACCCTAACGTATCACTTACTCGTCGTAAGATCCTGCAACATGAGACGTTCCAGCCACAAAGGGTCAGTACATTGAATGTACTGGCAAATTCACACCATAGAGCAATGATGAATAAAGGCTATCACTACATGCATATTTGGCTGGTGGAGGCTCTATGGTTATAATATTTTTGCGAAAAGCCAATTTTTCCCTACTGCAAAGGAATAAATTTATTTAACTATCATGGTGGTTGTTAAACATTGAGAATGGTTGACAACATTCTCAATCCCAATTAAAAATATCATCATTAACCCAACAAAATTATTTAAAGTAACATGATGAGATTCACAAGATATCCAAGTACTAGATACTGAAAACGTCCATAACCGGGGACACGGCTAACCATGATTAGTTTATACACTCTGCAGAGGTTTGCGCACTTTTCCCACAAGGCTCGATCGCCTCCGTTGGATTTCTCGCACTACATGATGTTTGAGAAACGGATGACCGAGACATAGTCTTTCAGAAGCGCTAGCACCTTACGATGGATAGACCGGTACACCTACTTTCCCCTACATCTGCTAGTCTACCCTGTAAGAGTTCGCACGACTTAATCAACTATGCCAGAGCCCATAATGTCTTGTGGCTGCACACGGAAGTTTCTAGCATGAATAATCTCATGATCCCTTTGAGCCTGGGTGGCGGTCCAAAAAGAAAACAGGCAATCCTGGTCTACCCAGGTGCCTAGACAGGCAATCCTGGAATAACCAGGTACCTCAATCCATCCAGATGTGTATTAATGTTGCCACCTTAAATAAACCATTAATTATCAATCTCACATCTGTCATGGATATTCACTCAAACCCAATCCACGTCTACAAGCATAGCATGGCATTATAAGCATATCGTTGAAGTAACTCCCAAGGGTTTGGTAATAAACAGGGCAATAGGTTCCTACCTCATCAACTACTTCCCAATACCCACATGTTATCAATCCTACTCATGCAATGTTTGAGGGTTAAAACTAATGCATAAAAACTGGGTATGAAAAGGGATATGATCAAAGTGTGAACTTGCCTTCAATGTTGATGAAGATGATTCGCACTCAAAACTCTTGATAGTTCTACTCGTCACACTCCGGTCAATCTATCGTGAGCAAGCAATAGTAACCACACATAAGCAATCACTCAAAAGATCGGAAAGAACGAAGAGAACAACTCGGAAAACATCAAAACCAAAAAAATAACTATTGCAGCATAAAACAATTTCTAACAGTACCAAAACTATGTGAATTTGGCCTTATCAAAAAGTTTAGGTCAAGAGCTTCGATTTGCAAAAAGAATCAACTCAAACGGAGTTATAAAACTCAAGTTATGATCAAACGAAGTTCAAATACTAAACTGTTTGAAATTCAAATTTTAAACTTTCAAAAACAAGTTTAAGTTCTTTTACTGGATAGAGGGGATCATAACGAAGAAGTGGGCGTTGGTTTCGTTGGATTTGGACTAACGAGTAAAAAGTTGTGAGTGTTTGAAGTCCAGGGGCTAAACTGTAAATAAAACATCTACAGATAAGTCCCTGACTAAAACTAATAGAAAAAGAAAAAGTCTAAATAATGAACGTTCGTTGCAGAAGCCTAACAAACGAAAACCATCCACTACTGATCCCTAACTAACGAACGCTCGCATAATACCTAAAATAAAAGAAAAACCGGTTTTAAAGGAGAAAACCTGAAAAAAAAACCTAAACCCTAAAAAGAAATAAACTGGACCGGCGGTTTACCGGTTTGGTTCGACGGCGGCGGATCTCCGGCGAGACGGCAGCGACGGCGGTGGTTCGGATTTGGCCGCGGCGGCGGCTCCGGTTGTCCAGGAGGGTGGCGAAGGGCACGGGGAGGGTCGGCGTGGAGCGGCGGTTGCGGGGGTGGCGTCGGCGGTCGGCGACGACGAGGTGGTGGCTCTGACCTCTGGGCGGCGGCGGTGGCGGCGAGATGCGGGATGGTGAAGGATGCGAGGAGGAGAGAGAGAGAGGGGCGGCGCGATTAAGGCGTCAGGCGAGGTGGTGGCGTGGAGGAGGGCAAGGCGGCGGGGTGGCGGGTCGGTCACGGCGGCGGCGGCGGCGATGTGTCAAGCGGGACTCACTGGGGTCGGTGGCGATGGCGCGCTGGGCTGGGCCTTGGCCTGGCAGGAGCTGGGCCGGCCTAGTTCGGCGAAGGGAAAGTTTATTTTTTTAAATAAACAGACAGTCAAAGATAAAAAAGAGAAAATAAATAAAACAGAAATATAATATAGTCATATTATATATCAAAATTTTCAGAAAAACATTTCCTACAACATGAACATTTTTCTTGCATCAAATAAAATCCACAAAAATTCAAATAATTCAAACAGTGCTACTGCTCTAATAAAATCCACTGAAATCATTTTAAAAATACCAAAATGACTTTGTAGGGAATCATGTTACCCTATTTTCCATATATTTTATTTTTGGAGAAAAATAATTTGAATAAAACTCAAATAACTCCAAACTGAAAATAAATTCAAAAGAACTTTGAATTTAATTCTTTGAAACTCCCAACTCATATTTCATATGTTTTGAAGAAGTCATTTTATGTTCGCTCGTGAAAATCATTGAGCTGCATAACGTTCCTGGGTTGGAAATATTTTCCAAATGAAATTCAAATATTTTCAACACCCCTTGTCATTTAAATAAATGGAAGAAGTCATGTCATCTTCTCTCCAGGGTTTTGTGGTGAAAAGAATTTGAATTCACGGAGATCACGAATGCAAAATGAAAGTTTGGGAAAGTCCTTTTATTCCCTCTCATTTAACTTTTAAAAAGTTTCAAATTTCACTCAATCAATCACCCAACAATCAAACAATCAGTCAAATCTATCTATTTACTATAACATTCCAAAATTTAGAATTTTGGGATGTTACAAACCTACCACCCTTAAAATGAATCTCGTCCTCGAGATCCGGAGAGGCTAGCAAGAAATAGGTTAGGGTAGGGAGTTTTCAAAATCCATCGATCGTCTCCGGGGTCTGGGTGCTACCACCCTTAGAAGCATGGTTACGGTTCCACTAAAACTCATATACTCCATCATTATTGCTGACAGTGGCGGTCTTCTCAGATCTTCAGGATAATTCCTTCTCTGGGCTCTTCCGGTAGCGGCATAACATTTTTCCTCAATACTTATGTCCTTTCATCTTGGTACGGTTATTCCGAGACTGGGTCTTCTTAGCTGACGGGTCTAGCGCCAATACTAAACAACTATCGATATCTCCTGGTGGTCAACAATTGATGGTTTCTCCTGCAGGAAATGGGTCTGGGCTGAACCTCACCGTATATCCTACAATTAGCAACAACTGTCGTGTACAAGGGAAAATACTTATACCATTATAAGGTTCAAACAAGGTTTTGATCATCGTCTCCCTACTATAGGTAAGTCACTCAGATTTACCATCCCATATAGCAAGGCGAATAATAAGAGTAAGTCGGTATGGTGATCAATCCATCCCGCACCCAAATCATTACCTTGTACATGGTTCAGCAAATCTCGCATTCTAACACTCGGTCATCCTCACAAGCATTGCAGAATTTCTCTTGTCGATGAACCAAGTTCGGATAAATCCATTGATTCTGCAAGCCAAACAAACATCTATCGTTCCTTAACCACTCTCAGGTTTTACGTAAACTCCTATAGAATCGTCGGTTGATAAAATCGTAACTTCTTCCAGGGTTTTTCCTTCACTAGAATGTGCTTGCTTCTTGGCAGGTCACAGGGCACATGGGTTATAGCCCATCTCATCACTTGTAGTCCTTGAACTTATCCTCGGGCTTCTGATCATTATTCCAACTTCCAACTTCCTAGTATTCTTAAATCCATCCAATTGTACTGTCTTCCTTCCTTCTATTGGCACCAAACTAGGACATGATTACTCACACTCATCATGGAATTTCCATTGATCCATATTTCCAATATCATACCTCCTTTATATCCAATAGTAATTCATCTCTTCATCCTCGTGGGATATTCCACCTACCGAGATAAAAACTTATACTTACGAAGTCCATACTCCACTTCGTGGAACATCATTATCCTTTCCAGGGTCAAGCGTCCTTACAGGGGAATATTGGCCATCTCTGCATGTCACTTCTACAACTGGGAAACGTGAAACACATCATGAACTCCTAACAGTCCTTCGGGTGACTCCAATTTGTTGTCCACTTGTGACGCCCGGATAATTAAGCTACAGTAATCTTCTACTAATGATGCCACATCACCACAATTACTGTTGCTAATCCCGCGTTAGTTCAAAATGATTCAAATTCAAATTTGAGTTAATGGCAAACATCAAAAGTTTTCAAACGTTAAAACTAAAAGGTTTGGTTTGCGGAAAATAATCCATACATTATTTTGGTGAAGTAACCACACTTTTACAAAATGCTTAAATATTTTGAAATAAATAAAACAGTAGTAGAAACAGATAATTAAATGCCCTTTTCAATTAATAAAATATTAAGCTAATTTATTTAATTGCCCGAACTAATGGGGCCGTGACATATTTGTGAAACTACATTAGGAACTAGTTTTGTATTTTATCTAAACTATAGCAATGTGGAGCAAAAAAATACAGAAAAGAATAAATAACAACAAAATAAAAATAAACAACAAGTAGAAAACCCCCTGGGCCACTTGGCCCAAATGGCCGAAGTTGCCAGGCCGGCCCACCTAACCCCCCTCCTTCCTCTTCCTCTGTTCACCCCCACCCCCGTGGACACAGAGCGCCCGTCCACGGCGCCGATGGCCACACGGCGGCCATCCGGTGCACCCCGGCGCCTACTAGGTCGACGGCAACCCCTCCCAGACGCCCAAACCCTAGAGCCCTCCCCGCATTTGCCCCTCGCTTTCTCCCTCGTCGATCCGCCACACCGAACCACCCGTCGCCACGGCAAACCTCGCCGGCGTGGCTACCCTCCTCCCAGGCTCCTGGTTTCGGTCCCTCTGCTCTGCCGTCATCCTCTACGTTGCGTGAGGCCGCCTGTGGGACCTAGGACCCCCCTGCATCGGGCCCTGCATCATCTCCGTCGTCCTCGGCCCCGTCGATCGTCGCCATCGATTCCGCCAAGGCCGAGCCATCCCCGAGGCCGCTGAGCTGCTCTACGCATCCACTGTGAGCTCCTCTCAAACCCCTCTCGCCCGCTCGATTTGGTGCCCGTAGCCACAAACGCCATCGGAGCTGAAGCTCCTCGCCGCCGGGCATGTCGCAGCCGTGGCCACAGCCACTACCTCTCGCGTCCGAGCACGGCATTGTGCTCCTCGCCTTCCCCGTCTTCCAACGCGACCGCTACCTCCTCTCCCCGTGCCCTGCATCGCCGATGGCCAAGCGCGCCCGAAGCCGCCGTCGCTCCATCTCGTCGCTGGCATCGAACCCGGCCATCTCGCGGCAAGCCAACACCACCGCTGGATGCGCGCGAACCTCACGAGGCCGTAGGTGCAAACCGCGTTCGAAATGAGCCACCGTAGACGAATTCCGACACCTCCCGTGCGCGCCGCTGTCGTTGTGGTTGCCGGCGATTAGCCGCCGGCACGCTGACGTGGCACCACTAACCCAGCCACTAACCCTTCTCTCTGTGCCGCTGACCGCGGGGCCCCACGCGCTAAGTACTTATTGTTAATTAAACTACCTAATTAGCTAACCTAAACAGTCACTGACAGTCAGGCCCCACGCCCTTAATTAACCGTCCTTTTTATTAACCCACAGTTTAAGACCACTGTCAGTGACAGGTGGGGCCCTGTCACTGTTCCAGTGGATAGGGCCGGCCTAGTCACCCTGCTGAGTCAGCAGCTTGGCCCACCAGTCAGCCTCTGCTGACTGGGCAGTTGACCCAGTCAACTAGGCCCACTGTCAGCCACGTATGCACCTCTCTGGGTACACTCTCTGTGTACCCATAGCACTTATATTCTTTTATTTCGAAATAATATTAATTTCAGAAAATTCAGAAAATGAATTAAAACTTTAGAAAACCATATAAAATAATCAGAGCTCGATGAAAAACTTTGTATATGAAAGTTGCTCGAACGACGAGACGAATCCGGATACGCAGTCGGTTCGTCTGCCTCACATCCTAGCATAGCAAACACGCAACTTTCCTCCTCGGTTCATCTGTCTGAAAATTGAACACCGGAATACTTTCCGGATGTTTTCCCCTTCACCGTATCGCCTACTACTGCGTTAGGTCACCCTAGCACTGCGTATTGCCATGATATGCTTTGTGTTGCTTTGATTGCTCTATTATTAATTGTGTTCCCCTCCGTTACTTCTTTCCAGAGACCCGAGAGACTGCCGGCGACCCCCTGTTCGACTACATTGAAGATGACCCTTCCTTCTTGCCGGAGCAACCAGGCAAGCCCCCCCTTTGATCACCAGATATCGCCTACTCTTCTCTATACTGCTTGCATTAGAGTAGTGTAGCATGTTACTTGCTTTCGATTACTCTATCTCGCTGCATAGCTTGTCCTTGCTACTCTTGTTGTTACCTTTACCTCGCTATCCTACTGCTTAGTATAGGATGCTAGTGTTCCATCAGTGACCCTACACTCTTGTCCGTCTGCCATGCTATACTACTGGGCTGTGATCACTTCAGGAGGTGATCACGGGCATATACTATATACTTTACACTATTACATTACCTGTGATACTGTTCGGAGATGGGGGCTGAAAGGACGGGTGGCTCCATCCCGGTAGAGGTGGGCCTGGGTTCCCGACGGCCCCCGACTGTTACTTTGTGGCGGAGCGACAGGGCAGGTTGAGACTACCTGGGTGAGAGGTGGGCCTGGCCCTGGTCGGCGTTCGCGGATACTTAACACGTTTAACGAGATCTGGGTATTTGATCTGAGTCTGGCCATTTGGTCTATACGCACTAACCATCTACGCGGGAGTAGTTATGGGTATCCCGACGTCGTGGTATCAGCCGAAGCACTTCGTGACGTCAGCGACTGAGTGGCGCGCGCGGATTGGATGGAACGCTCAGAGGCTAGGTCTGCTTCCGGCCACGTCGCAACGCAGGTGTGTGCTAAGGCGATGGGCCCACTCCCTGTGCGCTTAGGTTTAGACCGGCGTCTTGACCTCTCTGTTGAGCCTAGCTGGGGCTGCGATGTGTTGATCTTCCACGGCGGGCATGACCCGAAAAGTGTGTCCGCCAAATGGGATCAAGCGTGTTGGGTTATGTGGTGCACCCTGCAGGAAGTTTAATCTATTCGAATAGCCGTGATCTTGATAACAGGACGACTTGGAGTTGTACCTTGACCTTATGACAACTAGAACCGGATACTTAAATAAAACACACCCTTCCAAGTGCGAGATATAACCGGTGGTCGCTCTCTCGTGGTTACGAGGAGGGATCGCCGGGTAGGATTATTGCTATGTGATGCTACTTGGAGGACTTGATCTACTCTCTCCTACATGTTGCAAGGCGGAGGCTGCGGAAGCGTAGTCTTGACGGATTAGCTATCCCCTCTTATTCGGCATTCTGCAGTTCAGTCCACCGATATGGCCCTTACATATCCATGCATATGTAGTGTAGCTCCTTGCTTGTAGTACTTTGGATGAGTACTCACGGTTGCCTTGTTCCCCTTTTCCCCTTTCTTTACCGGTTGTCTGCAACCAGCGATGGAGCCAGGGCCAGACGCCACCGTTGATGGCGACTACTACCCGGAGGTGCCTACTACTACGTGCTGCTGCGGCGACCGGGAGAGTAGTTTAGGAGGATCCTGCAGGAGGCCCGCGCCTCTTCGATCTGTATCCTAGTTTATGCTAGCCATCTTATGGCATCTTGTTTAACTTATGTCGTACTCAGATATTGTTGCTTCCGCTGACTCGTCTATGATCGAGCACTTGTATTCGAGCCCTCGAGGCCCCGGCTTGTATTATGATGCTTATATGACTTATTTATGTTTTAGAGTTGTGTTGTGATATCTTCCGTGAGTCCACGATCTTGATCGTACACATTTGTGTGCATGATTAGTGTCTGATTGAATCGGGGGCGTCACAAGTTGGTATCAGAGCCGATTGCTGTAGGAATCCCCTTCCAACTCCTTGGCGAAGTCGAGTCTAGACTTTACATAACCTTTACTAACATGGCTGTGCGCCCATGGGCCCACGTCGCCATTGGGTGGTATTAGGATCTTTTACTCCTCGCCTATACTCGGGACTCAGGTGCTCTCTTCTATTCGGGTTAAATGATTTTGCTAAAACAAAAATAACTTTAGGTTCTCGATAATACTTTCTCCGGAGAGCCCTCACTTCAGATGATCGCCTGCTGCACTAGAAGATTCCGAAGTTACTCTACGATGTTCTCTCGAGTCTTTGTGCCATCGCAATTGCGATTTTCTTCCACCGTCAACCCCTATGAAAACTGCTTACACTTGCCATTCATACAATCATTCCCCGTTGATCTTGTTATTACAAGATGTCCCGAAATACTCTTTGTTGTTCCGAAAATCCTTTAAGCTTACTGCCTTGCAGTTCTTTACCACATGAATATCCCTATTGAAATTTCCTCGCACTTTGAGTATCTGTTCATCTCCGGTTGTTCAGTATGCTTCATAAGATACTCAAATACTATCCGACCTTCTGAGCATCCTCTTCAAACTATTGCTCGGCAATACTTGTATGCTTACATTATGGATGCTCCCATATCACTAGCAATATTCACTAGTATCTTTTGGCACCGTCATTTTGATCCTTTGATTCAGCATGTGTGCGAATGCACACAATCATCTATCAACCCTTCTAAATTATCTTTCCGGCTCAGATGTCATTTTGAACATGAGCTGGTTCTCGACCAAACTAATTGTCGTCAATTTTGTCTCTGGTATATTCAATTGATCCATCCTTGATCAGAACGTCTGCTTCTGATCCTTTGTTTTGGAAATCATAATTCCTTGGCATTTAAGCTTTGAATTATTCAGATGATTCCATAACCTGTTGCATTTCCATTCCTTCCTCTTATGGTTGAGTATCGATACTCACATCAGATCCTTTGTGGACCATCAAGTCCTTTGTTGGATTGTTATCCGACAGTGTCCTTCACATTTGATCACTTTGTGAGTTCTTTCCCTGATATATAATGCCTTTGTCAAGTTGTATCCTCTGCTTGGCCAACCATGCTCTGCTTTCGGGCTTGTGTTATTTACTCTTGAAACTTGTGGTATATGTTTCTAAGAAGCCCTATGGGTTGAACATATGCCTTCTCTAAACCGTGTGAACACGAAAGTTTTCACGAATCATACTCTTCGGTGCTTCGCCAGATAAAATTTCAACACTGCAACTTCATCAAGCGTGAGAAGTAAATGAAAGGTTATGCATTGGAGAAGTGGAGTCGACCTTGAACTTGTGTTCATGCCCATGGACACGATGTAGATCTTGTCGTTAAAGCTTCTCTTAAATTAATTATTCCTTTGGTATAAGTTCATCTTATATCAGGATCGGCCTTTGCAATCGTGGTTCCGACCATGTTCTCTTTTAAATACCATTTCTCGTGCAAGTTTTAGCACTTGTCTTCAGAGAGCATTACCCAGTCCAACCTCTACTTTGATCTGTAGTTGAGTGTTACCCCGGTATCTCGAGATTATCATGGAACGCATAACATCTTATGAGTTCTTCATAAAGTGCTACCTTCCACGATTCCAATTTTTCACGGGCTCGAGTTATTAAACACTCAAAGACACCGATAACTGAACCGAGTCCGCACTACGGTTCAACAACTCTTCAAGAAGCTTCTATAAGTACGAGTTTGTACCCGATCCGCCATTCCTAGCCTGTTTGGCTATATCATTGTCGTGATGATTCTAACTGTGCTACCTGGTCCTTATTCTCGGAGCACCAATTTGCGATTTATAGCTAAGCTTACGTCGATTTTCCTCGTCATACCCTTTCACCTTAAACAACAAGCTTGAGTTCGAGTTTGTGTCAGAATCGTGGTTCCAATATCCTCTTGCTTCATCATTCCTTTGACTTGATGTAAATGCTGATTGATTACATCTGCATGAAATCTCTCGACAATTGTGTCGTGATCATCATCAACCTTATGAGCTCTTCCAGGAATTCAGTTGAATTCATGATGGGTAATACCATCCTTGCCCCTCGATGATTCCTGTTCTCATCGACCACTTTATTGCCTTCCGTTCAACACAAACTTGTTCGTGTTTTGTGTAAACCTTGAGATCCTTACTATGCAACATTTGTTCTTCTTTAGCTTGGAGTATTACCCTCTTTTATGACAAGAATGTCATGAGGATTACTCCACCTCTTAAGAATTCTTGGTATAGTGATACTTCTCACCATCACCATTCTTTCTTGGTTCCCGTGTTAATTCTAACCGAGGTACCTACAAGTGAACGGTGTTGTTTGGATTCTGTAATTCTAGCAACCCTATTGCTTTGAAGTTAATGGTCAACCGTTCATTCCTAGACTATTGATTATTGAATCATCATTCCGACATTGGTCGTGCAACCCAGCCCATATTTCGGTGCACCTCTCATCCAATGTTTAACTGTGTATGTTCTCCTCGAGCATACACCATTTTATCATTTGAATAGGCAAGTGTCATCTTCTTGTTCACCTTATTGTGGAAAGCCATCCGTTTGGAATTCTCGATGAGTTGTCGCTGAGCCCATCAGCCACCTTCTCATCCCCTCCTTGGTTTAAGGATGAACTATTGCTTCAAAACCCCGCTCCCGTAGTTCATTTCCTGAGAATCTTGAAATGTCATTTCGTCTATTTGTGTTGCACCTTTTCTTCTCGGACATCCTGAGTCTGAGGTAACATGACACCAATTGGATCTGAATCTCGGTCAGATATGATGGCTGGGACAACTTTCCAAGAGTTATGATATTGGTCCTTTGATGAACCGGTAACATGATGTCATGCCTAGCACCCCCCCTGGGTGGTGGACCGATCATTATAAATTCTTTTGCATGGATAACCATTCTTCCTGGAGGAAATTGTAAGACTTATTCTATAAGTTATTCCTGATGAATCCTTTGTGTATCCGAAGTATGATCTTTACATGAAGACCATGTCAATGCTATCTCGAAGCATGTCTGTGGTACTCCGATTTTCAATAAGAACATTTGAAGCCCAATGCTAAATGTTTCCTGCTCAATTATCCAAACACCGCTGTATGGGTAATGTCATGAAATTTTTCTCCCCGTACCTAAAAGGGTTTTCTACTTTATATCCTGTCATGGATATCATGCTCTATTTGCCCTTGGAAAGGATATACCCTTGAAATATGTGTTTAAACACATTTTCCTTTCCATTGTTCTGTTTAATCTGATAATCTTATTTTCCTTTCCATTGGTTGGTTTAACCTTTCTTGAGGTCTATATAATCTAAGCAGTATTAAACTTCTGCTTATGTAAAACACCTTGGTGTACAACCGTGTCAGTAATACCCTATTACTTTTGTTGTTAGCATTCCGGTAACCGCCGATGGACGAGAACTTTGCCTAATGGTCCGCCTCGTTCAACGAGCAGGAAAATGGTTCTCTTCGTCCCTCGCCCTTGGTACCGATGTTGTTACCGATATAACTGACAAACTATCCTCTGACATGCCTTGCTTACATGGTCATGCAAGACGTCACCACCCTTCCTATTTTAAACCCACATGGTGGGCCCATAACCCACAGTTCCACAGGATCGAAACTTGACTCTCCTGCACCCCCTGTTCCCAAGGTTCTTCCTCGCGTGTGGCCTGTATGTAATTCACGAGCCACCTTTCGAGAGATCATCAAATCTGTTACCGGACGCAATACTTAGTCCCGATTGCTTTGAGCCCCTTTCAAGCCCTGTTCAAGCATCGAACGGTTGCCTGCTCGCTCGAAACTTCCCATGAAACCTCATTACTTGCTCTCGATATTTACTTAAGTTTCAATTCGAGAGTTGCCTTCCGCCACCTTCCCCCGATGTTATCGACCAGATAGTCAACCTTGTAGAGGTTCGTTCTCCCGGAATAACCCCCTTATTCTTTCGTAAGTACGATGGAGATCCCGAAGAAAGGATGACGACTTGATCATGATGACCTGGAGCAGAAAAATAAAGACTTCAACGTAAGGGATCGACCTCTTCGAGAAGAGCAACCAAGATCGAGAAGACCCGTTAGAATTTTGTAACCAGAATTTTCCCCTTAGTCCCCCTCTTAAATCTCGGGACGAGATTTCTTGTAGTGCAGGAGAATTGTGACGCCTGGATAATTAAGCTACAGTAACCTTCAACTAATGATGCCACATCACCACAATTACTGTTGCTAATCCCGCGTTAGTTCAAAACGATTCAAATTCAAATTTGAGTTAATGGCAAACATCAAAAGTTTTCAAACGTTAAAACTAAAAGGTTCGGTTTGCGAAAAATAATCCATACATTATTTTGGTGAAGTAACCACACTTTTACAAAATGCTTAAATATTTTGAAATAAATAAAACAGTAGTAGAAACAGATAATTAAATGCCTTTTTCAATTAATAAAATATTAAGCTAATTTATTTAATTGCCCGAACTAATGGGGCCGTGACATATTTGTGAAACTAAATTAGGAACTAGTTTTGTATTTTATCTAAACTATAGCAATGTGGAGCAAAATAAATACAGAAAAGAATAAATAACAACAAAATATAAATAAATAACAAGTAGAAAACCCCCTGGGCCACTTGGCCCAAATGGCCGAAGTTGCCAGGCCGGCCCACCGAACCCCCTCCTTCCTCTTCCTCTGTTCACCCCCACCCCCGTGGACACAGAGCGCCCGTCCACGGCGCCGATGGCCACGCGGCGGCCATCCGGTGCACCCCGGCGCCTACTAGGTCGACGGCAACCCCTCCCAGACGCCCCGAAACCCTAGAGCCCTCCTACATTTGCCCCCTCGCTTTCTCCCTCGTCAGATCCGCCACACCGAACCACCCGTCGCCACGGCAAACCTCGCCGGCGTGGCTACCCTCCTCCTAGGCTCCTGGTTTCGGTCCCTCTGCTCTGCCGTCATCCTCTATGTTGCGTGAGGCCGCCCGTAGGAACTAGGACCCCCTGTATCGGGCCCTGCATCATCACCGTCGTCCTCGGCCCCGTCGATCGTCGCCATCGATTCCGGCAAGGCCGAGCCATCCCCGAGGCCGCTGAGCTGCTCTACGCATCCACTGTGAGCTCCCTCTCGAAACCCCTCTCTGCCCCGTTCGATGTGGTGCCCGTAGCCACAGACGCCATCGAAGCTGAAGCTCCTCGCCGCCGGGCATGTCGCAGCCGTGGCCACAGCCACTACCTCTCGCGTCCGAGCACGGCGTTGTGCTCCTCGCCTTCCCCGTCTTCCAACGCGACCGCTACCTCCTCTCCCCGTGCCCTGCATCGCCGATGGCCAAGTGCGCCTGAAGCCGCCGTCGCTCCATCTCGTCGCTGGCATCGAACCCGGCCATCTCGCGGCAAGGCAACACCACCGCTGGATGCGCGCGAACCTCACGAGGCCGTAGGTGCAAACCGCGTTCGAAATGAGCCACCGTAGACGAATTCCAACACCTCCCGTGCGCGCCGTCATCGTTGTGGTTGCCGGCGATTAGCCGCCAGCGCGCTGACGTGGCACCACTAACCCAGCCACTAACCCTTCTCTCTGTGCCGCTGACCGCGGGGCCCCACGCGCTAAGTAATTATTGTTAATTAAACTACCTAATTAGCTAACCTAAACAGTCACTGACAGTCAGGCCCCACGCCCTTAATTAACCGTCCTTTTTATTAACCCACAGTTTAAGACCACTGTCAGTGATAGGTGGGGCCTGTCCACTGTTCGATGGATAGGGCAACCTAGTCACCCTCGCCGAGTCAGCAGCTTGGCCC
Organism: Aegilops longissima; assembly: GCA_021605205.1. NCBI lineage: Eukaryota > Viridiplantae > Streptophyta > Magnoliopsida > Poales > Poaceae > Aegilops > Aegilops longissima. The sequence continues at coordinate 526,838,734 of CM038678.1, read as the reverse complement.
ACTGATCGACCTCTGCTTGATCGGGCGATGACCCATCAAGCTGGGCCCACTGTCAGCAACGTATGCACCTCTCTGGGTACACTCTCTGTGTACCCATAGCACTTATATTCTTTTATTTCGAAATAATATTAATTTCAGAAAATTCAGAAAATGAATTAAAACTTTAGAAAAGCATATAAAATAATCCGTAGCTCAGATGAAAAAACTTTGTATGTGAAAGTTGCTCAGAACGACGAGACGAATCCGGATACACAGTCGGTTCGTCCGCCACACATCCCTAGGATAGAAAACATGCAACTTTCCCCTCCGGTTCATCTGTCCGAAAATGTGAAACACCCGGAATACTTTCCCGGATGTTTCCCCCCTTCACTGGTATCGCCTACTACTGCGTTAGGTCACCCCTAGCACTGCGTATTGCCATGATATGCTTTGTGTTGCTTTGGTTGCTCTATTATTAATTGTGTTCCCCCTCCGTTACTTCTTTCCGGTAGACCCCGAGACTGCCGGCGACCCCCTGTTCGACTACATTGAAGATGACCCTTCCTTCTTGCCGGAGCAACCACGCAAGCCCCCCCTTTGATCACCAGATATCGCCTAATCTTCTCTATACTGCTTGCATTAGAGTAGTGTAGCATGTTACTGCTTTGATTACTCCTATCTTTGCTGCATAGCCTGTCCTTGCTACTCTTGTTGTTACCTTTACCTGCTATCCTCTTGCTTAGTATAGGATGCTAGTGTTCCATCATTGACCCTACACTCTTGTCCGTCCCGCCATGCTATACTCTTGGGCTGTGATCACTTGGGAGGTGATCACGGGCATATACTATATACTTTACACTATTACATTACCTGTGATACTGTTCGGAGATGGGGGCTGAAAGGACAGGTGGGCCTGGGTTCCCGACGACCCCCGACAGTTACTTTGTGGCGGAGCGACATGGCAGGTTGAGACTACCTGGGTGAGAGGTGGGCCTGGCCCTGGTCGGCGTTCGCGGATACTTAACACGTTTAACGAGATCTGGGTATTTGATTTGAGTCTGGCCATTTGGTCTATATGCACTAACCATCTACGCGGGAGTAGTTATGGGTATCCCGCGTCGTGGTATCACCGGCACTTCGTGACGTCGGCGACCGAGTGGCGACGCTGGATTGGACCGAACGCTCAGAGCTAGGTCTGCTTCGGCGCGTATGCAACGTGCAGGTGTGCTAAGGCGATGGGCCTGCACCCTGGCGCTTAGGTTTAGACCGGCGTCTGACCTCTCTGTTGAGCCTAGGTGGGGCTGCGGCGTGTTGATCTTCAGCGGCGGGCATGACCGAGAAAAGTGTGTCCGCCAAATGGGATCAAGCGTGTTGGGTTATGTGGTGCACCCTGCAGGGAAGTTTAATCTATTGAATAGCCGTGATCTTGATAACAGGGCGACTTGGAGTTGTACCTTGACCTTATGACAACTAGAACCGGATACTTAAATAAAACACACCCTTCCAAGTGCGAGATATAACCCGGTGGTCGCTCTCTCTCAGGGTTACGAGGAGGGGATCGCCGGGTAGGATTATTGCTATGTGATGCTACTTGGAGGACTTTAGTCTACTCTCTCCTACATGTTGCAAGACGGAGGCTGCCAGAAGCGTAGTCTTCGACAGGATTAGCTATCCCCTCTTATTACGGCATTCGCGATTCGGTCCATCGATATGGCCCTTTACACATATCCATGCATATGTAGTGTAGCTCCTTGATTGCGAGTACTTTGGATGAGTACTCACGGTTGCCTTGTTCCCCTTTTCCCCTTTCTTTACCGGTTGCTGCGACTGCACGATGGAGCCAGGGCGCGACGCCACCGTTGATGACGACTACTACCCCGGAGGTGCCTACTACTACGTCTGCTGCTTGCGATTTACCAGGAGTAGTTTAGGAGGATCCTGGCATGAGGCCTGCGCCTCTTCGATCAGTATCCTAGTTTGTGCTAGCCATCTTATGGCATCTTGTTTAACTTATGTCTGTACTCTGATATTGTTGCTTCCGCTGACTCGTCTATGATCGAGCACTTGTATTCGAGCCCTCGAGGCCCCTGGCTTGTATTATGATGCTTGTATGACTTATTTATGTTTTAGAGTTGTGTTGTGATATCTTCCCGTGAGTCCCTGATCTTGATCGTACACATTTGCGTGCATGATTAGTGTACGATTGAATCGGGGGCGTCACACCACTTCTCCCATACGCTCCAAACTCGGTATGGTCCTACAAATCTCGGGGCTAACTTTCCCTTAACTCCAAATCGTTTAACTCCTCGCAGAGGGGACACACGAAGACATGCTCTGTCTCCAATTTCATAGACTACCTCCTTGCGTTTTTGAGTCTGCATAACTCTTCTGCCTGGACTGAGCTACCTTCAGTCTATCTCGAATCCACTTAACATTCTTTTCTGACTCCTTGATCACATTTGGTCCAAACAACTGACGGTATCCAACTTCATCCCACATCAATGGTGTCTGGCTCCTTCTCCCATACAAAGCTTAAAAAGGGGCCATCTTCAAACTGGCTGGGTAACTATTGTTGTATGAGAATTCCGCGTAAGGTAGATTGTCATCCCTACTAGATCCATAATCTAGCGCACACGCTCTCTACCTGTCCTCCAGAATCTGATTGACTCTCTCGGCCTATCCACTATCTGCGGATGAAAGGTTGTACTGAACTCTAGCCTAGTACCCAAAGTCTGGTGCAGCTGATTCCAAAACTTTGAGGTAAACTGTGTTCCTCTATCTGATACGATGGTCCTCGGAACTCCATGCAGACATACGATCCTGGTCAAATATATCTTGGCCAACTTTGCACTTGTATAGGTGGTTTTCACAAGGATAAAGTGAGCCACTTTGGTCAAGCGAATCAACTACTACCCAGATAGAATCATATCATGTTCGGGTTCTGGGAAATCCGGTAATGAAATCCATGCCAAGCTTATCCTACTTCCATTCAGTTATCGGCATAGGTTGTAGTAATCCTGCTGGCTTCTGAAGCTCTGCTCTTCCTCTCTCTGGCATACATCACCTACGACTACATACTCCGCAATATCCTTCTTCATACCAGTCCACCAGAAACGCTCCTTCAAATCCAAATACATCTTGGTGTTTCCAGGGTGAATCGAGTATGCTGAGTCATGAGCCTCCTGAAGTATTAACTTCCTGATCTCTGCATTATTGGGTACATGTACACTATCCTCAAACCATAAGGTGTCGTGCTCATCCTTACAAAAACCTTTGGCCTTTACTTTGCTCATCCTCTCTTTTATCTCGGCAATCTCTTTGTCATCCTTCTAAGCATCACGGATCTTTCCCAACAATATAGACTGAACTTCCATTGCTGCAACAAAACCTTTGGGAACAATCTCCAACCGAAGTTCCCTGAGATCCTCGGCTAACTCCTTTGGTAATCCTCTGCATATGAGGGTATTCGTCCTTATTTTCTTTATGGTTGTGTCCTATTTCTCCACAAAGCTTGTATGTACAAGGTTTCTTCATATCCTTTCCATAAGGCCTCAATTTCTGGGACACAAGACGAGATCTTTGCAGAGTCAACTTAAATTATTCCCAAGTGGTTACTCTTTGCCATCCATTGATGGTTTGGTACATCCTCTACCAGGTAGTGGTACCTCTTTCAAAGCACTCAAGAGCATGCTGGGTCATATCCTTTCCGGCTATAGGGTTATTCTCCATGTGATCCACCATGTTCTGAATCCATCAGTCTATCTCCAATTGACTCATCGGTCCAGAAAATACAAGCTCATCTCCATTCATCCTCTAATGGGTCCATGGGTTTTGGAGTGGGATAAGAGAGATAGAGCGGGACGCACACAATACAAACAATGGTTTTGAAGAGACAGGTTTTTATTGTGGCTGTCGAAAAAAACATCAAACAAAATGACAGCTCACAATCGTCGCATCTAACGTAGGTATATAACTGGGGTTTGGTCTTCTAAAGGTCAATGTCATCAAACTCTTCAAGACTTGATCATGTCTCTGATGGAATCTTCCAATCGTGTTTGTCCTTTTGCCAGATCATCTCTGTTGACGTGAAATTTCTCGTGACATCCTTTAATATTCCGGAGTTGCATTTCAAACTTCTAGATTTCAACATCCTTGGCATGAACCATGGTCTAGTTCCTGACGAATCTACGATATCTCGAGGTTTTTCTCCTTCAGCTTGGCTACTTTCAGCTTCTGGGTCCTGAGTTCTTCACGAAATGCTCCCTTGTCAAATACGGCTTCCTGCAGATCCACCCTAAACGTCTTGATGTAATACTCCAGATCCTAGTGATACACCAGCTAAGGTTAAAACTTGATATCTTGCTGGTAGGTGCTCCATTAGCCCTTTTGTCATCCAATTCTTTCGAAAGGTGCATGCTTAACATGTGCGAGCAATAGCATCATGGATATCCATGTTTATGACTATGTCTCTGCCATGAGCTATCATTCCATAGTTGATATCTCCTGTCTTGGGGCTTTCTTGACAAAACCTTAAGTTTTAACGCTCCATGTTCCGGTCTTTCTCCGATACACCTGGATCTCGGGTATTGACAGCTTCCATAGTCTGCCAATTCCATAAGGGTAGCCTTCCTAGGTCATAAAAAAATTCTGGGAATTCTTCAGAGCCTTCAAATTCTCCTAGTCTTCAGAGTCTTCAACAGTTGTAGTTTCCATTATCAGAATGTATGGTAAAAATCCTCTTCATTCCGAATGGTCTTAGTTGTCCGATATCTTGTCCTTCTTGGAGTGGTCTCATCAGTCAGATCTCCATGTGGTGAAAAGGGGAAAGGGTATGGTCTCACTAAAAGGGAATATTTGAATAAGATCAGAAGAGAAGAGAGGTAAAAGATCTTTTTGAAAAAGAAAATTTTTAGAGAAAATCCTTCCTATGGGCTTGCCAGTTTCTAGGGTCACGTCCTACAGTCAACATGTGCTCTGATACCATCTTGTAGCGACCCGACCCGAATGGAACAAGTCTCTGTGCTTAAGTGTCATCCCTGGATCGGTATGCTGACACACACAGTACTCGAGGATTTATAACAGAGGTAAATCACATGTATAAAGTAACATAAATACAATTACCTCAATCCAAAATAGCGGAAGTAACAAGGTTGTGGATTCCCATCAACACCAACGACAAAGTTGAGTGTAGAAATCATAACCCTAACGTATCACTTACTCGTCGTAAGATCCTGCAACATGAGACGTTGCAGCCACAAAGGGTCAGTACATTGAATGTACTGGCAAATTCACACCATAGAGCAATGATGAATAAAGGCTATCACTACATGCATATTTGGCTGGTGGAGGCTCTATGGTTATAATATTTTTGCAAAAAGCCAATTTTTCCCTACTGCAAAGGAATACATTTATTTAACTATCATGGTGGTTGTTAAACATTGAGAATGGTTGACAGCATTCTCAATCCCAATTAAAAATATCATCATTAACCCAACAAAATTATTTAAAGTAACATGATGAGATTCACATGATATCCAAGTACTAGATACTGAAAACGTCCATAACCGGGGACATGGCTAACCATGATTAGTTTATACACTCTATAGAGGTTTGCGCACTTTTCCCCACAAGACTCGATCGCCTCCGTTGGATTTCTCGCACTACATGATGTTTGAGAAACGGATGACCGAGACATAGTCTTTCAGAAGCGCTAGCACCTTACGATGGATAGACCGGTACACCTACTTTCCCCTACATCTGCTAGTCTACCCTGTAAGAGTTCGGACGACTTAATCAACTATGCCAGAGCCCATAATGGCTTGTGGCTGCACACGAAAGTTTCTAGCATGAATAATCTCATGATCCCTTTGAGCCTGGGTGGCGGTCCAAAAAGAAAACAAGCAATCCTGGTCTACCCAGGTGCCTAGACAGGCAATCCTGGAATAACCAGGTACCTCAATCCACCCAGATGTGTATTAATGTTGCCACCTTAAATAAACCATTAAATATCAATCTCACATCTGTCATGGATATTCACTCAAACCCAATCCACGTCTATGAACATAACATGGCATTATAAGCATATTGTTGAAGTAACTCCCAAGGGTTTGGTAATAAACAGGGCAATAGGTTCCTACCTCATCAACTACTTCCCAATGCCCACATGTTATCAATCCTACTCATGCAATGTTTGAGGGTTGAAACTAATGCATAAAAACTGGGTATGAAAAGGGATATGATCAAAGTGTGAACTTGCCTGCAATGTTGATGAAGATTATTCACACTCAAAACTCTTGATAGTTCTACTCGTCACACTCTGGCTAATCTATCGTGAGCAAGCAATAGTAACCACACATAAGCAATCACTCAAAAGATCAGAAAGAACGAAGAGAACAACTCGGAAAACATCAAAACCAAACAAATAACTATTGCAGCATTAAACACTTTCTAACAGTACCAAAACTATGTGAATTTGGCCTTATAAAAAATTTTAGGTCAAGAGCTTCGATTTGCAAAAAGAATCAACTCAAACGGAGTTATAAAACTCAAGTTATGATCAAACGAAGTTCAAATACTAAACTGTTTGAAATTCAAATTTTAAACTTTCAAAAACATGTTTAAGTTGTTTTACTGGATAGAGGGGATCATAACAAAGAAGTGGGCGTTGGTTTCGTTGGATTTGGTCTAACGAGTAAAAAGTTGTGAGTGTTTGAAGTCTAGGGGCTAAACTGTAAATAAAACATCTACAGATAAGTCCCTGATTAAAACTAATAGAAAAAGAAAAAGTCTAAATAACGAACGTTCGTTGCAGAAGCCTAACAAACGAAAACCATCCACTACTGAACCCTAACTAACGAACGCTCGCATAATAACTAAAATAAAAGAAAAACCGGTTTTAAAGGAGAAAACCTGAAGAAAAAAAACCTAAACCCTAAAAAGAAATAAACCGGACCGGCGGTTTACCGGTTTGGTTCGACGGCGGCGGATCTCCGGCGAGACGGCGGCGGCGGCGGTGGTTCGGATTCGGCTGGGGCGGCGGCTCCGGTTGTCCAGGAGGGCGGCGAAGGCCACGGGGAGGGGCGGCGTGGAGCGACAGTTGCGAAGTGGCGTCGTCGGCGACGGCGACGGGCGGTGGTGGCTGGGCGGCCTCGGGGCGGTGAGATGCGGGATGGCGGCGATGCGAGGAGGAGAGAGAGAGAGAGAGAGAGAGGAGAGAGAGAGAGAGAGAGAGAGAGAGAGGCGGCGTGATTTAAGGGCGTCGGGGCGATGTGGTGGCGTGGAGGAGGGGGCAAGGCGGGGGTGGCGGGTCGGTCACGGCGGCCGGCGGCGGCAGCGTCTTTCGGCGGGACTCACGCCCGAGGTCGGTGGCGATGGCGCATGGCTGGGCCTTGGCTCGAAGGAGCTGGCTGGCCCGATTCGGAGGAGAAAGTCTTTTAAATAAATGCATGCAGTTAAAGAAAAAAAAGAAAAGAAATAAAACAGAAATATAATATAGACATATTATATATCAAAATTTTCATAAAAAGATTTAGTACAACATGAACATTTTTCTTGCATCAATAAAATCCACAAAAATTCAAATAATTCAAACAGTGCTACCGCTCTAATAAAATCCACTGAAATCATTTTAAAAATACCAAAATGACTTCAAATTAATTTCTCTCCAATTTTCGATGTAGGGAATCATGTTACCCTATTTTCCATATATTTTATTTTTGGAGAAAAATAATTTGAATAAAACTCAAATAACTCCAAACTAAAAATAAATTCAAAAGAACTTTGAATTTAATTCTTTGAAACTCCCAACTCATATTTCATATGTTTTGAAGAAGTCATTTTATCTTCGCTCGTGAAAATCATTGAGCTGCATAAAGTTCCTGGGTTGGAAATATTTTCCAAATGAAATTCAAATATTTTCAACACCTCTTGTCATTTAAATAAATGGAAGAAGTCATGTCATCTTCTCTCCAGGGTTTTGTGGTGAAAAGAATTTGAATTCACGGAGATCACGAATGCAAAATGAAAGTTTGGGAAAGTCCTTTTATTCCCTCTCATTTAACTTTGAAAAAATTTCAAATTTCACTCAATCAATCACCCAACAATCAAACAATCAATCAAATCTATCTATTTACTATAACATTCCAAAATTTCGAATTTTGGGATGTTACATAATTGCACCAATCGTTGTAAGGAAAGGTCTACCAAGAATAATACGACATGAAGGATTGCAATCTATATCAAGAACAATAAAATCTACGGGCACATAATTCCTATTTGCAACAATAAGAACATCATTAATTCTTCCCATAGGTTTCTTAATAGTGGAATCCGCAAGGTGCAAGTTCAAAGAACAATCATCAAATTAACGGAAACCTAGCAAATCACACTAAGTTTTTGGAATCGTGGAAACACTAGCACCCAAATCACCCAAAGCATAGCATTCATGATCTTTAATTTTAATTTTAATAGTAGGTTCCCACTCATCATAAAGTTTTCTAGGGATAGAAACTTCCAACTCAAGTTTTTCTTCATAAGATTGCATTAAAGCATCAAAGATATGTTTAGTAAAAGCTTTATGTTGACTATAAGCATGAGGAGAATTTAGCACGGATTACAACAAGGAAATACAATCTATCAAAGAGAAATTATCATAATTAAATTCCTTGAAATCCAAAATAGTGGGTTCATTAATATCTAGAGTTTTGATCCCTTCAATCCCACTTTTACCAATTTTAGCATCAAGATCTAAAAATTCTGAATTTTTGGAAAGCCTTCTAGGTAAAGGTGGCTCATAATCGGTCCCATCATTATCAAGATTCATATTGGAAAACAAAGATTTAATAGGGGACACATCAATAATTTTTAGATCTTCATCTTTATTTTCATAGAAACTAGAAGAACACGCTTTTACAAAGCAATCTTTCTTAGCACGCATCCTAGCGGTTCTTTCTTTGCACTCATTAGTGGAAATTCTCATGGATTTGAGAGACTCATTGATATCATGCTTAGGTGTAATAGATCTAAGTTTCAAAGAATCAACATCAAGAGAGATTCTGTCAACGTTCCTAGCCAATGCATCAACCTTAAGAAAATTTTCTTCATGTAAAGCATTGAAATTCTTTTTGCGAATTCATAAATTCCTTAACACTAGTCTCAAATTCAGAGGGCATCTTATTAAAATTTCCGTAAGAATTGTTGTAGGAATTACCATAATTATTAGAGGGATTACTAGGATACGGCCTAGGATTAAAGTTTCCTCTATACGCGTTGTTACCGAAATTATTCCTACCAACAAAATTCACATCCATAGATTCATTATTCTTCTCCATCAAAGTAGACAAAGGCATATCATTAGGATCAGAAGAAACACTTTTATTAGCAAATAATTTCATAAGTTCATCCTTCTTCCCACTCAAAACATTAATTTCTTCTATCGCATGCACCTTTTTACTAGTAGATCTTTCAGTGTGCCATAGAGAATAATTAACCATAATATTATCTAGGAGTTTAGTAGCTTCTCCTAAACTATTTTCCATAAAAGTGCCTCCCGTGGCCGAATCTAAAAGATTTCTAGAAGCAAAATTCAATCCGGCATAAAATTTTTGTATAATCATCCATAAATTCAAACCATGTGTAGGGCAATTACGTATCATTAATTTCATCCTCTCCCAAGCTTGTGCAACATGTTCATGATCAAGTTGCTTAAAATTCATAATATAATTTCTAAGAGAGATGATCTTAGCGGGAGGAAAATACTTAGAGATAAAAGCATCTTTTTGCACTTATTCCAAGAATCAATACTATTTTTAGGCAAAGACGATAACCAAGCTTTAGCACGATCTCTAAGCGAAAAAGGAAATAGCTTCAATTTAACAATATCATTGTCCACATCTTTCTTCTTTTGCATATCACAAAAATCAACGAAGCTATTTAGATGGGTAGCGGCATCTTCACTAGGAAGGCCGGTGAATTGATCTTTCATGACAAGATTCAACAAAGCAGCATTAATTTCACAAGATTCAATATCGGTAAGGGAAGCAATCGGAGTGCTAAGAAAATCATTGTTGTTGGTATTGGTAAAGTCACACAATTTAGTATTATCTTGAGCCATCGTGACAAACAAGCAGTCCAACACACGAGCAAACAAGAAGTAAGCGAAAAAGAGGCGAACGGAAAAGAGAGGACGAATATAATAGCAAGGGTGAAGTGGGGGAGAGGAAAACGAGAGGCAAGTGGCAAATAATGTAATGCGGGAGATAAGAGTTTGTGATGGGTACTTGGTATGTTGACTTTTGCGTAGACTCCCCGGCAACGGCGCCAGAAATCCTTCTTGCTACCTCTTGAGCACTGCGTTGGTTTTCCATTAAAGATGAAAGGGTGATGCAGTAAAGTAGCGTAAGTATTTCCCTCAGTTTTTGAGAACCAAGGTATCAATCCAGTAGGAGGCCACGCCCAAGTCCCTCGCACCTACAAAAACAAATAAAAGCCTCGCAACCAACGCAATAAAGTGGTTGTCAATTCCTTCACGGTCACTTACGAAAGTGAGATCTGATAGATATGATAAGATAATATTTTTGGTATTTTTATAATAAAGATGCAAAGTAAAATAAAAGGCAATAAAAATAGCTAAGTGTTGGAAGATTAATATGATGGAAAATAGACCCGGGGACCATAGGTTTCACTAGTGGCTTCTCTCAAGAGCATAAGTATTACGGTGGGTGAACAAATTACTGTTGAGCAATTGATAGAATTGAGCATAGTTATGAGAATATCTAGGTATGATCATGTATATAGGCATCACGTCCGTGACAAGTAGACCGACTCCTGCCTACATCTACTACTATTACTCCACACATTGACCCCTATCCAGCATGCATCTAGAGTATTAAGTTCATAAGAACAGAGTAATTTTTTAAGTATGATGACATGATGTAGAGGGATAAACTCATGCAATATGAAATAAACCCCATCTTGTCATCCTCGATGGCAACAATACAATACGTGCCTTGCTGCCCCTGTTGTCACTGGGAAAGGACACCACAAGATTGAACCCAACGCTAAGCACTTCTCCCATTGCAAGAAAGATCAATCTAGTAGGCCAAACCAAACTGATAATTCGAAGAGACTTGCAAAGATAACCAATCATACATAAAAGAATTCAGAGATGATTTAAATATTGTTCATAGATAAACTTGATCATAAACCCACAATTCATCGGTCTCAACAAACACACCGCAAAAGAAGATTACATCGAATAGATCTCCACGAGGATCGTGGAGAACTTTGTATTGATATCCAAAGAGAGAGAAGAAGCCATCTAGCTAATAACTATGGAACTGAAGGTCTGAGGTAAACTACTCACACATCATCGGAGAGGCTATGGTGTTGATGTAGAAGCCCTCCGTGATCAATGCCCCCTCCGTCAGGACGCCGGAAAAGGCTCCAAGATGGGATCTCACGGGTGTAGAAGGTTGCGGCAGTGGAATTAGGTTTTCATGGATGCCTCTATTGGTTTGGGGGTACGTAGGTATATATAGGAGGAAGAAGTACGTCGGTGGAGCAATGTGGGCCCCATGAGGGTGGAGGGCGCGCCCAGGGGGGTAGGCGCGCCCCTCTGCCTCGTGCTCTCCTGGTTGATTTCTTGACGTACACTCCAAGTCCTCTGGATCACGTTTGTTCCGAAAATCACGTTCCCGAAGGTTTCATTCCGTTTGGACTCCTTTTGATTTTCTTTTTCTGCAAAACACTGAAATAGGCAAAAAACAGCAATTTGGGTTGGGCCTCCGGTTAATAGGTTAGTCCCAAAAATAATATAGAAGTGTATAACAAAGCCCATTAATCATCCAAAATACAATATAATATAGCATGAAGCAATAAAAAATTATAGATAAGTTGGAGACGTATCTGTGGTGTCTCGCTTTCCATCATCTCCGGAAGAAGATCTCCCGAGGAAGAGGATTGGTGAAGAAGACTATCTGCCGAGCTGCAAAAGCATATACTATAGATGTTACTTTGGTAACAGGAAAGGAACGGGATATGTTTAAAAAAACACCCTCGTTCACTCACGATTCAGCTAGAGGCTTGTCCTCGTCGTGGGATTGTGCGAAGACGCCATCCTTCAAGCCCGAGCCGCCTGACTGGGGCACCTTGCCTCGCTTAGGAGCCTTTCCTCCCCAGTCTTTGGAGGCAGCCCTTTTCTTACCATGGGGGGAAGAGACGTTGACTTCTCCTTCACTTTTGTCTTCGGACGATGGAATTTTGATTCCCCTGGACACAATGTTTGATGTACCTTTGGGATGGAGGCCGCCTTTGGTCCTCCCGCATTCCACCTTGTCCTCCTCCATAGGCGTCTGGTATGGTGCCGGGGCCAACATCCTTGTTAGTACGGGATTCGCTGAGTCTTCGGGGAGGGGGGCCGAACACCTAATTTGCTCCGCTTTTGAAAGTGCTAGTTATCGACTAGAGGGGGTGAATAGGCGATTTTTAGGAAAGTCTTCAAAACAAGGATGTTTCGAAGACAAACAATAGAAATGACCTAATTGATATGAAGCGGAAGATAAACTACAACAAGCAAACCATAGTCAAGTATGCAATAACGTGAAAGTACAAGACTAATAGCAACTTGGTAGTAGGATCAAGATGGAAGATAGTGAGAAGCCAATCAACAAAAGTAGTCAAGCAATGAAGTCAAACAGGTATGACAAATAGGCAATGACTTCACGAATACAAACTCTAAGTAAGGAGAGGGAGAAGATAGAACCAATCACTTGTTGAAGACACATGATTTGTTGGACCAGTTCCAGTTGCTGTGACAACTGTACATCTGGTTAGCGAGGTTGAGATTCAACTCAGAAGACCGCGTCTTCACCTTATTCCCCTTGAGCTAAGGACACACAGTCCTCGCCCAATCACTCTGGTAAGTCTTCAAGGTAGACTTCCGAACCTTCACAGACCGCGTCCACCGGCAATTCACAATGACTCTTGGATGCTCAGAACGCGACGCCTAACCGGCTGGAGGATTCACAGTCCTCAAGTGTAATAAGTCTTTAGGTCACACAGACATAAATACTTCAGTGATGCCTAACACTCTTTGGCTCTGGGTGTTTGGGCTTTGTCCTCGCAAGGATTTCTCTCTCTCAAAGGCTTCGAGGTGGGTTGCTCTCAAACAACAAAAGCCGTGCACTAACTCTGAGCAGCCACCAATTTATGGTGTAGGGGGTGGGCTATTTATAGCCACTAGGCAACCCGACCTGATATGTCCGAAATGACCCTAGGTCACTAAGGAACTGACACGTGTTCCAATGGTCAGATTTCAAACACACACGACAACTTTACTTGGGCTACAAGCAAAGCTGACTCATCCAGCCCTGGATAAGTTTTGCTCTCATTGTCTTCGCTCGAAGACATAGGATTTGGGTTGAGCATCACTTGATCATTCGACTTTGATCACTTGGACCCCACTTAACGACGGTGGTTCCTATGACTCAACAAAGAAGAAAAGGAAACAACGAAACGACACAGTCTTCGCGCTCCATAGTCTTCACTCAATGTCTTCTCATGTCATAGTCTTCAATGTGAATATCTTCACATACCACCATTGTCTTCAATGTCTTCATACATTTTTAGGGGTCATCTCCAGTAGGTAAACTGAACCAATGAGGGACACAACCTGCGTTATCCTGCAATTCTCACAAACGCATTAGTCCCTCAACCAACTTTGTCATCAATACTCCAAAACCAACTAGGGGTGGCACTAGATGCACTTACAATCTCCCCCTTTTTGGTGATTGATGACAAACTGGTTGAAGTTTTCAACGGGGATAAAGTATGTGAAATTGTAAAGGATAGGGAATTGTCTTCATAAGTGGCAAAGGCTCCCCCTGAAGATGTGCATATAAGTAGTTTGCTTTTGGAATGGAAATGCACATGGCAGGTTGTACTTGTGGAGATCCTCTTCAACTTATGAAGATAATTCATCATGCATGAAATTATATAACTAAGAGAATGACATGCATAATGAAAAATGGACGTGTGCAGAATGATCTAAGTGCGGAAGTTATCATCGCACATGCGAAATTTATCATCGCACCAGAGTAAAGCAAATAAGTAGCAGACGACCATCGAGTTTAAGTGTTACAACTCAAAGAACCAAATGTATCAAAAGCGAGAGTTGTAAACACTAGGCAAAATATTATGCAACCGCCCTTATGAACCCGCTTGAAGACTATCAAGCTCATATGCTTCTCCCCCTTTTGTCAGTAAGGACCAAAAAGGTTTGAAGACATAGAGCATCTACGACACTGCACCAAGTCGTCTGCACCGCCAAACAACCACGACAATCCTGCTGCTTCAGCATCGGCTTCATCATCGATCACTCTGGCATTCACCATTGCCGCGGAGGAAGAATAGTCAGAGTCTTCAAGTGATGGTGTTCGTCGTAGGACTGCATTCTGTGGAGGAGTGGAGTCAAACTTGAAGCGTTCAGTGAAGCCATCGTCTTGAAGATCTGCTTCAGCACTGAGTAGGGTCAAACTCTTCCATGATCGCCGACAGGTCTCGTGAGTGACAAAAGCATTCTTGGTGGCAAGGTTTCAAATGCGGTTGACGTCCACCAAGAGGCTTTGAATTTGTCGCTTGAGCCAGAAGTGATGCATATCTTGTTTTTGATGTAGTGCGACAAGAAGTTCTCGGTTATTTAGGACGCGAGAGCGCTTCCGAGGCCTTTGTGCAATAGTGCTCTCAGTAGCTTCAGTTTGCGCATGGTGAGGCAGATGATTGTTCCCAGTCAGAGGATAAACATGAGATACTGCTTGGACGCCTTCCATGGGTTGAGAGAAGCTATGGTGATCTGCATTCTGAAGACAAAGTGGCGTTTTGGCAGGCTCAGGGTATATGGCTTCAACTAACATATCAACCTCTGGTAGAAAGATCAGATGATTGCGAGCAGAAGGCTGATAGTTGATAGCAGAGTGCATCTTGATGAGGCGCATGACCCATGGAGCATAAAATTTCACACCAAAAAGATCAGATCCAGACGCAGCCAATTGCCGGATGAAGAATTCTTGCGTATTGAAGCTGATGCCATTGAGGATGTAAAAGACCAATGTCTTCATGGCTCCTTCAAGTTTTACAGATGATGAATGCCCTTTGATAGGCCATAGAGTTCGCCTGATGATGTGATATGTTGTACGAGGCAGATACTCAAGGTCATCAACAAAGAATTCCTGAGGCTATTTAGCGTCATGTGGAAGTGGCTTCATCATGCTCAACATCTGACTCATGTTGGGCTCTGGCTTATGAACGATGCTCTCCAGTGCATCGCGGTGGAGTTGACAACCAGGTTCAAACAGCTCTCCGGGAGTGGGTAGGCCTGTGAGCTCAATGACGTCAAGAGCTTTGCCTTCATGACGAACATTTCCTGTCATCCACTCGAGAACCCATGTCTTCGTATCTCTGTAGTAGCCGCAGATGTGGAGGGTAGCATAGAATTGAAGCATAAGTTCTTCATTCCAATGTTCTTTGTCTGTCACAAAGCCTAGCAGACCAGCATCACGAAAGCAATCAAGTGCTTCCTCTAAGCAGGGCAGTCCAGCAATGGCTTCAGTGTCGAGGCGCATATGAGGGAAAATGCGCCCTTGATCATCTGAAACGCAGGAGTAATAGCCGTTCTTGATAGCTCGAAATGGTCGATGATATCCTTGGCCTTGTGTAGGGGTTCTTTGCTCACAAAGAAAGTGTTGTGGGCTTTGAAGCCATTTGCATTGAAAGACCACAGAGAGGTGGCGGTGCACGAAACCTTGGCGATCGTGGCTTTGGTTTACGGACCAGAGGCCTATCGCAATATGATAGTCGAGGCCGAGGACCGAGGCATGAGGCAAAGGGACGAGAACATGCCATCTTACTGTGACTAGCTGACCATAGTTGTATGCTTGCTCAATTGTGTAGGGCCTTGGTGGCGGAACTGGAGCAGTGGCAACAACTGAGGCTTCAGGCTGCTCAGCAGATACTTCAGGAGCAGTTGCCTCATTGGCTTCAGGCACATTTGGTGCAGGCTCCACATTTGCTTCAGCCATGACTGTGTCATTGGCTTCATTGGTGTTGGAGGTGGCAGCCTCAATGTTTTCAACCTCCACTTGAGGAGCTGGAGGGTCGGGCACTGGCACGTTGATATCAGGAATAACTTCTTCAATAACAGGGGGAGTAGGGACACGTTCTTCTTCTCCTTGGGTGTCTTCGGATGATGCAGCCGGATTGTCTTCAGCAGCTTTGGCTTCAGACTCGGAGACATTTACAGTTGGAGTGGCTTCTGAAAACACTTGACGTGCAACAGGTTGGTGGTGCACTTCTCCTTCTGGAACGCTCGAGAGAGGGACTTGAGGCCTTTGACCTTTGTGAAGCCTGCGAAATGCCGGCGACGCCTTTGGAGATGGAGTTGGCAGGGCCTCAAAGTCTTCCTCTTGTTGTTGTTGTTGTTGTTGTTGTTGTTGGGGAGTGACTTGTTGCTGGGGAGTACTAGGGGAGTCTTCTGGTTGTGGGTGATCAGCCCATGATGCATCCTGAGCAACTGGCGTCAGAGGACGACCAATGCTGATGAGTTCGCTGTTCGTGAGAACAGGCTATGATACCGGGTTTGGTTCGATCTGAGGAAGAACTTCATCATCTTCAACATTGTCATGATGACCAATGTCTTCAGCAGCGGTGGGATCAACTGCTGGAATGTCTTCAGCTTCATGAGCCTCTGTAGAAGCAGGCTCGTGAACTATCATCCGTCGTTCTTGGATTTCAGATGCAGGGCGAATCACAGAAATAGGTTCAACAACCAAGGGCTCTATGGGAGCAGCCCGATTCTTCTTGGTTTTGCGTTTCTTCTTGGAGGGAGCAGCATCAGAGGCTTAAGGATTTTTCCTTTTTCTAGCTTCAGCCTCGGCAGCCCTAGTCTTCTTCTTTTCAGAAACGGTTGATCTGACCTTTGGCTTCGAGCCAGTCATGCTGCTTGGGAAGACTATGCGAGGTTGTTCTTGCCTTGACGGTGCAGCTTGATCAGTTGGTGGCTTCTTCTTCTTTGTAGCCATTCTGGGGTCAATGCCAGGACGGCCAAGAGCCTTGCGCTTCTCAGCCTCATTGTAGGCTAGTACACACTTGTCAGCCAGACTCTTCATGCGCTCACGAGAGCCTCTGTCTTCTTCACGCTTCTTGAGAAAGGCTTCTTTGAGCTCGTGCAGCATGATCTTGAAGTTTTTGACATCTTGCACGCTGAGCGCGGCCATATGCTTCTTGAACTGAGCCTTCTCATAGTC
This sequence comes from Aegilops longissima, assembly GCA_021605205.1. NCBI lineage: Eukaryota > Viridiplantae > Streptophyta > Magnoliopsida > Poales > Poaceae > Aegilops > Aegilops longissima. The sequence continues at coordinate 526,821,458 of CM038678.1, read as the reverse complement.
AATCTTATGCTTCAGTTCAACAATGCGCTGAGCAAGAGCTAGCTCAGAAGCAATGGCTCCATTGAAGGAGACGCTGAGGCCAATAGGAAGTTGCAGATCTTCAAAGCTGATGTTTGGGGTGTCAAACCACTCATCAATGAAGTGATGGATGATTGCCACGTCAAAGAGAGGCAAATTGTTGAAAATTTCTGCTTCTTCCTTGCTCTTGATTAGTTGCTCAAGTGCATCATCTGCAAGATCTTCATCGCTGGACAGATCAATGTGCTCTTCGCGCAAAATGGCAGTAGGAGTCAGTGTCAGGTCAGTATTCTTGACAATTTTCTTTTTCTTCTCCGTCCTCTTGGAGATACGTGATTGATCTTCAGACTGCACACTGGCTTCAGGAGGTGCAGTGGCTAGTGGCTTCACACGTGAAGCTTTTGGAGGAGCAGCTGACTTTGAAGCCTTGACTTTCTTTTGCTTCTGCGGCTTTGGAGCAGGAGCAGGAGCAGGAGCTGGGGCTTCATCAGAGTCAGCATCGTCATCAGAGTGATCCACTTGTGCACCTTGGACCGCAATGTGAGTGATGAGGCCATCAAGGTTGTAGAAGGGACCGATGATATTAGGTTCAGCATCACGTGAGCCATCAGCACGGGGAGCAGAGGGACCAGGGTTGAAGTCTAATCCCAATGACTTCTTGTTTTCCTTGGCCGAAGCCTTTGCGTGCTGGAAGTTGCGCTTGAAGAGATTATCGTCATGACACCAGAGCAATGACGTTGGGTCGGCATTCTCAGGCTAAGGTCCACGGACCATACAAGGATAGAAACCCTGTGCAATAGCTTCAACCCTGTTCTTGGGTGGAAGGCCTCGAAAGAGAATATCACCCCAAGGGCTTTTGATAGCATTCTTCTCGGTGTATTCCTGGGTCACGAACTTGTACTTGAACCATTGTTCAGCCCAATATCGACGAATGCATTGGATTCGCGTCTTTCGCTGATTGTAATTCTCTTCGGGATCTGTCTTGTAAAGCTCTGCGAGGTCATCAGGCAGATCTTTTGAGGTTCCCCCACGACGCTGTCTGCCGCCCTTCCTAACTGATTTATCTGCAGCCATGAATTTCAAACTGAATGGCTTCAATACGTTCAGAGGCTTCAAAGGCTTGCGTTTGCTAGACAAACATGAACTGGCTTCGGGAGAGTTAATTTGATGCTGTAAGAATTCTTGAAACGAATGCAGACTATGAGAACCAAGGGATTCTCCCACGGACATGTACCTGTGACAGCATTAGAGATGCGAGGGAAGGGGAAGAGGTCATATGCATTCTCAGAAGATTTTGAAGATAAATCAGTTTGAAGACATTGACCTCATGATAAGAAGAAAATCAGTTATACGCTGAGAGTTGGTTCCAGATTTGTACGAATCCGTGAATAAGTACAAGTGAGGAATCTAACTAGTTGTGAAGCTTAAGTGAATATCCTAGGCGTTATGAGATGCGATGAATAGATCTAACATTGTATAGGCGAAACCAATTTTGGTAAGTAGGATGAATCTTTGAGGATCAAAAGATGGTAAAAATAGAGTTATATTTACCACTCGAAGAACTGCTAGACGGGAAGAAAAGGAGATCGAGCAGTTCAATCCACCGTGCCCTAACTTGGCGACGGAGGACACCTACTGTAACGCCCCGGATTCGATGCGCCAGGTGTCTGTCAGTTATTCGTCGTTGTTGCCATGTCATTTGCTTGCGTGTTGCACTTTGCCATGTCATCATCTGCATTTCATATCATGTCATGATGTGCATTTCATTTTGCATACGTGTTCGTCTCATGCATCCGAGCCTTTTCCCCGTTGTCCGTTTTGCGATCCGGCACTCCTATGTCCCCCGGCGCCCCCTTTTACCTCTTTTCGTGTGTGGGTGTTAAACGTTCTCGGAATGGACCGAGATTTGTCAAGCGGCCTTGGTATAGCACCGGTAGACCGCCTGTCAAGTTTCGTGCCATTTGGAGGTCGTTTGATACTCCAACGGTTAACCGGGTAACCGCAAAAGCCTCCTTCTCTTTGCAGCCCAACACCCTTCCAAAGTGGCCCAAAACCCAGCAAACTCCCCTCCATGCTCTCGGTCGTTCGATCACGATCGTGTGGGCGAAAACCGCACCTCATTTGGACTCTCCTAGCTCCCTCTACCTATAAATATGTGCCCCTCCCGGATTTTTCGCGCAGATGAAACCCTAGCAAATTCCCCTCTCCGCGTCGGACGCGTCCGCCCGTCGGCCGGACGAAATTGCGCCGCCGCCCCGCGCCAATCGGGGGCTGCCACGTGGCCCGGCCACAGCGCCACCGCCCGCCCGGCACGCAGGCCCCCAGCAAGCCGCCCGCCCCGCCGCCGCCCGCTCATGATCGCCGCCGCCGCCGCCCACCCGCCCGTCGCCCGCCCGGCTGCCGCCGCCAGCCGTCCCGCCTCCGGCCGCCCGCCGCGCACGCCGCCCGCACCTCCTCCGGCGCTCGGCCCGCCTCCGGCTCCGCCGCCCGGCCCGGAATCGTCGCCGTGCCGCCTCGTCCAGCCGGCCCGCGCCGCCGCCCCGCAGCCGCCGTCCGCGGCTCGTGCGCGCCTCTCGCCGTCCGTGGCTCCGCCGCCGTGGGGCCTGCCGGAGTTTCCCGCCGCCCGCCTTCGCGCCTCCCTCGTCGCTGGCGCCGCCCTCCTCGCCGGAGTTCGCGGAACCTCGCCGGAGACGAAGCTGGATCAGATCCACCCATCCCCGGAACCAAACGGGATCGCCCTCGCCCCGGATCCCTCCGTCCCGGATATCCTCGTCCCATTGACTTTCGGAGGTTGTTTTTTTCCACTAAGTCCCCGAAATTTGCACATTATCATGCCATATTCATCATGCTATAAATCTCTGCATATTGCTCCGTTTCGTGCGTGTAATATGTCAAATTGTTCGTCTCGACGAGTACATCATTTCACCTCATTGCATCATTTTCATTTTAGCTCAGCTTGATGCCCGAAATGCTGTTAGAAGAGGGCTATGTGATGTTAGTTTCTGTTTCTTATCAGAACATGCACTTTTGTCATTTTTGCCATGATTGATGTGTGCACCCTATGAACTTGAGTCCTACATGTGTTTTGTTCTATGCCATGCCATCTTTAAAGAGGTGTATGCCATGTATTTTTGTGATCTCTGTGGTGACTAGCACAAGCATGCAAACTGGGCTTCATGATGTTGCTGTTTTCAGCCCTGCTTTTCTTGATATTTTCATGCCATGTTAACTTGATGCTACCGAGAGATCCATGCTTATTTTGGGATACTTCAGTAAGGATGTTTTGAACATATGTTTATTCTCTATCCATTCATGCCCTTGTTTACAATTATGGAGTGCTAGAGCTTGAGTCAATCGAGCTCTATTTTTTCTATAAAATGTTTCCTGGCAGATTGTTTACATGTTATTCAATTTTGGCAAGGTTGTTGTAGTTGATCCTTGCATGCTATGATGTTGTTCTTGCCATGTTTAGCTTCTATGCCATGTCTTATTACTGTTGGTTGCCTTGCCATGCCACGTATTGCTCTGTGGTGAGTGGTTCAAGCTCACCAACATGCCTACTTATCGTTGTTCCTGCCATGTATGTATCTGCAATATAACTTGCCATGTTTACATGGGTGCCATCATATTTTCTGATCCTTTTTGGCTCATAGTAAAGGACTTTTGTTATATGCTTTGATTAGATTCATGCCATGCTCTAGTTTGACTTGATAGCTTGATGTAACATGTTGTTTGATAGCTCTAAACATTGCAACCTGATGTTATTTCCTGATATAAGTCTGAAACTGTTATTATTTGTAATCTTGCCATGTGTTTTTGAGCATGTTCTAGTTGTTTCTGGAGATAGCTCAGTGTTCATGTTTTGTAATGCTTTACCTGTACATCATGCCCATGCCTTTTGTTTTCATGTTAAGATGCTGTAGCTTGTTGTTTTGATGCTTGCAATATGCCTAGTTGCTGTTTTGGGCAGATTGTTGCTATAACTTGTATAGAGTGTATGTGTTGAACCGTTTCTCCGTTTTGAGTGTGCTCTATATGAAACTTGCTTGATTTTGCATGTAGTTTCATATTATCATGTTGCATCCTTGTGTTGAGGTGTTTTTCTTGATGTTTGTATGCATTTTGCATCAATGCCATGCTTAACTTGTTTTGCTCATATCTTCTAGGCCGTAGCTCCGAATTAAATGAACTTTATATGTAACTTGACTAGAATTTCATGTAGATCATCGTGGTGCATATTAAATTGCTGTTTAACAACTTGAACATAAGGTTTATTAAGATCTGGACCAATTTCGAAATTTGCATATGAGGACTTGCCGGAATTGTTATATGTCGTTTCCGGCCTCATTTAAACTTGCTTTGAGGTGTTGTTCTTGTTTGCATCATATTTTGCCATGAGTAGCTCCATGTAGCTTGGTCATGCATCATGCTTGTTGTGCATCTTGTCATGTTCATGTGTGGTGTGTTTACTATGTTGTGTGCTTCTTCTCGATAGTTCCCGTTTCGTTGCGATCGTGAGGATTCGTTCGTCTACGCTTGGTTCGGCTTCATCCGTTCGTCTTCTTCATGGACTCGTTCTTCTTCCTTGCGGGATTTCAGGCAAGATGACCACTACCCTGGATCTCACTACTATCATTGCTATGCTAGTTGCTTCGTTCTATCGCTATGCTGCGTTACCTATCACCTGTTTATTCAAGCCTCCCAAATTGCCATGAACCTCTAACCATTGTCACCCTTCCTAGCAAACCGTTGTTTGGCTATGTTACCGCTTTGCTCAGCCCTCTCTTATAGCGTTGTTAGTTGCAGGTGAAGATGAAGTTTGTTCCTTGTTGGAACATGGAGATGTTGTTCCTTGTTGGAACATGTTTACTTGTTGGGATATCACAATATATCTTATATTATTAATGCATATATATACTTGGTAAAGGGTGGAAGGCTCGGCCTTATGCCTGGTGTTTTGTTCCACTCTTGTCGCCCTAGTTTCCGTCATATCGGTATTATGTTCCCGGATTTTGCGTCCCTAACGCGGTCGGGTGATTTATGGGACCCCCTTGACAGTTTGCTTTGAATAAGACTCCTCCAGCAAGGCCCAACATTGGTTTTACCTTTTGCATCACCACCACCTACATTTCCCTTGGGAGTAATGAACCCAAGGGTCATCTTTATTCAGCCCCCCGGGCCAATGCTTGTCTAAGTGTTGGTCCAAACTAGAGTGCTTTGCAGCGCCCCCTCAAGGAAACTTGGGGTTTGGTTTTAGTTGTACGGACTGCTCATCCGGTCGTGGCTCGAGACGAGATACGCTGCGGCTACTATCGTGGTGCCGCACGGCGGGAGGTCTTCCTGGTCTTGTTTTATTGCTGTCGAAATGTCTTGTAGCCGGGATTCCGAGACTGATCGGGTCTGCCCAGGGAGAAGGAATATCCTTCGTTGATCGCGAGAGCTTATCATGGGCTAAGTTGGGACACCCCTGTAGGGTATAAACTTTCGAGAGCCGTGCCCGCGGTTATGTGGCAGATGGGAATTTGTTAATATCCGGTTGTAGTAAACTTGAAGCAAACTCTTCTAAAATACAACAACCGTGTGCGTAACCGTGAGTGTCTCTTTTCGGGGTTGATCGAGAGGAGAGCACGGTTTCTGGGTTATGTTTGACGTAAGTTGGAGTTCAGGATCACTTCTTGATCATTACTAGTTGACGACCGTTCCTTTGTTTCTCTTCTCGCTCTCATTTGCGTATGTTAGCCACCATATATGCTTAGTCGCTGCTGCAACCTCACCACTTTATCCCTTCCTTTCCCATTAAGCTTTGCTAGTCTTGATACTGGGATTGCTGAGTCCTCGTGGCTCACAGATTACTACACCGCCAGTTGCAGGTGCAGGTTTGCGATGATCATGACGCGAGAGCGATGTTTGCTTGTATTGGAGTTCTTCTTCTGCTTCTTATTCTTCGATCAGGGGATAGGTTCCAGGTCGGCAGCCTGGGCTAGCGAGGTGGATGTCGTTTGAATTTCTGTTTATGTTTCATCCGTAGCCGGATGTTGATCTTTATATGATGTTGATGTATTCTTGTGGCATTTGTGCCTTATGTATGTATCCCCATCTATTATGTAATGTTGATGTAATGATATCCACCTTGCAAAAGCGTTTCAATATGCGGGTCTATCCTTGGTGGGACCGTCGAGTCCCTTTTGGATAGGGTCGCATATTGGGCGTGATAAGTTGGTATCAGAGCCTCGACCGACCCTAGGAGCCCCCTTGATTGATCGTGTAGTTTGGCCGTTGTTGAGTCTAGAAGAAAACTGTTTTCGGAGTCTAGTTATATCAGAGAGTAGGATTTCTTTTTACCCCTCTGCCCCTTCGTCGCTCTGGTGAGGAATCTTGACGTAGGTGTTTTGAATTACTCCTCTTCCCCTTCAAATTTTTCTTTAGGTTCACGCAGTTGGTTTTCCGGTAGTTGTTCCTCAGCTCTTTTCATCCGGTGCATTTCTCGTCAAGTCGACTCGACCATCTTCATCTTTTCCAAGTTCAATCCTCAGTTCTTCCTCCGACGTCGTTGTTTTTCCTTGTCCAAAGTTGTCCTTGTTTTTCCCACTCGCCCACCCTTCTTCTTCTCGGAACCGGAGTCCGTAATCGAGTATCCATTCTACTCGTGTGAAGTCTTTGCTTTCTTTCCTCAATGATTTCAACCGGTGTTTTCTCTTCAAGTTATTCGTCGGTTTCCCCTTCCAAGTTGTCTTTGTTTTCCCGCCCTCCCACCCTATTATCCCCGCAGTTCGAGTTTCTTCCGACCATCAATTCCATTCGTGTGGAGCCTCTTCAGTCTTCCCTCAATTGTTTCAACCGGTGAATTTCTCTTTTGTTCGTCATTCTTCATCCTTTTTTTTCCGGTGCACTCAATTCAAGTTTTTCGGTTGATCATATTCTTTTCCTCGGCTCAAGTGTTTCCCCTGCTCGTTCGTCTCTCGCCAGTTTATCCTTCCGGAGTGTGCAAGACATCTCAGGAGATTCGTCTGTGTTCCAATTAATTTGAGGTTGTCACCCCATTTAAATATTTCAACTGTTCCGGTGCATCACCTATCTCTTCAACAATCCTTTCCAACGGTGTTTTCTTTTCAGTGGGCCCTAACCCACAGACAGGTCTTTTTCCAGGATCTTACCTGACTCTTCTAATTCCAGCGGAGTTATTCTAAATTCTCTTGAAGTGTGACGTAAGAATGGATTTCATCAGTCACATGCCTTTCCCAAGATCGATTTCAAATCATTTTCATTATTGGCTCAACCTCTTTGCTTTCATTCTCCCGGAGTACCTCAGTAATTTTGGTGGTGTTCCTCGTCGTCATTTGAAGACCGAAGTAGAGTTTCTCTTAAATCGTGCCCGTTCTCCCGAAGATTCGTGGTTCTAGCTTCATGCTATCCTCTTGAATTATTCCATTTGTCAGTTATTCCTTTTTCTTATCCATCCGGAGTATGTCAGAAGTTCTTTTGCATTTCTTTTCACCGGAGGCCATCATTCCAGTTATCGTTCTCTATTTATCCCAGTGCCTCGTTCAAGTGTTCTTTAATCAGCTCATGATCTCTTTCTTCTTTTGCATCTAAATTCCCTCAAGTATCTTCGTGCTTTTCTAATTCTTCCCGGTGATTCATTCTCTTTCGTCAGTCATTTCCAAATTCTTACGGTGGTTCGTCCAAGATTCTTTTTCTTTGATGATCATATTCAATCCATTCGTTCTTTTAATCCTACCGGTGGTTCATGAAGACTTTCTCAAGTTTTGTGCCATACCCCTTTAATCCTTTTCAAGAAGAATAAATAGTATGAAAAATCCATTGTTTGTCATCAATTTAATTTGATGAAGGATAAGCATACAATAAATCTTATTCTTATTTCATCCAAGTGATTAATCTTTTCTTCGGAGTTTGTTCTTGAGGAATAAATTCTATTTCCAAGTGTTTTCATCTTTTTCTTTTCCGGAGTTCATATTTCCTCCGCCATTTCGTCGGAACCTCCGTCTAAATCATCACAATGCTCATCTTATTCTTTCATCCTTCAATTTTATGTCATCATCCTTGTATTACCGGAGTTCTTCATGGTGGCTCGTCATGATTTAATTCACTCCTCAAGTGTTCATCAAGATTCTTGTTCAAGGAGTTCTAGTATCTTTTCTTCTCACGTCTCGAAGTGCAATTAATTCTCCATATTCTTTTAAAGTGGAGTTTTGCATTTCTTCGTTCTTCTCAGCTATTTAATCTTTTCTGCTTGTGGTTGGTTATCACCTCATAATTTTGAGAGGTTATCCATAAGTCCACAACAATCTTATTCTTTTAGTTGGTGATTTTTTTCAACAACTCCATTCAATCCTTCCTTCTAAGTTCTTTTCATTCAATATTTTCAATTCTTCCGGAGGCATTGTGTTGTTCCTCTCGTCAACCATCGTTCCATTTTGTCAAACTCAGTTCCAACTCCTTCCATTTTCAGCAGGAGTGCTGCCTAAATCCTTTCAGTCTTATTCGTTTTTTTCTCATTCTAACCACTCCGGTTAGAACAAGTGGTTTCATAGTCTATCCGATTCCGTGAGCTTTCGATTCTCGCCATTCTCGCCGTTCCTCTCTTCTTCTCGTGTGCTCTCGAGTCTTTGCTTCTTCTCTTGAGTTCTTGTTTCACCTCATCGATTTTCCCTTCCGTCTCGGTCCTAAGATCTCGGGACGAGATCTCTTGTTAGTGGAGGAGTGTTGTAACGCCCCGGATTCGATGCGCCAGGTGTCTGTCAGTTATTCGTCATTGTTGCCATGTCATTTGCTTGCGTGTTGCACTTTGCCATGTCCTCATCTGCATTTCATATCATGTCATCATTTGCATTTCATTTTGCATACGTGTTCGTCTCATGCATCCGAGCCTTTTCCCCGTTGTCCGTTTTGGGATCCGGCACTCCTATGTCCCCCGGCGCCTCCTTTTACCTCTTTTCGTGTGTGGGTGTTAAACGTTCTGGGAATGAACCGAGATTTGTCAAGCGGCCTTGGTATAGCACCGGTAGACCGCCTGTCAAGTTTCGTGCCATTTGGAGGTCGTTTGATACTCCAACGGTTAACTGGGTAACCGCAAAAGCCTCCTTCTCTTTGCAGCCCAACACCCTTCCAAAGTGGCCCAAAACACAGCAAACTCCCCTCCATGCTCTCGGTCGTTCGATCACGATCGTGTGGTCGAAAACCGCACCTCATTTGGACTCTCCTAGCTCCCTCTACCTATAAATATGTGCCCTCCCGATTTTTCGCCAGATGAAACCCTAGAAAATTCCCTCTCCGCGTCGGACGCGTCCTCCGTCGGCGGACGAATTGCGCCGCCGCCCAGCATGTCGGGGCTGCCCGTGGCCCGGCCACCGCCCAGCCGCCCGCCCGTCCCGCCTCGAGGCCCAGCCCGCCGCCATGCCGCCGCCCGCTCCGCCTCCCGCCGCCGCCGCCCGCTCCCGCCGTCGCCCCGCGCCAACCACCGCCCGTCGCGCCCGGCTGCCCGCCGCCATCGTCCCGCCGTGCCGCCGCCTCGTCCGCGCCCCGCCCTCCTCCGGCGCCCGCCCCGCCTCCGCTCCGTCGCCCGGCCCGAATCGTCGTCGTGCCGCCTCGTCCGGCCCGCCCGCCGCTCCGCCGCCTGCCGTGGCGCCTGCGTGCGCGCCTCTCGCCGTCCGCAGCTCCGCCGCCGTGAGGCCTCTGCCGGAATTTCCCGCCGCCTCGCCTCCCTCGTCGCCTGCGCCGCCCTCCTCGCCGGAGTTCGCGGAACCTCGTCGGAGACGAAGCTGGATCAGATCCACCCATCCCCGGAACCAAACGGGATCGCCCTCGCCCCGGATCCCTCCGTCCCGGATATCCTCGTCCCGTTGACTTTCGGAGGTTGTTTTTTTCCCACTAAGTCCCCGAAATTTGCACATTATCATGCCATATTCATCATGCTATAACTCTCTGCATATTGCTCCGTTTCGTGCGTGTAATATGTCAAATTGTTCGTCTCGATGAGTACATCATTTCATCTCATTGCATCATTTTCATTTTAGCTCAGCTTGATGCCCGAAATGCTGTTAGAAGAGGGCTATGTGATGTTAGTTTCTGTTTCTTATCAGAACATGCACTTTTGTCATTTTTGCCATGATTGATGTGTGCACCCTATGAACTTGAGTCCTACATGTGTTTTGTTCTATGCCATGCCATCTTTACAGAGGTGTATGCCATGTATTTTTGTGATCTTTGTGGTGACTAGCACAAGCATGCAAACTGGGCTTCATGATGTTGCTGTTTTCAGCCCCTGTTTTGCTGATATTTTCATGCCATGTTAACTTGATGCTACCGAGAGATCCATGCTTATTTTGGGATACTTCAGTAAGGATGTTTTGAACATATGTTTATTCTCTATCCATTCATGCCCTTGTTTACAATTATGGAGTGCCATAGCTTGAGTCAATCGAGCTCTATTTTTGCTATAAAATGTTTCCTGGCAGATTGTTTACATGTTATTCAATTTTGCCAAGGTTGTTGTAGTTGATCCTTGCATGCTATGATGTTGTTCTTGCCATGTTTAGCTTCTATGCCATGTCTTATTACTGTTGGTTGCCTTTCCATGCCATGTATTGCTCTGTGGTGAGTGGTTCAAGCTCACCAACATGCCTACTTATCGTTGTTCCTGCCATGTATGTATCTGCAATATAACTTGCCATGTTTACATGGGTGCCATCATATTTTCTGATCCTTTTTGGCTCATGGTCAGTAAAGGACTTTTGTTATATGCTTTGAGTAGATTCATTCCATGCTCTAGTTTGACTTGATAGCTTGCTGTAACATGTTGTTTGATAGCTCTAAACATTGCAACTTGATGTTATTTCCTGATATAAGTCTGAAACTGTTATTATTTGTAATCTTGCCATGTGTTTTTGAGCATGTTCTAGTTGTTTCTGGAGATAGCTCAGTGTTCATGTTTTGTAATGCTTTACCTGTACATCATGCCCATGCCTTTTGTTTTCATGTTAAGATGCTGTAGCTTGTTGTTTTGATGCTTGCAATATGCCTAGTTGCTGTTTTGGGCAGATTGTTGCTATAACTTGTATAGAGTGTATGTGTTGAACCGTTGCTCCGTTTTGAGTGTGCTCTATATGAAACTTGCTTGATTTTGCATTTAGTTTCATATTATCATGTTTCATCCTTGTGTTGAGGTGTTTTTCTTCATGTTTGTATGCATTTTGCATCAATGCCATGCTTAACTTGTTTTGCTCATATCTTCTAGGCCGTAGCTCCGAATTAAATGAACTTTATATGTAACTTGACTAGAATTTCGTGTAGATCATCGTGGTGCATATTAACTTGCTGTTTAACAACTTGAACATAAGGTTTATTCAGATCTGGACCAATTTCGAAATTTGCATATGAGGACTTACCGGAATTGTTATATGTCGTTTCCGGCGTCATTTAAACTTGCTTTGAGGTGTTGTTCTTGTTTGCATCATATTTTGCCATGAGTAGCTCCATGTAGCTTGGTCATGCGTCATGCTTGTTTTGCATCTTGTCATGTTCATGTGTGGTGTGTTTACTATGTTGTGTGCTTCTTCTCGATAGTTCCTGTTTCGTTGCGATCGTGAGGATTCGTTCGTCTACGCTTGGTTCGGCTTCATCCGTTCGTCTTCTTCATGGACTCGTTCTTCTTCCTTGCGGGATTTCAGGCAAGATGACCGCTACCCTGGATCTCACTACTATCATTGCTATGCTAGTTGCTTCGTTCTATCGCTATGCTGCGTTACCTATCACCTGTTTATTCAAGCCTCCCAAATTGCCATGAACCTCTAACCATTGTCACCCTTCCTAGCAAACCGTTGTTTGGCTATGTTACCGCTTTGCTCAGCCCTCTCTTATAGCGTTGTTAGTTGCAGGTGAAGATGAAGTTTGTTCCTTGTTGGAACATGGAGATGTTGTTCCTTGTTGGAACATGTTTACTTGTTGGGATATCACAATATATCTTATATTATTAATGCATCTATATACTTGGTAAAGGGTGGAAGGCTCGGCCTTATGCCTGTGTTTTGTTCCACTCTTGCCGCCTAGTTTCCGTCATATCGGTATTATGTTCCCGGATTTTGCGTCCCTAACGCTGTCGGGTGATTTATGGGACCCCTTGACAGTTTGCTTTGAATAAGACTCCTCCAAAGAAGGCCCAACATTGGTTTTACCTTTTGCCTCACCACCACCTACATTTCTCTTGGGAGTAATTAACCCAAGGGTCATCTTTATTCAGCCCCGGGCCAATGCTTGTCTAAGTGTTGGTCCAAACTAGAGTGCTTTGCGCCCCCTCAAGGAAACTTGGGGTTTGGTTTTAGTTATACGGACTGCTCATCCGGTCGTGGCTCGAGACGAGATACGCTGCTACTATCGAGGGTGTCGGCACGCCGGAGGTCTTCTGGTCTTGTTTTATTGCTGTCGAAATGTCTTGTAGCCGGGATTCCGAGACTGATCGGGTCTGCCCAGGGAGAAGGAATATCCTTCGTTGATCGCGAGAGCTTATCATGGGCTAAGTTGGGACACCCCTGCAGGGTATAAACTTTCGAGAGCCGTGCCCGCGATTATGTGGCAGATGGGAATTTGTTAATATCCGGTTGTAGTAAACTTGAAGCAAACTCTTCTAAAATACAACAACCGTGTGCGTAACCGTGAGTGTCTCTTTTCGGGGTTGATCGAGAGGAGAACACGGTTTCTGGGTTATGTTTGACGTAAGTAGGAGTTCAGGATCACTTCTTGATCATTACTAGTTGACGACCGTTCCTTTGTTTCTCTTCTCGCTCTCATTTGCGTATGTTAGCCACCATATATGCTTAGTCGCTGCTGCAACCTCACCACTTTATCCCTTCCTTTCCCATTAAGCTTTGCTAGTCTTGATACCCATGGTAATGGGATTCTTTGAGTCCTCGTGGCTCACAGATTACTACACCACCATTGCAGTGCAGGTTTGCGATGATCATGACGCGAGAGCGATGTTTGCTTGTATTGGAGTTCTTCTTCCGCTTCTTCTTCTTGATCGGGGATAGGTTCGGTCGGCAGCCCGGCTAGCAGGGTGGATGTCGTTTGAGTTTCTGTTTATGTTTCATCCGTAGCGGATGTTGATCTTGTATATGATGTTGATGTATTCTTGTGGCATTTGTGCCTTATGTATGTATCCCCATCTATTATGTAATGTTGATGTAATAATATCCACCTTGCAAAAGCGTTTCAATATGCGGGTCTATCCTTGGTGGGACCGTCGAGTCCCTTTTGGATAGGGTCGCATATTGGGCGTGATACCTACGGCGACGGCGGAGAGGACGATGTTCGCGGCCGGCGTGAGGACGGCGTTGGAGAAGTCGCGGCAGCTAAGCGCTTCGTCACCGGCGTCGTCGAGAGCTAGCGGTGGCGCTAGGGTTTTGACGAGGTGGAGAGGTGGAAGAAGGTTTTCTTTACCGCAGGGGACATGTATTTATAAGGAGGTGTGTGACACAGCGCAATTACGCAGGTGCCCCCGGCGGTTCACATCTGAGGGGCATGTGGCAAGCATGCAACATACTCTGAGTTGTCCCACGTTCCCACGCCCGCCAGGTTTGTCGGATGGTCGTTCCGGCTTCTCCGGATTTGAACAATAAGGATGAATCATTTAAAATAGACTTAAAGTTTGTCTCTGTGTCTTCTGCTGACAAGGACGCAGAGAAGACATTCGACAGTTTCAATAGAATGCATATGATTTGGACAGATAGAGTTTGAGATAAAAAGCATAGAGAGATTAGGGTCCGATCACATTCACTTAGTTCAAAAGATTCAACTTGGAAGACATAGCTATAAGTGAATGCCGTAGAGAGACAGAACTATATATATATATATATATATATATATATATATATATATATATATATATATATATATATATATATATATATATATATATATATATATATATATATATATAGAAACCAAATCAACATAGTGAAGAAAATCATGAAGATAGGTTGAAGTTGAAGACAAATCAAATGTGAAGGTATTGCAGAAATAACGCCATGAGTGAAACACTTCAAACAGAGAAATTTGGTGGTGGCGTTACCCACCGTATATGAAGTATTAGACCCAGACACGGCGCACAATTATCGTGGCGCTCCGAAGTCAAATTCCACATTAATGTATTCACATTCAGAATGTAAGTCTTCATTGATTGAAGATATACTTTACTTCGTGTGTTGCACATCTAAGTCATCAACATGCATAAGTGTTAGGATGTGTGCTTGATCATAGGACATTTGAGGATTCCAAGATATTTAGCTCACACCATAACTTGCAAAACCTTTTCTCATCCAAGGGCTTTGTGAAGATATCTGCCAATTGCTCTTCAGTGTTGACGTGAATGATGTCAATATCTTTCTTCATGACATGATCCCTGAGAAAATGATGACGAATTTCAATGTGCTTTGTCTTTGAGTGCTGCACTGGATTGTTGGCAATCTTGATGGCGCTTTCGTTGTCGCAGAAGAGAGGTACTTGTTTCAGATTGATGCCATAGTCCTTGAGAGTTTGCTTCATCCATAGAAGCTGAGCACGCAAGATCCAAAGCAGCAATGTATTCAGATTCAGCAGTTGAGAGTGATACAGTTACGCTTCTTTGAAGACCAACAGACAAGTGATCGTCCCGTAAAGTGACATGTGCCTGATGTAGACTTGCGATCCACCTTGTCACCAGCATAATCAGCATCCGAAAATCCAACCAAATCAAATTTTGAGCCTTTTGGATACCATAATCCGAGTGTTGGGGTGTGAGCCAAATATCGAAGAATTCGCTTCACAGCTAAGTGATGCGATTCCTTTGGTGCCGCTTGGAATCGAGCACACATGCAAACACTAAGCATAATATCTGGCCTAGATGCACATAGGTAAAGTAAGGAACCAATCATGGAGCGGTATAACTTTTGATCAAACTCTTTACCATTGTCGTCGGGACCCAGATGGTGTTTGGCTGGCATTGGCGTCATGTAACCTTTGCAATCTTGCATTCCAAACTTCTTCAGACAATCTTGGAGATATTTTTCTTGAGATATAAAGATGCCATTCCTTTGCTGACGAATTTGAAGACCAAGGAAGAACTTGAGCTCTCCCATCATGGACATCTGATATTGTTCTTGCATCATGTATCCAAATTCATCACTATACTTCTGGTTGGTGCAGCCGAAGATAATGTCATCCACATATATTTGGCATACAAACAGTTCACCATCATATGTCTTCGTGAAGAGTGTGGGATCAAGGGATCCAGGTTTGAAGCCTTTGCTCTTCGAAAGTCTTTGATCGTATCATACCAGGCGCGAGGAGCTTGTTTGAGGCCATCTGATGCTTTATTTAGCTTGTACACCATATCAGGATGTTTTGGATCTTCAAAGCCAGGTGGTTGAGCAACATATACTTCTTCTTCAATCTTGCCGTTGAGAAATGCACTCTTCACATCCATTTGATATAGCAAGATGTTGTGGTGGTTAGCATAGGCTAGTAGTATGCGAATAGCTTCAAGCCTAGCTATAGGAGCAAATGTTTCATCGAAGTCAATTCCTTCAACTTGAGTATATCCTTGAGCCACAAGACATGCTTTGTTTCTAACGACTTGACCATGCTCATCTTGCTTGTTTCGATATATCCATTTGGTGCCAATAATGTTATGCTTGCGAGGGTCAGGACGCTTGACAAGTTCCCAAACATTGTTCAGCTTGAACTGTTGAAGTTCTTCTTGCATAGCTTGTATCCATTCTAGTTCCATAAAGGCTTCAGCAACTTTCTTGGGTTCTGATATTGACACAAAAGAGAAGTGCCACAAAAATTTGCTAGCTGTGTTGCTCTTGAGCGAGTAAGCGGACCAGGTGCATTGATGCTATCGATTATCTTCTCAATCTGTACTTCATTTGCAACTCGAGGATGAACTGGACGAAGACTTTGCTCTTGCTGATCATTTTCATCATTGGGAGGATTGTCTTCAGACTGAGCATTGTCTTCAGGTTGGTTAGGTGCAGAAATGATAAGTTTTTCTTCAGGCTGTGCTTCAGAAGGCATGATTTCACCGGTTCCCATCAGCTTGATAGATTCGCTGGGTGGAGCTTCGTCTAGTGTACTTGGCAGCAACTCTCTTTGTGAACCATTGGTTTCATCAAATCGCACGTCCACAGTTTTGACGATTTTGTAGTGATAGAGGTTGAAGACTCTGTAGGAGTGCGAGTCCTTTCCGTAACCGAGCATGAAGCCTTCGTGAGCTTTGGGTTCAAATTTTGACTTGTGATGGGGATCCTTGATCCAGACTTAGCCCCAAATACTCAAGTAGTCGACATTTGGCTTCTTGCCAAGAAGGAGCTCATAGGATGTTTTGTTCGAAGCTTATGGATGTAAACACGGTTGATGACGTGACATGCTGTATCAATAGCTTCAGGCCAGAACTTTCTTGGTGTCTTGTACTCGTCGAGCATTGTTCGAGCCATCTCAATGAGGGTTCTGTTCTTGCGCTCCATGATGCCATTTTGCTGAGGTGTGTATGGAGCAGAGAACTAATGAGTGATTCCCATGGTATCCAGATAAAGATCAAGTCCGGTGTTCTTGAATTCAGTGCCGTTGTCACTTCTGATATGCTTGATCTTGATGCCATAATTGTTCATTGCTCGATTGGCGAAGCGTCTGAAGACATCTTGCACTTCAGTCTTGTAGAGAATTATGTGCACCCATGTGTATCTTGAGTAGTCATCAACAATGATGAAGCCATAGAGACAAGCAGTTGTTGTGAGGGTAGAGTAGTGAGTAGGGCCAAACAAATCCATGTGTAATAGCTCGAAGGGTTGAGATGTCGTCATGATTGTCTTCGAGGGGTGCTTTGCCCTAGTCATCTTTCCAGCTTCGCAGGCACCACACAAATGATCCTTCTTGAACTTGACACCTTCGATGCCTATGACATGCTTCTTCTTGGTGAGTGTGTGTAAGTTCCTCATGCCAAGATGCCCCACCCCGATGCCGTGAGCCAAGATTCAAGCTTTTGCAAGAAGACATACGGCAAGCTGTGGACCTGCTGAGAAATCTACCATGTATAGATCATCTTTCCTATACCCTTCAAAGACTAGAGACTTGTCAGATTCCATTAGTACAAGGCAATGATATTTTCCGAATATCACAATCATGTTCAAGTCACAAAGCATTGAGATGACATCAAGTTGAAACCAAGGGATTCAACAAGCATCACTTTATCCATGTGTTGATCCTTTGAGATTGCAACTCTACCTAGACCCAATACCTTGCTTTTACCAAAGGTCAAGAAATGTGATGAGACTCTTGTCCGATGGACGTAAGGTTGAGTCCATGAGAAGACTTCGATCACCAGTCATATGATTAGTGCATCCGCTGTCCATAATCCATTCTGAAGCATGATGTGTCATACCCTACAATACAGTTAGGGGGATAGGCTTCACCAAGAGTATTGTGAAGCATAAACATTTGACGGGCAAGTGGATTATTGAAGCTCAAATCAAGATTAGGATTGATAGGATGAATGGCAAACAATTCAGGAACAAAATACATAGTGAGACCATTTGGGCATTTGATCTTGCGTCCTACAAGATGTCTTAGGTCCCCAGCAATAGCATCAGACGCCTTTGATTTTCAGCTGGAGACCCTTTCCTGCAAAAGAGAGTTAATTCTTCTTAACCACCCACATCTTCAGGGGTGGCTTAGAAGCAATGAGTCTAAGTGCAGCATCTGAGAACTTCGGCTTTGGAGCCCTAGCAAATAGCCTTGCAGGAGATGAATGATACTCATATGAATAAGCAGAAAAGTTCTTAGTTCTATGAACATGGCGGTTTGAAGACACACGCTCATATTCATAAATTTGAGTACGGTTTCCCTGCAAAACATTGGCGTTAGGGTGACTCAGGAGAGTCCTCTGTCTGTATGAAGCCTTTGGACCATATGACGCCTTAGGTCTAGGGTTTGTCTTCTTCCCAGGTGGTATCATGATGACATTCACTGGAAGATTCTCAAGACAGCTTTTGGGAACCCAGATCTTCTTCACAGCTGGTCCATTCCTGCAGTTAGTACCAATATACCTGGCAAACACTACACCATTCTGATTCTTGAACATCTTATAGTTTGCATCAAAGGATTCATCAATGATAATAGGGTTAGCACAGGTAAAGCCAGATAAGGTGGATGGATCCATCGAAGGTCCCTTTGCAGAACCCATGTGGTTTTGGGATACCGCTCGGGCTTCGATGGAACCATCAACATTCATTTTCCTCTCAACCCAACACCCTCTTTCCTAGGGTTTCGGTTCAGAATCCGCTTTTGAGGACATCGCAGTGTCTCGATGCCCTTTCGACTTTTATACATCCTGTTTCAAGCAATGTCTTCAACCTAGCATTTTCATCAAGAATAGCAGTGGTATCCTCCGCAGAGGGGTTAGTTACCACATTAGTAGTTGAAGACAATGCAACAAGGCAGCAGTTGAACATTCAGCAACAGAGGTAGCGATATCACGCCAAGACATTTTAGACATGGTGGTTCAAATCCATCTGGCGGAACTGATCTGTTGAGCGCGAAGTGACTCATTCTCTTTTTGAAGATCTTCATGAGCCGCTCTCAATTTCTCAAGCTCTTGCTTCCTTTGAAGATAATCATAGGAGAGCTTTTCATGAGTAGTTGAGAGCGTTTCATGACGAATTTCAAGTTCTTGGTACTTAGCATGAAGATTTTTAATGTCTTCAACTAAGGACTGTGAACGTGTCATTTCCGCGTCCAACAGGTCATCGCTTTTGTCTAACAGTTTTTGAGTATGTTCCATAGCTCTTTGTTGTTCGGTTGCAATTTTAGCAAGTGTTTTGTAGCTGGGTTTGGATTCACAATCAGAGTCATCTTCACTTGATGTTTGAAAGTAAGCATCACATGATTTTACCTTGGCACCACGTGCCATGAAGCGAGAGGTGGGAGCAGGGTCGTCCTTGTCATCGGCTTGAGCGTTGGTGTGGAAGTCATTGTCTTGATGTTGAAGATGGACTTGGCAACATAGGCTGTGGCTAAAGCCGACTTGCAACGCCAGGGCGGACTCCTCTTGGACTCCACCTCCACCTCCTCGAAGCAGACTCCTCCTCTGAATCCATTTCCTTGCCAACAAAAGCACGAGCCTTGCCAGATGACCTCTTCTTATGAGATGAAGACTTAGATGAGGACTTGGAAGAAGACTTTGAAGATTTCTTCTTCTTCTTTTCATCAGAATCATATTCCTTGCTCTTCTTCTTCTTCTTCTCATTGTCCCACTGTGGACACTCAGAGATATAGTGTCCAGTTTTCTTGCACTTGTGACATGTTCTCTTCTTGTAGTCATGAGTGGAAGCTTCATCATTTCTTGAGATGGATCGTGAAGACTTTCTGAAGCCTTTCTTCCTAGTGAACTTCTGGAACTTCTTCACAAGCATAGCAAGTTCCTTTCCAATGTCTTCAGGATCATCAGAACCGCAGTCAGATTCTTCTTCAGATGAGGAAACAACTTTTTCCTTCAAAGCGAAGTTCGCCATAGTTGGGACCATAGATATCTCTTTTCTCGTAAAGTGGAACTCATGTGTGTTGAGCCTCTCAAGTATATCAGACGGATCGAGTGTCTTGAAGTCAGGGCAATCTTGTATCATGAGGGCAAGGGTGTCAAAAGAGCTGTCAAGTGATCTCAGTAGTGTCTTGACGATTTCATGCTTGGTGATCTCAGTGGCGCCAAGAGCATGAAGCTCATTTGTGATGTCAGTGAGGCAATCAAACGTGAGCTGGACATTTTCATTGTCGTTTCTCTTGAAGCGGTTGAAGAGGTTGCGAAGAACACTGATCCTTTGATCTCTCTGGGTTGAGACGCCTTCGTTGACCTTGGATAGCCAGTCCCAGACTAGCTTCGATGTTTCCAGAGCACTCACACAGCCATACTGTCCTTTGGTTAGATGACCACAGATGATGTTCTTTCCAGTAGAGTCCATTTGAATGAACTTCTTGACATCAGCAGGGGTGAGACCTTCACCAGTTTTGGGAACGCCGTTCTTGACGACATACCAGAGGTCGACATCAATGGCTTCAAGATGCATGCGCATCTTATTCTTCCCGAAGGGATAGTCAGTTCCATCAAACACGGGGCAAGCAGCGGAGACTTTGATTATTCCTGCAGTCGACATAGCTAAAACTCCAGGTGGTTAAACCAAATCACACAGAACAAGGGAGTACCTTCCTCTGATACCAATTGAAAGTGCTAGTTATCGACTAGAGGGGGGGGGGGGTGAATAGGCGATTTTTAGGAAAGTCTTCAAAACACGGATGTTTCGAAGACAAACAATAGAAATGACCTAATTGATATGCAGCGGAGGATAAACTACAACAAGCAAACCATAGTCAAGTATGCAACAACGTGAAAGTACAAGACTAATAGCAGCTTGGTAGTAGGATCAAGATGGAAGATAGTGAGAAGCCAATCAACAAAAGTAGTCAAGCAATGAAGTCAAATAGGTATGACAAATAGGCAATGACTTCACGAAGACAAACTCTAAGTAAGGAGAGGGAGAAGATAGAACCAGTCACTTGTTGAAGACACGGGATTTGTTGGACCAGTTCCAGTTGCTGTGACAACTGTACATCTGGTTAGGGAGGCTGAGATTCAACTCAGAAGACCGCGTCTTCACCTTATTCCCCTTGAGCTAAGGACACACAGTCCTCGCCCAATCACTCTGTAAGTCTTCAAGGTAGACTTCCGAACCTTCACAGATCAAGCGCTCACCGGCAATCCACAATGAGTCTTGGATGCTCGAATGCGACGCCTAACCGGCCGGAGGATTCACAGTCCTCAAGTGTAATAAGTCTTCAGTCACATGACATGTAAAGACTTGATGATGCCTAACACTCTTTGGCTCGGGTGTTTGGGCTTTGTCCTTGCAAGGATTTCTCTCTCAAAGGCTTCGAGGTGGGTTGCTCTCAAACGACAAAAGCCGTGCACTAACTCTGAGCAGCCAACAATTTATGGTGTAGGGGTGGGCTATTTATAGCCACTAGGCAACCCGACCTGATATGTCCGAAATGACCCTGGTCACTAAGGAACCGACACGTGTTCCAATGGTCGATTTCAAACACACACGGCAACTTTACTTGGGCTACAAGCAAAGCTGACTCATCCAGCTCTGATAAGTTTTGCTCTCATTATCTTCGCTCAAGACATAGGATTTGGGTTGAGCATCACTTGACCATTCTCGACTTTGATCACTTGGACCCCACTTAACAATGACGGTGGTTCCTATGACTCAACAAAGAAGAAAAGGAAACAACGAAACGACACGCCTTGCGCCCATAGTCTTCACTCAATGTCTTCTCATGTCATAGTCTTCAATGTGAATATCTTCACATACCACCATTGTCTTCAATGTCTTCATACATTTTTAGGGGTCATCTCCAGTAGGTAAACCGAATCAATGAGGGACACAACCTGCGTTATCCTGCAATTCTCACAAACACATTAGTCCATCAACCAACTTTGTCGTCAATACTCCAAAACCAACTAGGGGTGGCACTAGATGCACTTACAGCTTTCTTTACCTAGCCCTAAAAATAGAAGAGTTTTCTTAGTAACGTATTACAGCATGCTTAATTTGCTCCGCTTTCTTTACCTAGCCCGAATGGTTGCAGTCGAGGCCGATGTCCTCGGTGGTATCCGGCCACTGTTTTCGTTTCCGAAAAACAACTTCCACATCCCTTTGTGCGTAGTAGCGAAGAAGTGTTGGAGGGTTTGTGGTCCTTCTTGATTAAACTCCCACATGCACTACAAAAAATACGTTTCCGTGATGATACATGTTTGTCATAGTAGGTCACGTTTTCTGTCATGCATGTACATCCATGACAAATTTATGACAGAATCAAGATAGTCATACCTGTGCTGTCGTAGAAGTGTTCCATGACATTACCAAAATTATCATCACGGAAGTGTCCACTTCCATGATGATAAATCGCGCGTCACAGAAGTGCTTTCGTCAAGAGTGACCGACACGTGGCATCCACCGTAACGGAACGCAATTAAGCTATCGGGTCCGGTTTTGGATCCGATAACCCGTTAACAGCCGGGACCAATGGGAAATTTCCACGCGTAAAATTATGATTGGCCGGAGGGAACACCTGTCAGCTTGTCAGTGGGCCAGATGTCGCCCGTCCGTTGGAGGAAACATGCCTATGATACGTCGACACATGGCTGGGCCCAACAGAGGCCCATATAGGTTAAAAAGGCCGTCCCAGTCAAAGGCCCGTAGTACTTACTCAGGTACTAGTGGGCCACCCCAATAACGACATGCTTAATAAAGGCCCATTTACGGCCCGAAGCCAGATCTGGCCCATTAATTGTTCGCCGAATATTTGGGCCCATTTACAGCCCGAAGCCAGATCTGGCCCGTTAATTTTTCGCCGAATATTTGGGCCCAATTACAACCCAGTGACTTTCGGCCTGTTAGAGGCCCGATGTAGACATGCGCCCAGTTTAGCCCGGTGTGACTTTTGGCCTGGGAATGGCCCGTGCTTCCCATGGGCCATATATGGTCCGACGGGACATCGAGCCCACTAACGACCCGTGATAAAGGTGGCAACATTTAAGCCCAATGTGACTTTGGGCCTGTTAAAGGCCTGTCGCATAACTCGGCCCTTTGATGTCTGTACTAAGCTTTCAGCCTCTTAAAGGACCATGATATCAGTGGGCCAACTAAGGCCCGAGATATGTTTCGGCCTAGTAACTGCCCGTGATATAACTGGGCCCAAAAAGGCCAGGTCTACATTTCAGCCTGCTGAAGGCCCATCGACAACTAGTGAAAATTGAGGCCCAACATGCATTTCGGCCTGCTAAAGGCCCATGGTTTCATCTGGGCCGTAACAGGCCAGTACAATATTCAGCCTTTTAATGGCCCAACGCTACCTGGGCCAAACTAAGCGCTGGGTCCACAAAAGGCCCAACTAAAATATAGGCCGGTGTAAGTTGTGGGCCTCGCGCAAAGTGTGAAGGCCCCAATCATTCGGGCCCAAGAAAGATGCAGGCCGACCGGCGAATGTTTCGGCCCGGTCGACTACAATTGATTTTTTTAGATAGTGAATGATGGCGGTAACTAGTAGGAATTAAGAACAAACCTACTCTATACAATAAACAAATTACGGCATAGTAACTAAGAATAAACCTACACTATACAATAAAGGATTTATGGTATATTACATCCACTGGGCATCGAAGTTCGCCACCAGTGACCATAAAGCGCAACGAAGAAGCAGACTACAAAAACTGGGCACCATTGCAGCGTAACAAAATAATACTGAACCGAGACCACTTCCAAGACAGTTCAACAAAGGTTAGCCTTGCGCGGGAACTGCTGCGCAAGCTGCTGAGCAAGGCTGTGAGACTGGCCTAGCATGTCGGTCATAGCTTCCAGGTGTAGCTGTTTAGCGATGAGGTTCTCATTGGTGTTCTCCGCAATCTTTCTCAGAGATAGGAATTCAAGTCGAAGTTGAGTTGCAGAATGCCTTTCTGCTAGAACTTGGGACTGAGGAAGTCGAACTGATTCAGACAACGAATTCTGTGAGCTTGTCTGACTGCTAGTCTCAAGTAACTTGAACACTGCATCAAGACAAGACATTTGGGTTGTCTCGCTATCTTCAAGATGTTTTGCCTTCTTTGCTGCAATATATGTTGGGTTTGTCTCACACCCTTCAGCAGACTTGTGCATGCCATCAGGCATATCACCCTGAAACAAAGCAGAGAGATGACAGGTTTTGCATGTGTATAAACAAAGATGATAACTGTGTTGTCAATTCCATCCAATTTAAAATTAGAAAATAAAGAGTAAGTTCAAAATATCAATAGAATAATTTGGCATTGTTCATAATGCAGGGAGCTTCACCACACTACTGGATTACCATGTCAACATAACAAGCATAGATGAAGGGCAAGGAAAATCATTGTATCTATTTTTGTTAATGTGCATGGCATATTGTTCATATCATCAGCCACATCGGTAAGAAAAAACAGGAGATGACAAGGTGCAAATGTGGGCTGCTTCACCACACACTGGATTATAGATCCACAAAAACAAGCATACATATAGGGATTATCGAGTAATGCGCATGGTATGAATAAGGAATTTGGTTTTACAAGTAAAACTTAGAACTTACGGTTCTTGCGAACATGCATTTTTGTAGAAACAACAAACTAAACAGCAGTCAACGATAGGGAGTATGAGCAAATTAAACATCAGTTGAGGATAAAGGCTTTAGAAGGACTGACTTACATTAACAGTTAACACCAGCTTTATAATGCCCTTCTCCATGTCAAGGGAAGGATAACTCAAGAATTTCAGCATAGAATCTTCTTCATAAGCATTGCCTGTACTCTACATTTTGTAGAGAGTAATTATAGATATGATAATACTGGAAGGGATAGAGGATAATGAAGATAAGATGTAGATTGATGCTACATAATCAACTACCAACCCCTGGAAGTACAAGTGTTACAGGACAAAATGTACTGACAAGAGCAATGGGCTACACTTCTGCACTGGCATTGTCTGTGTATTCTACTTTTTGGTAAGATTAAATATAGATCTGATATTTTTTAGTAAATGGTGGGCGAGGGAGATAAGATGCAGAATGCTACACAATGAACCAATCCCTCTTCCCATAATACAAGAGTGTTTTGAACACTGGTGTACTGTACAAAACATTCTTATATTATGGGATGGAGGAAGTGGCTGTTAATGTAAGTACAGTGATAGACGACGTTCAGTCCTTACAAGAGGACTGCAGAGCTAAACCTCTTAAAAAGCATTGGGTTGATTCTAAATTTATGTAATAGTCCATACGGATCTTATATTGTCTATCAAATGGACGATAACGAGGCTAACATGTGCAGTGATGCTACATAATCAAACAGCTATGAAACTAAGTATGGTCATACTAGGCAAGAGGTACTCACAAGAGAAATAGTGTGCAGTATAGTTGCGAGATTCTGTGGTCCCTTGAGAATGAATGTTCTTTTGCTGACAGATTTCGTACAAGTGAGACGTTAAGGTAAATGCAGAAATGTAGTTCAAATTGTGATGTGATATCATAGACAATACCTTACACTGCAGCCGAGACCAATGTGTAACAAGATTATTCCAGTCACCGTCGGATAAATGTAGCACCGGAGACTTACAGAAATTTCATTTAGAGGCTTGCCATCGAAGTGTGCTTTCCTCATGTAGGAACAATACTTCATCAACGAGTGCTTGAAAAGCGCAACCAACCCTTGCCCGTCTTCACAATGCAGTTTGGTCCTCGCCTATTTAAAAGAATGAAATCTTGTGTTTCTGTCAGCAGAAACATATGCAGTAATGACCATGAATAACATTAGTACATTAATTATGCGTAAGTTGCGGAGGAAGACTGGAAATTGTTCTGTGTCTGCGGTATAATCTTTCCATGAAGGAAAGATGCGCACAAAGTTCCTAACAACAATATAAGCTTTGTCTTCTAAACTGGGAAGAAATGGAAGAGGGGTATTATTTGCTGCAATTGGGGCTCTCTCTGGTTTGAAAAGGGATTTGGCAACTGGATTTGGTGTACTCTTTGCTGGAATGGGGGTTTGCGTCGTAGAGCTGGTGCTATGTCAACTGGCATAATCATAGTGTTTGCTGCAGTTGGGGTCTGCTGAGTTGGGGCATCAAAAATGACTAGTGTAGTAGGGCTAGAGTCTGCTAGAGTTGGGGTGTTTTGTGGGTCAGGTGATATTGCAACTACACCTAATGGGCTATTTGATTTATCAGGTGCCACTACCTTTTCCAAATACTTTGCTTGTGCTCCTCCGTGATCAGCGATCGCCCTCTTCCTTTTGAACGTCTGATACACAAGAACAACATTTGAATGGATAAATATGGTATGATGACAGATGGAATATGTACTGAAAATGTATAGGCAGGGCGTATTCACATACACGATGTGTAAACTAAGCTAATGGCAGTCCAACAAAGTAGAAGCAATGCAAAGCATCAATTGCAAGATATGTGCGACCAATATAACCTTGGAAAGTTAGAGCAAGCACCTTGATGGGTGAATAAGATAGGGCATCTTCCTCTGACTCCTCCACTAGGGAGCTACATTGACTTAGGTCTCCCTCTAGCTCAGAATCACTGTTAGGATCATATTCTGAGCATGAATCTGTATGTGGAGAGCGTTTGCATTGCATTGCATCCAAACTTGATTTCAGTCCCTTAATGCCAAGTTTGACAGCCATGGCATTGTTCTGCTTTATTCTTTTCATGCGCGCAAGCTCATAATCATTATGATGCTATTCAGAATCTAAGATTCATGAAAACATAAAAAGTAGTCAGATTATCTATGGAATGCATTGCGGATTCAACTCGAAGGGTGTCTCCCTATAAACCCCTGCATATGCAAAGTTCACCCCCAACCGTGCTGACTAGACCACACACAGAAATACAAACCCCTTATGTCTCTATAACAGGCAGACACACATTTAAAAACTGAAGTAGGAACATTAGAATCATATGAAATTCGTATTTTAACAAATAAACTAAGGAATTATGAGTGGCATAATGTTTAGCTTCAAGGGTGGAGTGTTGGTCGACACAAAGTAAGTAGGCAGATTGTATTCCATGTAAAAGATCGAAGCCTATGTAAAAGCTGGAAATGACACTTTCTTTCTATACAATGCAGTGTTCATTGCCCACACATGATGGAAGATATCACATAGAGAAATACTATTCACTCATGTCTATGGTTGCAGTATTTAGAAACAGGGTGGTCCAACCTAAAAGAATATGGACAACAAATATGACAAGGCAAGCATAGATGTAGTGAATCAATCATTTACTTGTGAGCTTACTAGGACAAGTATGCAAAATTGTAAATGTAGTAAGAGACCGTCCAAAATCTGAATCAAGAAGTTTGTCTAGAACTTATTGTTTGCAACTAATCGATGTGAATAATTGGATATTATATCAAATGAGTAAGAAAGACAAGTAAAATTGTCAACAAACCTGGCTTGCAGTAGTAATCTGGGTCAATGCCACTATGACTAACAATCCAAAATGACTAGTGTCTGTTCCTAGGGCCGGAATTTTGAAAACCCTATGAACTTTACAGGTACTAAAGATTACCGAAATACATCTGAACCATTAAGTGTAGGTAGCACTGAGCACACAACAAACCCTAATGACAGTCCTGCCTAATGAGTAATGAGTCAATTATAAAATGGGTGATGAGGAGTGGCTGCTGAGTGTTGAGG
The DNA here is from genome assembly GCA_021605205.1 of Aegilops longissima. Taxonomy (NCBI): domain Eukaryota; kingdom Viridiplantae; phylum Streptophyta; class Magnoliopsida; order Poales; family Poaceae; genus Aegilops; species Aegilops longissima. Next base: position 526,794,127 of record CM038678.1, on the reverse strand, counting down.
ACGTATCTCAGGATAAATCGGGTTGGCTTAGTGGGTGCTGCACGCCTGAGCCCTGAACGGACTGGGAAGGTAGGCACGGCGGCGCGCCCTGGTAGCGGTGACGCTGTTGGGCGAGCGGCTCCTGACATCCTGTTAGTTCGGCGTCTCCTCCTAGAGTCATGCCATCCGGGAACGGCAAGTCGCCAAGCAGGCAAAGCGGTCAGAAGCAGTAGAGATCGAAGCGCAAGCAAAACAAAGGAGAATCGGGGCTTGGGACGACCCAAAATCCCAGGGTGGGCCGGCCCACCATGGGCACCCTGTAGAGATAAACACCCGAAGCGGCGAACTTGCATTTTCGAAACTAATTTAGGAACATTTAGCTGACCAATTAAACGACTCTGTTTTAATAATATCAGATTCGTATTTGAACGATTAAGCTTGTTTAGCTTGATGGGTGGAGTAGTGCTATTATGACACGAAGCACGTATTCTGATCTTATAGTGATCATAAAAGGGAGAAACCGGAGAAAAGATATTTAGCAGCCATTGTTTGCTTCGAACTAAGAACTAAATTCTAAGAGCTGAAAAGAAAGTAGAGTAACCAAGTTAAGATCTATTTTCTGGTTGAGATCAAAAAGTTGAGGAGATATGAAGTACCACCTCTCTTGCGGCGCCGTGAAGGCATCGGGGGTGCGATGGCTGTCGGTGGCATTGAAGCAGATCTGTGATGGTAGACGGGTGCATCAGGGGATAAGTCCCGTTGCGGTGGAAGAGACGGTCGTGTGAGCGGCCCCGGCAAAGAGGACGACAACACCGATGAAGCGAGAGGACGTGATGCAAGGCTCTTGGTCCGTCGCCGTGGATGAGAAACGTCCATCTCTAGTAGTGGACGACGCAGTCTTGGTAGGTGCTCCGGCATGGTGGAGGACGGTGCTAATGGATGTGGTGGAGGACGGTGGCAATGGATGGGGTGGAGGACGGCGTCGATGGATGGGGTGGCGGACGGAGGCTGGTGTGGGGATGGTGTTCTATCACGGACGGTGTATGAATGGGAAAATGTAGGGAGAGGTATGGGGAACCATGTTTTTGGGACGCGCCTTTCTGAAATATGGGAAATTTACCAACTTAGCCCCTGTTTGAAATTTGGACGTCTCGTCCGTTGGGGATACGACGGTAATCTCGCATCTCGCCAATATTTGCCCAGAGCGATTTCGGGCAAGGAGAGGGTGGTTGGCGCCCATGGTTGGCGCCCATGGTGTATGAATGGGGCTGACAGGTAGGGCGGTTGTGTCACGTCTGAGTGAAGTTACAAACCTGCCCCTATTGAAAATTTTTGCCAATATTGATTTCGGCCGACTCGAGTTTGTTTTGCTGCCCACCATGTATGAATGAGGAAATGGAGGGAGAAACAGAGGTCTTTCGGACGAGCTTGAATCAAATGTGTTTTGCCACCCATGTTTGGCGCCCACCATGTCGGAATGGGCTCAGAGGTGGTCGTGTCACGTCTAATTGAAGTTACTATCCTACCCCTATTTAGAGCAGTGGAAATCAGGCCGATGGATTGTCCGTGTAATGGGTAGACAGTAATTTCCATCTCCCAAACACTTGGCTTCGGGCAGCCGACGTGGGAGTGGACATTTTGCTGCTTCTTTCGAATTTTGGGACAATAAGCATCCATGTTTACCATGGCAACTAAATTCGAATCCATTTTTTATTCCTATACGAATCTTTATAAATCATTCTATGTGTTTTTATATATCTTCAAAAGGACGACAAAGATGTATTCCACTGTCATATATGAATATGGTTTACAAATGCCGATACTCAAATTCAGAAGCTAGAATCCAGTTTAAGGTGAATTCGAATATTTGGAACACTTCATGTCCAACTCAAATGTCACACGCAGCATAATGTGTACTCCCATTTAGATATGTACACAAGCGATGTATCAAGATTCAAATACCGAGTCAATCAACCAAGAATGTACAAAACTAACAGACATACACTTATAGAGTATATGGATCAATGGTATCAACTAACATACATAAGCCAGGCTGCTGTACTTTTTTTGCTACAACAACATCCTTTTTTAGCCAAGCTACTACAACATCTTGGCCCTTTCCGATGCGTGCCACTTATGGTCCATCTATACTACTATTATTGCGGAATGCACATTCAGCCCGATTGGCATATTTGTAGGTCTGGCACAGCAATCAAAATGAAATGTCTCCGAGTCTTATCAATTAATACAGACTTGTGCTCAAATAAAATTACAAAACAAAAAACAAAAAAACAATTATTACATGATCTCTAAAACAAATGGTTTGATTGATTACATGAACAAACAACACAAAGGTTATTCAATGATGGAAAGAAAATTTCACCAATGATTTACCAAGTGGAAATTTAATTTCCTTTTTTCCTTTAGGACCTTAACAATGTGGTCAGTCTCAGCTTGCTTCGTTTTGAAATCCACCAAATATTTAATGGTTGTCTTGAGTACTGCTACTGATTGTGCTATTTGCTTCCTCAACATGTCAACTTCATCTCTAAGTGCAGAAGCAGACTCTCTTTCTACCACTAGTTTAGCCTCTAGAGCATCAGCAGTTGGCAATTCATAATGCATTATTGGGCCGGTGCCACTGCTGTGGGATGATACAGCGTCCATGGGGACCTCGCTCTTTGATCTTGGGCTAACCTGTTTTTCCATTGAAGTTCCGATTGGATTCGGAAAAGTTGAAGTTAGCGAAATATCTCAACTAGGAGTTATAACAGCAAACCAGTTAAACAAACAAGGAATTAAAGAGTTTCAATTTGATGCTGAAAAGTAATTATTAACATCATTGTAACCCGTTGTTGCAGCAGCAAAGCAGTTAAACAAACAAGTAGCTATTTAAGTTCAGGCAAACAGGTAATTCTTAACAGTAAGTGTCAGACACATAGATAGGCGCAGTCTATAATAGGATTAACAGGCTGTGGCATTATGTAATCAGTAGCAAACTAAATTAAGCCTAGCAACGTAATTGAACAATTTTGCAATAAGTGGCTAACTAAAATTCCGAGAAGCAGGTAACTGAACTTACACTAGTTCTTTGTACAGGCACACTGCAACTTCTTTTTTGCTTACAAGGTTGTACGAAGGAGTCCATGGCATCAATTGCTTGGATATGCAGTCCCAATACTTCTTTATTCCCACACTGCATTGGTAAGTCGAATGGTTAATCTGGTAAGATGGTGCATCCTTGATATGTTATATGAGGACGTGTAGTCAGACTAGTTGTAGCCACACACATCACACTGGCTTTTACTGTATATTTCATGCGATTACTTTTGGCATATCAAGATCTAAGGAATCTACAATAGGATGAAAAGACTGGCATCCTTCACATTATTGGCGAACTCAGTTCATAGAAACAAGCAATTCAACCATTCTGTGGGTAAATCAAAAGCGCCACTGGAATAATTTTCACTACCCCAATCATACACGCAAAAAGGGGCGATGCCACCATAGGGGCTGGTATGGGCGGCCGCCTCGGGTGGCTCGAAAGTGTGCACCTAGTTTGAGTCGTCCAGGTTGGCCCAGGCTAGTTTTGTTCGTCCCAATGCACGAGCAGGCAATGTAAAAAATGAAGAAAAATGTTTCAATTTGGATAGGCCAATAACATAAGTGCAAGGCAGGCCCTATAGCAGGCTCGCGGCCCAAACGAGCGCCTCCCATATCGATCGACAGCAGGAAAAATCCCAATTCATCCGCTCCAGCCTCCAGTCTAGTTTGCTCTTAACCTAGCCGCCGCTGGACAGACCGACACATCACTTCCTCGCGCCCTCGTAGGAGGGCGGTCACCGGGCTTCAAGCGAACAGAAGGACAAGAAGATTAAGATCCAACCCTGGGTGTAGCCTGCGTGGGAGGCAGCGGCGGCAACACGGGCATGCATCGAGCTTGCGCAAACTGACAGTCACAGCTTGCAAGAGTAGCATGCGCAACGAGTAGGTACATAACATCCCTGATTATATCTAATTCAACTCTTCAATTTCTAGCCAATAGTTAAACCTGACAGTGTTGTAAAACTGCTTGTATGTAGGGAATCTATGAGAAAATGAAACCAATTTCTACTTATTTTATAACTCCCCCAATCAATACTGAACTGATTGAATCTGATGTATCTAATCAAGTTTCCGGTGCAAACATCCAAGCTCATGTTGTTCTTGAGCCTGAAGTGTCTAATGAACAGACTGCTAATGAAGGATTTGATGCAAACATTTTACATGCTCCTGGTGATGAACATATAGTGTCTAATGAGGCATCTAATGCAAGCATTTTGCAAGCTCCCATTGAAGGATTTAGTGTCTAATGATGATTTGCTATGTTGAGAGACACATACAGATTTGCAGGCATTGATGACAAGCAAATTGTAGTGCATTTTCATGGCTTGAGGAAACGTCGAGGCCATCTACCAAAAAGTCCCCATATCATGACAACGTAGCATAAATACTTTTCTAATCTGTTGTTTGAAACTATTGGCATACTTGTGCAGGATAGATATATTGATGTGCAGTTTGCGCACTGGTTATAGGTGCAATTACACTTCGATATTTTCAGCTAGAGAACGAATAATTCAAGCAGGTATAGACCATGTTTGTAGTCCTTGTACACCATGTTGCATTTTGTGTTTTTGGTGCTTGCATCATTTAGTGTTTATAATCTGAACTACTTTTGATCGTTAGCTGGTTTTCAAAGTGCATGTAGCTTCACATTTCTCAAGTTATGTTGATTTTTGGAGTGCAAGTGCCTTCGTATTTTTTAAGTTAAATGTTCGCCCCTGGTAACTTGAATTCGTGGATCCGCCACTGCACACAAATCATACACGAATGCCAGTACGAATTAAATGAAATGCAGGGACTTACGCTAGCTCGTTGTGCTGTGCTCATCGCAGCTCTGCTTGCGCTTGGGATGTTCCATGTACAAGTCAATGTTACCACTTGCTTGGATGTGCAGGCCTTGTGCTCCTTGCATCACCTCTGCATTTTTGACACGGCGAATGGTTGATCAAATAAGAGGAATCGACCTTGCTGTTGTACTGGAGGACAGATACTTACAAGGTTATACGGGTGTGCAGGATGTGTACCAGTTCCCGTAGAGCCATCATGCTTCGCTAAAAAATGGATTTGCTTATTTTAGATGATATCTCCAAAAGAAATAAGAGTTAAACTCAGATTTGGATAGGCGTGTAAGCTAAGAGAGCAGTGAAAGGATATCCAAACATCGTCGGAACAGTGCACACGGGTTAGATGTGTGGATACCTAGTTCGTGCCGGCGTTTGGGCATGCTCGCCCTAACTGGAGTCTGGGTCACTTGAGCCGTTGAGGGTGATGCGCTGGCGTTGGCTAGCCGCGCACGGATGCAGATCTTGAGTGGCAGCGGAGCGCTACGATGCAGTGGATGAGACTGCTACCTCTTGAGCACTGCGTTGGTTTTCCCTTGAAGAGGAAAGCGTGATGCAGTAAAGTAGCGTAAGTATTTCCCTCAGTTTTTGAGAACCAAGGTATCAATCCAGTAGGAGGCCACGCCCAAGCCCCTCGCACCTGCACAAAAAAATAAAAACATCGCAACCAACGCAATAAAGGGGTTGTCAATCCCTTCACGGTCAGTTAGGAAAGTGAGATCTGATAGATATGATAAGATAATATTTTTGGTATTTTTATAATAAATATGCAAAGCAAAATAAAAGATAATAAAAATATCTAAGTGTTGGAAGATTAATATGATGGAAAATAGACCCGGGGGCCATAGGTTTCACTAGCGGCTTCTCTCGAGAGCATAAGTATTACGGTGGGTGAACAAATTACTGTTGAGCAGTTGATAGAATTGAGCATAGTTATGAGAATATCTAGGTATGATCATGTATATAGGCATCACATCCGTGACAAGTAGACCGACTCCTGCCTGCATCTACTACTATTACTCCACACATCGACCGCTATCCAGCATGCATCTAGAGTATTAAGTTCATAAGAACAGAGTAATGCTTTAAGTATGATGACATGATGTAGAGGGATAAACTCATGAAATATGATATAAACCCCATCTTGTTATCCTCGATGGCAACAATATAATATGTGCCTTGCTGCCCCTGCTGTCACTGGGAAAGGACACCGGAAGATTGAACCCAAAGCTAAGCACTTCTCCCATTGCAAGAAAGATCAATCTAGTAGGCCAAACCAAACTGATAATTCGAAGAGACTTGCAAAGATAACCAATCATACATAAAAGAATTCAGAGAAGATTCAAATATTGTTCATAGATAAACTTGATCATAAACCCACAATTCAACGGTCTCAACAAACACGCCACAAAAGAAGATTACATCCAATAGATCTCCATAAGAATCGTGGAGAACTTTGTATTGAGATCCAAAGAGAGAGAAGAAGCCATCTAGCAAATAACTATGGCCCCGAAGGTCTGAGGTAAAATACTCACACATCATCGGAGAAGCTATGGTGTTGATGTAGAAGCCCTCCGTGATCAATGCCCCTTCCGGCAGGATGCCGGAAAAGGCCCCAAGATGGGATCTCACGGGTAAAGAAGGTTGCAGAGGTGGAATTAGGTTTTCGTGGATGCTTCTGTTGGTTTGGGGGTACATAGGTATATATAGGAGGAACAAGTACGTCGGTGGAGCAACGTAGGCCCCACGAGGGTGGAGGCGCGCCCAGGGGGTAGGAGATGTCAACTACATGATCATGCAAAGCAATATGACAATGATGAATGTGTCATGATAAACGGAACGGTGGAAAGTTGCATGGCAATATATCTTGGAATGGCTATGGAAATGCCATAATAGGTAGGTATGGTGGCTGTTTTGAGGAAGATATAAGGAGGTTTATGTGTGACAGAGCGTATCATATCACGGGGTTTGGATGCACCGGCGAAGTTTGCATCAACTCTCAATGTGAGAAAGGACAATGCACGGTACTGAAGAGGGTAGCAATGATGGAAGGGTAAGAGTGCGTATAATCCATGGACTCAACATTAGTCATAAAGAACTCACATACTTATTGCAAAAATCTACAAGTCATCAAAAACCAAGCACTATGCACATGCTCCTAGGGGGATAGATTGGTAGGAAAAGACCATCGCTCGTCCCCGACCGCCACTCATAAGGAAGACAATCAAAGAACACCTCATGTTTCAAATTTGTTACATAACATTTACCATACGTGCATGCTACGGGACTTGCAAACTTCAACACAAGTATTTGTCAATTTTACAACTACTCAACTAGCATAACTTTAATATCACTACCTCCATATCTCAAAACAATCATCAGGCATCAAACTTCTCTTAGTATTCAACACACTCATAAGAAAGTTTTTCACTAGTCTTGAATACCTAACATATTAGGATTAATTTCCCTATTTAAGCAAATTACCATGCTGTTTAAGACTCTCAAAAATAATATAAGTGAAGCAGGAGAGAATAATAGTTTCTATAAAACAAAACCACTGTTGTGCTCTAAAAGATATAAGTGAAGCACTAGAGCAAAAACTATATAGCTCAAAAGATATAAGCGAAGCGCATAGAGTATTCTAATAAATTCCGAATCATGTGCGTCTCTCTCAAAAGGTGTGTACAGCAAAGATGATTGTGGTAAACTAAAAAGCAAAGACTCAAATAATACAAGACGCTCCAAGCAAAACACATATTATGTGGTGAATAAAAATATAGCCTCAAGTAAAGTTACCGATGGAAGTAGACGAAAGAGGGGATGCCTTCCGGGGCATCCCAAAGCTTTGGCTTTTTGGTGTCCTTAGATTATCTTGGGGTGCCAGGGGCATCCGCAAGATTAGGCTCTTGCCACTCCTTGTTCCATAATCCATCAAATCTTTTACCCAAAACTTGAAAACTTCACAACACAAAACTTAGCAGAAAATCTCGTGAGCTCCGTTAGCGAAAGAAAACAAAACACCACTTCAAGTTACTGTAATGAACTCATTATTTATATATATGGGTGTTAAACCTACTGTATTCCAACTTCTCTATGGTTTATAAACTATTTTATTAGCCATAGATTCATCAAAATAAGCAAACAACACACGAAAAACAGAACAGTCTGTAGTAATCTGTAACTAACTCAAACTTCTGGAACTCAAAAAAATCTAGAAAACTAGGAAGACCTATACAATTTGTTTATTGATCAGCATCAATTGGAATCAATATTTTATCACGTTCTTGTGATTTTTAACAATTGTTTTCGTGAACAGAAAGTTTTTGGAATTTTTAGCAAGATCAAATAACTATCATCCAAGAAGATCCTATAGGTTTAACTTGGCACAAACACTAAATAAAACATAAAAACAAGTCTAACCAGAGGCTAGATCAATTATTTATTCCTAAACAGAAGCAAAAAAAAACAAAAAAAAAATTGGGTTGCCTCCCAACAAGCGCTATCGTTTAACGCCCCTAGCTAGGCATAAAAGCAACGATAGATCTAGGTATAGCCATCTTTGGTAGGCAATTCTTCAATAATACACCTATAACCCTTAGGAGTTTCTTTATTTCTATTAATTATCAAACTTCTAGGCACGGAATCGAAAAAATCATTTGTAGCAAATGGTACCTTAATGATAGCAAAAAGATTAGGATGAACACTTATTGATTTGAGATCCGCAGTTTCCTTACTAGAGGATTCACCCTTATTTTTAGGAACATACATAAGCTTGGAAATTTTGGTAGGAGGATTGGAAGTGTTCTTTATGGAAGAAAAGGCGGTCCCCAAGTTGGTAATGATACCTTCAAGTTTATCGATTCTAGTAGAATCTTGAATTATTCTTTCGTTAACTATGGGTTCCTTTTCTTTAAAAAAATTCAAAGTGACTCCTACCTTAGATCCATATTGAGTAATTTGATTACGGATCTTTTTATCCAAATTCTCAATCAATTCCGTAGTGGCAACTTTATTTTCAATAATTTCAAGCCTTTGCATCACATGTTCCAAAGTTAACATAGTTCCATTAACTAAAAGAGGTGGTGAGCCAACTAAATCTATCATAGCATTATAAGAATCAAAAGTATGGCTACCCAAGAAATTCCCTCCGGTAATGGTATCGAGAATATATCTATACCAAGGAGTGACGCCCACATAAAAATTTCGAAGAAGAATGGTAGTAGGTTGCTTTCGGGTAGATCTATTTTGAGCATTGCAGATTCTATGTCAAGCATCTTTTAGATTTTCTCCCTCCCTTTGTTTAAAATTAAGAACTTCATTCTCGGGAGATAAAGGAGTGGATAAAGGACTAGCCATAATGATGCAACAAGCGGAAAAGAGGCGAACGGAAAAGAGAGGGCGAATAAAACGACAAAGGTGAAGTGGGGGAGAGGAAACGAGAGTCAAATGGCAAATAATGTAATGCGAGAGATAAGAGTTTGTGATGGGTACTTGGTATGTTGACTTTTGTGTAGACTCCCCGGCAACGGCGCCAGAAATCCTTCTTGCTACCTCTTGAGCACTGCGTTGTTTTCCCTTGAAGAGGAAAGGGTGATGCAGTAAAGTAGCGTAAGTATTTCCCTTAGTTTTTGAGAACCAAGATATCAATCCAGTAGGAGGCCACGCCCAAGTCCCTCGCACCTACACAAACAAATAAAAACCTCGCAACCAACGCAATAAAAGGGGTTGTCAATCCCTTCACGGTCACTTACAAAAGTGAGATCTGATAGAAATGATAAGATAATATTTTCCTATTTTTATAATAAAGATGCAAAGTAAATTAAAAGATAATAAAAATAGCTAAGTGTTGGATGATTAATATGATGGAAAATAGACCCGGGGGCCATAGGTTTCACTAGCGGCTTCTCTCGAGAGCATAAGTATTTACAGTGCGTGAACAAATTACTCTCGAGCAATTGATAGAATTGAGCATAGTTATGAGAATATCTAGGTACGATCATATATATAGGAATCATGTCCGTGACAAGTAGACCGACTCCTTCCTGCATCTACTACTATTACTCCACACATCGAACGCTATCCAGCATGCATCTAGAGTATTAAGTTCATAATAACAGAGTAATGCTTTAAGTATGATGACATGATGTAGAGGGATAAACTCATGCAATATGATATAAACCCGATCTTGTTATCCTTGATGGCAACAATACAATACGTGCCTTGCTGCCCCTGCTGTCACTGGGAAAGGACACCGCAAGATTGAACACAAAGCTAAGCACTTCTCCCATTGCAAGAAAGAACATTCTAGTGGGCCAAACCAAACTGATAATTCGAAGAGACTTGCAAAGATAATCAATCATACATAAAAGAATTCAGAGAAGATTCAAATATTGTTCATAGATAAACTTGATCATAAACCCACAATTCATCGGCCTCAACAAACACACCGCAAAAGAAGATTACATCGAATAGATCTCCACGAGAATCATGGAGAAGTTTGTATTGAGATCCAAAGAGAGAGAAGAAGCCATCTAGCTAATAACTATGGACCCGAAGGTCTGTGGTAAACTACTCACACATCATCGAGAGGCTATGGTGTTGATGTAGAAGCCCTCCGTGATCGCGCCCTCCTCGGCAGACGCCGAAAAGGCCCCAAGATGGGATCTCACGGTATGTAAGGTTATCGCGGTGGAATTAGGTTTTCGTGGATGCTTCGCTGGTTTGGGGTACGTAGGTATATATAGGAGGAAGAAGTACGTCGGTGGAGCAACATGGGCCCCACGAGGTGGAGGGCGCCCAGGGGGTAGGCGCGCCTTACCTCGTGCTCTCCTGGTTGATTTCTTGACGTAGACTCCAAGTCCTCTCGGATCACGCTTTGTTCCAAAATCACGCTCGAAGGTTTCATGCCGTTTGGACTCCGTTTGATATTCTTTTTCTGCGAAACTCTGAAATAGGCAAAAAACAACAATTTGGGCTAGGCCTCCGGTTAATAGGTTAGTCCCAAAAATAATATAAAAGTGTATAACAAAGCCCATTAATCATCCAAAACAGAATATAATATAGCATGAAGCAATAAAAAATTATAGATACGTTGGAGACGTATCAGAGACCGTTGGTGAAGCCCCAGCGGCCTCGGGGGCGGATGCGCGATGATGTGCTCGGTGAAGTAGCCCTGGTGAGCTAGGAGACGACGTCGGTGAAGCGCACCTGATGCGGTGGAAGTCGGTGTCTGTGAGGCACGTCGGTTGGTGCGGTGGACGAGGGCGTAGATGAGGTAGCTCCGGTGCGATGGTGAAGCGCGACCGTCGTCTTCGTCGTCTTCATCCGGCACAGAGGTGGGGAAAGAGACGAGATGAGGGGTGATTCAAACTTTGCTTGGGTTGGTGGCGAATTAGGGATTTGAGCAATCTAGACGTGGAAGGGGACGATGGAGAAGGGAGATTTTGCAGGGCTGGAATTGGGGCCGCCAGATATTTCAATCCGAAACGTGGAAGCGCGAACTTATTTTTTCGTCGTCCTTTTTTTGGGGGAGGGGGGAGGGGGAGGGACGGAGGGGGTGGGTGGCTGGGTGCTAAGCGTCCGTCCGACACACGCGACCACCATGACACGACCCTGGTCTGCCTAGTGTGCCTACATTTGAGAATGCAAACGAATCTTCTTTCATTTGCAAATGAATCTATATTTATTACCATGCCCGTGTTTTCCTTGCAATAATTAGTAATTCGAAATGAGATATTATACATTAATTAATGAGGAGTTATTTGAAAAAAAATAGAAACGGTATCCACGGTATCCACGCTAACATGGATTAGAGTGTGTGTCACATAATTAGTTATTTGAATTAGAGTGTGTGTCACATAGCGATCTCCTATTCTAACGTGGATTTTGCATTTCACTGTATCGAGGCTACTTTTTTAATACAAATTCATATGTATATGATGAACACCATGGTAGTGAGAAAACTTTTGGATGGATTCAAACATATGACCTACAAAATAGCACAACAAATCGAGTCAATGTCAACTTTTCGAAACCTAGTATGGCACGAATTCGAAATAATTACCCATATGCATGGTCCTCAGTTCAAATCTTACAATGTACACCAAATTGAAACATCGATATTAAGTCTTGTACTATCTACATTCAAATGTTTTTAGCCCCCCTTTTTACACGCTGCATACTTCCTGTGACGGTCAATCTTCCTCTCCTAACCACCTTAGGAAGCTAGCGGTTTCCAACACACATTCATTCTTTCTCTCCATGTTTCGATCTCTAACTCTCTCAACTACACAAACCCCTTTTTCCACTCAGTTACCAAATGTATTTACCTCACACACCCGCCATTGCACCCCATGCCGAGCTCTCTCTCTCTCTCTCTCTCTCTCTCTCTCTCTACCTCTCCCTCTCACCCTCTCACGCTAAATACATGCATTGCCTATCTAGCCCCCAACCTCTCGTGCGCACGCAGGCACTTTGTCTATCTAGGTCACTCCCTCGAGATTGTCTCACTCTTTCTTCCGCCCTGCTGGCCACACTCGCTCAATTTCGCTCTCTTTATCTGAGTCTTGTTTAACCTTGTTTTCTTTCACACACAAATGATATATCTCCCTGTTCGGGCCTCAATCGACACACTCTATACTCTCTCACGCAGATTGTCTATCTAGGTCAGTCCATCGAAGCTGCCCCACTCTTTCGACCTCATGGCGGTCCATGCTCGCTCTCTCTCTCCCTCTCTCTCTCTCTCTCTCTCTCTCTCTCTCTCTCTGTATGTCTTGATTGACCTCGCTCTTTCTTGGAAAAATGATATATCACCATGTTTGAGCCCAATTTGACTTATTCACATTGTATACTCTCTCACGCACATTGTCTATCTAGGTCACTCTCTCCAACCCGTCTCACTCTTTCGATTGCACGACGACCCTATGTGATCGATTGACCTTACTTCCTCCCACGCACAAAATATATCTACACGTCTGTGACTGGATCATCTCTCAAGCTCTATCTTACAACCCTCACCCTTGCCAAAAGCTCAATCGGACAATATCTCTCCAGAGCATTTAAATCTGTTCAATGAATGTCAGACCACACTCACTTTGTCTCTCTATCTATATGTCTCTCGATTGACCTCGCTTTCTCACGCCGTATCTTCCATACATTGAAGCTACGTCTCCATCCCTAGCAAAGCCGGAGCTATTTACATGGCGAGGGGCACTCCACCCTTGGATTAATTTGTGTAGGCATTTATTCCAGTCGGTTTAGATTATATTTTCGTAGCATTCGCCCCACAACTACTCCAAACACCGTTGCAACCCCCGCAACTCCCCTAGTTGATTTCCCTCTGGCTCGGTCATCACTCTCTCGCCTGTCCTTTCTCGCCTTCAACGTCGCACCATGGTATTATTGCAAAAAACTCTGTTGTTCTCTTTAATTATTATAAATAAGCTACAAAACTACACACCGATAGTCCACTTGGAATGGAACAAATTTCGACCCACAAATTAAAGTCCTACAATGTAGCGACCCGACCTCAGACGGTCAAGCCTCGTATATCTGTGCATCCTCGATCAAGATGTCGGCACACACAAGACATCAATGTATATATCAAAGTGCAATCACATGTATAAATAACGTAAAATGATATATACCTCATAATACTCAGCGGAAACAATCAAACGGGTGTGGAGTCCCATCAACGCCATCGGCAGGTTGAGTGTAGACCGTAACCTCAGATCGTAACTCTTACTGTCGAGGAAATATCTGCAACATGATACGTTGCAGCCGTGTAGGTCAAGACATTGAGTGTACCGCAAGATCACAATAAGAAAAAACAGATGATAAAACTATACTATATGCAATATGGCTTTGTGGCTCGTGTCTCGAGTTTTGTTTATGTAAAAGCTGGTTTTATTTTCCCTACATCAAGTAATAATCAAGTCTGTACTATGGAGTTTTCTATCATGACATGGTTCCGCCAACCGATGTCTCATAGCCCACAATTAAGTTATCAATCCGTGTTGAGAGTTCCGAGATAGATCCAAGTCCAGATGCTCAAATTGTCCGTGAATCGGGACACGGCTAATCGATTAGGTTTAAACCTCTGCAGAGGTTTGTACACTTTACCCGCAAGATTCGATCCTCTCTTTACGCTCTCGCACTTCACGGTGTTTGAGAACAAGATGGCGAAACATGGTCTTCGAAGAGTTCCTCCGACCACCGTCCGGTGCTCATCCAATCCTACCGTAGTTCTACATCTGCTAGCACCGCCCCAGCCAGAGTCACAACTAAGGTCAACCAAGCCAGAGCCCATAGTGACTTGCGGTTGCATGTAAGCTTTCGGGCATGAAGTATTCTTCCGTCTCTTTGAGTCTGGGTGAAGCTTTCCGCAAGATGTCATGGCGCTTCTCCATGCATCCCGCCAACCACCGGTTTCTCCAGGTGCCCGCCACCATCCTTCACCCAAGAGTGTGTATTGAATTCTTGTCTCGAGTCTTGAAGTCTTGAGGCCTTGAAGATGCAGTCCTTGCAAATTCCATCATGGTGTTGTCGTCATTGACGTAGAGTCCTCCTTTTTCACACCACTCTCGAACACTCATACCAACCCCGTCTACTATAGCGTAGCATAAAAATAAATGACGTCCCGGGGTGATGGGTTCTTACCTCATGCATACTACTCAACTTCAAGAATCAATAACACTACTAGAGGTGGTTGCAAAGATGCCACTAAATGCAATAAACCATAGGTATGAGAGCATGGTCAAAGTGAACTTGCCTTGCTGACGATCTTCGTAAGCTAGGGATTCGTGGTAGCAAGCTTCGCACTCCGGAAATTCTACCGAGGAAAACAATAACCATAATAAGCACATAGCATATGATCACTTAACACAATAGCATAGTAACATAACACACCAAAACAAACGAATCAAAACCCAAAAGAAAACTCAAAGAAATCCAACTCAAAGTTTTCCTACTTCAAGCAACAACTAGAAATAGTTTTACATTACAAAAACTTCCTCAACAGAACCTAATCATGGTTTTATGCTAACTTAACAGAAAAGAATGCATTAAGCAACTAGGAGCAAAAAGAATCAATTTAAAAGCTATTATAAAACTCCTATTAGGCCTAAAGCAAAATTTTAGTAAGAAAAATAAAATAAAAGTTTTATTTATTATAAATAAAAGTTCATGCTCTAAAGTGACAGAAACTAACCTAGAATAATCTATCACATGTGAAAAATAAATTTATTTGCTAACTAAAATAATAGGAAAACAGTAGCTAGTTAATTAATTAAGAATAACATGATCCTGATTAAAACTATTTTTTTATTAATCCTAAAATTCCCAAATTAATTCCTACGGTTAGGCAATGTCAAAACAAAGTTGGGACAAAAAGAATCATTAAAAATAATTTTCTTAACTCATTTTATAGCAGATTTACTATTCTGTCTAAATCTAAAATAAAGCAAATTTTAAATAATTTTAACATAGCTAATTATATTTTCTACAGAAACTATAAGAAATTTGCAAACCCAACAAAAAAAGAATCACTTAAAAATACCAGGTAGATTAAAAGATATGAATTTTTCAAATCTGAAACTATTCTGTTAAAACAGAAAATGAAAAATAAAGAAAAACGGCCTAATGGGCCTAACTAACGCGCTGGGCGTAACTTAACTAAACGGGCCCTAGGGTTAAAACCGAATCAGGTCGGTTCAACTAAACCCTAACTAAACAAAATAAACCGAGCCGGTTTATTAGAATTAACCTCATTCTTCGGGGATCTAATCCTAGCCGTCATGGATCTAACGGCGACGAGGAGGTCCGGGCGACGCATCGAGGCGGCGACGGCGACGGCGGCTCGGGCGGCGATGGTTCCGTAGCTCCGTGGTCGGGGCGTCGGCGGAGGTCTCCATGGGCGCTGGCGCGACGAGGTGAGCCTCGGGGTAGGGTCAGCGAGCTCGGGTGGCCGGGTGGGTCGGGACGGTGGCAATGGCGGCGCGGCGCCTCGGAGCTCCGGGCGAGGCCTTGCAGGAGAGGGAGAGGTCCCATGAGGGGCGAGGGGGATGGGGTGAGGGAGGGCATTTATAGGGCGGGGCGCGACTTGCGCGAGGGAGCGAATCGGGAGGGATCCGGTGAATCCCTGAGATCGCGGGATCTCCGCGAGCGGTGGCGCTGGCTCGTCGCGAGGGGCGAGGGGAGAAGGAGGTGGGGCCCTTTGTCGGTGAGAGGGAGGAGAGGGTTCGGTCGGTCGGCCGACGCGAGGGGGTTTCGGCGGGGGGTTGGTCGGGCAGTTGGGTGGCGGGTGGCCTCACAACGGTGGGCCTCGGCCACAGGGCCTCGCCGGCTGGCGCTGGCTGGTGGGTCGCCAGTGCTGGCTGGGCAATCGGCTGGCTGGCGCTGGGTATTTTTTTTTTCTTTTTCTAAATCTTTTATTTTTTGAAAAACAAAACAGAGATAATGTATAAACTATAAATATTTTATATAGGACATATATATACCAAAATGATCAGGGGAATATTCCCTATCATTTGAACATTTTTCCAGGGGCAAAATCCAAACTTTATAAAAATTCATTTTTTTCAAAATTCAAATAAAACTCAAATTTGAATTCAAAACTTTTGGCAATGTTTTTCCTCTGATATTTTTGGAGTGTCATGTTTACTCCTCTCATACTTTTTCTCAAGTATTTATCAGGCATAGTTTTTGAAATGATTTCTACTTGCCAAAATTTGAATTCAATTCCAACAAATCCAAAAACTTCTGAAACTTCAAATGCCACTCAAATTCAAACAGAATGCATAGATGCTTAGCTATGATTGTAAAACATTCCAAATAGGAAATTTGGGATGTTACAAACCTACCACACTTAAAATGAATCTCGTCCTCGAGATTCGAAGAGGCTAGCAAGAAAGGGTTAGGGGTTGGGGGTCCGCTAGCAAATGTTTGGTCGGAAGGTCAGGGGTGCTACCACACTTAAAACAAGATTACGGTTCCAATAACTCAGATACTTCCTCTGGAGTGCCGACAATGTATGTCTCTTCACATATCTTAAAATAGCTCCTTCATTAACGCTCTTCTGTCAGAAGCATAGAGTTTTCCTCAAAAGCTTGGGTCGGTTCGTCAAAGTTGAAGTTCGTCCGGGACTGGATCTTCTTATTTGATAGTTTCGTGTCCATTCTAGACAACTATCAAAATACTCATGGTGGTCTACAATTTATGGTTTCTCCTGCAGAAAACGGGTCTGGGTTGAACCTCACCGTATAACCTACGATTGGCAATGGTTGCTCAGAAGGGTTCCATCGCCCTACTATTCTATGGTTTTATGGCTTATCGCTATCGACACTCTTCTAAGGTTTTCAAGGCTCTCGATTTTCTATCAACATATGATAGTTCATGATAGAAGTCTCGTATGGGGCCAATCCATCCTGCATTTGAATCATTACCACATACGTAAATAGTAAATCACGATTCTAACACTTGGGCATACTCACAAGCACCGCAGAATTTCACTTGTTGACGAACCGAGTTCAGATAAATCCATGGTTTCGCAAGCTGAACAAGACATCTATCGCTCTTCACAATCCTCGGTTTTCGTATCCTCCTAAAAAAATGTCGGATGTTTAAACTCGGAGTTTTCTTCCGAAACATGTTCCTACAGCAAGAGTGTGCCTGCTTCTTATTAACTCCTGGGCCTGTGGGTTATGGCCCACTTCAACACTAGTGCAGCTTTAACTCATCCTTGGAGTAACTCTCTTGTTCCATATTACACCTCCTGTAAATCCAATAGTACTTCTTTCTTTCATACCCTTGTGGTGACGATCATACAAAACTCCAACTTATTTTGTCCAGCTTCCTTCTATGGACCGTCATGAGTAACACATTTCTTTCTTCATTGATCCTATGGCTTTATGGAGTACTACGACACCAAGTAAAATGCACTAGTTTATCCATAAATCTCATTATTTTCATATCAATCTTTTATTACACCCTTAACCATTTTTTCATGAATCCAAATTCCAAAAAGTTTATTACAAATGCCGCCACCCACATGGTTCAGTATGGTCAGACATTACTTCCAACTTTATTCACTTTTCCTCCTTGAGGATTCTTCAGTCCCACTGGAATTGTGCGACATGCGCCTTGAAATCTTCAATCTTATGTTTCATCGTGGTGGCCTTGAGCTTCACCTCCATCATCTCTGCATGTACTTCGCTTAGGTATTCCTGAGTATAACGGAGTCTTGCTTCAAGTATTCTCCGATCCGCGATGGCTTCCATGGCTGCTTCACTAACAGCATCAAGAAAGTTTCTTGTGGCACACGTGAAATGAAAAAGTACTGTCCCATCATCTCGGGGTGGCCGGGGTGGGTCGGGACGGTGGCAATGGCGGCGGCGGCGCTCTCGGGCTCCGGCGAGGCCTTGCGGGGAGAGGGAGAGGTCCGGCGAGTGGGCGAGGGGGAATGGGGTGAGGGGAAGGGCATTTATAGGGCGGGGCGTCGACTTGCGCGAGGGAGCGAATCGGGAGGGGATCGATGAATCCCGGAGATCGCGGGATCTCCGGCGAGCGGTGGCGCGGCTCGTCGCGAGGGGCAAGGGGAGAAGGTGGTGGGGGCCCGCCTGTCAGCGAGAGGGAGGGAGAGGGGTTCGGTCGGCCGGCCACGCGAGGGGTTCGGCCTGGGGGTTGGTCGGGCGGTTGGGTGGGCCGGGCCTCACTGGTGGGCCTCGGCCACAGGTGGGCTCGGTCGGTGGCGCCTGGCTGGTGGGTCGCCTGTCATCGGCTGGGCAATCGGCTGGTCAAGCCGGTTTTTTTTTTCTTTTTCTAATTTTTTTTCTTTTTTTGAATAACAAAAACAGAGATAATGTATAAACTATAAATATTTTATATAGGACATATATATACCAAAATGATCAGGGGAATATTCCCTATCATTTGAACATTTTTCCAGGGGCAAAATCCAAACTTTATAAAAATTCATTTTTTTTCAAAATTCAAATAAAACTCAAATTTGAATTCAAAACTTTTGGCAATGTTTTTCCTCTGATATTTTTGGAGTGTCATGTTTAGTCCTCTCATACTTTTTCTCAAGTATTTATCAGGCATAGTTTTTGAAATGATTTCTACTTGCCAAAATTTGAATTCAATTCCAACAAATCCAAAAACTTCTGAAACTTCAAATGCCACTCAAATTCAAACAGAATGCATAGATGCTTAGCTATAATTGTAAAACATTCCAAATAGGAAATTTGGGATGTTACATACAAACTACACACCGAGGGGCCCACATGTCATGAAACAAATTTGGACCCATATACAAATTAAAAAATAAAGGACGAGGATCGAACATGCGCCCAGGGCCTTCAAGCCGCACGTCAATAGGCAACATACATAGAACAACAATGTTTGTTGTACCTCCCTTTGTTCACATAATGTTTTTATATTACCACAGCCTATTTAATGGATAACATGTAATATTATTTTTAGTACTATTCGCCTTCACTTACTGGTGGGTTCCATATGTGCTCTCTCTCTCCTCCCCTTCTGCGTTTAGACGCATGGGCAAACACGAAGAACTCGCGGGCGATGTTGCCGTTGACCATATCTGGACGCGTTCACAAGTTACGGCAACAGTTTCACGTGTTAGCAGCGCTAGTCAGTGTGTACGTGCAATGCACGTTAATTTGGAAGTATATTAATTGCATGCGGATATTAAGTAGGATATTATTTGCGTGTTATTATGTGATCAGCACTATTTTTGGCATGAAATTAACTGCACGCTAAACGTGTTGAGCGCTCGACATTGAAGCAGTCTAGGTCGTTGGATGATATGGAATACATGTGTCTTGACGATGTTTTATATTTAATTTGATACGGCTCTAGCAGAACATTCAATCGATCAAACCATAGATTTTGTTCAGTCCGACTCCGACTTTAAATTATACAACGATCAATCTAAAATAAACAGAAATGATAAACGTTCGGATTTTAAGCATGGCAATCCGAACGTTTTTCATGGCAAATTTAGATTACGCGGCGGCGGCGGGGGCGTCTTGTAGTGGGAAGGGCTCCTCTGCCGTGGTTTGTGTGTCATCGGGCCACTGACCGACGGTGACGGCGGCGCCTTGCACCATTGTTGGCGTACTACTGGACGTTGGCCTAGCTTCAAGGAAGGCCAAAATGTTCTGGACTTAGGAGCGAGTCAACTGGTGGGAGTAGGCGACTGGCGTTGGTGCAAGGAAGTGGTCGACGGCGGCCATCCATGCCGCTGAGGGGGGCACTAGCACCCGCGCGGGGACAAGCGCTGCCAACGGCGCGGCGGAGACATTCGTGTGCACGGGCACCGGCACGGGCGCGCGACATCGCACACGCGAAGCGCATAAAGCGAGCAGCAGTGCACGGCACCGCACGGGCGGGTCGATGCTGCACGCGCAGCGCATGCACCGCAGTGCACGCAGCGCGCGAAAGTCTGCCGGGACCTCGTGGAACCCGTGGCATCAAGCTCGGCGACAATGTGCGGCTCCCAGCCCATCAATGCCACGGGATGGGTGCTTTGGCGTAGTCGGGCGACGGAGCCGGAACAGAGCGGGACAGCGCGGCGCCTTCCGCAAGGCCAGTTCAAGCTCGTCCCAAAGCGCCTTATGTTCTTGAGACTCCGGCTGGGTGTCTTCCTCAGGAAACTGGAAGACTAAGGGCAGACCATCGTGATGCGGCATGGCGTACGTTTAGGTCAGGCTGGTTGGAGGTAAACGATAGGAGAATCGGAGAGGAAGAGAGAAGATTGTAGTGATACCGGGTAGTGCGGGGTTGATTTTAAACTGCGGCACCAGTGACATTAAAAGTGGGAGCAGTTGGGACGAAGGTGGGCGGCGGAGCTCGGTCAAAGGGCTCGCCTCCCCGTGAGCTCCAGACAAGAGTCCGCCAAGACGCCTCCCTCGTCACCGGCGCAGCGAGCGGTCTGCTCGCACGCCTCTCGTCGACTCACACGCTTGCTCGGACGGCACCTGCCGGTGAGAAGCGGGACTTGTGGCGGCACGTAAACACCCACGGTTTCAATAGTGAAAGCGTTCACCTTAACGTGATAGGTCTTTGTTCCAAAATACCTTGGCTCTTCATTTTTGCAACTTGTCATAAGCAGCTTGTCTCAAATTGAAGAAAAAATTACGAAGTAATATTTATGCCATATCACGTGACCATGCTCAGTTTCAAGAATTTATGGTCACTTTTGGATTTTCTAAAATTTAAGATCCAGGATTCGAAACAATATCATAACCTGCATCATGCAATAAATTTTCAAGCCATACATATGTCCTGTTGTATTTCTTAAGAAAGGATTTGGTCAAACATTTTGCTCAGTTAGACTTCAGACAAGTTATATATGCAGAGCAAAAGGATAATCCCTCCGTACCAGTGCATTGCCTGATATATTAACTCAAGTACTAGGCACGAACAAACGGGCTCAATTCTGTGCTCATCCTGGTGTAGTAGTAGTAGTAGTAGTATTAGGCAATGCAGTTGACGGGTGACCTTGGCGAGCGGCGACCGAGGGAATTGAACCGTGCTCGGCACGGTAGGTAACTTTGTCTAGTTACTAAAGCATCCCTCCGTTGTTCATCGGTAGTCATTATGGACCGGGGACATGAGGGGAATTTCCTAGGGCTGGAATTCTGGCCGCCAGATATTTCGACTCGAAACACGAAGGCTCGACTGGTTGGGGTTGCCTAATGTGCGTACCATGCACGCCACCAGAAGGACATGAGCCCTTTTTTTAGGATCAACATGAGCCAGGTCTGGCTGGTACGCCGTTGGGCCTACCATTCAAGAATACGAAAGGAACCTTTTAAATTGCCGAACGAATCTATGTGTATTAGAATGCCCGTATTTTCCTTGCAAATACTAATCTCAACGTGGTAATTGATTTATGACGTGTTGTTGAATTAGAGTGAGTTTGTGATATAGTGATCTCAACGTGGATTTCACATTTCACGGTATCCCTAGTAAGTTTTTCAATGCAAATTCAAATTTAAAAGATGAACAATATGGAGGTGAGAAAACTTTGTATGTATGAAGCATATGACCACACACACACACACACACACACACACACACACACACACACACACACAGACACCCACAAATGAACACAACAACGATCCAATAAGTATAGTGCATCTATTTTTCCAAACCATGCATGTATGACCCAAATTCAAAAATACTCATTCTGTTCCTAAATATTAGTCTTTTAGAGATTTCAACAAGTGACTACATACGGAGCAAAAAGAGTGAACCTACACTCTAAAATATGTATGTATACATCCGTATGTGCCAGTCCATTTGAAATCTCTAAAAAGACTAATATTTAGGAACGAAGGGAGTAAAATGTAAGACATGCATGGTCCTCAATTCAATATTTAAAACAAACATGAAACTGAAACATGAATATTAAGTCTAGTACTACAGTACATGCAAATGTTGTGTTTAATTAGGCGGAGCTATGATTGTCGAGGGTCAACCGCTCGACCTTAGATAAAACTGTGAAGCTCTGTTTAGGGTGGTTAAGATTATATTTGTCCCCACCCTCCCAACCACCGATTGGTTGTGCACCCCCACCCCTCCTCCCAGGGAGAATATCATGTGCCCCCATACCTTAGATGATACATGCCGATACGAGTTGCTTGGAGCTTGTAGATCTAAGATATAGCAGCTCACATGATGTCTTAATATTTTTATAGGAAACCTTGATGAGTTTGAGAATTGCACACAATTTGTACAAAAACTACTCAGATGCCCTTGGATCCCATATCCAACGATCTCGAAGCTCGTATCACCGTAGCATCTAAGATGAAGGAGGACATCATATTCTCCTGTATATACGAATATCATGTGCTACCACACCTTAGATGCTTTGGTGATACAAGCTCTTCAGAGCCGTTGGATTTGTGACCCAACACCTCCTCGGTGGTTCGAATGGGTTTTTTGCTGAAAAGCCCCCAAAGAGTTCACCCACTTCTTACAAGCACAAAGACTGCTCAGATGCCATTGGATCTCAAATCAAACGACCTTGAAGCTCAGACATCAGAGCATCCAAGCTGCGAGCACCTTATGTTTTCTCGCACGAGAGAATATGAGGTGCTCCTGCACCGTAGATTCTATGGTGATACGAGTTCACGGAGATCTAACAGCCCACAGTAGGAGGTTTGAATGTTTTTGCAATATACGGCTGAGAGAGTTTGGGAATTGCGCAGAAGTACAAGTACTACGATGTGCCATCCGATCACCGATCATACGACCTAGATGCTCATATCACCGAAGGGGTAATTGCTACGGGAGCACCTAATATGGGCAACGGGAGCCATTGATCCAAGATGCAAGGGCACACACGAGGCCTGAATGTTTTATTTCCAAAAAACCTTTGGAGAGTTTGGAAATTGCGCATAATTACAAAGACTACTCCCAAGCCATTGGATCTCACTTCCAACGGTGTAAAAACTCGTATCACTATAGCATCTAAGCTGCGGGGTGGATGTGATATTCTATGCCGTTGTCATTTTTGTTCGTAAACATGCAAAATACGTGCAACTCGTGCCATTACTTGTCTAACCGTGCAAAGTGTCTGTTCAAAAAGAAAAACATCCTACACTGAAATATCGGAACAACACACGGGGGTCCCACTTGTCATTAATCAAATTTGGAACTAAAACTAACAAATCTGAAAGACGAGATTCGAACTGGCAACCTGGACTACAAAGCGTAAGTCGATAGCCTGAAACAACAACAGTTGTTTGCTTTGTCCCATAACTTGATTTTATACAGAATTATGTTGAATAGAGTAGAGGGAGTGCCTCGTCAACACGTGCATGGCCATTGTCTCACTTACTGGTGGGTCCCAGGTCTGCGATCTCTCTCTTCTCTCCATCGTCTAACCTTTGCACGGGCACACACGAAGAGTGGCGCTAGCTTGCCGTGGTGTTATTACAACTAAAAAAAGCTTGGAAAATAGAAGAATTGCCTAGAACAAGAGACGTTGTGGCTGGTCGCGACGGAGCTAACCACACCTATCCTCCGTGCCATGTTAGCATGATGAAGCTCTATGGCTAGTGGGGTGTTTCTGACCGACTGGCTGGGTCCCGAGGTCGAACCATAGGCACTATGTCTGATACAGTAAATTTTTACACGCACATTTTTCCTCCGTGCCGAGACATAGCACACCCTACCGCGCGGTTTCGGGGTCTTCCCGGGTGGTGCACGCATATATTCTTCCTGACCTGGGACGCCCTACCACACGTTTTCGTCGAAGCAAGTAAATGAGTCGTCAAATCACGAAAGACCACCTTTCCCGCCGAGTACATTAGTGAAGCACGGTGGCTAGCTAGTTGGGCTAGTTCGACCGATTAGCTAGGCCGCCGCCACATTTAATTTTTCACCCCTTTTTTATCTACTTGCTGGCAGGTAAATTTAAATATCCACCGCGGCGTTTCTCTGGTGTTTGAGTGCGGCAGGATTTTTAATTTTTTGATTGACGGGAGCAGGCGCGGCAGGATTTTATTTTTCTGATTGACAGGAGCACGCTGCTACCTATTGAGCACTGCGTTGGTTTTCCCTTGAAGAGGAAAGGGTGATGCAGTAAAGTAGCGTAAGTATTTCCCTTAGTTTTTGAGAACCAAGGTATCAATCGAGTAGGAGATCACGCACGAGTCCCTCGCACCTACACAAACAAATAAGAACCTCGCAACCAACGCGATAAAGGGGTTGTCAATCCCTCAACGGTCACTTATGAGAGTGAGATCTGATAGATATGAAAAGATAATTTTTTTGGTATTTTTATGATAAAGAGAAATAAAGATGCAAAGTAAAATAAAAGGCAAAAGAAATAACTAAGTGTTGGAAGATTAATATGATGGAAAATAGACCCAGGGGCCATAGGTTTCACTAGTGGCTTCTCTCAAGAGCATAAGTATTACAGTGGGTGAACAAATTACTGTCGAGCAATTGATAGAATTGAGCATAGTTATGAGAATATCTAGGTATGATCATGTATATAGGCATCACGTCCGTGACAAGTAGACCAACTCCTACCTGCATCTACTACTATTACTCCACACATCGACCGCTATCCAGCATGCATCTAGAGTATTAAGTTCATAAGAATGGAATAACGCTTTAAGCAAGGTGACATGATGTAGAGGGATAAACTCATGCAATATGATATAAACCCCATCCTTTTTGTCCTCGATGGCAACAATACAATACGTGCCTTTATCGCCCTCGTTGTTATCGAAAGGACACCGCAAGATTGAAGCCAAAGCTAAGCACTTCTCCCATTGCAAGAAAGATCAATCTAGTAGGCCAAACCAAACTGATAATTCGAAGAGACTTGCAAAGATAACTGTTGGTGTCAAAACCGGCGGATCTCGGGTAGGGGGTCCCGAACTGTGCGTCTAGGCGGATGGTAACAGGAGACAAGGGACACTATGTTTTACCCAGGTTCGGGCCCTCTTGATGGAGGTAAAACCCTACGTCCTGCTTGATTAATATTGATGATGTGTGTTACAAGAGTGGATCTACCACGAGATCAAGAGGCTAAACCCTAGAATCTAGCCTATGGTATGATTGTTGTTCGTCCCTATGGACTAAAGCCATCCGGTTTATATAGACACCGAGAGGGCTAGGGTTACATGTAGTCGGTTACAATGGTAGGAGATCTACATATCCGTGTCGCCAAGCTTGCCTTCCACGCCAAGGAAAGTCCCATCCGGACACGGGACGAAGTCTTCAATCTTGTATCTTCATATTCTTGGAGTCCGCCGATGATGATAGTTCGCTATCCGGACACCCCTAGTCCGAACTCCCTCAAGAGCCCCCCGAACCAGGCTCCAATGACGACGAGTCCGGGCGCGCATATTGTCTTCGGCATTGCAAGGCGGGTTCTTCCTCCAATAATTTATAGAAGATTGTGAACACGAGGATAGTGTCCGCTCGCAAAGATAAATTCCACGCATCACCGAGAGAGAATAATATTACACAAGTTCAATCTGCTGACGATTTAGTGGCGTGACGCCATGCCATTACCAAGCCTTTACTCGCTTTTATTTGTTCCACCTCCGCTCGCTTAGCGAGGCGGTTTCCTTGGCACGCCTTGTTGAAGCAGGATCGTGTTCCCTTATTCCGGATTCCCATCAATACGGACGGGTAACCCAACCGCGCCATTGATTGTGACGCTTGGGGATAAGCGAAGTTTTACCAGGCGGCGGGGACACATGTTTTGTCCGCCATATAAGGGATAAAGATCCAACCCTTTACCGCGCCTTCTTCCTCCTTGGCTTATCCATCTCCGCTAACTCGAGCTCTAGCGCCTAAGTCCGCACTTCTCACCTCAACCTTCTCCAACTATGTCCGGAGCGGGAGGCAAGTGGATGGCCTCCTCCGTCACGGAGGGGCAGATCCAGAAGCTGCGCGACGCCGGAAAGTTGTCCAGCAACATCGCACATCGGCTCCCCGACGAGGGAGAGCTCGTCCCCAACCCCAGGCCCCATGAGAGGGTAGTATTTCTTCCCCATTTCCTCCGCGGACTGGGCTTCCCGCTTCATCCTTTGTCCGGGGGCTCATGTTCTACTACGGCCTAGGTTTCCATGATCTGGCCCCGAATTTCATCCTCAACATCTCGGCATTTATCTCGTGTGCAGGCCTTCCTCTGCATCCAGCCCCACTTCGGCTTGTGGCTCAAGACCTTTAGTGTCAAGCCGAAGATTGTGAAGGGCAGCCAAGCGGAGTGCGGAGGCGCCATGGTGGGCAGGATGTCCCACGTTACGTGGCTGGAGGGCACTTTCGTGGAAACCATCAAGGGGTGGCAATCGGGTGGTTCTACATCACCGAGCCAGCGTGACTCTGATTGGGCAGCGCCTCAATTCAGATCTGGCATCCCTACACGGCTCACCTCCCGGAAAGAGAGTGGCCGGATTTGGGGATTCGGAGGAGCTGACCGACTCCAAGCCCGTATCCGTAAGCTGGTGGACAAGAAGCTCAAGCTTGTCAATGTAGTCCAGGTCATGCTCATCCACCGGATTCTCCCGCCCAGCGACGGGCTTCAACATGTGGGAGTTTGATCCGCGCAGCACTGCACTGAGCGGGCTCTTCACACTACGCACGAAGATGTCCGGAAGGTGCTGCTCAAGGGCGCCAAGCTCCCGTGATCCGCCATCAAGATCGGGATTCCGCCGCAGCGCCCAGCCGACGAGGTAAGTGATTTCACCACTTGTTTTCCATAGTTTGGCTCTATGCGGATTTGAACTCCTTTACCTTTGACAGAATGGCTGGCGAAGGCCGAACGGACTATCCGTCTCGCCCCATTGCCGAGGACCCAGCGGACGCCCGCCTATCAGAAAAGCTGGCTCCGCACCCCACGGGAAGCCGGAGAAGAAGGCCAAGAAGATGGCCACGGGACTCGGAAGAGTTCCTGCTCAGGTGCTATCGGATGATGAATCGAGGCCGACTCCACCCACCAAGGCGCAGGAGGAGAATAAGAAAGCCTCTCCCAGCGGGGAGGGAAGAAAAGGAAGGCCTCCCCAACAAGGAAGGCCAAGGTCCAAGAAGGAAAAACTCTTCCCCGGACTGCTCCGCCAACGCCAAAGGATTTGACGACGAGGATCGGCCTCCAAGGGCCAAGCCTCGGCGAGATCATAAGTATCCGGACTCCGAATAACTTCAAAGTTTTTCTTTTTCGCCACATAATGTCTTTCTAATGTCGCATACAACCCCGCAGTCCGCCCAAGGATGATCTTCCTGCTTGCCGAAGGGTCCTTGGGTGCGCCGGATATGGATTCCATTCCGACGCCTCCACCCCCGTGCCACGGACGACGCCGAGGTGGGATCCCAGAAGGAACCCACTAGGAGGAGGAGGCCCCGGGTGTCGAGGACACCTCCCGGACTTTGCACTGACTCAGCCCCGGAGGCCACAAGGGTTCGAGTCCGCGGGCGACCCTTCAGAAGAAGGGAAAGATCATGACGCCGGGCTGCTCCGGCCCAACCGGAGGTGCCGGATAATTTGCTGGAGGTGCTCAACGGCGCCCATCAAAGAGGAACACCACACTGCTATGAGTGCGGCGATTCAAGGTTGAGCTCGCCAAGAGCTGGCCGACTGAAGCTCAGCAGCCTTCTAACAGCTTTGAGGTAAGAATTTCAATATATGTAAAATGGTACCAAGATAGACAAGAGTCTCGATGCTCGGTTCGTGTTCAAAAGAAAAGCCGGACTGAGGATCTTTAGAAATATAAACGCAGGAGTCATAAAAAATATGTCAATATGGGATTGCAGGTCAGTTGCCGACCTCCGCCACAGACCGATCATGGAGGTCAATACTTTGAAGGAAAACCTCGAGCGGTCCGAGAACGAGCTCGGCCATGCCAAGAAGCAGCTCGAGGAAAAGAAGGTGAGTAATACCTTATGAAAATTGTACGTAAAGGGATTTGTTGCAATAAAATGACAAGGATAACGTGGTATTGTAGGGGCCACTAACGAGGTGGCGACTCAAGGAGGCGGTGGGCGCGCCGAACGAAGGCGGCCATGAGCGCACTGAGCGAGAGAAGCAGGAGGCGCGGTGGTGGAGGTACAGCAAGAGCTCCAGATCTCGTGAAAAACATGAGAGCTTGAGCGTGACTCAAGACTCGAGAGTCTCGAGCTTGCAACGGCTCTTGAGAGTGCCAAAGCCACTAAGGCCGAAGCTTACAACGCCTCCGTGAGGTTGAGGCGTGAAGAAAATAGCAGCGGTAAGGCATTTTTCATGCAAAGTAAGCATGTGAGTGTTAATTACCTGTTGCTTACCCGAATTCGAGCTCTCCAGAGCGTCGCAGATCTTCCTCGCAGCGTGTCCGATGCTGCTGCATTCTGCCGGGCCGAGGAGGGAGCTCGACGAGAAGGTCTTCGTCTCGATGATGTCGAGGCCGGACATCCGGTGCTTTTAGCGACCAGCCGAAGCAGCTGGTCGAGCTCCACAAGGCGGCCGAACAGCCATGAAGGGCCTCATAGTTCGGCCAGGCCTAAGGAGGCCATGCCCGGGAGCTACTTCGGCCCCAGGTGCGGCGGCTGATGGATGCGTGCCTGCAGAAGTCATCAAGCATTCCGCTTGTATTGAGGGTGCCTGCCGGGCCCTTGCCCGCAAAAGGTGCACTGGGCAAGATTTATGCCGTAAGCTCGTGGACGGACCCGCCACCGTGAGGGCAAGGAGCATCGCATGCCCGAGATTTATTATAAGAGTGTGTCAAGGGCGCCGCACTATTGCGGGTGAGTGCTCCAAAGATGTAATATTTGAGTAGACTCGCATTTTGTTATCCTGTGTGCTGAAAACTTAGTTCATATGCGCTAAGCAATGCTTGTTAATTTAAAATATTACCTTCAGGCGGCTGTTTATCAAATCTGAGAGATGGCAAGTCGTCGGCTTCAGCCCCATGCCACGAAAGTGCTTTGGGTGTTCGGGATAAACTTGAGCACTCTTGTTCCCATTTTTGGGTCCATCTAGGAGGCGCCAACACAGCTGTAACAAGGCAACCGGACTTATAATGCTTGAACGCCTCACTTAGCCATAGAATTCTATAATTTTAAATTTTGGCGAAGCCCCTAGTCTTTGAAGGTCAATTTGGGGCGCTTATCCACGCCTTTGGCCGGACAGTATCCGCCTCGCCTAAGCGGCTTAAGTCTTTAAGGACTCACAAAAACCTCTCGAACAGCGATCGCTCTCGCCTCATCATGACGGTCAGTTTTAGCTTTCCATCGAGGCGTTAACCCAGCTCAACTGGGTGGAATCGCAGTGGTTCTCCCAGGCTACCTTAGCCGATATAACGGAACGTAAGGTACCAAAACATGGGAGCCAGCAAACCCAACTATTGACCCAAGACATCATTCGAGCCGATGCATATAGTGCTATAAGTTCGGGTGCCGCACTTGTGAAAGTGTTCGACTCATCATACCATAATGCGGAAACATAAGCCCTCGGTGTATATTAGCCGCACTAAAGTGTACGGATGCAACATGCCGTAAATGAACATATGTATGAAAAAGAAATGCAATTATAAAAAAGGTGTTGCATTGTTTTATTCAATAAGTGCTGCTACGAATGCAGAAAGATACAAATAGTGCGATAAGCAAGGTATGGGACTGTTAAACATGTCCCCCTCCAGGGGTAGGCTGCAAATTGGTGTATAAAAATGCTCGTAATGGAGACCACCTATATATTCGTTGTAGCCTTTATCCTTCCCTGGCTGTTGCTTTGTGAGTTCGGGAGGTCTGCTACCGGACAGGGCCTCTGACAAACGGAATGACACACTTGAGAGCCCCTGGTGTGGTTGAGCCGCAGTCTGGGTTTATCATGGTCGTGCCCCTCTCCCCATGCCCATGGTATCTCCAGAGCGTAATGGTGTAGCGGCGACCTGCTTTGACGCTTCGCAGAGCTGGGTTAGCCGCATCGCTACGCTGCGTGCTCGAACGTGCTGTGTGGTCTTGTTGTAAGTTACTCCGGCGCGCTTAGCTGTGTCCGCCGCTTAATGGCCGGACTCGAGAATTGCCTTAAGAGGCTGCATTGCACTTCGCCGCGAGAGCCATCAGATGTTCCTCCGCGCGGAGAGAACGCTCGTGTTTTCGCTGACCGTGATGACTCTCGAGGGCCCGCATCTTGAGCTTGAGGTATGCGAGTGCGGCACCGCGCTGAACTTTGCAAACGCGTACGTCCGAGCAAGGAATGATAGCCGCCATGAACGGGAATATGTCAAGATTAACTCCTCGCCGGAAGTTATCCGGGATCCAAGACCACTTCCAGTAATTGAGCCTGTATAATTGGCTTTACACCTGGTATGACGCCTTTAAAGGTCGCTTTTGGTAGGTTTAACTTTAGGGTCTATGCCCATTTTGCGACCGTATCCCGGTAAAGCAGGTTCAGATGCTGCCGCCGCCCATCGTGACTCTAGTTAGGTGAAATCCATCATGATTGGGTCTAAGACAGTGCGGCGAATCCGCCGTGGCGGATGTCGGTGGGGTGGTCCTTCGGTCAAAAGTGATCGGGCAGGAGGACCATGGATGGAACTCGGGCAACGGCTCCATCGCGTAGACATCCCTCGAGTGCATGCTTCCGCCCCTTTTGGGTATGTGCGCTATGATATCATGTTCACCGTCCGCACTGTGGGGGAAACCTTCGTCTCTATTGTTCGGGCGGTTGGGTCTCGCCCTCGCCATCGCTATGCAGCCCCTTGTCATTGTTTTCGCAATTAACTTGCCTGCCTGCTTGAATACCCAACAATCCTTGTTGGTGTGGTTAGCTGGTTTTCGGGGTGCCGTATCCGCACAAGCGGTCGAGTATTCGGTCCAAATTGGACGGACCCGAGTAGTTCTTTTGAATGGCTTTTTCCGCTGACCGGTTTAGAGCCTCCGAATCCGCATTGATTGTCAGATCTCAATATTGTCGCCAGCACGCGGCGCTTTGTTTTGTTACGACGCGGCCTGCCATTTCGGTCCTTGAAGTCCGGACTGCCAGAATTTTTGCCGAGGTTGTTGCTGCGTTAGCTAGCTTGTCCTCACCCGCCAGGCGGGTCATGAGTGATGTGAGGGCTGCCATGGATTTCGGCTTTTCCTGTCCTAGGTGCCGGAAAGCCACTGTCATGATGTTATGCTTGAAGGCCGCGAGGGCCTCCGCATCCCGGACAATCGACGATTTGGTTTTTCTTGGTTAAGAACCGTGTCCGTAATTGTCCGCCGATTCGTCTGCTGCTGAATTATGTGGCTTAGGTCATCAGTCCGATTCATCAAGGAATGCGGCTTCCGTGTCCTCCCAGCTCCCAATTGACTCTTGGCAAGCTGTTGAGCCAATGCCGCTGGTCCTTTAAGCTTGAGGGGAGGTATTTGATGGCGTGAAGATCGCCACCGGGCCATGTGGATGTGAAGGAGATAGTCTTCAATCCAAACCGCTGGGTCTGCAGTGCCATCATAGGATTCAATATTGACGGTTTAAACCCTTCGGGATTTGATGATCCATTACTTCGCCTCGGAAGCATAGTGGGTGTGCGGTGCCTCAGATCGGGCGATATCACGACGGAGCGCAAAAGAGCTTTGTCTGTTTTTTCGCCCGCCGGACTTATCGTGGTCCGCGCGACGGTTGTCGCCACGCACTGTATGCCCACGCCATCCATAGATCGATCTTGATTGTCTTGCCTTGTCCTCCAATATATCTCACAGTCCGGAGCGCCCTCGCGGGCCGTGTGCTTTTGAGCGATGCCGGGTACGGTTCTAGTGAAGGGCCTAGAGGCTTCTTCCGTCGCGACCACGGGTGGTCGGTCAGCCGATTGTCTCCCCGGTGATGCGGGTTTGTAAGCCTCCTCCTCTAATCGGGGAGCAGCTTATGCTTAGGGTAGCTTTTGAGGGGCGCTCGAGCTCATGCTCTTCGCCGCGAGGACTTCACCATCTCGCCGGCCAGCGATCCCGATCAGCTCTAAGTTGTTGCTGCTTTTTCTTGAGGCTGTTCGCCGTGGCTATAAGCCCGCGCCTAAAACGCTCTTGTTCGACGAGATCCTCAGCACGATTTGAATTCATCATCGCCGAGGCTTGCTTCTGCCTCCGGAGGGAGGCATATAATCCTCTACCTCTTCTTCCGCCGCCTCTCGTGAGGGCTGGTGTCTCCATCCTCCCGCTGGATCTTGCCGGAGTGGATTGTCTTCGCACCGTCCGTGTATTGTTATCTCCGGTGCCGAATCTTCATTCTTGCTGTGGCGGATTTAGAGCAGCGCCGACGCCGGGCGGTTGGGCTATTTCTTGAGGGGTCAACCTCCTCTGCTCTTTCGCCATTCCCATCCTTTGGGATATCCACCATGTATATGTCATATGATGAGGTGGCTGTCCAGCGCCCGGTAGGCGCTGGTTCTTGTTCGCCTCCGCATCGCCGCCCATACCGCCGATGTCTTCGAGTCGTAGTCAGCATGTCGGTTAGATCATCGGCAGCCGCTACCAAGTGGGTGGTGGGTGGGCTTTGAATTTCTTCGTCGTCTGCATCTCAACCGCCCCGACCGCAGTCCGCCAGGGCTCTCCCGATAACGAGAGGTACTTTTAGCGAACTCAAGATGTCACCAAAAGGTGAGAGTTGAAAGATGTCCGCTGCGGTGAACTCCATGACCGGCGCCCAATCGGATTCGGACGAGGGGGCGCGGAGGTTCAAGTCCGCAAGGAGTCCGCACCCGGAGTCGCGAGCTTTATGAGGGACAAGATCAATGTTCGCTCTATCGCCAGAGGTTGCAGCCCCGAGGTGGTGTCTAGCCATCCGCTCCCGACCAGGTAGCCGCCCAATTGAAGATCGAGCGGTTCAAGTGCGGCTTCGTGGTAATGTCCGCTGCAGAGCTAAATCATGCTCGCCAGGATAAGGCAGCACGCCGGCTGTGGCTCGCTCCATCGAGGATCAAGTCCCGCTGATGTCGCAGTGAAGTTCAAACTTCCAAATCTGACCTCGACGGCCAGGGGCGAAGCTTTCGATCTGCTCCAGATGGTTGCTTAATCGCCCGCAGCGCGGTTACCGAATACGAAGATCTGTCCGGGAGAAAAGTCTCACCCTAGACTGCGCCGTTGATGATGGTCGAAGAAGCCATCAAGCTTCATTCGTGACGGCACAGAGGAACTCTCAATGAAAGCACCAATGTCGGTGTCAAACCGCGGATCTCGGTAGGGGGTCCCGAACTGTGCGCCTAGGCGGATGGTAACAGGAGACAAGGGACACGATGTTTTACCCACGTTCGCCCTCTTGATGGAGGTAAAACCCACGCCCCGCTTGATTAATATTGATGATGTGTGTTACAAGAGTGGATCTACCACGAGATCAAAGAGGCTAAACCCTAGAAGCTAGCCTATGGTATGATTGTTGTTCGTCCTATGGACTAAAGCCATCCGGTTTATATAGACACCGGAGAGGGCTAGGGTTACACAGAGTCGGTTACAATGGTAGGAGATCTACATATCCAGACGCCAAGCTTGCCTTCCACGCCAAGGAAAGTCCCATCCGGACACGGGACGAAGTCTTCAATCTTGTATCTTCATAGTCTTGGAGTCCGGCCGATGATGATAGTTCGGCTATCCGGACACCCCCTAGTCTGGAACTCCCTCAATAACCAATCATACATAAAAGAATTCAGAGAAGATTCAACTAGTGTTCATAGATAATCTTGATCATAAACCAAAAATTCATTGGTCTCAACAAACACACTGCAAAAGAAGATTACATCGAAAAGATCTCCGCGAGAACCATGGAGAACATTGTATTGAGATCCAAAGAGAGAGAAGAAGCCATCTAGCTAATAACTACGGACCCGAAGGTCTGAGGTAAACTGCTCACACATCATCGGAGAGGCTATGGTGTTGATGTAGAAGCCCTCCGTGATCAATGCCCTCCCGGCAGACGCCGAAAAGGCCCCAAGATGGGATCTCACGGCATGTAAGGTTGCGGCGGTGGAAATAGGTTTTGGCTCCAGATCTCGATAGTTTGGGGGTACGAGGTATGTATAGGAGGAACAAGTACGCCGGTGGAGCAACATGGGCCCCACGAGGTGGAGGGCACGCCTAAGGGGGTAGGCGCTACCTCGCCTCGCTCTCGTGGTTGATTTCTTGACGAGATTCCAAGTCCTCTCGATCACGCTTGTTCCAAAATCACGCTCCCAAGGTTTCATTCCGCTTTGGACTCGCTGATATTCCTTTATCGCAAACACTGAAATAGGCAAAAAACATCAATTTGGGCTGGGCCTCCTGTTAATAGGTTAGTCCCAAAATAATATAAAACTGTATAATAAAGCCCATTAAACATCCGTAATGCAATATAATGTAGCATGGAACAATAAAAATTATAGATACGCTGGAGATGTAACATGTAAGGCAGCAGAATTAGTCACGATGACTACCAGAAACCCATCGCTTCCTGATGTGAGAAATCTTCGACCGGTGTTTTACCATGGTGAAAACCAAAGATTCCCGCGCCTCGGCTGGCTCCCTCCGCCTTCCCGAGATTGCATTGTCTTTCAGCCGTTTCGCCTCCTGATCACCAACGTCGTGGCGCCGAGAAGCGAGAGGACTTGATGGTATTTAGGCGCCTCGCATGGGCATGTCCAAGTCTTGGTGCAACATGACCGCTGGGTCAAACTCGACGGTGCAGATCAGTCATCGAGCACAAAGCGTGTGGGTGTGTTTGGTTGCATTCTCATCTCAATATAGTTGTTTCCTCTTCGTGTATTTGTGTTAACCTACTAGTGTGGACTCATGCACCCTTCATGCACTCTGCCAAACACCCAAAAGTGGGTCGATAAGGGAACTTTTGCTCCCATCCCGTGCACCCTTCATACACCCTGTCGAACACTATTCGTGCTTCATATGGTTCATGTTTCATGGAGTATCGTAGCACTGCATCTCCGTCTTGCAGTAGACCTAGTTCTGTTAACATTGATCTCACCGTTCATTCTCGACCGGACAGTTGAAAAAGTGGTACTTTGTTACTACATTACCGTTCATATAGTTGACATGCGCACAACATCATTTGTTGTCGCCATATCTTACTACACTAGCAACAAGATTATGTAGTAATCGACGTATGAACCACTGCACATGCCTAGTAGTAGGAGCACCGTATGTTCAAGTGGCTGCCGTGTTTCACACCCTCCGTCAGAAGAGTGGAAACGCTTGGTGTAATCATTTTTTCTTCGTAAAAATAGTGGACACGCTTCACCGCGCGGATCCTCCTCCAACAGGCACTAAATTACTCACTTCACCGACGCAGGGACAACCAGATCGGGTCCACCAGCCATGCACTAAATTACTCCGTAGTAGAGTGATGGTAGACTACCAAGATCAAAGCGCCGCAGTAATGTCCAATGAGCCATCAAATCACAAAACCCCCTCCTTTCCAACAAAGAAGTTGACTGGACGAAGCAACCATCATTTCACTCTTCTCTCCCAGCTTTCTCTCTACCCAACTCGCTTCTCCCTCATCTTGTTCCTCATTTCTTCAAGAAAACCCCACCGCTTCGCCAATCAGTTCTTCTCTCCCAAAGAAGGAAAGGTGAGCGATCAATGGTGTTGATTCTCGCCAAGGCCCGGCCTTGCACCCCGAGACCGATCCTATAACTCCCTCTTTTCTTCTTTTGGGTTTGTGATTATGGTT